>CM070723.1:54889990-55600140 GCA_036346275.1 Otatea glauca
ATGGCAAGATGGTTCTTGCTTCTCATCCTCCGCTGGCCGTAGTGATGGTGATGCTCCGGGACAGCTTTTACATATGGACCTTTGTTGGTCCGCTAGAGTCACGATCGCGAGGAGGGAAGTGGTATGTTCTTGTCATCGTTGATGATTTTTCTAGATTCTCTTGGGTATTCTTCATGGCCTCGAAGGATGAGACTTTTCTCCTTGGGGTTTGGTCGATGGGTTGTCTATTGAGCTCCTGGTGCATTCTGAGCTATGCTGAGTGATAATGTACGGAGTTCAAGAATTCCTACTTTGAGAGTTTTGTGTGGAGTCCAGTTTAGAGATCAGTTCTCTTCTCCCTCGCCCCTCATGAGAATGGCATAGTGGAAAGGAAGAACGAGGACCACGGTTGAGATGGCTAGGATGATGCTAGATGAGTACATTACTCCTAGGAAGTTTTGAAATGAGGCTATAGCTCTTGCTGCCATGTTTCTAATCGCGTGTTTTTGAGAGCACATTTGCATCGCACTTCTTATGAGTTGAGGTATGGCGAAAGCCCGGTGTGTCTCATTTTCGCGTTTTGGTTGCAAGTGCTTTATCTTGAAGTGCAGTAACCTAGATAAGTTTGAGTCTCGCTCTTACGATGGTATCTTTCTAGGTTACTCGTCTTCTTCTCGTAGCTATAAGTGCAGGTGTTGATGCGCATAGGATCATAGAGACCTATGATGTGACCTTTGATGAGGCTAGCCGGGAGCTAGACACGATGTTTGAGCTCTTCTTATCCCTCTACGAGACCATCTTTGAAGAAGATAAGGATGATGGAGATGATGGTGTTCCACGGATCAGATCCCTCTACACTTGAGGTGCCTCCTGTTCCATTTACCTCGGGAGACCGGCCCTTGCCTTGAGCTCTCCTTGACTAGTGGCTCTGTTCCTACTTCTTACATTCAAGAGGTAGAGACCATACATTCTTTGGACCTCCACGTCATATTCGAGGCGTCATCCTCGATCGGATGATTGGCGATTTGTTCGAGTGTCACCCGCTCAAGAGCAGTGCATCCTCTTCTTGCCTTCACTCTGCCTTCCGTTGCCTCCTTTGAGCGAAGGATGTTTCTCATGCATTATCAGATAGTCGTGGATTAATGCTATGCATGAAGAACTTGAGAATTTTGAGAGGAACAAGGTATGGCGACTTGTCAAGCCCCCATCCGGTCATAATGTCATTGGGATCAAGTGGGTGTTCAAAACAAGCGAGTGAGGATGGGGTTGTAATTAGAAACAAGGCTAGACTAGTTGCACGGGGCTTTTCTCGGGTTGAGGTCTTGACTTTGAGGAGACCTTTGCTCCTGTAGCTAGGCTAGAGGCTATCCGAATCCTGCTTGCATTTTACTCGCATCCAAAGGCTTCAAGCTTTATCAAATGGATGTCAAGAGTGCATTCCTCAATGGCTATATTGAGGAAGAGGTTTATGTCGAGCAACCTCCGAGTTCGAGAACCCCAAGTTTCAGAGTCATGTATACAAGCTTTCCAAAGCTCTGTATGGACTCAAGCGAGCCCCAGCATGGTATGAGAGGCTCAAGTCTTATCTTCTCGCCATGACTTTAAAATGGGCATAGTAGACAAAACTCTGTTCATCGGACACCATGAGTCTCATTTTCTTCTTGTCAGGTTTATGTGGGCGATATCATTTTGGTGGCTCGTCTCATTCTCTTTTCTCTCAGTTTTACGATGTGATGAGTCTGAGTTTGAGATGAGTATGATGGCGAGTTGAGCTACTTTCTTGGCTTCAAATCAAGCGGACTCGGAGGTACTTTCTTGCATCAAGGCAAATATACGTGACCTCTGGCGCCTCGACATGTCGATGGGAAGCCGGTGATGACTCTATGGCCATCTTACGTCCTTGAGGCCGATGAGGATGGTGAGCTGCTTGATCAAAAGGAGTTTGAACATGATCGGCTCCTCTTGTACCTCTACGCCTCGAGGCGAACATACATTTATTTGTGTGTGCATGCGCTCGATTTCAAGCTTCTCCTCGCGCCTCTCGCGCTTGAGGCGATCAAGCGCATCTTGAGTACCTTCGTGCTACCATGCGATTATGGTATTTGGTACTCTTCTTCTTCTTGTCTATCTCTTAGAGCCTTTTCCGATGCCGACTTTCTTTGGTGTAGGTTAGATAGGAAGAACGCTTCGGCACTTGCCAATTCATTGGCACTTCTCTTGTTTCTTGGTCATCTAGGAAGCAATGCAGGGTTGCATGATCCATTGAGGCCGAGTATGTTCTTTGCAGCCTATTCTTTGTAGCAGTGCTCTGGATGAGATCGGCCTTACGGGACTATGGGTTAGAAATAGAAGAGTGTGCCACTTTTACGTGACAACACTTCACTATTTGCATTGCTAAAAACTTCGATTACAACATTCGGACCAAGCACATTGATATTAGATATCACTTCCTTAGAGACCATGTGGAGAAGGGAGATATCACGCTTGATTTGTAGAGTGACCTCCGATTAGGCGATATCTTCACCAAGCTTTTCGATAGCTCGAGGTTTGTTGCCTTGAGGAGTGAGCTTGAGTCGTGAGCCCTACGGCCTTTCTTGAGGGGTGGTTTGTATATTATGTACTATATATTTTCTTTCACTTTTCTTTTTGTGTGTTTCTTACGGGTGTCTTTGGGCTTGTTTTCTTAAGTTGAGTTCACTCAGACTTAGACAGGCATGCCTTGCATGGTCCTCTTATCTTGTGCTTTAGGTTGCTATCATGCGTGATTAGCTGTTCTCTCTTCTCTCTAGGTTGAGTTCCCTCACGGTCTTATAAGTCTAGCGAGTTTGGGGCCTCACAGGTAGGCAGTCTGCGTGCTCTCCTTAGTTGAGATCTAGAGTCGACTTCCTATGTCGAGTCTCTGGGGAAGATAAGAGCGAGTCCTGAGCCATAGTGAATCTCTTCTATCTTATCTATGCTCAATAGCCATCCGGTGTTGCGATTCTCGACTTCTTCCCCTCATTACATTTTTAGTTATTATTGAGTTCATTCGGTTTTCTTTATGCCTAATCTTGATAATAACTCAACTTTAACGATTTGAGCTTAAAAATGATTCATTTGTTGAGGGGAGTTTAGAAATCTGTTCATGCATTGCATTTAGACTGCATTTCTGTTTTATGAGCTTTGTCTATTATGCATTTGACTTAATCTGCGTGAAATACATCATGCTATATCTTTCGAAGAAAATCACTAGCTTAGATATGTCCAAGTTCATTTATCAAGCTAATGTTCATTGAAATCTGAAAAACTTAAAAGCTTTAAATGAAAACTTGATGAAACATGTTGCTTTTACTTACTAAGTTTCTTCTCTAAGAGCTTTTACCATGAATTGTGAAATTTTGGAATTCTCTAGAGTCCCTATAGCAACTTGGGTGAAATTTGCTAGATCCATATTTGAGTCCTTCAGAATTGCTTATATGTGCTAAATTGGAAATTAAAAAAAATTTGACACTTTTGTGCAAAATTGATTTCAGCACTTTATATTCTCGAGACTGCCTCCCATTGCATTTGGGATGAACTTGGAATATATTGTGTATGACCAAGATCATTCTCTTAAGAGTTACTCTTGAGATGATCGAAAGTGGCTTGAGTCAATCAACAAAAAAATTGCAAATATCAAACACATAAGTGGGTAAAGAATGCAAATAATGTCAAACATTTGCACCCCGCTATGTTTTTCGAAGTCTTAAAGAAAATTTGCATAAATTGAAAAATAGGCTCGAAGGACCTAATATGCACTTCAAAATTCCCCAAAGTGTTGAGTAGGTTGAACTCTAGGTTTTCCATTTGATCCCTGAGTGGTTTTGCTTCTAGTTTTGAAACTTTGCTAAGTTTTGCACTTGTCAAATCTTGCTAAAAATGATACATTTTCAAAACTTAAGCTTATGAGCAAAATTTGTTATTTGCACTTGGACATGTCTTAGTTTGGTCATAATCTGAGATTAATAAGCTTGGTGTCATATCTTGTCATTATGATCATTTGGATAATCTTCAAAGCTCCCTTAGGTTGCATTTCATGCATACATAAAGAGGAGAAAATTCTATTTTGATGCCTATATTGCCAAAGGGAGAAAATGTAGAAAAAGGCATCATTTAAAATGTAGAAAAGGAGGAGATAGAAATGTGAAAGCTTGTTGGTTCTTATGATTTTTGTAAATCTTTGCTATCTCTTATGAATCATAATCACATTTGACACTTATGATTGGTTTTAGAGCTTTTGTTAAAAACTTGCTCTTTTCATGGTCTTGCTCTAAATTCTTTACGCTTAACTTGGTCATAATTTTATATCTTTTCTCTGGACCAAGTTTGGCTTTGCAATCAAATTGCTTTCTTCTTCTCTCATTCAAACTCAAATTTATGCCTTTTGTGTGGTTTGTCAATATACTCATCAAGGGGAGATTGAAGGACCATATGGAGGTCCATCCATGTTTGTGATGAGTATTTGACTTTATTTGAGCAAGGTGTGCTCAAGTTTGAGTTTGATTTGGATTGTTTTTGAGCTAGAGCAATTTGAGATCTTGGTTGGAGACCGAGTCGTCCGACCCAGTGGTCGGGTCGTCGACTTCGAGTGGTGGGGCTTTGGTGGTTGGAGACAGTCATCAGACCCAAGTGGTCGGTCGTCGACACAGTGGTGGGGCTTTGGCTGAGTTGGAGACCGGTCGTCCAGAGCTCAGTGGTTGGGTCGTCCAGGCTCGAGTGGTTGAGACTCAGTGATTGAGTCGGAGACCGGTGAGCAGACCTCAGTGGTCGGGATGGAGACCGTGGTCGGACCACGTGTGGTCGGGTTTTCTTGAGTCGTAGTAGTGTATATCATGCTGTTAAGATGGATATGTGTTGTTGGACATTGCTATGTGATGTGGTTTCCTTGTCTATGATGGTTGCGGGACTTTGGAGCTAGGTCATGGTGAGCGAAGGGATCGGGACTAGGTGGGAGGCGAGGTCGGATGATCAAGGTGTCGTCAAAGATGACTAAGGCAGGGGAGTAGGCGCAAGCCGAGAAGACAAAGGAATGGATGAGATGCTAACTTGGAGTATTACGATCAAGGAGGACCGTTGGATCGCGATCGGGAAGATAGAGTGCGGGTCAAGTTAGTGTGAGTTAGCGTGCAAAACCCGTTGTGTTGTTGGGTTTGGGTGAGCCCATGCATAGCGTGTGAGTGGGTAAAATCTCAGCCCTTGATGGATTGCTCTAGGGTTTAGAGGCTCATCCAAGGGTGGTAGGTGGTCAAGCACTGCTATACATAGGTAGGGAGAGGGTATCTCCTGTAGGGGTTGAGCGGTGAGAAAGTGTCGTGAGTAGTTGAGAGTTGTTGAGAGTGGCGATGTAAGGATCAAATCCTGGCTCTTGGATGTTGGCTTAGGTTTGAGCGGGACATCCAAAGGTGGAATTGATCCCAAGTCACTATAAATAGAGGGTAGGGCAGCCTCCCTCTGTGAAGGTTCTGAGGTTTCTTTGCTCATTTGAGCTTTGCCCACTTTGTTGTGAGGCTTTGTAAACCTCCCTTCCGAAATGAAATGTTCTTCATTTATATTCTTGTTTTATTTCTCTTACGTATTTACATTCGCACTTGAATTACATTATCTAAATTCGCATTTACTTACTTGCAATTTACTTTACGTAATTTGGATTTGCCTCATCTCCTTCTACATGCTATTGAGTCTTTGTTGAAATTCATGATTGATGAACTCTTCTCTGGACTTGGTGCTTTCAATCATCTAGGCAATCCTTGCATTCTTGTTGCAAGTTAGTAAATCATGTGTTCTTAAAGTGCGTAAGCGTGTGACTTGCGTTCTTTAGTCTTGATTGGCTTACGGTTCTTGTTGCCAAGGATGAAAGATTCTGGATGAATCTTCTATAGATCATATCCCAATCATCTAGGCAATCTACAACCTCTTCTATTGAGTTTGCAAGAAACCAATTTACGTGCCTAGTTTTGAGATGTGTTTCTATTTGTTTGAAGGGTTGTTTCTTCGTGTTCTTACTTGCTATGATTTGTGGAGAGTCATCCAAGGATTTCGACCATCAACTCCCACGACAAGTTAGGGTGAAGTTTGTGTTCGTGACTCTGTTTTTGGTGTTGCATTTGTTAATCTGAAAAGGACGGAACCTTGGTATTAATTCCTTCGATTGTTGATTGAAATAGGTTCCTAACATCCTTTGGGAGGTGCACACCAATTTTCACATTTTTAGGATCAGTAGATCAAAGTTACATCGATTTGTTTTTGAGATCGTGCTGATTTTCTTGTTCACCAAAACACTATTCACCCGAGTCTTGTTCATCCGAACACTTGGGTCAGAATCTTGTTCATCCAGACCACCGCAGGTCGAAGTCTGTTCACTCGAGTATTGTTCATCCGACCACTTGGTCGGAGTCTGTTATCAGACCACTTTAGGTCGAGTCTTATTCATCCGGCCAGTCTTTGGTGGAAGTCTTATTCACCGAACACTATTAATTTTGAGTCTTGTTCATCCGACCTCTGTGGTCGAAGTGCTATTCATCCGACCGAAATACCGAGCGGTCTGGTTTCTTTCGGCCTTTTGGTGGTTTGAAATTTAGGGAGAGTTTATTCAAAAATTTTATTTGGCTCCTATTCACCCCTCTAGTCGTCTTTTTTCGATCTTTGGTATGAATCTCCCCACACTATATGCAAGTCCATCCCGCACTGGCCCGGCTATTGCGAGTACATGCCGATGTCAAAATCATACTTTATTGTGAGTTTTAACCAAAATACAAATCTCCATCAATGTCATATCCAATATTTTTAAATTCTCAAGTAGTTTAATCAAATTGTCACAATTTTTACGCTAAGCATGGAAGTTAACTAGGCATATATACCCAAGTTGACGTAATGTATCATCTATCCCTTTAATCTAGGATTACCAACGTTCACAATTATGTATTAAGTAAGAAGCTCCATGAGTGGCTAGGCATAGCTACCATTACCTCCAATTTAGCTGTTTTATAAAATTATGTGCATGTATAATAAATTGATAAAACAGTGCAAAGTAATTATTTGAAATAGTGGAAACAAAATGATCGAGGAGGTGTTTGCCTTGCTGATAATTGATTACGATGAAGTCAAGGTCACAGATTCATGTTGTTAACAACTAAATTAGTGACGTCGGGTTCTACGTCATTCATCGAAAATATAGCAAATAACATACTTTAATAAGGAAAAAGAAGACAAATAGAAAACCTAATGAGGACTTATTAGGCGTGGGTTAGGGTTGGGGTTGAATGATTTTAGTTCTCATATTTTAGTCGATTATATATAGCAACATATCTAGTGAAAACCGTCTTCTTGTGAAAACTCCGTGAAACCCATGTGTAAAGTTTTCAAAATTCTCAAAACATTATCATGCGTAGGGGAGGTGAGTTTCTACAATCCAACAAAATTTGAAAACCAAAATCAATAGCATTTGAAAGATATGAAAAAGAAAAATTCAGCTTGAATAGTGATTTTCATTGTTCACAACTATTCATCTTGCTGTTTGTCTTTTTCATATCTTTCAAATGAAATTGAGTTTGGTTTTAAAATTTTTAGGATTGTGAAGCTCATCTTCCTACGTATAATAATTTTAAGAATTTTTGAAAACTTGTACACATAGGTTTCACGAGTTTTCTGTAAGAGTGGTTTTCACTAGATATGTTGCCTATATATATACTTATATCTTTAGATTAGATGATAACACAGTTTCCTCTATAGATTACTTATTCTTATTTTTTAATTTAAGAGGCTAAAATTATGTATTCTTGTATTTATAATTTTGAATTGAGGAGGCAAAAATCATTTAGATTGTGAGTAAGACATTAGTTAAAGTGTTATATATGAATAGTACTTAGCATTTTCGTATAAAAATTATTTATATAGGTTAGGACTACAGGATTAGGCTATTGGTTGCAATTACATGGTTACAAGAGGATTCTTACGATACAAGTACATTAACTAAAGGTTTTTAAGCTCAACTATTCATACAATGTGTTTTGGCGATCATAACACTTAGGGTTATTGTACTAGCAAGATTTAGATGAAAAGTAAGTTGTAATAAGAATATTTTCCCATTTTGTGATAATCCATATCCTAAAGAGCATTTTTAGACTGATCTTTACAAAATTTGCATTTAGACGAGATGTTTCTGAGTGCAAGTGTTTCTAAAGTTACGAAAAAGGTTCAGTTTTCATTTTAAGTTTGCTACTGCACCTTATAAGATTATTTAACTATTTTTAAGACATTAGCACGAGATATCTCTAAGAGTATTTTAAAGTTGGTTCCACGATATTTTACTTTTATCAGAGATGTTTTTCATACCGATGATCATTAGGGCCTAATGTGGACTTAATTTAACATTGCATAAACATGAAATATTTTTGCATAACCGAGAAAGGGTATCACTTTTCAAGGTCCTAGGATTTGGTTTCATCAAATTTGAAGTTTGTTTTCGAAAGTTATGACTAGTCGGACTATATAAGTATTGGAACTTTGATTATTAAACATATGTTGCAACTGTGGCAAAATCTAAATATGTTTGCATATTTAGGATTCTTGTGACCTCAGGAGTATAACAAAATAAGTTTTACCAAAATTTTAATTCATTCTATCCATATTCTAACTATTTGACTTTCTCTGCAAGAGAGGATTTATATATTCACTTTTTGATTCAAACTAAGTTAAATCCTAAATGTTTATGTAAAAATTGAATATCCATGACCACAAGAATATGTGAGAATTATTTCATGATTTAAAGAGTTATGGTTTGTACAATTGCAATAGTGGCTATATTACAGTAGACTCAAGTTTTATTTTCAAACACTTCAAACTACGTTCGAAAGTTAATTATTTTTTGCATTTTTGGTTTACCCATCTTCTCAGAATTATTTTAAAATTTATCTCAATTTTTTAGGAGTTATGGTTTATATTTTTATTATAGTTGCCATATTAAAGTTTATTGCAAGTTTTAATTATAAATATTTAAAATGAGTTTGAAATTTAGTTATTTTTGCACAACTGAGTTTCTTATGGTCTCAGGAATATTCAGAAATTTATTTTATATTTTTATGAGTCTTGTTTTTAAGACTTGCAATAGAGACCATATTTTTATGAGTCTGGTTGGCGGTTTCTGTGTCGCGGCAAAGAAAGGCGGCGTTTCTCGAGTGCCAATGCGCGGGACTGAGGCCATCAAAGCAAGGCCTGGACCTGGACAGGGACGGGAGGGCTCGGTCGGTGCAAGGTTTGACGTTCAGTCAATTGCCGTGGCAGGCGGAGTGAGGCGCGGAATCATCAGAGCAAGGTGCCAGACAATGCTTGGACCGAACCGTTTGATGCTTGACAGAGCAAGTTTCTTTGTTGATCGTAGCAGCATTTTTCTGGACAGAGAGACGGCTGGCTAAGGGAAGAAAACAAGAGGGCGTTCAATGCTGCGGCTGGCTGGTGGAGTCAGGCTAAGAAATGGGCCCACGAGTCACTGAGCAAAAGAGACAAGACCGACTAGCTGTTCACTGGACAAGATAAGGTTCCATGCATTGATTAAGCTATCAAATCAGGTTTAATATTTCTGAACATTTTTGTGACTGATCTGGAGATTATCTTCATTCTACTGCAGAAAATCTAGCTGAGGATCTTATCTATGGAATTTAATAAAATTCTAACAAGCACTGCTGCTCAAAATTTCCTTTTTCTGATTTTTATTTCTCCTGGATAACAAATAATATTTTATTTATTTTAAACTGTTTCTGTATAATTCTGATGGTTATTTAGATCTACAAGAAAATTTTCAGGTGATTATAAGTTATATATGTTTTAATAAAATCCTGACGTTGCCAAAATTGCTTTTAAATTCATTCTTTTTTTTTATTTTATAATTGCAATAAATTTAATTATTTAATTTTAAAACTTTTTATAGAGGTTCCTTTTAGCTATGGTATTTCTCTGTAAAAATTTAAAGTCAATATATTTTATATTTAATTTGTAAAAATTCTGATATTGATAAGATTGTATTATTTTAATTCTGTCTTTAATTTATTTTTGACTTTAATTGAGTTCAAATGACCTTGAAAGTTTTTGGAGATGATTTGAGATTTATGTAGATTTTTCCATAATTTATTTCTTATGGAATTTGAGTTGTGTATTGTAGACAAAAGAAATGATTAGGGTAAAGGTTTTTTAAGGAAACAAAATTCAAGAGAAATTTCAGAATGGATAGAATTTCAAAATAAGTTTTTATTTCCAGCTCATTTTCATATTTTCTTTAATTTGGAAGGAATAGTTTTATATTGCAGCTCATCCTTTTATTAAGGTTGGTTTTCAAGAAAATGAGATAAAAGATAATATTTTAAATTAAACTCTTGATTCAAATTTAAATTTTTATTCAATTCCATTTCTAATTTTAAATTTTTATTTTTCTTATTTTTTAAATTCTCATGATGTTACAATTTCAAATTTCAATTCATTTGGAGCATCGGTATAAAAGTTGTGCTTGTTTTGGTTTTAATCTATGCTGCTATTTTTGATACGTTGATCCAGATTATTCGAGTGAGTAGGATAATCCGACTCAAGTGGATTATCTAAGTCTATAGGATAATCCGGCTTAAGCTTACATACAGCTTGTTGTAGCATTTCGTTTGGGTTTTTGTGTTGCATTCTTTTGTTCATCTTGATCTTTTGATTATGATGACTCATAGTCTTTTAGGATTTAGAAATATGTGCTACATGAATCCTAATAAGATTATGATTCCTACTTGCTTTAAAGGAGAAATAAAGGGGGCTATATAAACCCATGGGTGGTCATAAACTACCAAAGCAACTAAAAAGCCACAAACTAACTCATCAACAAGAGCTGCAATAGAGAATTAAAGGCTAGGTGGCGAGGAGTGAATGGTACGGTTAGCTTGAGTGGAGTGAGAACTCAAGGGAGGCCTTAGCAATGGTGATGGGTGACCGGAGGTGGCCGACGGTAAGTGGAAGTGGTGAAGGGGGCCTCGGGTAGCTGCAAGTGAGAAACAAAGGTGCTTAAGCTCGGGGAATGGAGAGGAAAGCATCCGCTGGGTCCTAGGAGCTTATTTTGGTACCTAGATGCGCTAAGGAGCGGTCATGGAGCTCTATTGTCATTCATCAGGGCCGAGGAAGATGGTGATCGCAGCGACACTGTTCTAGCTGGACCAAGCTACAACCAAGGAAGGGAGCAAGTTCAAGGGACCATGAAGGTGCTCTAGATTGCATGAATTGGAAAATGCGCACCGAAGTAGCTCAATTGGGCTCATTGGCTTTGGAGCTTGCTTGGAGGCTATGGCGGTCTCGGTAGAGGGAGAGCTTCGGCTCAAAGGTTTAGGAGAGCAGGAAGGGTGTGGGGGCACTAGGTGTGGGCATTGTTTGGCTTAAATAGCCATGAAGAGGCTTCGGTGCTTGGAGCTCGAGCCAAGGTTCAGTGGACAAGAGCAAACGGACAACAACATTAGCTTTTCCAGTGAATAAGGCGTGCACATGAGGTTAACTTTTGGTGGGGCAGCAAGATGCAGGGGAGCAGTGGGCAGGCGCGGCAGGAGGACTTGACTGCTCAATGGCTAAAGTTCCACCTCGGCGTCGACTTTCTCCTAGCACAACAAGGCTAGGTGGGGGTGATGGGCTGCCACGATAGGCATTAGGCAGCTCAGTGGCGTGGCGACATAGCTTGGGGCACAATGTGGCAAGGGGACGCTAGCGACCTGCGTGCGTTAGCTCAGCGGCGCGCACGGCATGACGCGATTAGGCGAGCGTGCAAAGACGCATCAGCGTGGCCGCCAGTGGGACCGAGCCTATGTGGCAGAGAGAGGAGAGGAAGGAGAGATCAAAACTGGGAAGATGGCTTTCCGAGTTTACGCTTCTCATGGCCGAGAAAACGGGTTTCCCAAAAGGCGCTATCCAAAATTGGATTTTTCTGTTTTTCATTTTCTATTTCATTTTGCAACTAAGGATTCTTGTACTTAATTGAACAGTCAAATGGATTTCAAATGTTTTGAAAATATTTGTGAAAGATCTTGAGCTATCACCAGTATTCCCATAAAAATTCAAGCTTGTGGGTTTTTTTATAAAAATCTTACAGTGCCTCTATCCTTTTAAATGAATTGTTGTTTTAGATTTTTTTTTCTAAGGCACTAAATGAATTCTAAAACTTCTAAAACTTTTTGGAGATGATCTGGAGACTATGTAGGATTTATAGAAATTTTTCTAGGTTTTGTGATGATTTAAAACTGAACTTTGAAATTTCAAAAAACTCACTAGGTTTATTAAAGGCATTTCTCTTTATTGCAAAAAATCTAGAAATCCCAGATAAATGCCAAAATTCAAATTAAGACCAAATTTAACTCATATGATTGCATTTAACTTTTATAAATTTTGGGATGTTACATATAATTTTATTGGGTTTTATAAATATGTTATAATAGAAATTAGTAGTCAAAGCTATATTTTAGAGACGGTGTCAATATCCAAAACAATAACTATTCATAACCGGGAGTAGTAGTTTGCACCAATTCACCTCTTCTTGGTGCGCTTTGATCCTTGAAATCTAACACTATGGGAGAATCAAAGGAAGTAATAGCAGCGTAGGCTGTACGGCAAATTCTGCAGATAAACAGATGGTGATGGCTCGGTAAGCGTAGACCCAAGAGTCAAGAGTTGTACCTGTTGCTAATCAGTAGAGTACATGTAATAAAGAAGGAAAGAAAAACTCAAGCAGTAACAATGGTCAGCACGTAGAGACCGAGCATTCGCTCAACGTGCGTGCTCGGTGCTCTGCTCACTGAGAGCCGAGTGTAGTTCGGCACTTCGGCTGTTGTGTTCTTTTTGAGTGAATGCTAGGGTTTTTCGCTAAAATTAAAAAAAAAACAGTAGTCTGCAGGTACAGGAGGAAGCCCATTTGTCAAAGATCATGTGCATGGAATGGATTGATTTTTACAGCTTCAAAAAAAGAATGGACTGGTTTTTCGGCGCTCAGAGCAAAGAGACTTGAGTCATTTTCTATGGTAATTCCTCGCGTGCTCTTGTTCGTCATTTGCTCTCTGAGTTTCTCTCTCTGTCTTTCTCTTTGTCTTTCTCTGTGTTCTTGTTCGTCATTTGCACTCCGAGTTTTGACCACGAGGCTTGACTTTCCTAACCAGCAATGACCAGAAGCAGAGCATAAATTGGGTTTCAGAGAAGTCACAATCTTCCCTGAGGACAGTAGGGAGCCAAGAAAAAGCAAGGCAATTGCTCCTGACGGCCAACTGTAGCCAAGAAAAGCGACGTGCGGCAGCTGCAGTTCCAGAGGCGACGGCTGGATTCGCTGCTCGCTGTACGGCGCAACGAAACACAGAGAAAGCAAGAGTGGAAAAAGAAGATGAAAGAGAGAAAAACGATAGAAAAGAATTAAGGAAAATTCGAGAGCTTATACTAGGGTTTGCTTCTATGTAAAGGGACCTTTGTGCATGTTATGTATCTCTAATTTGAGAAATAAATCGGTGAGTATGGATTCCGATATATTAGTTTTTGTTCTTCGTGTTTTCATACAAATGCTTTCTAGTTTGCTTATATCCCTTTATACTAAATTGATTCTTTCGGTTTGATCATCATTTTATTATTTCCTAGAATTAATAAAAACAAGAACAAATAGATGTAAGTGATAGTTTGCACCAATTCATGCTCACTCTCGGTGCGCTCGATCCTTCGTGTACTGCAGTACCGGTCAAGGGCGGAGGCAGGCCTCGGGCTACCAGGGTTGGGGCCCGAGACCTGCCATGATAAGTCCATGCAAAAAATGTGTTAAAAAATCAGTAAAACTATAGCTTAACCCAAGAAGGTATGGTTCGGCTCGAGGCATGGACCTGGGCTGGCTCTGTGAAAGATCGAAATGGCGATCAGAGGGGGGGTGATTGATCCCAAATAAAATTTCCCCCACTCAAAGTACTCTAAACACTCTTGCAATAAAAATCTAAAGCACCCAAAGATTTTCGTTCAAACTGGTGCTTCTCAGATTCGCACACCCTCCAAAAATCCAGAACAATTAGACAACTATGTGTACCCCTAGCTTGCATTGATAAGAACCATGAATCATGTGAGGGCTTTTTAATCACAATCCTGGTTGTCAAGTGTCCAAACAAAAGAGGAATCAATTCAAAAGACTTCTTTTCAAAAAGAGATAAAGCTAAAACACCAAAGTCTCTTTTCAGAAAAGTTTAAAGCAGATTTTCAGAAATTGTCCTCAGTTGGAACAGGTGGTTGGTGAGATTATTTTGCTCTAAAATTTTTGAGAATTTTTGTCCCTGTGAGAAGTTGAGACATGAACTACTCCACCAAAAATTGCCTCAGAATGATTTGTAAAATAAGAATGAAAAATCAAGCAATACAGACAGTCAGGAACTTCGACAAGAAAGTTTGAGGCTTGGTTTTCACTTTATAGCTCTCAAACGGTGCAACCAGTGGACTCAAGAAATTTTATACAGATGTATATATTAGTTGTGAACCTTATAAAAAAATACTCACTTAAAAATGATTTTTATATATTTTTATAAAAATCAAAAACTGACTGCTGCACGAAGAACAAGTTCTGGACAGATTTGCAATTTGATAAAAAACTTGATCTCTAGTCTATCCAAGGGTGTAAGAAAGATGTAAAACCAAATGAACACCCTCAAGATATCCTAAAATAACAGCATTTAGAAGGAGGGGAGGCTAATCCAAATTGCATAAATGTAAATTGCAAGAATGTAAGTGCGGAATTTAAGTGCGGAATTTAAGTGCATAATGTAAATTGCGTAATTTAAATGCGTAATGTAAATGCACAAAGAAAAGAAATGATATGAGGAAACATTTCATTTCTGGAAGGAGAGGTTACAAAGCCTCACATTCATGTGGGCAAAGCTCAAATGAGCATCAAAAACCTTCAAGGGAAGGAGGCTACCTCTCCACCCTTATTTATACTACTCTTGGGCCACCTACCACTCTTGGATGAGTCCCTCAACCCTAGAGCACCCATCTAAGGGCTAGGATTAACCCACACACACAGCCATGCAAGGCTAACCCAAAACCCACACACATACCGGGTTTTCTTGCAGTTTCAAATCATACTACCTAGACCCGCTAACCTATCAACTAGACCTCAATCCGACGGCCCTCATTGATCCACGCGGCATCTAGCTAGCATAATCTCCTTTCCTTGTCTTCTTTACTTGCCCGGACTCCATCTCCGATGATCTTCCGGTGATCTCCCAACCGTCTGGACCTCCGACGCTCCTTGCCTAGTCCCGGTCATGCTCCGCCTCACCATGACCTAGCACCGTCGATCCGCAACCATAAAAACAAGGAAACACATCACATAGCAATGCCCACAATGATATGCAATAAACCATCCCGACCACTCGAGGTCTGACCACTGGACTCCATCCCGACCACTCGAGGTCTGACCACTGGTCTCCGACCAGCTAAGGCCCAAACCACTCGTGGTCGGACGGCTGGTCTCCAACCGATCAAAGCCCGACCACTCGGGGTCGAGCGATGATGCGCAACCACCAAAGCCCCGACCACTCGGGGTCGGACGACTGGTATCCGACCAGCCAAAGACCGACCACTCGGGTCGAACGGTGATCTCCGACCGCCAAATCCTTAACTACTCGGGGCCTCAACCACTCGGAGTCTCAACCACTCAAATCGACACAACAATTCAAATAGCTCTTGTTTGAAAATCAAACCAAATCAAACTCAAACTTGAGCACACCTTGCTCAAATAAAGTCAAATACTCATCACAAACATGGATGGACCTCCATATGGTCCTTCAATCTCCCCTTGATGAGTATATTGACAAACCACACGAAAGGCATAAATTTGAGTTTGAATGACAAAGAAGAAAGCAATTTGATTGCAAAGCCAAACTTGGTCGAGAAGAAAGATATAAAATCATGACCAAGTTGGCAGAAAGAATTTAGAGCAAGACCATGAAAAAAAGCAAGTTTTCCACAAAAGCTCTAAACACCAATCATAAGTGCCAAATATGGTTATGATCCATAAGAAATATCAAAGATTTACAAAGATCATAAGAACCAAAAAGCTTTCACATTTTTATCTCTTTTTATTTAATGATGCCTTTTCTACATTTTCTCCCCCTTTTGGCAATATAGGCATCAAAATGGAATTTTCTCCCTCTTTTTATGTATGCATGAAATGCAACCTAAAGGAGCTTTGAAGATTATCCAATTGATCGCAATGACAAGATATGACACCAAGCTAGTCAATTTTTAGATTAGACTAGTCTAAGACATGTCCAAGTACAAATACAAGCTTAGATTTGAATATTTCATTTTTAGCAAGATTTGACAAGTGCAACACTTAGCTTTAGTTTCAAAAATAGAAGAATAGCCACTCTAAGGATCAAAAGGAAAACCTAGAGTTCAACCTACTCAACACTTTGGGGAACTAGAAGAGCATACAAGGTCCTTCGGGCTCATTTATCACTTAATGCAAATTTTTGATTTATCATCATACAAGACATAGCGGGGTGCAAATGTTTGACATTATTGGCATTCTTTACCCACATATATCTTTGTTTTTAATTTATTTGCATTTTCTTTTGACAACCAATTGACTCAAGCCATATCGACCATCTCAAGATGAACTCTTAAGAGGATGGTCTAGGTCAAACACGATGTATTCCAAGTTCATCCCAAGTGCAATGGGAAGCGGTCTTGTGAATGCAAGGTGTTGAGTCGTATGTGCACAAGAAGAGTCAATTTTGTTTAATTTTCATTTTAGCACAATGATTTATGAGCAATTGAAGGACTCTAGTATGAATCAAACTAATTTCACCCAAGTTGCTATAGGGACTCTAGAGAACTCCAAAATTTCTCAAATTATGGCACAAACCTTTAGAGAAAAAACCTAGCAAGTAAAAGCAACAAGTTTCATCAAGTTCTTCATTTAAGGCTTATTTCATTTTTAAGCTTAGCAAGTTAAATGAATTTGGACATATCTAAGCTAGTGATTTCCTCCACATGATGTAGTATGGTGTATAGCATGAAGATTGAGTCAATTGCATACTAGACAAAGCTCATTAAGCAGAAATGCAGTCTATATGCAATGCATGAACAGATTCCCAAACTCCCTCAACATATGAGTCAATTTAAGCACAAATCTAGTTCAAGTTGAGTTACTAGCGAATTAAGTTCAAGAAAGACCCAAATGAACTCAATCGAAACAAAATCTGAGAATGAGGAGAAGAAATCGAAAACGCAAAAGCGGATGGCTATTGAGCATAGATAAGATAGAAGAGACTCACTACGGCTCAAACTCGTTCTTATCTTCCTCAGAGACCGACATAGGGAAGCGACTCTAGATCCCAACTAAGGAGTGCACACAGACCACTGTCTACCTGGGAGGCCCCAAAACGCTAGACTTATAAGGCGTGAGGGAACTCAACCTAGAGAGAAGAGAGAACGACTAATCACGCATGATAGCAACCTAAAACACAAGATAAGAGGACCATGCAAGGCATGCAGAATTCTAAGTGAGTGAACTCAACTCAAGAAAACAAGCCCAAAGTCACCCATAAGAAGAAAGGAAATCTTTGGAAGAAAATATATATATATAATACAGATCAACTCCCCTCAAGATATGCCATATGAGCTCATAAACCCAAGCTCAAATCCCCAGAACACACTCTACTCCCCTTGAGGCACACTCTAAAACTCTCACCTCACAAGAGATAGGTAGAAAGCTAGAGGAGAAGAGATAAAATCTAAAACCACATGGTCTCTAAGGATCAAGATGGCTCAAGGTAAGAAGCAACCTAACTATGCTAGAGGTCCAACCAAAGACTCTAGACAAGCAGGACACAAGCTCTACCTACAAAAGAACCACAACCTCCTAAGAGATCCATCACTATCATCAACATTTTGAGAGGTACTTACCTACTACGATTGTAGTGCAAGTAGTGGCAAATGACCAAGTGGATCCAAAAGCGAGAGGAAGAAGACTTAGAGATATTCCTAGGATGATAGTCTCCTCACTGAAAAGCCTACACACATGCATCCAACAAATCTATGCTTTGGCTGGGGTTAGCGGATCCGGTTCCTAGGCACGAATGGACAAGATACAGGAAAAGTGTGGCAAATGATCATCTAGAGCATGAACATGATGCGAGAAGGTAATGTAAGATCATGATCACAACCAAGCTAAAGATAGCATCAAGATCCATATATCCATAGACAACGGTGAAAACATATCCACATGATAAACAACGACAAGGTGCATCATAGCACTGTCATCTTTGTGAGAAGAAGCTAAGCAAGGTGCATCACAGCAACAAAATGCTAGTAGGGATCATGTGCAAGCCTAGAAATACATGGATCAAGATACTACCCTAAACATGGCAATGAGCATGTAAATGAAGAAATACCACAATGAAGCACAACAACATGCTACTAGATATAACATGAGCAAGATGAATGAAGACAACCAAAGAGGACCATGCATAAAACAAACCAATTAGAAACATCAAGATCCATTTATCCATAGTCTCAATAACAATATTTACATGCTGCGAAAAGGCCCGTCAAAAGAAGACCAAACAAAAGGTCATGAGGACACAGAACTGACATGAAAGTAAATGGTGACAATGGACACAAAGATGAGAAGCTACTTATAGCAACACTCTATGCATGATGATGAATACATGCCATGAATGAAGAACACAAGCTCATGCAAAAATAGGTATGAAGCATATAAGCATAAGGACAATAAAAGGTGATCATGAACAATATAAGTCATACAGTGACAGTTAGATCATATGACCCTAATCTCATGAAAGGCATTCACATGTAGCACAAAGTCGACAAACAAAGTCTAAACAAAGCTAATCATGGATGTAATAGAAAATCGAGGTCATATAACCTAGATACTACTCATGACAAAATAAAGTAAATGATATACAAGACGTGCCCATAGTTAACACAAATGCTCATACCAAATGAACAATATCATGGACAGGATAAAAACAAGAAAATCACATCTTGGGAAAGAGCTCATGAATTTAGGATATAATACATGAAGCACAAAGATGGTTGGGGAAAACATGCTATGGCACAAAACAAGACAGACAAAAACTAACAAGACCTAGCAAAGTACATATAATACACATGGGAGCAAGAGCAATCACAACATGTCATGGAAATGATGATCACAAGTATAACCGACATGAGGGTATGAGATAGCTAACCATGGAAGTGGAAGTCCCCAATACTGTTATCATGAAGCTCAACACTTGTGGAGCGAAACACGAGGCAAACAAAGTTGAAAGTACATGCAGGTTAGCATGATGCTCATGCAGGAAGATCCAATCCTCTAGAGACAAGCTGGAAAGGCCAACTCGGAATTCACATCGAGTGCCAACATTGAAAAGCGACAAAACGATCCTAGATGAGATTAGTAAGGATCAACATGACCAACATACTTACCTACAACTCTTGCCGTGAGTGGGTACCTCGAGGAAAAACGAGGTCCACTACTTATGCACGGTGAAGATGATGCCTCAGGACAACTCATGGACTAAGAATCGAACTAAGAAAGGACAAGTCCACAAGATGACCCAAATCCACTCCACTAGGCAGTGATCACATCCTCAAGCTAGCCTCAAGCGACTCATGCCATGAGAAAGGCAAAAGGCACTTAAAAGCACCATCGCATAGACATGACACAAGGAATTGACACAAGAGGAAAGATGACTCGATCTTGGGATAGAGTGAAGACTTGGGAACCCAATCTTGAACCATACGACACCTCAGTACCAATCACGAAGAAGACGGACTCGAGTGTCTCTCGACGTTTATCCTAACAAGATCGTAGCAACTCTAGTAGATGATCTAGGAGCTGGCGGGTTGTACGCCGTGGTGCAAAGCCGAACTACCCGGTGAGGCTTCCTAAATCTCCTACCGAAAACACCTCACGCGCGATATCTACCTCGATGGGAAAAGCGAGGAATATCAAAGGACAGTGGAAAGATCGACTACGAATAGCTCCAGGACTAAAACTCAAGGAACTAGCATGAAAATCGAGTCTGGGCGGCGCCCAAAACAGCGACTCTCTAACTTTGTCTAGAAGCGGTGTGTACCTTAGGAGCACTCAAAGTGCAGGGATGACCACGAATACCCCTAAGAGCAGCAACACGCTCACGCCGAGTGATCTTGGTGCGCCTCAAGCAGAAATCTACTAGGTGACCATCCTTCTTACAGAAGGTACATGTGTACTTCGCCTTGCTAGAGACAGAAGCAACAGGAGTAGCACCCTTCTGGTCAGAAGTCCTATGGACAACCCAGTGAGACCTAAACACGGTGGTGCTCACTCAGGAGCTACCACAATCTCACCACTCTTGGAACCGCGCACAATGGTGGGAGGATGTGCGCGAGCGTGCTTCAAGGGATCAAATCCTAGACCTTGATTGAATCTATTAATCTTGGATTGGTCTAGAATAAGATTGAGCTTCTTCTTGCCTCCAACAAACTTCTCGAGAGTGCTCATAAGATACTGGCAATCTCGAAAGAAAGAGGCACAAGAAGAACAGGGGGAAGGAGAGGAAGAAGAAGAACCAAGGAGAGGATCTCTCAGCACGTGCTTTTTGTTCCCTTAGCACGGCTGCCTCAATCTTGAGGGCCTCACAAGAAACGCAAGGAGCATCTCTAATCCTAAGGGTTTGGTCTTTTAACTTCTTCCTAAGCTCGACATGGATTTGATCCACATCATCCTTAACCCCAACACACAGCAGGCAACCAGTTTTTGACTTATCTAGTAAGTCCTTAGCAAGTTGATCACACTTGACATTTAAAGCATCATTGTCAAGTTTTAGTTTTCTATAGCCCTCACATGAGTTGACTGGGTCCTTAGAAGCATGCAATTCAAGTTCATTATTTCTAGCAGAAAGCTTTCTAAGGTGTTCGCTCATAGTATCAATTTCGGCAAGCAATTTAGGGCAATTAGCACAAGAAGGAGTAGAGTGAGCATGAAGAAAACTAGCATCTACAGAATGAGTATCAACAGATTCATTGCTAGCATTCTTCAACCTAAGACTATCTAGTTCAGATGACACACTATTATGCATAGTCCTTAGGTTCTCTAACTCTACAAGCAAAGCATCACACAAAGTACAGTCATCAGTGACTCAGGAGGGAGAAGATCTAAGAGAAGCTAACTCCCGAATCAAGGTACCTACTTCATTCTCAAGCTCCGTACACCTAGCTCTAGCTCTAGCATGAAATTTTTCTAATTTGCAGAAAGCTTCATTGAGCTGGTCATAGGAGGGTACCTCGTCCGAGTCGCTGTAGAGCTCGAAGTCGCTGATGCCGTTGGCGTCGGCCATGAAGCATATGCCGGAGAAGTCGTCGCCGCCTTTCTTCTCTTGCGGATCATCCTCGCTTGCATCACTCCAGTTCTCCGTGTCAGAGAGCTCGATGTTGTCCAGTGCGGCGAGGACCCGATGAAAGAGCTTCTTGTTCTTGGCAAAGTTGCAGTACTTCTTCTTCACCAGCTCACGAGCTGGGGCCTTCTTGTTGCGGTTCTTGTCGGTGTAATCGTTCTTGCCCGAACCGTCTTGTTCGTTTTTGCCCTTCTCCGGCTTGGGACGGTTTGCTCGAATGTGGTTGGGGCCACCATACTCAAAGCAGTGATCATCCCACCTCTTCCTCTCTCACTCTCTTGTATGCATATGAAAATTTGCGAGCAAGAAGAGCAAGTTTATTTTAAAATTTCTCCGATTGGTCATCGCTTAGCTCGCAAAGGCGAGAGAGAGAAACCAACAAAAGAATCGAAAGAGAGGATCCAATGGGATCGGTGACCATAGCCATCGATCGAGACTTCGTCTTCCACGAGACGACGTCAATCTCATGAGTCTTGAGGTGGGAATAAAGCCCGTCAAGAGTCGAGTCGATAAGTCGGTGGTGTCCTTGATGGTGGTCACTTTCATCTCCCAAACCCAAGGTCGAGTCACGGTCAACAAATGCCGAGCATTGTCCGAGTCGGTATATGCAACCGATTGCTCGGAGGTCGCTCAAAATCTTCGTAAACCGACCAAAGCACTCGTCAAGACTCTCACCAGCGTCTTTGTTCAAACTTGTTGAACTCACGCTGAATTGATCTGTCGAACCGTCTTGATTTGGGTAGTGCCCTCATGGTAAGCATCGAGGGTCACCCAAATCTCATGAGCGAACGAAGGTGAGAAATCCTGTCATACTCACTGCAGCTAAGACCCTGCATGAGAATATTCCTTGCCTTAGCGTTTGCCTCAACGTCAGCCATATTGCCGGTTGTGACGTTTTCATCAGCAGGAACCTCATACGGAAGTTTCACCTTCTACCATATCGGAAGCCACAGGCGTGATGTATGACTCCATCCGCGATTTCCAAAATGGAAAATCAACTCCAGCAAAAATAGGAGGCTTGGTGGAATACTTGTCCATCGCCATGGCTCTTGAGACCGGTCAAGATCTATGGAAGAGCAAAACCGGCTCTGATACCAATTGAAAGATCAAAATGGCGATCAGAGGGGGTGAATGATCCCAAATAAAATTTCCCCCACTCAAAGTACTCCAAACACTCTTACAATAAAAATCTAAAGCACCCAAAGATTTTTGTTCAAACTGGTGCTTCTCAGATTCGCACACCCTCCAAAAATCCAGAATAATTAGACAACTATGTGTACCCCTAGCTTGCATGGATAAGAACCATGAATCATGTGAGGGCTTTTTAATCACAATCTTGTTTGTCAAGTGTCCAAACAAAAGAGGAATCAATTCAAAAGACTTCTTTTCTAAAAGAGATAAAGCTAAAACACCAAAGTCTCTTTTTCAGAAAAGTTTAAAGCAGATTTTCAGAAATTGTCCTCAGTTGGAACAGGTGGTTGGTGAGTTTATTTTGCTCTAAAATTTTTGGGCATTTTTGTCCCTGTGAGAAGTTGAGACATGAACCACTCCACCAAAAATTACATCAGAATTCTTTGTAGAATAAGAATGAAAAATCAAGCAATACAGACAGTGAGGAACTTCGACAAGAAAGTTTGAGGCTCGGTTTTCACTTCATAGCACTCAAACGGTGCAGCCAGTGGACTCAAGAAATTTTATACAGATGTATATATTAGTTATGAACCTTATACATAAATAATTTCTTAAAAAAGATTTTTATATATTTTTATAAAAATAAAACACTAACTGCTGCACGAAGAACAAGTTCTGGACAGATTTGCAATTTGATAAAAAACTTGATCTCTAGTCTATCCAAGGGTGTAAGAAAGATGTAAAACCAAATGAACACCCTCAAGACATCCTAGAATAACAGCATTTAGAAGGAGAGGAGGCAAATCCAAATTGCATAAATGTAAATTGCAAGAATGTAAGTGCTGAATTTAATTGCGGAATTTAAGTGCATAATGTAAATTGCGTAATTTAAATGCGTAATGTAAATGCACAAAAAAAAAGAAATGATATGAGGAAACACTTCATTTCTGGAAGGAGAGGTTACAAAGCCTCACATTCATGTGGGCAAAGCTCAAAGGAGCATCAAAAACCTTCACGGGAAGGAGGCTACCCCTCCACCCCTATTTATACTACTCTTGGGCCACCTACCACCCTTGGATGAGTCCCTCAACCCTAGAGCACTCATCTAAGGGCTAGAATTAACCCACACTCACAGCCATGCAAGGGCTAACCCAAAACCCACACACATACCGGGTTTTTTTGCACGGTTTTCAAAACATACTACCAAGACCCGCTAACCTATCAACTAGACCTCAATCCGACGGCCCTCATTGATCCACGCGGCATCTAGCTAGCATCATCTCCTTTCCTTGTCTTCTTGACTTGCCCGGACTCCGTCTCCGATCATCTTCCGGCGATCTCCCAACCGTCTGGACCTCCGACGCTCCTCGCCTAGTCCCGGTCATCCTCCGCCTCACCATAACCTAGCACCGCTGTCCCGCAACCATCAAAAACAAGGAAACACATCACATAGCAATGCCCACAATGATATGCAATAAACCATCCCGACCTCTCGAGGTCCGAACACTGGTCTCCATCCCGACCACTCGAGGTCCGACCATCGGAATCCATTCCGACCACTCGAGGTCGACCACTGGTCTCCGACCCGACCAAGGCCCAAACCACTCGGTCGGACGGTGGTCTCCAACGGTCAAAGCCCGACCACTCGGGTCGAGCGAGTGATGCGCAACCACCAAAGCCCGACCACTCGGTCGGTCGATCGGTATCCGACCAACCAAAGACACGACCACTCGGGTCGGGCGACTGGTCTCCGACCACCAAATCCTCAACCACTCGGGCCTCAACCACTCGGAGTCTCAACCACTGGGTCGACACAGCAATTCAAATAGCTCTTGTTTGAAAATCAAACCAAATCAAACTCAAACGTGAGCACACCTTGCTCAAATAAAGTCAAATACTCATCACAAACATGGATGGACCTCCACATGGTCCTTCACTCTGCCCCTGGTACCGGTGGTTCTTTTTCTACCAGATAAATGTAATATGGACTAATATAATCTTCCATGCCCTCTTTGAATGCAATATGCCTTATCCATTTTACAAAACATATTATTTTTTCAGACATTTTCCGTTCTATAAGCCATATGTAAGTATATTTAGTACCAGTTTACCTATCTTGTCCTTGTTCATTTCATTATCTTTCCTAAGATAATCATCTTATATTTTCATCAGACTTAATTGAAAGGTATCGCCTCATTTCCTAAAATTCAGTGCTACACAAATAATCATCATTCAACTTCTCCAAGCACTTAATTGAAAGGTATTGCATCATTTTCTCTCTTTGATTTTCATTGAACATAGCACCTTTTTAACCTTCGTGCTGATCAAAACACGCATTATAAAATGAAATTTATAACTTGAGGACTGAATTTAGTTGGAAACAAACCAAGTTTAACATTTAATTTCCTAGGCTTTGTAGAATATTCTGAGTAAGAATTTATTTCAGAATTGTGAGTTAATCCCAAAAAGTAGTCAAGAAAAGTGAGTTAACTGCGTAGGCTTTCAAGAAAAGTGAGTTAACTGCGTGTAGAATTTATTTCAGAATTGTGAGTTAACTGCGTAGGCTTTCACTACCGTGTAGACTGCTTCCTCTCCATTCATGGTTTTTTCGCTAGTCTTCCGATGACCAAAAAGAAATCAAAGCAACAGCTTTGAGACGAAACCAGTATTTCGCATCACATATATAATTCTTATCACTTCTTCTCTTGGTGAAAGAGGTTTCCCAATGGAGACGTTCTTATCTGCAGTCATAGGCGAACTCGCCAGCAGATCCCTCTCCTTCTTAATCGACAAATACTGTAAGCCGCCGGCGTCGTCCAAGGAGGAGAGCCTGCGGAGACTACAGCTGATGCTGCTCCGGGTTCGCGTCGCCATCGAGGAGGCCGAGGGGAGGCACCTCACAAGCCATGCCATGCTTCAACAGCTCAACGTGCTGAGAGAAGAGATGTACAGGGGCTACTACGTGCTCGACAAGTTCAGATGCCAAGCCCATAAAGGCGATGAAGTGAGCTATTCTTCCCTGTCAAAATTCAATTCTGGCAAGCGTGTTCGTTTCTATACTGGCAGTAGACACGGAAAAGATGAGTTGGAACAGATGCTCCATAGTGTGGAGTTGACTGTTACTGGTATGAATGAATTTGTTATATTTTTGAAGAACTACCCACCTATGTGTCGCCAACCATATAGCATGTATATGTTTATGGAGAAGTGCATGTTTGGCCGTCAGATGGAGATGGAACGGATCGTCAATTTCTTGCTGGATAGAGAACCTCCGGGGACTGACAATTTGGGTGTCCTGCCAATTATCGGTGCAGCAAAAGTTGGAAAGAGTACACTTATTGAGCATGTTTGCTTCGACAAAAGGGTACGCAGCCACTTTGCTCGTATTATATTTTTCAGTGAGAGTGATTTTAGAGAAGAAAAAACATGCACCCTAAGAGATGGAGGAGTAATCAAACATCAACATACCTCCTCCTCAGATGAAGGAAGGCTCCTGGTTGTTATTGATCTAGCTGGGGATGTCGATGAGGATGCATGGAGAAAGTTGTGCTTTGCTTCTCGAAGTTGCTTTTCACTAGGCAGTAAAATCGTAATTACGAGTCGATCTGACAAAGTTGCAAAGTTTGGAACGACCCAACCTCTCCGTCTAAAATTTTTGCCTCGAGAAGCATACTGGTACTTCTTCAAGGTTCTTGCGTTCGGAAGCTCGAACCCCGAAGACCAACCAAAGCTAGCATCCATGGCAGTGGAGATATTTGAGAGTACTTTGACCAAGAGAAATATAAGGAGTTCTCTGGGTCTTTCGTAAATGCAAACAGGTCTTTCATAAATGCAAACATCATAGCTTATTCTCTTAGAGCTAGTGGTGACGTGCGGCATTGGCGCAGGTTTCTTGAATGCCTCAGGGAGAAGGGTCAGAAGAATAAGCTGCTACTTAGATGTTCAAGTGATTTTGGGGTGACAAGAAAAAATGCTTTACTTCCGACAATATCTGGAGATAGTATATATTGTGAAATCTACGGCCATGCTCGAGTAGGGCTTGCTCATGAAGAAGCGCCCAAAATTACCTTGCAAGAGATATTGTCTGGAAGTGTAACACCTCATGGGAAACTTGAGGTCCTAGTGTGGAAATCTTACTTACCTCCTTATTACAGCTACATTTATAGCTGTGAGATTCACGAGTCAAAGTGTGTAGTTACTGGGAACAAGCATTGTCAGAAGAGGAAGGCTTTGAGTTAGTTTGCTCAAGTAAAATTTTATGTACATGTAAGGCAAAAACATTCATATTGTGATGCATGTTGCTTTCTCCAAAATGCAGTAGATATTGTAGTGTTATTGTACTGCACATGTGCATTTTCTTTTCTACTCTCTTTCCTATATTCTCCATAGTCTTTAGGGACTTGAGGCTCTTGCATGTGAGCTTTTTATTATCCTTAGGTTTGATATATCTATCAAATTCGTGCAAGTGCTTGTTCTTGTTGTTCTTGAGCTTTTTTCCTTGGTTGTATTTGATTCTTGTGGTTTTTCCTCTCATATGTATTGTTGGTTGCCAAGGACATGTAAGAGATGAAAAAACCTCCAAGAGGTCATCTCCCATCCATCTAGGCATCCTCATAGCAAATATTTGGAGGTTGACCGGGTTTTGGCTTGAATAGGTGTAATATCCTGAAAGTTTGGAACAGTGAAATATGAACAATTTAAATTTTAATATAAATATTTCTGGTACTTCTTGGTATTATTTGCTCCAATTAGAATTTCCTTAGACCTTTGCGTTATGTGAAAAGATTTAATAAAAGGAAAAACAAAGGAAAAGGGAAAAGAGGAAGATAAAATTTAGAAAGATTTACCATGGGTCCTATTCAAGCTGGTGATAATGTTTGACCAGTAAATAAAATTTTTACATACTTGGGGTTAAGGTAAATAAAGCATGTATCTACTTTTTGACTAGAAACAGTGAATCAAAAAGGAGAAAGAAAAATAGACCATGTCAAGTAAAGCCAATAAAATTTATATAAAGCCATGGATATGTAACACATCACTGGTAAAATTTTTATGATTTAATAAGCTGGGTTAAGCCCCTTAAAAATTCAAATATAGTGGGTCCAAAATGTAAGGAAAACGGTTGTCAGAATTTATATAAAATAATTACTCACATTTTTTACTTTAAAATTTTATGGTTATCTATTTATAAGGATTTTAACCTCTCCAAAAAATTTTAAAAATAAATTATAGAATATGAATCTTTAATTAAATCAAAGACCGAAATCAAGGTTTAGGGCACAGTACAGTGTTAGAATTTTAGTAAATTATCTAAAAAGAGTTTTTGTCTCAAAATTTTACAGTAGACGTGTGACTCCTATTAAGTCTTGGTAAAAAATTTTAGTAAAATATTGACTGAGTTTGAAGCTTAAACAAATCCAAATTCTAGAGAAATCCCGTCCAGTCCCATCGCATTAAATTTATCCTCTCGCCGACAGGTGGGCCCGGGCGCTGTTGAACTTTGACGCGCTGGCAAGGCTGAGGAGAAGTCTTGGGTCACTGCCAGTGGGCCTCGGCCCCGCGTGTCAGCCTCCCCTCGCGAGTCTCTTCTCCCTTTCTTCTCCCTGGCCGAAGCGAGTCGTCGCCCTCGCCGTCCTTCGCCGTCCGGTTGTCAACCACTCCCGTCAGGCCACACTCATCGCCCTCCACGTAGCACGCCGTCTCCCTCATGTCTATGCTCAGTCATTCATGGTCGAGCCGCGCTGGAGAGATGGCTGCGTCGCTGGTTGCGTTCGGCACAGAAATGGCGACCGAAGCCGTGCGCCCTGACTCGAGCCGAAACCGAGCCTTAAGCCTTCCCCTTGCATCGCAGTGCCTCCTTGCGCCTCGCATTTGCCATTTCGCTGAGCCAAGAGCCGCACGGGGTCGTCTTCCCCGTTTCGCCGCAAGAACCCAAAAGGGGGGAAACTCATCAATCCAGGTCAATTCGTCCCCAATTCTTCAAATCGATTCCAGGCCGATCATCCTTAGCACCCCAGGTTTACTGATCACTCGCCACTTTGGCTTCTTTTTGCTTGTAGCAGCCAAGCCGCCGCTTCTTCTTCCTCCGCCCGCGCCGACGGTGGCAGCTCGGTACAAGCCTTCTCAGACCCAGCCGACTGGTGAGCTCGAACCCCCTTGCTCCACTGTAGCTAGCCGAACCCTAGATCGCCGGAGTTTTAGCCTCTAGTCGAGTTTTCGTCAGCTCGGCCATGGCGTCGCCGCACTCTCACGGTGGCGGCCACCTTCCCGGCCACCACCCGGCGAATGGGTACCACCCATGGGTGCGCACGGGTGTGCTGGTGCCCATGGTGCTACCCATTCCGCCGCGGAGGAACTGCTTCGCCGGCGGCGAGCAAGAAGCCGTAAACCTCTGTCCTGAGTCGCTGATGGGTGGGTCCCATACGTCAGTGGGTCAGCGCGTTTGAACGCACTCTGCTGCAGCAGATGGAATGCGTGTTCCAGAAGCGAAAGCGTATTTTCAATTTTAGTTGGATTTCCTAAACCAGCTGAAATTCAAATGCCAATAACTTTTGAATCATTTGGCCAAATTGAGTGAAACTAGTTTCTAAATTCGTATAAAATTCTGTAGTTTCAGAATATGCAAAAATTTGTTGAAGATGGGTAATATTTGATTTTAGGAAAATCAAAGAGGTGCTTAGGTGTAAATAAGGCCATGTGAATAAAATATTTTTAGGATGGTCCAGTTAATATAAGATGAGTTTTTGTAGAGCCTCTGAGTTATAAGTATTCCAAATAAACAAAAATGTTGGCATGATACCTTATTGTATATCATGTTTGCACAAAAATGAATACTAAACGTAAAGGTGAAGTTGTGTAAATAAAGGAAAGGGTTAAAGTTTAAATGTTTAAAAGTTGATCCTGAAGGGGCATAAACCATTGGGAGTTAGTACTTGTGAAAATACTTAGGAAAAAGTATAAGTAATGGTTATTCCATAAACTAAAACAACACTTGTTATAGCAAAAATAGATGTAATTTGCTATGAACAGATTCAAAATAACTCAAATTCAAGTTTGAAATGTTCTCAAGATCATGCCCTGATGTCAGGAGGAAAATGAATTAAAGTTGATAAGTAGTCTAATAGTAAATGAATGTGCAAGTTGAATTGGCAGTAAGGTAGTTTTTGTGTTCATATAGCCCTTTTCAACATTTGATAAAATAGATTATATAAATGTGAAAGAATGTAAAAATAGTATAGAAACACTCCACATAGTGTATACTCATAGGTTCTGGAAAAATAATGGCATTTTGCTAAGGTTTGTATCCAAAACAAGTTAGTAAAATGAGCCTACTTTTTATGTTTTGCTGAATGTTTGAAACAATTAGGCATTTTCAACCATGTGTAAAGTAGCTTATCCAAGTAAGAATTTTTGA
Source organism: Otatea glauca (assembly GCA_036346275.1). Classification (NCBI taxonomy): domain Eukaryota; kingdom Viridiplantae; phylum Streptophyta; class Magnoliopsida; order Poales; family Poaceae; genus Otatea; species Otatea glauca. Next base: position 54,919,961 of record CM070723.1, read on the forward strand.
AATAATAATGTATAAATGATCACTGAAGTTTGTACTAGTAGATTCCAGAAAAATATTCCATTTAAGAGTTGTGACTCACTTAGTTTTCATAAGGGTAACAACCTTAAGCGATATTATTTAAGTGCTTTCCTTAGCCAATTTTGTAGCCAAGTCCAGGTTTCCAACTAAGCCTTTTTAACAATAGTTTTCAAGCTTTATCTAAACCCTAAAAGTTCAAAGAAGTAATTGGAAGTGATAACCAAAGTATGCTCTAGCTAATTCAAGATTAAAACCCTGGTTTTGTTAGATGTTGCACTTAAATCTTATTGGATGTATAACCTAAATAGCATAGTTTTGAGTGCTCTTTTCTTGAAATTTTTGAAGGAGGCAGAGAGCTCTGTTTCTAGTGCTGCTCTTTTTACCCTCTTCCAAAGAAGCTAGTGATCAATCTTCTTATTTCAAATAATTTTATCATCTATAATTCGATGTATGAATTTAAATATTTCGTAAAAAGCAACCTCCTGTTTGGTTCGAACTGGTGTTTATTGTTGTCTGTCTGGTTTCTTTTTGCCATTTGGAGTTTGCTAATGTTCTTTTGTTCTTCTTTTCCTCGACGAGTAGACACCGATGTCATCGAAGAAGAAGACGACGGTTCCGCAGATCCAGACTATATTCCTGACAGTGAGCTGCAAGGCAAGCAAACCCTTGACCATGTCGAGCCCAATAATTCACCTACCTTATGTTGCTTTTGCTTATGTACAGTGCATCCGGATAATTCTCCATAAAAGTGCTAATTTGGGTTAGAACTGTAGTTAATCCTGTAAATTATGGTTTGTCTCAATCTGTATGAACATGTGAACCTTGTAAACCCTAGTTTGAGTTAGACATACTTAATGTCATGTTTGGGTACAATCGCTAGCATAATATCCTTGCTTAAGCTCTCCGTTGGCTCTTTTCATCTTTTCAACCTGTATATGACCTTTTGGAAAAAAATGGTTGGTTATAGTTTGCTAAAACCCTAAAACAAAACTATGGTTTGACGCGGGTGATTATTGGCACTAGCCGGTTGTGCAAAAGGATATGCACGTAACTAGGGTGGAGTATCACCCGTGTCGGATTAAGGACCGAGCGATGGGACGGTGAATCCATGTTTTTCGTACAACCACGAGGGCTTGTATGGGCGGGTCTTAGCCTATTAAGTTGTTTAGAAGTGGCTTTGAATCTATGGAAGGCGGGAGATCGCACAGACATTTGGTCGAGATCATGCAGTGGGGTTTCTACATACCAATGCAACGGTGTACGCCTTGCCCTGGACAGAGACGTGGTGTTGTGTGTGATAATGTGGATCCACGGCTTGGGTGAGTGTCTCTGTCTTCAGGGCGAGGGATAACGTCCCGGGCTGGTGTAAAGCCACGTCTAGATAATGTAACGGCTCAGATGATCTCCTTGCCGACACACCAAAGGAAGTGTGTTAATTGGCCCGCGAAAGAGGTTGATCATTCCTTGTGGGTAAAGCTGTACACCTCTGCAAAGTGTAAATCTAATCGATTAGCCGCGCCCGCGGTCAAGGGCACTTGGTGACGTTATTCCATGCTAGAGTCTTTTGGTGCTTTCAAAAATGGGTTGTGGTTTTGGAAACCGTTTTATAACCAGCTTTTGTGTCAAAGGATCGACATCGGGATCTATGCAGTCTGGTAGACTGGGTTGAAAATCTGGAATAATTGCTTATCATTCTGTCCTTCAATTGCTTTTATTAAAATGCGATGTTTCAATCTAATATGCTTATACATTTTTTTATGCATTTATGCAATTGCAAAATAACCATAGCCTGTCTATTGATCAGCCTGCATAATTACTTATTTGCATCTGTGAACCACTATAAGACTTGCTGAGTACCAATGTACTCAATCTTGCATCTCTTTGTCTCGAGGAAGAAGATCGCGATCGCGGATGACGCGCTCTTTCAAGCGTGTCTCGGGTTTCGACGATAGTCTCTTCTAGGTTGCCTAGTCGGTTGCTCGAGGGTTTAGTGGGCAATCGCAAGGCTGTTTGGGGTTTTCGACTTTCTTTTGGTTTTCATTTGTTAAATGTTTTAAATTTGTCTTGAGCTCGTGTAATTATTTCATTATGAAGTCCTTCCATTTGCTCTCGAGTATGATTTTGATATGAATGTTGTAAACATGTGAGTGCTAGCTCGATCCAGACCGAATAGCACAAGAATCACATGGAGGTCCTGCTCATCGAGCGGGTGTCTCACAATAGGGTGAGATCTTGGTTCTTGTGATTCAAAAGCTTTTGGTTTAATTTTTGCGGAGATTAAGAGTGCTACATCCTTGGTCGTGTTGGCCTGAATCCTCCCACGAGCAACTCGAGATCTTGATTTTGTAGTTTTGCCCGATTTTTGTGCAACTTCTCTTAAAATAGATAAATGTTAGAACTTTAGCAATGATCCTTATGATTGTTTATTGGAATAGATTTGTAAAGTCCTAGGGAAGATGTGTCTCAAATTTCAATTCATTTGGAGCATCGGTTTAAAAGTTGTGGTTGTTTTGGTTATAGTCTATGCTGCTATTTTTGTTACGTTGATCCGGATTATTCGAGTGAGTAGGATAATCTGACTCAAGTGAATTATCTGAGTCTAATGGATAATCTGACTTAAGTTTACATACAGCTTGTTGTAGCATTTGTTTGGGTTTTTGTGTTGCATTCTTTTGTGCATCTTGATCTTTTTTATTATGGTGACTCATAGTCTTTTAGGATTTAGAAATATATGCTAGATGAATCCTACTAAGATTATGATTCCTACTTGCTTTAAAAGAGAAATAAAGGGGCTATATAAACCCATGGGGTGGTCATAAAGAACCTAAGCAACTAAAAAGCAACAAACGAACTCATCAACAAGAGGTGCACAAGAGGATTAAAGGCTAGGTTATTTTTTACCACTAGATTTTTGTATAGGGTAAGGATATGAGAGTCCTAAAAAATTTGAGAGGTTGTGAAAGAGCAACAATCCTTTGTACTCTTTTAAGGTTGTCCTTAAAGAACTTGTGGCCAGCTTCACCAAATTTTTCTCTCTCGTTGTGGTTACTTCAATGTCATAATTTTGGTTCTGTATACAAGATTCATCTTCTTTGTTTTTGAGACCATCCACGCTCATGTCGTATGTCATAAAATTTTGATATGATTTGGTGGCTGCTACCCATGAGAAGCTTTACCATGTGTAACAAGTAGTATGAAAGCTTTGACCGAATCAATTAGATTTGTGAGAAGATACTTAAAGCGTCAAAAAAGGAGTCATGAATTTCTATGGAAATGCAGCGAAAGCAACGTGGCCTGCAGATTATATCTGCAAACCCAATAAGCTGCAGTTGACTTCCAATTTTTCATTACTTGTTGGAACACAAGGCATAGTGAAAGATAAGGCTAAGAGTTGGCACTGAAAAAAGTTTCAGACAACATAATTTCCCTCAGCTAGCTCTTAGTGATCCATTGCAGCGACGGTGGATCCATATTTGACCGCAAGTTCTCAACATGGAGATTGTTATTTCTGCTATTATAGGTGAACTTGCTGGTAGATTCATGTCTTTTCTCATGGAAAAATACCTGAACCCGACGGCGCCAACCATGAAGGAGAAGCTACACAGCTTGCGACGGCTGCTGCTTCGGGCTCGTGTCATCGTCGAGGAGGCAGAGGGGCGACACATCGCCAACCGAGCGACGATACAGCAACTGAACATACTGAAAAAGGAGGTGTACAGAGGTTATTACACCCTCGGATGCCGAGCCCATGAAGAAGACAAGGCCAAAGGTCAGCAGCAGGTGAATCACTGTTTTGCCCTCTCTGGATTCAATCGTGCAAAGCGCTGCTGTTTCTCTAGTGGCAGTAATCAGACTGCAAAAGACCTGCAGCAAATTGCCTATTTCTCTTGTTCTCTTTCTACTCTCTTTCGCGGCAGTGATTGCCTTCTCACCCTGACGCATATTGTCACTGCTAAAAGCTACATATTTGTGCTGTTATAGGATATCTATTGGATGCTTATGGGTACAAATTGACATCCATATTTATTTTATGATTTTATCGGGTACTTAAACCTGAAAACCCGTGAATCTAAAGTGCTATCTGTCGGCGTTTCGAGCGCCGGCAAGTAAATTTGTAAGTCTAAGGGGTCGTGCGTTCCACTCCCTGAATGGTTAGACTCAGAAGTTCAAGATGTATACTGGTTCGGGCAGAAGATCCCTACTCCAATTCGTGTGGTGGCGTTGTATATTCTTTAGCACGATGATCGCACAAGGTTTATGGCGAGATGGGTTTTATGGCGTTCTTGCCCTGTTCTTTTTCTCCTCCTTCTCTCTACGGGAGTTCCCGCCTCCTTTATACGGAAGGAAGGGCGAGTTACATCAAGAATTGGGAGATGACGAGATGACCTACACTAGGAGCTTGGTCCTTCGTTCTGTGGCCGATCATCGCTCGGTCTTGCCCATCTTTGGTCGGTAGCTTAGTTGGTCGAGCGGTTAGGTATTTCTCCGGGAAATGGCGTACCTGCCCTCTGCGAACCTTACGGGTGTTGACGTTGCTGCGCCTGACGTGGGTGCTGCCTCGGGAGAGGGCGTGTCTTCGTACTGTATGCGACCGGCTGATGGGACTGGGAGCATGACTTCGGTCAGTCATTTAAACCCTCTGGGGAAGGAGCCACCTGCCCTTGTATAGTCACTTTGATTGACCCCGTTCGTGGGGTACGTGGCGGTTGTCTGGTGGAGGCTTCGACACGCGGCCCTTGGCAGGGGTGGTCTTGGCACGATCGGAGTCAGGGGATTCCGACCTGCCGCGAGGGTCGGGAGCCCTGCTTGGTCGGAGCCGGGGGGCCGTCTCGCTGAGGAGGTCGGGAGCCTGCTCGGTCGGAGACATTCCCCTTGGTCGGTCGGGAAGGGAAGTCCCGGGCGGCTTTGGCGCGCCGGTCGGTGAGTGGGTGAAGCGGCTGTTGGACTTGAGCTGTGCTTGAGGCGGTGGTGGTCACCTTGGGCCGTTGGGTACCCTGTTATTAGTATTCGTCACTATCTATACGCATCCTTATGGGATCGGTTACCCACGGGTACCAAACCCATGGATAAAACTGTCATCCCTATCTATAGCCACGGAGCTGCTCGCACGTCACCTCCTTTTTCTGCAGCCACGTGCAAAAGGATGCCATCGCATCCAGGAGTAGCCTCTTAACCCTGTATGCATACATACACACATAGCCTAAGTACATATGATCTGTTCTAATACATGCATACACACAACCCAATACTCACATATGCACGTGCACGTTCCACTCGTAGCTCTCGCGTGGCTTGCTTGACCCGCAGGTCCACTATCCATTGCAGTGTTTGGTCCGTTCGCATTTATGTCTTTGCATCTCATCTCGCTGCACTCGTGACTCACGTGCTACTCCTAGGTTGCGCATCTCCTGTATGGTTTCTCCTCAACCTGTAGTTTGCGTCGCGCACGTCTATGTTGCATCTCTCGTTAAAAATAAAAAAATCAAACCAACACAGTACTTTTGCCTTTCACAGATAAATTATTGCACCAAAAATGTTATTGTCAAATTAATCATCACACATATATACCACAAGTAGAATTAACGTACACAAATAATCATCATTCAACTTCTCAAAGCATTTAATTGGAAGGTACTCGTTGATTTTCATTGAACATAGCACTTTTTCAACCTTCGTGCTGATCAAAACGCGCATTATAAAATCAAATTTATAACTTGATGACTGAGTTTAGGTGGAAACAAATCAAATTTAACATTTCATTTGGAAACAAATCAAATTTAACATTTTATTTCCTACGCTTTGTAGAATATTCTGAGCAAGATATTGTTTCAGAATTGTGAATTAATCCCAAAAAATTATAAAATTGACTACCTGTTAAAATGGTTACCATAATGCTACTAGTTAAGAAAAGCAGCTAGCGATGGGCAGAAAGGAGATAGCAAGATATTGTTTCAGAATTGTTTCTTCTCCATTCATGTCCTTTTCGCTAGCCTCCCAGTCAAAGAAATGAAAGCAGCGACTTTGACACAAAACCAAGAGTATTTCGCATCATCAATATATTATCACTTCTTCTCTTGGTGAGAGAGGTTTCCCAATGGAGACCTTCTTATCTTCAGTCATAGGCGAACTCGCCAGCAGATCCTTCTTCTTCTTGATCGACAAATACTGCAAGCCGCCGGCGTCGTCCAAGGAGGAGAGCCTGCGGAGACTACAGCTGATGCTGCTCCGGGTTCGCGTTGCCGTCGAGGAGGCCGAGGGGAGACACATAACAAGCCAAGCCATGCTTCAACAGCTCAACGTGCTGAGAGAAATGATGTCCAGGGGCTACTACGTGCTCGACAAGTTCAGATGCCAAGCCCATAAAGGCGATGAAGTGAGCTATTCTTCCCTGTCAAAATTCAATCCTAGTAAGCGTGTTCGTTTCTATACTGGCAGTAGACACGAAAAAGATGAGTTGGAACAGATGGTCCAAAGTGTAGAGATGACTGTAACTAGTATGAATGAATTTGTTATATTTCTGAAGAACTACCCTCCTTTGTGTCGCCAACCATATAGCACGTATATGTTTATGGAGAAGTGCATGTTTGGCCGCCAGATGGAGATGGAACGGGTCGTCAATTTCATGTTGGATAGAGAACCTCCAGGGATGGACAATTTGGGTGTCCTACCAATTATCGGCGCAGCAAAAGTTGGAAAGAGTACGCTTGTTGAGCATGTTTGCTTCGACGAAAGGGTGTGCAGCCACTTTTCTCGTATTATCTTTTTTAGTGAGAATGATTTTAGAGAAGAAAAACTATGCACCCTAAGAGATGGAGGAGTAATCAAACATCAACGTACCTCCTGCTCAACTGAAGAAAGGCTTCTGGTTGTTATTGAGCTAGCTGGGGATGTCGATGAGAATGCATGGAGAACGTTGTACTCTGCTTCTCGAGACTGCTTTCCACCAGGCAGTAAAATCGTAATCACGAGTCGATCTGAAGAGGTCGCAAAGTTTGGAACAACGCAACCTCTCCGTCTAAGGTTTTTGTCTCGAGAAGCACACTGGTACTTCTTCAGGGTGCTTGCGTTCGGAAGCTCGAATCCCGAAGATCAACCAAAGCTAGCATCCATGGCAGTGGAGATATTTGAGGAGTACTTTGACCAAGAAAAATGTAAGGAGTTCGTTGGGTTTTTCAAAAATGAAAACAGGTCTTTCATAATTGCAAACACCATAGCTCATTCTCTTAGAGCTAGTGGTGACGCGCGGCATTGGCGCAGGGTTCTTGCATGCCTCAGGGAGAAAGGTCAGAAGAATCCGCTGCTACTTAGATGTTCAAGTGATTTTGGGGTGAAAAGAAACAATGCTTTACTTCCGAGAATATCTGGAGATAGTATATATTGTGAAATGTACGGCCAAGCTCGAGTAGGGCTTGCTCATGAAGAAGCGCCCAAAATTACCTTGCAAGAGATATTATCTGGAAGTGTAACACCTCATGGGAAACTTGAGGTCCTAGTGTGGAAATCTTACTTACCGCCTTTTTACAGCTACATTTATAGCTGTGAGATTCACGAGTCAAAGTGTGTATTTACTGGGAACAAGCATTGTCAGAAGAGGAAGGCTTTGAGTTAGTTTGCTCAAGTAAAATTTTATGTACATGTAAGGCAAAAACATTCATATTGTGATGCATGTTGCTTTCTCCAAAATGTAGTAGATATTGTAGTGTTATTGTACAGCACATGTGTATTTTGTTTTCTACTCTCTTTCTTATATTCTCCATAGTCTTTAGGGACTAGAGTCTTTTGCATGTGAGCTTTTTATTATCCTTAGGTTTGATATATCTATCAAATTCGTGCAAGTGCTTGTTCTTGTTGTTCTTGAGCTTTTTTCCTTGGTTGTATTTGATTCTTGTGGTTTTTCCTCTCATATGTATTGTTGGTTGCCAAGGACATGTAAGAGATGAAAAAACCTCCAAGAGGTCATCTCCCATCCATTAGGCATCCTCATAGCAAATATTTAGAGGTCGACCGGGTTTTGGCTTGAATAGGGTGAGATCTTGGTTCTTGTGATTCAAAAGCTTTTGGCTTAACTTTTGCGGAGATTAAGAGTGCTACATCCTTGGTCATGTTGGCCTGAATCCTCCCACGAGCAACTTGAGATCTTGATTTTGTAGTTTTGCCCAATTTTTGTGCAACTTCTCTAAAAATAGATAAATGTCAGAACTTTAGCAATGATCCTTATGAATGTTTATTGGAATAGATTTGTAAAGTCCTAGGGAAGATGTGTTTCAAATTTCAATTCATTTGGAGCATCGGTTTAAAAGTTGTGGTTGTTTTGGTTATAATCTATGCTGCTATTTTTGTTACATTGATCCGGATTATTCGAGTGAGTAGGATAATCTGAATCAAGTGAATTATCTGAGTCTGCGGGATAATCCGATTTAAGTTTACATATAGCTTGTTGTAGCATTTCGTTTGGGTTTTTGTGTTGCATTCTTTTGTGCATCTTGATCTTTTTGATTATGGTGACTCATAGTCTTTTAGGATTTAGAAATATATGCTAGATGAATCCTACTAAGATTATGATTCCTACTTGCTTTAAAAGAGAAATAAATGGGCTATATAAACCCATGGGGTGGTCATAAAGAACCTAAGCAACTAAAAAGCAACAAACGAACTCATCAACAAGAGGTGCACGAGAGGATTAAAGGCTAGGTTATTTTTTAGCACTAGATTTTTGTATAGGGTAAAGATCTGAGAGTTCTAAAAAGTTTGAGAGGTTGTGAAAGAGCAACAATCCTTTGTACTCTTTTAAGGTTGTCCTTAAAGAACTTGTGGCCAGCTTCACTAAATTTTTCTCTCTCGTTGTGGTTGCTTCAATGTCATAATTTTGGTTCTGTATACAAGATTCATCTTCTTTGTTTTTTAGACCATCCACGCTCGTGTCGTATGTCATAAAATTTTGATATGATTTGGTGGCTGCTACCCATGAGAAGCTTTACCATGTGTAACAAGTAGTATGAAAGCTTTGCCCGAATTAATTAGATTCGTGAGAAGATACTTAAAGCGTCAGGTGGCAGAAAATTGAGATCGACGTCTGATTATATGGAATCAAGTAGAAATTTAACGTTGAAGGAAATTTCAGCATATTGCAATGCGTGACGAAGGTGTAGGATCGATATATACTAAACTAGCAATCAGAGGAGGGTGAATGATTGCGCAGAAGCTAAAATTAATTTTTTGATCTACTAAAAATTCACCCTAATTCGGACTCAAATAATTGCTTCGTATTCAACAAAACAGAGTAGATACATTCTGTGAATCGTGAATTCCTGGAGATGCAACCGTCGGATTGACCTGAAATTTGAATTATAGAAACTAGATGCCAATACGAATCTAACAAAAAAGGAATCAGCTCGATCGAACCTACGGATCAAAAGTTATTAACCTTGTAAGCATGTTGTGACAGATTATGACGAGAAGTGATCAAACACTAATTTCGTGATTAATCACAATCTACAAAAGAACGAAACTTTCATGAACTCTAAATTGATACTCTACAAAGGTTTTGGATAGATCAAATCAAGATTAAACTCGTTCAATCAAGAGAGAATGAATCAATCTATAAAAACCAAAACAGGCATGCAAACAAAATCAGAACCGACTGCTGAAAATCGCGCATGAACAGCACCACGATAGTACGGTAGAAAAGATCTGTAGCTCAATGAGTACTGTAGCATGAGGAACACTGTAGCATGAAGTTTTACTGCACATGCATGTACCAAAAACCCTTCTTTTTGTCTTTGCTCGGGAGGACGAGGAAATTAGGATTTTTTTATTTCTTCTTGCTAGTCTGGTTACAATACTTTAAACAAAAGAGTATAAACCCTAATACTCAACTCTCTCTTCTAAACAGGAGACATCCCTCTCCTATTTATAATGAACAACAGTTCGCATGCATGTCCACCTGGCCCAATACATGCAACTACCCAAAATTCACACATGCACGCGTACGGCCCACCTGCCGCTCTCGCGTGACTAACCAGCCTCCATGTACACCGTTCTCTAGCCCGAACGTCCCGCATGACATCCTTGACCACTAGGACCTCAGTTCCTCCTTGAACCTAGTCCCGAACCTCAGTTCTTCCATGAACCTAGTTCGGTCCGTCATCGACCACGTTAAGCCCTCAAGCAACACTGCACATGAATAAACACAAAGCGTATGCGAGCACAAGTTCACGACTTGACTCAAGATCAATCCATGCAACCACTCACACGAGCGCATTGCATCAAGCAAAACTATTACTATGCTATCACAAGCATATCAATTAATCATCTGAAACAACACGTGCAAAAGCACAGCACATGCCATGAATACAACCACTTCGCAATGCCAATTTCATTACTTAGCCAATTTTTCAGCACATGATTTTACAGAAGGATTTCCTTATTCAGCAAGAGTTAATGGCTGCTCTTAAAGGGGATAAACCGAAAAAGACGTCCGTTGAAGACTAGAAGGTGATGGAGTGGAAGGCTGTTAGTACAATTAGCCTATGTCTGTCCGATGAGGTAAAATACTCAGTAATTAAGGAGAATTCATCATAGAAATTATGGAAGGACTTAAAAGAATTGTATATAGCAAAGTGGCTCACAAACCGGTGGGTGCTGAAACTACAATTCTATAGGTTGCGTATGGAGGAAGGTACACGGTTCGTTGACCATCTCAATATCTTCAACAAGCTTATCATACAGTTGATTAGCATGGATGAGAAAATTGAGAAGGATGATAAAGTCATCGTACTAGTATCATCTCTATCACCATCTTGGGAGAAATTGGTGATAAATATTATCGTCGGGAAAAGCACTCTCAACTTTAATAAGGTATTTGCATATCTATCGGAGGTAGAGTACTTAAAAAAGACATCCAAACCTTCATCTTCGGGTGATCAAGTATTGGCTATAGTGGGTGTTGCAGGTAAAAACAAGAGTTATTGGAAGAAGGGTAAAAATAAAGGCACACGTGTATATTATCTATATGATAAGGAATGTCATGTGATAAATAACTATCCGAGTTTGAAGTAAATAAAGGTAGCATGCTAAATAGCGGTAGCAAAAGATAATTCAGACATATTTATCATCATTCAATCAGGTATTCATTGTGCATGTACACAAACAAAGTCAAAATCCAAACATTTGTAGAAACATCTACATATGAGATGTTGCTCTGAAATTTTTATGGGATCTTTAGCATTACTTCAAGGAGTTACACAAAAATTCTCGCTCTTTTTTAGCACAGTTTTATGGCTCAATTGAACCCGAGAAGAAGTATCGTCAAAATCCAACATGGAGATTCTCTCTCCTCTGGCAGCATGGGCCTACTTGTTGGTCTAGTGCCTCGCCCCCGAGCTCACATAGCAGTGAGCCCTGGTTCTTTCTCTCTCTCCCTCTCCCCTTCCCTCTTCGTGCCGTGCCCCTGCCGTGACAGCCGCTTGCCCCGATTTCCCCTCCCTCGGTAGCCCTGGCTCATTGGTTGTTGGGATCAATAATATCAAAGGGGTGCTTGCCTTGCTCGTTGGTTTCGGGGGAGGAGTCTGTGTTGTCGGCGAAGGGGTTCGATGATTTAGTGTCTATACGCAATAAGTTGACGAGCAATAACAAGAAGGAAAATAACTCAAACCAATTCAAAATCCAAACACTATTGCAAGAACAAAAACTCATATTTTTAGATTGGATTAATAGTTGGTTTTTTCAAATTTGGAGTTTGTTTGCATAAGGTATGGATTTTTAAATTTTTAAAGGCATTACTAGTTATAAAAATTTATTTCATATTGAGCTCCAATTTAAGTTTGGTTATAGAACAAGGGTTCATGAGTTTACAAGATTTTAGAAACCGATTTTACTAAATTTGGAGTTGATTTGATATAGTTACAATTACTTGAATTTTGAATAGGTTAAAAATTAACCTAAAAAGAAGTTTAATTCAAACTGAGACCAAAATAAAATATTTTTCCAAGAATGTAAATTTCATAATTTTAGATGAATTTAGGAGTTGGTTTCACCTAATTTTGATTTTATTTGTAGAACTTATGAACATTTTAAATTTGAATGTTCTAGGAATCATTCTAATTAAAGTTCAAATTTAAAAAGAGTTCAAATTTTAAATATTTTCATAGTTAGAAAGTTCATGATTTTATAAAAACATTAGAAACTAGTTTGACTAAATTATGAGCTCATTTGCAAAAGTTATAAGCATTTGAAATTTGTATGTTCTGAAAATCCCAAAACATAGCAAAATACGCTTTCCAATAGTGAATACGTATGTCTATTTTTCTCAGATTTTTCCCTGATTTTCCATTTATTTCCAGTCACTCACAGCAGAGGCTCACATATTAGTGACTCTTTTGTTAATACCGGTTCGAATTAAGTTTTAAAAGCTACTAGGCCCAAATGTCATAGAGTCATTAACTAAAACTGAGTTTAATTAAACTTTAATGGATGAGTTTAATTAGACTTTAATGGAGAATCTGACATAGGGGACCCACTTGTCAATGAGTGATGGAGAGAAGGGTGAGGGAGCCCAACAGGAGGGGCTCACCTGTTGGTGACCCGAAGCAGAGCAAGGCGGAGGAAGGTTCACCAGCTGCGAATGGCAGTGTGTGGCGAGGAGTGAATGGTATAATTAGCTTGAGTGGAGTGAGAGGAACTCAAGGGAGGCCTTAGCAATGGCGATGGGTGACCGGAGGTGGCCGACGGCAAGAGGAAGTGGTGAAGGGCGCCTCGGGTAGCTGCGAGTGAGAAACAAAAGTGCTTAAGCTCAGGGAAGGGAAAGGAAAGCACCCACGGGGTCCTAGGAGCTTATTTTGGTACCTAGATGTGCCGAGGAGCGGTCGTGGAGCTCTATCGTCATTCACTAGGGTCGAGGAAGATGGTGGTCGCAGTGACGCTGTTCTAGGTGAACGAAGCTGCAACCAAGGAAGGTAGCAAGTTCAGGAGACCATGAAGGTGCTCTAGATTGCATGAATTGGAAAGTGCTCGTTGTTACTTCAATTGGGCTCAGTGGCTTTGGAGCTTGCTTGGCGGCTATGGCTGTCTCGGTAGAGGGAGAACTTCGGCTCAAAGGTTTAGGAGAGCAGGAAGGGTGCGGGGGCACTAGGCGTGATCATTGTTCCGCTTAAATAGCCATGCGGGGCTTGATGCTTGGAGCTCGGCGAGATTCGGTGGACAAGAGCAAAAGGACAACGACACTGGTTTTCTAGCGAAGCGGCGCACACACAAGGTTAGCTTTCAGTGGTGCGGAAGATGCAGGGGAGCAATGGGCAGGCGGTGCGGCATTGGACTTGACGGCTCAGTGGCTCAAAATCCATCGCGGCGTTGATTTTCTCCTGGCACAACAAGGCTAGGTGGGGGTGACGGGCTGCCAGGATAGGCATCAGGTAGCTTGGTGACGAGGCGATAGAGCTTGGGGCACAATGTGGCAAGGGGACACTAGCAACTTGCGTGCTACTGCTCGAGCGAGGGCGCGCACCGCGCAGATGCAGTTGGGTGGAGCGTGCACCAACACATCGTGTAGCCGACAGGCGGGCCCGAGCCTACGTGGCAGAGAGAGGAGAGGGAGGAGAGATCAAAATTGGGAAGACGGCTTTCCCGAGTTTACGCTTCCCTCACTGAGAAAACGGGTTTCCCGAAAAGGCGCTTTCCAAAATTGGATTTTCTGTTTTTCATTATCTATTTCATTTTGCAACTAAGGATTCTTGTATTTAATTGAATAATCAAATGGACTTCAAAATTTTTGAAAATATTTGTGATAGATCTTGAGCTATCACCAGTGTTCCCATAAAAATTCAAGCTTGTGGGTTTCTATAAAAATCTGACAGTGCCTCTATCCTTTTAAATGAATTGATGTTTTAGATTTTTTTCCTAAAGCATTAAATGAATTCAAAAACTTCTAAAACTTTTTGGAGATGATCTAGAGACTATCTAGGATTTATAGAAATTTTTCTAGGCTTTGTGATGATTTAAAACTGAACTTTGAAATTTCAAAAAACTCACTAGGTTTATTAAAGGCATTTGTCTTTGTTGCAAAAATTCTAGAAATCCCAGATAAATGCCAAAATTCAAATTAAGACCAAATTTAACTCATGATATAATTTTATTGGGTTTTATAAATATTTTATAATAGAAATTAATAGTCAAAGGTATATTTTGAAGACGGTATCGATATCCAAAACAACAACTATTCATGACCGGAAAGAGTAGTTTGCATCAAATCACCCCCTCTTGGTGCGCTTCCATCCTTGAAAACTAGCACTATGGGAGAATCAAGGGAAGTAATAGCAGCCTAGCTGTACGGCAAATTCTGCAGATAAACAGATGATGATGGCTGAGTAAGCGTAGACCCAAAGAGTCAAGAGTAGTACCTGTTGCTAATCAGTAGAGTACATGTAACAAAGAAGGAAAGAAAAACTCAAGCAGTAGTAGAGACCGAGCGTTTGCTCCACCCGCGTTGGAGCACAGCTCGACGCGCATGCTCACTGAGAGCCAAGTTTAGTTCGATTGTTGTTTTCTTAAGTGAATCCTAGAGTTTTTGGCCAAAGTCAGCAGGTACACGAGAGAGGAAGCCCATTTGTCATAGATCATGCACGAATGGATTGATTTTTACAGCTTCAAAAAAAAAAAAGAATGGACTGATTTTTCGGCGCTCAGAGCAATTCCTCGCGCGCTCTCTCTGTCTCTATTCTTGTTCGTCATTTGCTCTCTGAGTTTTGACCACGAGGCTTGACTTTCCTAACCAGCAATGACCAGAAGCAGAGCATAAATTGGGTTTCAGGGACGTCATATTTCTCGACTCGCTGCTCATTCTCTTGTCCTCCCGTTGCACAATCTTCCTGAGGACAGAGTCCCGCAAATGGAGATATTCCTTTCCGTGGCAAGGCGCAAGGGACGTGCGGCGCTCTACAGTAGATTTTCCTCAGACTTAATTGAAAGGTATCGCCTCATTTCCTAAAATTCAGTGCTACACAAATAATCATCATTCAACTTCTCGATCGAAGCACTTAATTGAAAGGTATTGCATCATTTTCTCTCTTTGATTTTCATTGAACATAGCACCTTTTTAACATTCATGCTGATCAAAACACGCATTATAAAATGAAATTTATAACTTGATGACTGAATTTAGTTGGAAACAAATCAAACTTAACATTTAATTTCCTAGGCTTTGTAGAATATTCTGAGTAAGAATTTATTTCAGAATTGTGAGTTAATCCCCAAAAGATTATAAAAAATGACTGCCTGTTAAAATGGGGGTCGTTACAGTTGCACACGCCTACGCTACATTTCTTGATACAAATAAAAAAATTAACCCAACACAGTACTTTGGGCTTTCCACAAATAAAGTATTCCATCACAGATATTATTGTCAAATTAATCATCATACATATATACCATAAATAGAATTAATGTACACAAATAATCATCAACGTGCCGAGGGGAGACACATAACAAGCCAAGCCATGCTTCAACAGCTCAACGTGCTGAGAGAAATGATGTCCAGGGGCTACTACGTGCTCGACAAGTTCAGATGCCAAGCCCATAAAGGCGATGAAGTGAGCTATTCTTCCCTGTCAAAATTCAATCCTAGTAAGCGTGTTCGTTTCTATACTGGCAGTAGACACGGAAAAGATGAGTTGGAACAGATGCTCCAAAGTGTAGAGATGACTGTTGCTGGTATGAATGAATTTGTTACATTTCTGAAGAACTACCCTCCTATGTGTCGCCAACCATATACCATGTATATATTTATAGAGAAATGCATGTTTGGCCGCCAGATGGAGATGGAGCGGGTCGTCAATTTCTTGTTGGATAGAGAACCTCTGGGGACTAACAATTTGGGTGTCCTATCGATTGTCGGTGCAGCAAAAGTTGGAAAGAGTACGCTTGTTGAGCATGTTTGCTTCGACGAAAGGGTGTGCAGCCACTTTTCTTGTATTATCTTTTTTAGTGAGAATGATTTTAGAGAAAGAAAACCATGCACCCTAAGAGATGGAGGAGTAATCAAACATCAACGTACCTCCTCCTCAAATGAAGAAAGGCTCCTGGTTGTTATTGAGCTAGCTGGGGATGTCGATGAGAATGCATGGAGAAAGTTGTACTCTGCTTCTCGAGGATGCTTTTTGCCAGGTAGTAAAATCGTAATCACGAGTCGATCTGAAGAGGTCGCAAAGTTTGGAACCACGCAACCTCTCCGTCTAAGGTTTTTGTCTCGAGAAGCACACTGGTACTTCTTCAGGCTGGTTGCGTTCGGAAGCTCAAATCCCGAAGACCAACCAAAGCTAGCATCCGTGGCAGTGGAGATATTTGACGAGTATTTTGACCAAGACAATAAATATCTGGAGTTAGCTGGGCCTTTCATGCATGCACATGCCCTGGCTTACTTTCTTAGAGCTAGTGGTGACGCGCGGCATTGGCGCAGGGTTCTTGAATGGCTCAGGGAGAAGGATCAGCTGCTACTTTGTAGAAGTTCAAGTGATTTTGGGGCGAAAAGAAAATTTGCTTTAGCTCCGAGAATGTCTGGAAGTAGCATATATTGTGAACTCTACGGCCAAGGTCGAGTAGTGCTTGCTCATGAAGAGGCTCCCAAAATTACCTTTGAAGAGATATTGTCTGGAAGTGTTGCACTTCATGGGAAATTTGAGGTCGTTGTGTGGAAATCTCACTTACCGCCTTATTACAGCTACATTTATAGCTGTGAGATTCACGAGTCAAAGTGTATGGTTACTGGGAACAAGCATCGTCGGAAGAGGAAGGATTTGAGTTAGTTTGCTCAAGTAATTTTTTGTGTGCATGTAATGCAAAACACTCATTGTGATGCATGTTGTTTTTGTTAATTCTATTTGTTATATATATTATATATATAGGAAGTTTTTTCTGTACTCCCAGGTGTACATACTCCCACCTCTAATATACCATTTAAACGACTATGTTATACTTCTTTATCACTTTCGGTATACTTCAATCATAATTATAAGATACTCCAATGCGATATAGTTGAAAAAATTTCATGGAAGCCCTTTATTTTTGCTATATACACTATTCCATATGTAAAAGAAGTGCATACACAAATTATGCTATAAAAGGTGGCGCTTGATGAAATTTTTCATAGAACTCACTTAGGAGTATCTTATAATCAATATTAGAAGTATGTTAAAAAAGATAAAGAGGTATAACAACATCATTTAAGTGGGGAAATTTTGGAATACAGTACAAGAATCGGTCCGTAATTAGAAATCGGTACAACATGTTCGCGTATTTACAAAAATCACAATCTTTCTCGAAATCTGGAAATTCGGTTAAGCTTACCCGAAGTTTGAAATTCCGGTTAACCTTTAAACGAAAAATGAAATTTCGGGTATGGGGTGGGGCCACCATACCCGAAACCTCAATTTTCGGGTATGACATGGCACACACTCAGCTCGGTAAAAAGATAAAAAAATAAAACTAGGACACAAATGACGTCGAAAAAATTTGAAATTTTTTGTGGAGGTTCCTGACAAATCAATTATACTCCCATAAAAATTTAATATTATTATAATATCTGAGGAATTTTTAAAAATTCAAACATTATGACTATCCCAATAAAACGCTGACCGACAAGTTGAACCGAATGAAAAATGAAACAAACCACGTTAAAATTTTATGAAATTTTTTATCCATGGTTATTATGAATCACTAATGTTCCCATAAAATTTTCAAAAGATGATCATGCATTATGAATTTTTAAAAATTCAGACAGTGCTACTATCCGATATGGCTTTTATCAGGACATTAGCACTGTCTGAATTTTCACAAATTTATAAAGCTTCATCATCATATGAAAATTTTATGGGAACATTAGTGATGCATCATAACTATGCAAAATAAAATCCAAAATTTTCTAACGTGGTTTGATTCATTTTTCATTCGGTTCAAACCTGTCGGTCAGCGTTTTATCGGGACAGTTGTAATGTTTGAATTTTTAAAAATTCCTCAGATCTTATAGTATTCTTAAATTTTTATGGTAATATAATTTATTTGTCAGAAACCTCCACAAAAAATTTTAAATTTTTCAACATCGTTTGGTACCTAGTTTTATTTTTTTAATTAATATGTGAATTTCGTTCGCAGGAATTGGAAATTTTTAAAAAAAATTCCAGCGAATTGAGTTAGCAGGAATTGTGGATTAAAAAAATAAAAAAATTCCAGCTGAACCCATTCGCGGGAAAAGAAATAAAATGATCTCGCAAGCCGTCAATTTGGATTTTCTGCTCACGCAAAATTATAATTAGTATGACGAAACTAATTGATTAGCAAAATCGTGTTATTGCATGTGAACAATTTCAATTCAAATTTATAAAGATATTTAAAACACTTGTTTTGTAGGAAGTGGCTGGGCAACTGTCATTGAACTTAGATACTGATAAATGTGTGCAATAAAAGTCCGAGCAATCAATAATTTGAAATTATTTAAAGAATTGATTTTTTTAGAAATTGCAAAACGATGGTGGGAGAGGGAGATCAGAGAGAGTGCGATTCTGAGATCAGGGAGAGTGTGATTTTTGTAGCCTTTTGGACAGCCCGTAAAATGTCTTGTTTAAATATAATTTTTAGGAAGAATGGACCATATTTGCTTGCTCTTTCATATATGCACTACCAAATTCTAGAAAAATATTTAATTTACACCTTGCTTTGCATCTAATTTCCACTAGTGCAAGAACCCTAAGTATTATAGTCGGCAACAACTTATGTCACGTTTTTTAGCCTTTTCAGCGGCACGTAAAATATCATGTCTAGATGGAATTTTTATGAACACATTTGATCTTTCATATATGCACTACCATATTCTGGAAAAAATATTTAATTTACACCTTGCTCTGCATCTAATTTCCACTAGTGCAATAACCCTAAGTATTATAGTCGGCAACAACTCATGTCATGTTTTTTAGCCTTTTCAGCGGCCCGTAAAATATCATGTCTAGATGGAATTTTTATGCACAATGGACCACATTTGATCTTTCATATATGCACTACCATATTCTGAAAAATTATTTGATTTACACCTTGCTTTGCATCTAATTTCCACTAGTGCAATAACCCTAAGTATTATAGTCGGCAAAACTCATGTCATGTTTTTTAGCCTTTTCAGCAGCCCGTAAAATATCATGTCTAGATGGAATTTTTATGAACAATGGACCACATTTGATCTTTCATATATGCACTACCATATTCTGGAAAAATATTTAATTTACACCTTGCTTTGCATCTAATTTCCACTAGTGCAATAACCCTAAGTATTATAGTCGGCAACAACTCATGTCATATTTTTTAGCCTTTTCAGCGGCCCGTAAAATATCATGTCTAGATGGAATTTTTATGAACAATAGACCACATTTGGTCTTTCATATATGCACTACCATATTCTGGAAAAAATATTTAATTTACAGCTTGCTTTGCATCTAATTTCCACTAGTGCAATAACCCTAAGTATTATAGTCGGCAACAACTCATGTTATGAATAGTTCCCAGGATGCACTTAAATTATTTGTTGAACATATATAAGGGCACATACACCAAAAGTTCAGATGAAGCTGGCATCACTGTATTATGAAGATGACAACACATGAGTGATTTGACAAGACTAGTATATACAATAAATTAGGAAAGACAACTTCAGAGAAAGCTAGCATCGATTTATTTCAAATTTGGCAACACAAGGGTGATTAAACATGATACATTGGGTGGCAGAGAACATTTCGCACATAATCATAGCCAAATGACTACATACTGGGTGGATTGGGACACCTCCTACGGTCGTGTCCAGGTTGTTTACATAATTTGCATTTTCGCAAACCATCCACCGTGATCACCACGCCCATATCACCTTGCAACTGTGCCCCTTGGCCTCCCATGTTGTGTGCGTCTAGTCGCGGATATGGTTTCGAGTTGGGCCTTCCATAATCTTGTAGTTCGCTCCGATTGTGAACGAACTCATCTTCTGGACGCCATGTGTTCTTCAAAGCATGCGCGTGTAGTAAGGCGAGATGTCTTGTGATGCATCGCTTCCCACCCATGTCGCGACATGCGGCGAGCACATGGGAGCACGGAATGTGTTGAAGCTTCGGCTTGTTGCACGTGCACGTCACTTGCTCGGCCCCCAGCTGACACTGTTGCACGGTGTCCCCTGCGAGATACCCGGATGCATGTCTGCGCTTGCACATGACCTCAAATTTATTCGTCCCTAGGTCATAAATCCTTGTACGGTGGAAGTGCGCCTTCTTCCTTCATTATGTTATTCTTATGTTTTTCATAATATTTATATCAAAGTTTATTTCATTATGTTTTTCATGTTATTCTTAGTAGCTGAACAACCTTAAGTAATATGCTTTCCGTAAGCTGCAATATGCATGAACGAACTCGAAAACAATGAAGAAATCTATATTTATAATATTTATATCAAAGCTGCACGACCTGTCAGTACACATCATCAAAGCTGCATGACCTGTCACCCATCATCATAAAAGTTGCACAACCTGTCACCCATCATCAAAGCTGCACGACCTATCACTACACATCATTAAAGCTGCACGACCAGTCACCCATCATCAAAGCTGCACGACCTGTCACTACACATCATCAAAGCTGCACGACCTGTCACTACACATCATCAAAGCTGCATGACCTGTCACCCATCATCATAAAAGTTGCACGACCTGTCACCCATCATCATAGCTGCACGACCAGTCACCCATCATCAAAGCTGCACGACCTGTCACTACACATCATCAAAGCTGCATGACCTATCACCCATCATCATAAAAGCTGCACAACCTGTCACCCATCATCAAAGCTGCACGACCTGTCACTACACATCATTAAAGCTGCATGATCGCTTATGTCCCCATACCAAATTTCATGTTTCGCAAAGGTCAAGCGACGAGCTACATGCAAGTAATTTGGATGGTGGTGGCAGGGAATCTCACGGGCGATCATCACGCGCCGAAAGCACCGACCGAACGAATCCTTCTGAGATGCGTCCTTCCTTTCCCTTGCTATAAATCCTTCGTGATGGCATTGTAACGTTCACGACAGCAGAGAGCGTGAAGGCAAGGCAAGGCAACCAGAGAGCTCGAAGACGAGAAATTAGTTCGTTGGTGTTCATAGTTTGTTGAAATTTTCACAAAGTTTAATTTTTTTATTTATTTCATTCGGGATTCTAATATTGCAGGTAATCTTCATGAAGATTTATTGCTACATTGCTCTAGCTTTATTGACCTTCGGTACAACTTAGAGAAGGTTAGTTAGAAATCATCATGAATGTATATTATTTTTGTGTTATTAAGGTATTTAGTACATTAATAGTGCGATATTTGCTACAGATGGACATGCTTGTTAAAATTTATTTCGGAGAACGGCCCGTAGTTTTGCACGGGAGGGTCGTGAGCATTGATAACTGTCTGCACGTAGATAGCACAATAGAGACCCCGAACGAACTCTGGCAGCTCAAATCACATGTCATCGCTCTACTGCGTGTGAACCTTGAGACGCACAGAGTTCGTTTCGATGGGGTTCGTCCACGGTTTGTCCCCAACAGCCCGATGGTTGTGTACACACTCTTCCCGCTACGGAATGAAAGCGCGTGGGCTTTATATGTCCGCAAAGCGGGTGAAGAGAATTTTGAGATAGGAGTATACGTGGAGATATTGCCACGGCACCAGCCCGTAGAGGAGGCCTCTACCTCCCAAGCAGTAGAACATGGCATATCACATGCACCACCCGAGCCAAGAATTGTAGAGGAGGGGCATCGGGAGGCGAAGAAGAAGGCGAGGCGGAGGTGGATGGAGAATGCATGGATGATGAAGACGGCGGAAGCGGGGATGAAGAAGCGGCAGACAATGATGACCCAACACCGGCTATACATTACTTTAGGGCCATCGGTCAGCTGGATTGTACCCTAACTGATTACAGTAACATATCCGCGTGGGGGTACTCCCAGAACGATGTCCAAACCGGACAACGGTTCTGTAACAAGCTGGAGGCTATTCACTTTCTTAGCAACTATGCTGTCATGACAAGACGGGAGCACACTCGTCTCCG
Source organism: Otatea glauca (assembly GCA_036346275.1). Classification (NCBI taxonomy): domain Eukaryota; kingdom Viridiplantae; phylum Streptophyta; class Magnoliopsida; order Poales; family Poaceae; genus Otatea; species Otatea glauca. The sequence goes on from CM070723.1 coordinate 54,942,083, forward strand.
GTCGGAGCCCTCCTCGTACGAGGTTAGGTGCACGAAGTACCCGGATTGTCCCTTCTTTGTACGAGTTCACAGACCCAAGCACGAAGACTACTTTGTCATAAGTAGAAATAGGCCTCATACGTGCACGGAGGAGTCCGTAAAGAACATGAGCCGACTTGTGGACGCGAGGTTTGTAGCCCAAATCCTCGTGTCCATCGTTGAAGCGACATAGGGATGACTCGTAAAATTATGGAGGAGGTCCAGCTAAACCTGGGATGGTCATCACGTACCATACGGCTTGGAGAGCGAAGCAGAAGGCATTGAAGATGCTTTTTGGAGGATTCAAGGAGTCTTTCAACTATGCCCCTAGGTTGCTACAGAAGGTCGCCATGACGAACCCGGGCACTCAATTCGCAGTGGCCGATGAGCCCGTCATACAAGAAGACGGGTCCGTCACCAATGCGGACCGGTACCTCATCAGATATTCGGTCATTTGGTCAATGCATCAAGCTTTGTATTGTAGACTGTCATATGCGTGGGCGGACATTCTGAGTGGGAAGTTCCACGGACGCCGCCGATCGCACTCGCTGCGATGCAAATAACCAAATCCTCCCGGTATGCGTTCGCTCGCCGAGAGCGAGAACAATGACAGCTGGTTGTGGTTCCTGACTCTACTCAAGAGCCGGGTCGTCGGTAGCCGGGAGCGCGTATGCGTTGTCTCGGACAGGAACAAAGGCCTCCTCCACGTGTTGGATGTCATGCACGACAGCACGTCCTCCGAGACTAGCTAGCCCGATGTCGAGAGAAGATGGTGCATGCGCCACCTTGGAGCGAACCTGTACACAAGGTACAAGAACAAGCCCCTGGTCAAGAGATTCAAAGCTATGTACCTGCAGAACCAAGCACACAAGTTCAACGCAATATGGACACAACTGCACGAGACCACACGGAAGATGATGGAGGACGACCAATCCCAGGAGCTGCAACTCAGTTCGCAAATGGTGGGAGGCCAGAGCATGGTTTCTCGGACTCGACCCACCTTCAGCCAGTGGATCGCGGGGAAGCCAGCGGAGCGGTGGGCGCTACTCCACGACACGAACGAAGCGAGGTATGGACGAACCATAACTTAACGCAAATCATTTCACCTCGTTGTATTCATTTTCATACAAGCTGACATACACCATCATAGGTACAACGTGATGACAACGAACATAGCGGAGGCGTTTAACAACGTCCTGAAGGGTGTGCGCGCTCTTCCGTTATGTTCAATCATTGAGCTCACATTCTACCGAGCGATCGACATTTCCGAGATCGCGATAGCGGCCGAGGCGTCGTCCATCGCAGACGCACCAGAGTGGAGAAGATGCTCGCGGAGAGAAGGAAGAAGGAGCTCTTCCACCGTACAAGGATTTATGACCTAGGGACGAATAAATTTGAGGTCATGTGCAAGCGCAAACATGCATCCGGGTATCTCGCGGGGGACACCGTGCAACAGTGTCAGCTGGGGGCCGAGCAAGTGACGTGCACGTGCAACAAGCCGAAGCTTCAACACATTCCGTGCTCGCCGCATGTCGCGACATGGGTGGGAACGATGCATCACAGTACATCTCGCCTTACTACACCGCGCATGCTTTGAAGAACACATGGCGTCCGAAGATGAGTTCGTTCACAATCGGAGCGAACTACAGGATTATGGAAGGCCCAACCTGGAAACCATATCCCGCGACTAGACGCACACAACATGGGAGGCCAAGGGGCACCAGATTGCAAGGTGATATGGATGTGGCTGATGCGGTGGATGGTTTGCGAAAATGCAAATTATGTAAACAACCTGGACATGACCATAGGAGGTGCCCCAATCCACCCAGTATGTAGTCATTTGGCTATGATTATGAGCGAAATGTTCTCTGCCATCCAATGTATCATGTTTAATCACCCTTGTGTTGCCAAATTTGAAATAAATCGATGCCAACTTTCTCTGAAGTTGTCTTTCCTAATTTATTGTATATACTAGTCTTGTCAAATCACTCATGTGTTGTCATCTTCGTAATACAGTGATGCCAGCTTCATCTGAACTTTTTGTGTATGTGCCCTTATATATGTTCAACAAATAATTTAAGTGCTTCCTGGGAACTATTCATAACATGAGTTGTTGCCGACTATAATACTTAGGGTTATTGCACTAGTGGAAATTAGATGCAAAGCAAGCTGTACATTAAATATTTTTCCAGAATATGGTAGTGCATATATGAAAGATCAAATATGGTCCATTTTTCATAAAAATTCCATTTAGACATGATATTTTACAGGCCGCTGAAAAGGCTAAAAAACATGACATGAGTTGTTGCCGACTATAATACTTAGGGTTATTGCACTAGTGGAAATTAGATGCAAAGCAAGGTGTAAATTAAATATTTTTCCAGAATATGGTAGTGCATATATGAAAGATCAAATGTGGTCCATTGTTCATAAAAATTCATCTAGACATGATATTTTATGGGCCGCTGAAAAGGCTAAAAAACATGATATGAATTGTTGCCGACTATAATACTTAGGGTTATTGCACTAGTGGAAATTAGATGCAAAGCAAGGTGTAAATTAAATATTTTTTCAGAATATGGTAGTGCATATATGAAAGATCAAATGTGGTCCATTGTTCATAAAAATTCCATCTAGACATGATATTTTACGGGCCGCTGAAAAGGCTAAAAAACATGACATGAGTTGTTGCCAACTATAATACTTAGGGTTATTGCACTAGTGGAAATTAGATGCAAAGCAATGTGTAAATTAAATATTTTTCCAGAATATAGTAGTGCATATATGAAAGATCAAATGTGGTCCATTGGTCATACTAATTATAATTTTGCCTATGAACAGTAAAATCCAGCTGACGGGCTTCGCGAGATCATTTTATTTCTTTTCCCGCGAATGGGTTCAGCTGGAATTTTTTTATTTTTTTAATCCACAATTCCTGCTAACTCAATTTGCTGGAATTTTTTAAAAAAATTTCCAATTCCTGCGAACGAAATTCTCATATTAATTAAAAAAATAAAACTAGGAACCAAACGATGTTGAAAAATTTAAAAATTTTTATGGAGGTTTCTGACAAATAAATTATATTACCATAAAATTTTAAGAATATTATAAGATCTGAGGAATTTTTAAAAATTCAAACATTACAACTGTCCCGATAAAACGCTGACCGACAGGTTTGAACCGAATGAAAAATGAATCAAACCACGTTAGAAAATTTTGAATTTTATTTTCCATAGTTATGATGCATCACTAATGTTCCCATAAAATTTTCATATGATGATGAAGCTTTATAAATTTGTGAAAATTCAGAAAGTGCTACTGTCCTGATAAAAGCCATATCGCACAGTAGCACTGTCTAAATTTTTAAAAATTCATAATGCCTGATCATCATTTGAAAATTTTATGGGAACATTAGTGATTCATAATAATCATGGATAAAATATTTCAAAAAAATTTAACGTGGTTTGTTTCATTTTTCATTCGGTTCAAACTTGTCGGTCAACGTTTTATCGGGATAGTCATAATGTTTGAATTTTTAAAACTTCCTCACATATTATAATAATCTGAAACTTTTATGGGAGTATAATTGATTTTTCAGGAACCTCCAAAAAAAATTTCAAAAGTTTTCGACGTCGTTTGGGTCCTAGTTTTATTTTTGTTATTTTTTTTCCGAGCTGACTGTGTGCCACGTCATACCCGAAAATTGAGGTTTCGGGTATGGGGAGGGCCCCATACCCGAAATTTCAGATTTCGGGTATGGGTTTGGCCCCATACCTTAAATTTCATTTTTCGTTTAAAGGTTAACCGGAATTTCAAACTTCGGGTAAGCTTAACCGAATTTTCAGATTTCGGGAAAGACTGTGATTTTTGTAAATACGCGAACATGTTGTACCGATTTCTAATTACGGACCGTTTCTTGTACTGTATTCCAAAATTTCCTTTAAGTGGTATACTTAGAGTGGGAGTACGTACCCTTAGGAGTATGAAACCATTTTCATATATATATATATATATATATATATATGCATGATGATTAATTTGACAACAATATTTATGATGGAAAATAATATTTGTGTTGGAATACAATATTTATTATAGAATAATTTATTTGTGGAAGATCAAGATACTGTGTGGGGTTAGTTTTATTTGTAACAGAAGATGTAGCACAAGTGTGGAGACGCAGCGCAGGCATGTGCGACGCACATTGCAGATCGGAGAGAATCCGAGCATGAGATGGTTAGCCCGGAATTCGTGGTTAGCTTCGCCAAATCTCTCTCGTTGTGGTTGCTTGTCCTTATTTTGGTTCTCTCTACAAGATTCATCTTCTTTGATCTTAAAACCGTGCACGCTCATGTCGTATCTCATAAAATTTTAATCCGATTCGGGGCCGTTGCGCATAAGAAAGAGCATCAGAGTGTAACAAGTGGTATCAAAGCTTTGACTAGATTAATCGGATTTGTTATATACTCTTGTATATAGCAAAGTCACTGATAGGTGATGAAATGACGTGTATTTATAAACAAAATTCAAAAGTTGGAATAGCATATACTCATAATACATATCTATAAGGGAGTGGTAAAAATCAGTTCAAATATTTACATGAAGACCCCAGGGTTCCGGGGAATTACGAAGAATCCCGGGGTCTCGAAAATTTACGGAATAGGTATGTGTGATTTTACACGGAGGCTCTCGGCGTTCCGAAAATTGCGATCCGTACGCACGTGCAGCTCATTCTCTCTCGGTCTGGATCATGAGATCAGCTCAGAGCAAGAAAAGCCGTACGAGTGGCGGAGTTTGGCACTGGAGCAGGTTCAACTGCATATTTACGTATGTAAAGCCAATAAGTTATAGCGCACCGGCTGCTATTGACTTCCAAGTTCCAACCATTTATTGATTGTTTGAACACACAAGACTAGAGGTGTGCATCGTGCCGTACCGGGCTGGTCCAACTCTATCGTGCTTCGTGTTTGAACTGTGCCGGGTCGTGACAGCCCGTTGTGCTCGCCGTGCCGGCCCGGCTCGTCTTCGGCGAGCCCAGGCATGGCCCATTTGCACTTTGTGTCCTGCTAGCCCAGACCCGACTCATTTGCACTATTGCAACAAAAGGAAAGGAGCCGAAAACACATAGAATTGAGACAGTTAATGTAAATATTACGAGAAAAAAAACTAAAATTTATTTATTCTTGAACAGTTACATAGAGCGTGCGGAATATGCTCAACACAGGCGAGAGAGGGGGGCAATGGGCGAGAAAGAAAGTGAGCGAGACAGACGAGAGAGATTGAGAGAGACTGGTGAGAGAGAGAGCTAAGAGAGATTGAGAGGGATGAGCGAGAGAGAGTAACTTCTTGCACTGTCTCTTAATCTCTCTCAGTTCTCTCTCTTGTTTTGTCCGTCTCTCACAGGTGTTGACGATAGGGGTGACGTTCATGCTACTAGGTGTATCCATGACGTTCATGCTCTATGAGTCGATAACCTTTATGCTAGGCTTCTTCCTTATACCCTGGGTCATCGGGCCCGGTACGACTCATTCTACAGTGTCGTGCCAGGCTGTGCCACCCATCGTGCTCGATTCTCGAGCCCAGCATGGTCCGTGCTACAGTGACATCGGACTTCGTGCCGAACCGTGACGTCGTGCTTCGGACCGGCCTAAAAGAGCCCAGCCCAAATGCCCACCTTTACACAAGACATTCTATAATGAAAGATAGTACAAACACTTGGCACCATGGGCCCATGGGCGGAACTAGCAACGCACCAACACCATAAAAGATCGGAGAAACATGAGGGAATATATTGTTCACTTGATAAATTTGAATTATTTAAACTATTCATGTGCAAGGGATCTTATGAGAGGATCAGTTACTCTATCCATATAAGAACTTATTTGAATTATTTATATTATATTTTTGGTAAATTTTGAACTTACATATTGGATTCATAATGTTTTGAAACCATGGTACACAATAGCGGAATTAGAAATTTTTCATTAGGGGTGCACACTTCACACGTACAACTCTGTAGTCTTTTACAATTATTTCATAACATCGTAAATCAAACACATATATTTAAAATTTGCTAAAAGCACAATATAAATAGTTCTAAGGTCTCAAAAACCCAAAACCACCAAAATCAGAACAATTTCAATAAACAAATTTAACACATTAAAAAGGTGATCTTATACAACTTTTCAAAAAATTTAGGGCCCCGGGGCATACCTGGCACCCCTGGTACCGCTCATGGTGATACAAGACTATACAATTATATGTATGATATATACACTCCTATTAAATTTGTTCCTAGTTCTGCCACTACTTGGTATAAAAAAGAAAGTTGGCTAGCTCTCGGTGATCCATAGTTTGCCAGAACCCTCCCTTCTTGGCGTGTCAAACGACCCTCATTTTTGCATAAAATGCTAAAATGAGAATCTATATGCATACAATACTAGTCTCATTATCAGTGGCTAAGTCGCACATTTACAACAATTGAAATCACAACCATACATAATATTATTAAAGCCAAAGCTATTTATACAATGTATTCTTACAATTCGAGTATATAGCAACGAAGAACGAAAGTCTTGTAGTGTGCTCATCTGACCGTCAAGAAACTGACAAGGCATAATTCCTAGAAAGATCACTTTATTGAAATTCCTATATCCTGCGATGAAAAGAAATCTTCGAACCCTCATTTTCTTTTCCACCTAAAACAGCATATTAACAAGGTTGAGTACTTTCGTACTCAACAAGACTTAAGGTGGTATTTACAAAATGCATTAATGCAGGCTATGTCAAAGGAGGCTTCTACGGTTAATTTGCATAAAACAAAATTGAATTTATAAATCAAGTTGTAATTTAGAAACAAAATTTATAAAAGCAAGTTTAACTGATATGAAAGTAACAAGTAGAGTATAAGTATAACTCATAGTCCTCCATGACGTGAGCATCGAAACGTCAAATTCCTTCCAACACCAATTTTTGCCAACACAATGCATAACAGATGAAACCAAACTATTTTGAAAATAATAAAACATCTAACTATGTGATGACTTTATCAAGTGCCCTTGACCGCGGGTGCGGCTAATTGATTAATTTTTCACTCTACAAAGGTGTACAGCTTTACCCATAAGTCATGACCTTTTCTTTTTGCCACATGTTTCACGCACCTTTAGCGTTGTAGCCAGAATGTTCATGATGAAAACCTTTACATTACCTAGTTAACTTTGCACCAGCCCAGTAATGATAGACCCCCGCTATGGTGGCAGACATACACACCTAAGACATAATATCATTCACACAAACCCTACCACACACGTTTCTCCCCATAGCAAGGCGTACACCGTTGTATTGGTATGCATTTACCCACACCTCTATGTGGAAGTCCCTGCGAGCAAACCTAAAAGGAGAGCCGCACTACTTCAACTTATCAATGTGCAAAGTTAAACTAGATAACTTAATTGGTTTAAGGCTGTCCCATACCAGCATGTGTTTCTTGGCCTAAAAACAACCTATAGCTTGATCCTTAATCTGACACGGGCGATAATCTCTCCCTACACTAGTGCAACACCTGCACCTCTGGCTATTGCCAATAATCATCCGCGTCAAAATATAGTTTTAATTTGAGTTTTTAACCAAAATACCATTAACCATCAATGTCATATCCAACCTTTTTAAATTCTCAAGAAGCAGTTTAATCTGATTATTTCAATTTTCACTACTAAAGCATGGCTAAGCATGATTAATATAAAATCGCATATACCCATGTTGACATTATATATTGTCTAACCTTATTCTAGAGTTATCAAGGTTCACAAATCCATACTTATCAAGGAAGTTCCATGAGATAACATGAATACCTACCCGTACCACAAAATAGCGAATTTACAAAAAATAAGCGCGTGCATGAATCAATTTAAATCAAATAAAAATTAAATATTGGGATCAATATGATCGAAGGGGGTACTTGTCTTGCTTAATTGTTGTTTACATCGAAGTTGTGGTCATAAATGGTGTAGTCGACGATGGAATTAGTATCAAACTCCTACTATTTCTGTTGTACCTTTGCTTTTCGTTCTTTAATACATGGTAGAGCTCCTACCGTTCCTTAAAAAAATGCACTATTAGGAATTTTCCCGATAGACCAAGTATTGCTGCTAACCCAGTGGTAACCATTTTCTTTAGCTCTTTTGTGGTACACTAAATTTAACATGAGCCATTTATTTTTTTTCGATCCAATGGAACAGATTAGTTAGTATTTATTTATACTTCCTTTAATAATAGAGCAGTAGAAATACTCTTAATAAATCAATGGTTAGATCTGATTTTCACTACTCAATATATACTACCAGTATAATACACTGTAAAATTTCTCTTTTTATATGACTAGTACATCGGTTCAACCAAGTGTTAAACATATGAACGATACTAGTGGACAGGACAGAGTTCAGGTGCAGCCCTGTAGGGATTGCAACTTAAGCAGTCCCCATAGGACTGTTCGATCAGAAATCAACGGCTCAGGTTGGATGGAAAACATGTGCATTTCTTCACTGTAGCAAAACACTGTTCATGCTACTATAGCAAACACTGTTCTCCATTTTTCGGGTGATCTGGGCCGCTCGTTGACTCAATCGGACGGTCCACACCTATAGAGGCTGCTTAAGTTACAGTCCCCACAGAGGCCACACCTGAAGTCTGTCCTAGTGGACATGCTGCCGAAATTAAAGGCACAGCTCACTATATTACATATAAGTTTAGCAATGGGACACCTTATGAAAATATGATCTGTGCTTTCAAATGCACCACAAAATTGACAATCATAAGAACCAACCCAGCCTCTCTTTTTTCAAATTTACTTTGTTAAAATACCTTTTTTAAGAATTAACCAGATAAATTTTTTGATTTTTTGAAAATTGGCCAAGAGCTCTAGCATTTTATTGAAGGATGACAACAACCGAGCTAGAAACGCACACCCACACACACGCCTTATTCATTGTGTCCAAATCTAACACACCAAGACCCCCTTGATTTTGATAATAAATCCAATCACACCATTTCTCATTAAAGCCTTTCAATCTCATTACTTGATATAAAAATGGCCATTTAATCTTAGCATATGTTTTTTTTTTCCGAAATCAACTTTAAAATGGATTCCAGATTGATTATTTATATGCAAAGTATCAAGGGTTTCATGAAGCATAAGAGCTCCTTCCGTAATGTTCCCATTCTAAATAAAGGCGGTTTGATTCAGGGAAATCACCTGATCAGCCACTAATTCCATTCTATTCATTAAAATCTTAGTGAAAATCTTAAGACTCACATTTAAAAGACAAATAGGTCTATATTTTTTAATCTGTTTAGCATCTTAGCATTTAGGTAGTAGTGTAATTACCCCAAAATTCAATCCTGAAATGTCCTGCGATAGCAATGGCCGATTTGTGGCAGCAAGTGCACAGGTGATTGATGGGATTTCAAGCCCGGCCACGATTGAAGCTATTACCTGCATTGAAGGTGTTTCTTTGGCTCTGGGTTGCAATTTGGCCAGGTGCATCATTTCATCCGACTGCCTGCAAGTCATCAATAATACTAGACTAGTTCGGTGCCGTGCGTCGCGCTACTGAAAACAAAATTTGTAACGAAACATAAATGTCAAGCAATAAAAGAAAATTTGACTACAAGATCAAACATAAATAGCGGCGAACTGCGAACATGAAGTTGCATTGGAGTATCTTAAAATTAGTATTTAAGTATACCTAAGGCAGAGGATAACAATAGAACAACGTTGTTGCAAAATGACCACTAATTTTCGGAGGTAAGACAAAGTTCTTGCAAGGCAAAATCCCATTGGACTAAAAGCTGGAGGTCACATGGAAAACATGGCATAAATTCTAAGAAGCATTGAATGGGAAAGCAAACTTGAGCTAATAAAATTTAAAAGATGATATTATGTTGTGCTGCATATACGATATAGTAGGGTGCCCGTGCGTTGCAACAGAGTATTAAAAGAGGGTAATATATGTCTACATGTAGGGCTGGTCAGGAGCCTTGTGCCTTGTCCTGCCGTCTGCACCTCTGAGGCCCCTCCCCGTTTATTCATCCCATCGCCGCCGCGGCCCCCTTCGCTTTGAGAGTTGGGGTTGCGCCAGATGTGTCCGTCGGAGCCAATGCTACGGTTTGGGTGCTTGGAGGTGGCCTCGAGGAGCTTGCTGTAGAGGTAGGGGCACGGAAAGAGATTGCATAGTCGGGCACGTTAGTGGATGTAGACCTTCCCGGAAGTTGATGACGAGAAGGCACACGTGCTAGACCCAAGCGGTTGTGCACGCACTTGAGCGTTGTGGTTTGGGCGCTTGGAGGTGGCCTTGAGGAGCTCACTGTGGAAGTAGGGGCAGGGAAAACGATTGCATCGTCGGGCGTGCCAGTGGATGCAGATCTTACTGGAAGTTGACGATGAGGTGGCGCCGGAGTCCGGGCCCAAGCGGTTATGCACGCACTTGCTGCTAAAGCAGCCGTCGGTTTCTATGTCCATGTGGCGGTGCCTAGGGTTTGCTGGGTTCGAGAGGAGGTGCAGGCGGGGGGAGGAAGCAGTCAGATAGGGCTGGGGTTTCAGCGGGCACAGCGGCGGTGCAGGAGGTCATGCCGTGGAGGATCTGGAGCATGACTTATAGGAGGAAACCGATCCACCCCACCCCGCTCACCAAGTTGGCAGCAGTGGCGCCTGTGTGGCATGCGGGTAGAGATCGTGGGGCTGAGGAAGCCAGCAGAGACAAGAACAATGTCAGCTTCAAGGATGCTCTGCTCACCTCCAGCTGCAAGCTCCAGTGTTAGCTTTACACCATATCTAGCAGTATGAACACCAACTACCTTAGTTTTGAGCATGAACTTCATATTTTGTTTCTCCAACATGCGTTGGAACTGCTTCCTGACCTCACCATCCATCAATGGGACAATATCTGGGGCAAATTCAACCACAATGACCTCTAAACCAAGGCGGTTCCAGACCGAACCCATCTCCAGGCTAATGTAGCCTGCTTCGATTACCACCATTTTCTTTGGAATCTCTGCCAAGCACAAGGCACCAGTAGACGAGACAATTTCCTTGTCATCAATTGTAATTCCAGGAAGCGACTTTACATCAGATCATGTCGCAATGATTATGTATTTTTCCTTTGACAACAGTACTACCTCCACCAATCAAATCTACTAAAACTTCTGAGGGGGGAGCTAATTTACCAAAGCCTTTGACATAGTTCACTTTGTTCTTCTTAAAGAGACCTTCTATCCCTTTCGTGAACCCTGCCACAGCCTTGTCTTTCTGAGTCATCATCGCCAGAAGATCCACTTCCAGATTAGAGAATTTCACACCATGGTATGCAAAAGAACTATTTGCTTCATGGTACATATGAGATGAGTGCAACAGAGCCAAAAATTGATATCGAAAGAATGTAAGAGAAGTTAACAAGTGTTCTCATGAAGCACACCAGTAAACATATATCACCAAAGTAGAAAATTCTCTAGCTGCAATAAAGCAGGTGAAAGAACTATAGCAAGATGTTTAGATCTTAGATAAAGATGTTCATCTTATACCCAGAAAAAGGAAATATGCCTCTGATTAGGCAACGATCCAAGGAAATCCTACAGCTACAACATGAATCTATACCCCTTTATAATGCACCTAAGCATTCTTTTCTACGTCCACCCCAAATAATGCACCCCACTAGAGATAGCCTAACCTTCATGCACCCAGCGAAACGTCCCCAGAAACTTGCCTCCATCAAAATTAACCTCTCAGATCTTTCCTCAGCTTTACTCACCCACATCCGATGGTCATTGTTTAATGTGTCTAACTCATCCCTGTGGCCCACAACAGATCTGATCCCCCCACCTTCAGCATCATCTCAAGGAAAAGGAAACAAATATCCTGGAATTAAGGAAAAGGAAACAAACGTTCTATAAAAGGAAAAGAACATATATTACGACAACGTGCTGGGAAAAGGAAACCGGAAGACAGGGCACTATACTAGTCTTATGTAGGAACTATAGGAAGGATAGTCCGGTAAGAAAGATGTTTAGGTCCAACATAAAGATGTGTAGCCTGTATCCATAAAAAAAAATCTGCCTCTACTTGTACAATTATCCACGGGAATCATAAATCCTAAATCATACATTGGAGCTATAGCAAGGATAGACTTGGAAGTAAGATGTTTAGCTCCCACATAAAGAGATAGTGATCCAATACCTTTTTTTTTTTTGAGATGTGATCTGATACTTTTTAGCACAGGAATAGTATTCTTGAGCAAAAAAACTACCAAAGCCCTTTGCTCATTTCACCATTTATGCTGTATTCAAATTGTTAGCCAGATTAAAAAAAAATTGATTTCATTGCAAATGAAAACCCTCACAAGTGGATACAAAATTAATAAAGTACTAAGCATCATATATAGGTGGTAAAAAAGGTTCAAGATACAAGACCTGGAATAACCTAAAAAGCTTAGAAGTAGCGCAACTCAATGGGGCACATGAGTACTGTCACACAACAAAGAGCAGTCAGGAAAGGAGTCTACAAAAAAGTCAGTTAAGAAACTAATATTGTCAACTGGAAATACCATGACTACAGTGCAAAACATTATGACTGTCAGTGACTCTTCATTTCAACCAAATTGCAGTCCGATAGTCCATGGACTGAAAGAAATTCCCAATGCTGCCAAAAAGGCAAGTTCCAACACATAAAATCCAAATATATATAACACTGTTGATAGTACTGATTTATTGAACACAACATCATATCAATTCGTTATGTTGATCCTACTGATGAAAATCAGTAAATCAAACAAAAGTACTCTACCCAAATGATGCTTGCAACAATAATGTGCTATTAAATTTAAGACTTATTATCCAAGCAGATGATAACCAACCAAATTTTGAGGTGGTAGAAATTTACAAAATACTTCATATAGTTGTCTTTCATGACATTCCACAATGGACAACAGCACAACGGAAACAAAGCAGAAGACATCTTATTTTGACAGTAGATTGCACAAAGCCATATATTATTTAGATTTGGAACACCGGCCAGTTTGTATAAGCAGCACACATTTGCACAAACTAATTGTGCCAAAAAAAAACCAAAAATAGCGCAACTCAAACCCTAACCGCACAATCCAGACTCTAGAATACTCTCTGGATCAGCCTATCCTTTGCAAGGCGAGAGCTAATTCATTGCAACATCGCACCAAGAAACACCCAAACAACACGAGCTACAACAACAGGACCTAGCCACCACGAATCACCTAATTGACCCCAAATCACAAGGCCCCCATAGATCTATCGCGTCACGCCACAAGGGGACAAGCAAATCGAGAGGGCATGGCAATGGGGGGAGTGGGAACGAGAGGGCACCACCCATCATCACCTTGGAGGGATGCATCGGACATTGAGGCAGGTCTCACCAAGGGCGCCCCTCTTCTCGATGCAGGTGGTCTTGAGCCCCAGCTGCGCTGCGTTGATCGCCGCCACGTACCCGTCGGGCCTGCCGCCCACCACGACAACGTCGCTCTCCTCCCTCGCCACCACGGTAGAGGAGCTGAGGAAGTCGGAGAGGAGATCGTTCGGCGTGTCTTTTGCAAAAAGAAAAACAATTAATTGGTTTGGTTAAATCCGCTTCCATCTCAGCCTTTCATATCAGATCCAACAGATTAAGTGTTTTGGAGGAGAACGGACGACCACCACCAACTCCAAATTAGAAGTAGTAGAGATAGAGATAATCATACGCGGCGTGCCACGCCGCGGACGCCGCTCCTCACGCGAGCAAATCAAGAAAACGTGCGACTGTCGCTCCATACACGAGCAAATCGAGAAAACACGCGAGAAGGACCTAAAAAGAATTTTGTGTTTTCCGCAAAAGGGCTTAAACGTAATACTAGAAAAATGCAAAAAGGACCTAAATGCAATGTATAATTTTTTCAAAAAAAGGATCTAAACATATTTTTTTCCTGAAAAGGACCTAATCATAATTTTGATTTTTCGTAGAAGGACCCGAGCGCAATGCCTAAAAACGCATAAAAGACCTAAACGTAATATATATTCTTTTTAAAAAAACCTAATCGTAACTTTTTCAAAAAAAAAAAGGACTTAATCGTAATTTTTTTGAAAAAAAGAATCCGAACGTAATTTTTTTTTTACGGCTCGGCTCGAGCCGCGAGCCGGCTCAAACGGCGCACAAGGCGTGAATTCTTCCATCTATAATAGATGGATGATGCCAAGTCCAAATTGATGATTTTGCTGGAGATCGGGATTAAATCAGAAGAGATCCATGAGGTCAACTTCTGCCATGAAGGCAGGGGATCCAACGAGGAGGCTCATCGTCTAGCTACTAGTATGTGCTCGTCGATAGGCGCCTGCCCAGTATTCCTGATTGTTAAGGTCGTCGGAGTTTCTAAATGTCCCTGTGATGATTAATGAATAAAGCCTGCAGCCTTCGACTCGAAAAATATATCATATGGTGTAAGATAGGTACCGCAAATAAATAGGCACACAACAAACACAGTTCGATTTTCCTTTTTTATATATAAAAAACACACGCACAGCACCATTAGACAAGTGTGCGTGTGAGAGACAAAGGCAATTAATCTTAGTAGGATTATCCTAACATCCAATCCGATACCTAACACCCATCTAATCGAAAAGCAAAATAAGCTAGCTCCCTAATGCTGGACGAGATGTTTAGGATGAGCAATGATTGAGCTTATCATGATAGTAGTACGTACATCATGGAAAGGCAAGGACGGTACACTCCCGCCGCATTAGTCCCATACAGGGTTTAAAATGCCGACGAAAACCGGTCGGTTTTCACGAAAACCGGCCGTGCCGAGCCGGTTCGGCAAGTAAAACCGTTCGGAAAACCATTCAGATAAATAGTAAATTTAAAAAATTTGAAGAAATTTCACAAAAAGTGTCAAAAAATTTTGAATTTTTTTTTGTATGGTCCTGAGGCCATCCTAATGATTTTATAAAATTTTCAGATTATTATCAGATACGTACATTTTTTAAAAATTCTGACAGTGATACTGTCACAATATATGCTCTTTAGTTTTTTATTTTCTAGGGGCACAAAAAGAAGTCTAATATTTCTTAAACTTTTTTTGTGATGTTATAACTTATTTACAATGATTATGTAAAATTTTCAGAAGATGATCAGATATGTGTATTTTTTAAAAATTCTGAAAGTGATATTATCATTGTATATGCTCTTCTATTTTTGATTTTATACAGGTACTAAATGAAGTCTAATATTTTTTAAAATTTTATTGCATAATACTTTGGAACTATTTATGGTTACATTAAATTTTCAGAATATAAAAAATCTTTTAACTATTTATAAAAATCTGACAATATCTTTGTTCCTTTTCCATAATTGCTGTTTTGGATTTTTTAAAAGTAAAAAATGATTTAAAAATTTATTTAAATTTCTCTGAGGTGTTTTATAGATTAATTGGGATTTTGTGTAATTTTTTCAATTTTTTTTTGCATTTTTTTCAATTTTTCCTTTCATTTCCACCATTTTTCCTTATGTCGTCGGTTTTAAAAACCGACTAGTTTTCGAGCTTTTACCGGTTTTCGTTTTTTGAATTGGTTTGACCACCTATTTGACTTTCAAACCGATCGTTTTTATCAATTCGACCGGTTTCGCGAAAAACCGTGTTTAGCAATTCTCGAAATTCGATTAAACGAAATTGTTAACCCAGGTCCCATATCGTGGAATCAATAAAGGATCCATCCAACTGCGAGAGGAAAAAGGAAAGAAAGGAGAGTAGGCATATTATTATTATGCGTCATCGCGCGAATGGCCCCTTAAGCTTATGTTTTTGGCATAATTAGTCTCCTCTATGTCATCATTGTATTTTTAGCTAGGGATGAAAACGGAAACGGAAGTTTTTTTTTCGGAAACGAAAACGGAAAATGTCGGTACGGAAACGGAATCGGAAATTTTTTTGTCGAAAACGGAAACGGGAGAGCCATTTCTGTCGGAAACGGAATCGGAAATTCCGTATAAGTGAAACTGAAAGTTCGTTGGAAATTTAGCCCACTTGGCCCAAAATGGAGAATAGAGAATTTACATTTATTTTCGAATTAAAATAATTTCAGAAATACAAATGACTTTATAGAAAATATAAAATAGAGTTCAAAAATTCCGAAAAAAAAATCTCAAAAATACTTTGGAACATTTTGAACCTAGGAAAATTATTTCTAGCATAATTTTGGTTTCATTTTTCATAATTAAATTAATTATATAAATCTAAAAAATAGCAAAATGGCCTTTATAAACTCCAGAAAATCCAGGATAAATCTCAAAAAATTATAAATGAACATTGAACAATAATATGCAAATTTAGAGTACTACATCTTTATAGTTGGAGAAGCAAGAGGATGTCGATGATAATGATATTATGGAGGAGGACATGATGGTCTGATCTGAGAGACAAATAACGAGCCTTCAACTAGCAAACTTGAGAAAAAACTTTATAGTAATACCGGTGAATATAACATTGTTTTTGTATCCGTCTTTGAGGTGAAATGAGTTACATTGT
The DNA here is from genome assembly GCA_036346275.1 of Otatea glauca. Classification (NCBI taxonomy): domain Eukaryota; kingdom Viridiplantae; phylum Streptophyta; class Magnoliopsida; order Poales; family Poaceae; genus Otatea; species Otatea glauca. The sequence continues at coordinate 54,958,675 of CM070723.1, forward strand.
TTTTGCGGTAATGTATATTGTGATCATGTACTACGTTCTTGTGGAATTTTCCACTTCTGTTCCATATCCGCTCCGTTCCGTATCCGTTTCCGTCACTATTTATTTTCGTATCCGTTTCCGGGGTTTTCGATTTCGTTTCATTACGGTAAAGATGCGAAACGAAACGAACGACCATTTACCGGCGCCTTAGTTCCGTTTTCATCCCTATTTTTAGCATGCATCTAAACCACGACAGCAGTAGCAAGAGACATCCGTCTTCTGCTGCAATTCGGTGCCGAGCAGGTGCTGTCGTACTAGGAAACCGCGGCAAGAGCAATCACACAAGCAGCGGTGCACCGTCAAACCTAGCTAGGCAGTAGCAGGTGACAGGATCTTGCCGCCACTGCTACGGTCTAAAAGAAGGAAAAATTTGCAAATACGAGCAGGAAATGTGCACTCAAGGGACCATTTGTGCCGAGGCTTTGTATTATATAATAGCGGGCGCCTTGTTTGTCTTACTACCAGAATGGGAGATAGATATGTTTCGACCCAGTGGCAGACAGCTGGGGCCCACGACCGCTGGGAGGCAGACATGCTGGGCCGCGAAAGTGTAGTTCCAGGTTTGTTGTGGGCCCGCCTTCTTGGACTCTTCTGACACAAACGGACGGCAAAAAGGATGTCGAGGTGGGCCCCCGCACGTACTTACTAGTACTAGAAAGGAAGGGTAAGTTTCTCTCTCAAAAAAAAGAAAGGAAGGGTAAGTTTCGAATTATTTTTTAAAATAATATTTAGAAAATTGAAAATTTCAAAAATAGTATACCGAAATTAAAAATTATAAATATACCTATCTATCATTATTTGAAATAGCGACAGAGGCCTGTCGCTATTTGTCGCATGCGTTTGCTCGGTGGAAATGAGGTCTAAAACTGCTATCTTTCTGTCGCAATTTCAAATAGCGACATAGAGGTATATTTGTAATTTTTAATTTTGACATATTATTTCTGTAATTTTTCATTTTTCAAGTATTATTTTAAAAAATAGTTCGGTAAGTTTCTCTCTCAAAAAATAGAAAGGAAGGGTAATATGGTAATGTTACTTACTCGGCCACAGCTTTTTTTTCACTTCTTTTTTGGCTGTGGCAGTCTGACAGAGCTCACCTTAGACTCTGCATTACATTTTTTTACGTTTGTAGAAAATACTACTCACAGTAAATCATTGCTACATCAATTCTTTGGATTCCCGTGTTCCAAACAGTTTGTATATATCGGTTGTAATTCTGAGATGTTAAATCGCGCTATGTCTACTTGTGATTTGAAAAACTGTTGTAGTACAACATTTGAGGGATCGGAGTGACACATATGTATCAGCAGGGTTTCGGATTTCGTTTTCGGATAAAATACCGTCGTGGGCCGGATACCGAGATTTCGGCGAAATTCGGTAATTTCGGAGAAATCTCGTCCAGAATTTCAAATTTAAAATTTGAATCCGGCTTGTTTGAAACCGAGAAATAGCGAAATTCGGCGAAATTGGGCGAAATTTCGGGCGAAATTGCCGAAATTTCGGGTTTTTTGCACTGGCAGAAAAGTGGTCCAAACGTTAACGAAAAATTTTGAAATTTTTTTTGGAGGTTCCTGACACATTGATGATGTTCTCATAAAAATTTCATCTGATTATCACATCTGAGGAATTTTAAAAATTCAGAGAGTGGTACTGTCCTGATTAAACAACGACCGACAAATTTGATCCGAACGAAAAATGGTACAAATCAAGTTATAAACTGCTCAAATATTTTTGAAGAGTCATTACACATTTATTATGTGTCCATAAAAATTTCAGATTATTATGAAGTGTGTATAATTTTAAAAATTCAAACATTAGAACTGTCCAGATAAAACGCTGACCGTAATTTTGAACCGAATGCAAAATGGTTCAAACCATAGTAAAAACATTTGAATTTTTTTCATGGTTATGATGTATCTATAATGCTCTCATAAAATTTTCAGATGATGATCAAACTGTATGAATTTTTAAAAATTCTAACAGTACTACTGGTCTCTTCGCCTGTTAAAATGCTTACAGTAAAATTGAAAAACATGAAAAATTATGTAAACCATGTTAAAAACTTTTGAAATTTTTTGTGAATGGTCCTGATATAACATTAATGTTTTCTTAAAATTTTTAGATGATGAGCATTCTCAAATAATGTTTGAAAATTCAGACATTGCTACGTCACGATAAAAGTGTGATGATCAATACATAGATTTGATTTAGCAGTAAAAAAGTTTAATTTTTTTAAAATTTACAGAATGGTGATAAGGAAGTTCTTAATATCCCATAAAAATTTTGATTCATGATCACACTCCAGTGAATTTATAAAATTCTTACAAGGGACACTACCATTTATGTTTTTTCTTTTTGTTTTTAGAAATATAATATAACAAACAAAGTTCAATGCTTACATTTGGAACAAAGTTTTAAATGTTCTGTTTTTACCTAAGATTTTTACCTAAGTTTTTACCTAAGTTGCATTTAGAACAAAGTTTTAAATGTTCATTTTTACCTAAGTTTTTACCTAAGTTTTAGCAATTTCAATTTTTTCCTGATTTTTCCATCCGGCACAAAAACCTCGTTCACGCGGACCACTTGAAGTAGTCCGGCAAAAAGTCGTTCACGCGGACTACTTCCAAGTGGTCCGGCGTGAACTGACTTTTTATCCTATTTCGATTTTTATTTTTAAAACATAACAAATGATGTTAAAATATTTTCATAAATTTTATGTATTATCCTACATATCTTATGATACTCCCATAAATTTTTCATAGCATGAAAATGCATTCTCAATTTTTAAAATTCAGAGAGTGTTTACGCGAAATGCCAAAAAGTCTAAAAATAAACTTTTGAAACATTATCATTGAAGATCACTTCACGAGAACTTATTGATATAATTCGGTCGATCCGCCAAAAAATTCAAATTCTGTTTAAAATTCGAAATCTACTTGAAAAATAAAAATTCGAAATTCTCTGTAGTAATTTCAATTTTTTCCGGATTTTCCATCCGTATAACAGCTGTTCACGCGGACCACTTGAAGTAGTCCGGCGCAAAGGTCGTTCACGCGGACTACTTCCAAGTGGTCCGGCGTGAATCGACTTTTATCCTATTTCGATTTTTATTTTTAAAACATAACAAATAATGTTAAAATATTTTCATAAATTTTATGTATTATCCTACATATCTTATGATACTCCCATAAATTTTTCATAGCATGAAAATACATTCTCAATTTTTAAAATTGAGCGTGTTTACAGAAGTGCCAAAAAGTCTAAAAATAAACTTTTTGAAACATTATCATTGAAGATCACTTTACGAGAACTTATTGATATAATTCGGTCGATCCGCCAAAAACTTCAAAATCCGGTTTAAAATTCCGAAATCTCGGCGGTTTTTGCCGAAATCTCGCCGAAAAAATAAAAAATCCGAAATATACTGTAGCAATTTCAAAAATTTTTCGGATTTTTTACATCCGGCCGGTCTATGCAAACTCGAAGGGGTCCGAAATCCGAGATTTCGGCGAGATTTCGCCGAATTTCGGCGGTTTTTGTAACCTTGTGTATCAGACTATAACGTTTCAACTATTGCAATGATGACGTACTTATTGATCAATCGGACCATGACTAGTTGAATCATTGAGTATAGATACAGACATACAGTTACTGGCAATCTAATGACTATTTCGCAGAAAAGGTAAGGGTATTGTTCCCCCTCTTGACCAGCTTCTACAAGGCAATTTCGTGAACATAGCAGCACTGTAAGCCGGCCTGTACTTGGGAAGGAAGGCCAATGATTTCCTAGATTCGGTGAGATCGAGGAAAGTCACATGTATATTCCCTACTAGATATGGCCGGGGCGTGCTTAACGGGTCAGTCCGAGGTACGCCACGGTAAGCACGGCCTAGGCACGGTACGGCACGCTTACGGTCCGTTTAGTCCGTTTAGTTTGAAAAATATCCGTTTTAAACCGTTAGAGGATTAAAAAATTTAAAAGAAATCTAAAAAAATTCTACATACTTCGAGCTTTTCTAATTATTCTAAATCTTTCCTATTTTTTCTGCATTTTTTCATTCTTTTCCTATTTTTCTAATTTTTTATAGTTTTTTTAATTTTTTTTGCGCTAACGGACTACCGGGTCGACCCGATCCGTTAAGCCCGCGAAGGACCTGGCCGGCACAGCACGGCCCGAGAGGCTAACGGGCTGTGACTGGGCCGCCACCCCGACACGTGGGCCGGTACGGCACGGCCCGTTTAGTAGCCGGGCCTAAACGGGTCGTGCCGCCGGTTAAACGGACCGGGCCATACCGCGCCGCCCATTTGGCTATCTCTGTTCCCTGCTGATTTCCCCCTACTTCCATTTGCTGTTGAGAAGAGAGAGAGAGAGAGAGAGGAGCACAGCCCAAATACAGTAGATTAACGAAACACCAGTGGTCATGTAACTGCTGCAATCATATTCAGAGGGCTAGGTAAAAGGACCTTGTTGCTCTTGGCACTGTATGCCAATGTACCCTTTTCTGTTCTGTTCCTTTCATGTTGGAAGAAGATGCTTGTTTGCCGGTGTGCCTTTTGCGTCTGATTGTTCGGAACAGATGCTCAGAATCAACATAAATAATGGGTGGGTGGCAGATCGAGCAGAGAAGATATTTATACGGCTGCAAAAAGAAGTCAGCCATTGTATCTTCTTCATGTTCCTTTGATATAACCGAACTCTTGATTATGTTGAGATGTAATTGGACTATTGGTTTTAGTGGACGAATTCCAAAACAAAATACCTCTGAGGGTTTTATGTATAAATATAGCACCGTTGTACAAGAGAATAAATCTACGATCAATAAAGAGAAAAGTTGAAGCCATATATATCTTCTGTTTACCTGTTCTGTGATTGTTCTTTGAATATTCTCCATATTCTTGATTGCTATTAGAATTAATCTACAACGATGAGTTTATTATGCGACACTTCAAACTCTTTCCAACCCTACCAAAGATTCTATGCCTTGCAGACAGAAGGGTTTAAGCGCGCATGAGCCAAGAATGTGATCTTTCTTTAGCATCCGAATTGGTCTAGCTAGATTAATCTCCTTTTAGGGCAGCACAAACTTGAACTAAATATTTCGGGAAATTCTCCCATTAGGGTAGGAGCACATCTTCTGTTACTCCGTAAAAGAACAGTCTCTCCTTCTGGTTATTCAGCTACGAGAACTGTATTATTTCCTAGGATTGAATATCTTAAAGAGAGGTGGTTCTATACATCACTATTTTTACACACCATACGATCCATTTTAAACAACAAATATGATTCATATAGGTGGACCTGCATTCTCCGTTTCCACAAACATCAGGATTGGGTTTGTTTGGATCGGTAAGGTCAAAATCTTGAAGATAAACATGGATCTAGCTTCCACTCACAGCCACAAGGCAGAGAGACAATTGTCCACGAAATTGAGGAACAATGTATCGGCATGGAGCCTGTGATACATGAAGAACTACCTTTCTGATTGATGGATTGACCGTTTCCTTCCCTTTGATGACAAGAGGTGCATAAACTTGACGGATTATGAGCTATATATGATCATCAGGCCCGTATATAATAATCCATGCAAGTGTGTGTAGCTTACTAGGGGCCCATGAATGACATGAGAGCGACACGACGGGTGGATTTAGCCGTCAGAGTGCAGCTCCTGCTGATCGATCGACAAACCCCATGTCCCTTTCATGCCGCTCGCCGAATCTCCCATGGATCAGATCGTTAATATGCAATAGCTTGGGCGCTAATCCATCCAAACTTGTCACGGCCAGTCCATTCGTTCCCATCCATCGACCGAGAGTGACACGATAAAGTTAACAGTCGATGTATGCCACGCTATGGCCCTCAGATCGGCAGCACTCTCCGTCCAGATGTTGACGTGGATCTTGGGGACATGCCACGCCATGGCCCTAGATCGGCAGCACTCTCCGTCCAGATGTTGATGTGGATCTTGGGGGACATGCCACGTCATGCACCCCCCCTCCTAGATCGGCAGCACTCTCCATCCAGATGTTGATGTGGATCTTGGGGGACCATGACCTTTATCACTTTCAGATATTTAAAAAGACTTCCTAAATTTTTAAGGGAAAAAGTTCACCTGTGCTCCCTTGGCTCTTTCTTTGTCTAATTTTCGTCTTTCATGTTCAATACTATTTAGAACCCGCCCCTCAACTGAAAAACTATACAAATTACATCCCTATGTTGATATCACGTTAACCGCCAGTATCATCACTTGACCTTCGTTGATCGCCACGTTTGGTAGCTAGAGGAAGAGAAAAGGATAGAAAAGAATTAATGGAAAATGGGTAAAGGAAAGGAAAAGGAGGAGAGAAGTGAGGAAGAGGAGATAGGGGTAACACGTGGAGTCGAGGTGATGATGTGGCGGTCAACATGGCAACCAACGAATAAAACCGCCGATGATATCGGTCTAGGATATGATTTGCATGGTTTTGATATCGATGGGACATGATATCGATGTTGTATCTTTTGCTCTAGTTCCTTAATATATGGTAGAGCTCTTACCGTTTTCTTAAAAAAAGGATGGAGTCTAAATGGTATTAGAGGAAAGGATGAAAAGAGAGGTGCTTCAATGCTTTTCCTTTGACAATTGCACAAATATTGATGAAAAGTGTTAAGGAACCTCATTGTCGAATAGTCAGGGTTCCAACAGATCTGAAATTGGAGAACGCAGAAGAGAGACACGGTATATGAGGAGAGCGACGACGAATTCTTTATTGCTAATAATTTCTTGTACATAGGGAGACCCTCCTCCTTTATAAGCGCTCTCTAGGGTTTTGGCATAAGGGACCACATGGGCCTTCAATGGGCTTTAGGGTTTCTCAACACTCCCTGGGCCCTTTGCATGAGATGCATATGCCTCGTTAAAACTCCGGAAAAACCAGTGGGAAAAATACTTGGAGAAAGAGTACATAGCATACGCTTACTATGTTGCACGAATTGCCTCGTTAAAACCTTATGCAAGAAAACTTCATGAAAAACTTGCTAAGGAAAAAGAGTACAATTCTCCCAACTTCAATTGCTAATCTTGAGATTCATGTTGGGTATTCATAATTCATGCTCGGGATTCATGTGGGGTATGTGACATATCTCCCCGAAATCTGCACTTCTCTAAGTCTCATCATCCCAATTCCTTTCACGCACCTTTCAAAGGTAGATGCTGGGAGTGATTTAGTGAACAAATCTGCAAGATTTTCACATGACTTAGTATGCAATATCTTGATCTCGTTCATCTTATGCAATTCATGAGCATAGAAGAACTTGGGGTTGATATGCTTCGTGAGATTGCTCTTCACATAACCTATTTGTGCTTGGGCAACACAAGCTGCAATATCTTCATAAATTATCGTGGAAGTTTGCTCAATGTTCAAACCACATGACTTCTGGATGTGGTGAACCATTCTTCCGAGCCATGCACATTCACGAGATGCTTCATACAAAGCGATGATTTCCGAGTGGTTTGTCGACGCGTCGAGACAAGAGTCCGCTTAGACGACTTCCAAGAAATTCTGTTCCTCACATAGGAAAACATAGCGGTTTGGGACTTGCCAAGATGCTGGTCCGATAAATACCCGACATCGGCATAGCCAACCAAATTCAATTCATTATTTCTTCTAAAGAATGCATCGAGGTCTTTGCTTCCTTGGAGGTAGCGGAAGATGTCCTTGATCCCTTTCCAATGCCTTTTGGTGGGTTACGCAGATCATCGAGCTAGCAAATTCACAAATGACGCAATGTCCGGTCTAGTGCTATTCGCAAGGTACATGAGTGCTCCTATTGCACTCAAATATGGGAATTCTGCTCCCGGGACTTCCTCCCTCTTCTCTAGGTGCAGTATGGGTCTAGGTGCGCTTGGAGTGACCTTCCGACCATTGGAGTCTTCGCAGGATATGCCTTTTCAAATCCAAACCTTTCCAACAATTTCTGTGTGTAGGTTGATTGATGTACCAAGATTCCTCCTTGGACATGTTCAAGCTGCAAGCCTAAACAAAACTTTGTTTTACCCAAATCTTTCATTTCAAACTCGGACTTCAAGTATGAGCATGCCTCTTCAATTTCTTCATCCGTCCCAATGATGTTCAAGTCATCTACATAGACGGAGATTATCTGAGAATCCATTCGGGATCATTGTATAAACACACATGGACAATCTTATTGTTTGTGTAGCCTTTCTTGCAGAGAAAGTCACTCAGCGATTGTACCACATTCTTCTGATCGCTTGACCCATACATGATTTCTCCAATTTCACACTGCATGTGTTTCTATTTGCTCCATCTTGGTTGGGATAGGAATTCCTTCCGTACTTTCATGTATATCTCGAATCCAAGTTTCCATCTGAGTATCTTGTGACAACATCCATCGACTTCATTCTCAACTTCAAGTTGATCGCCATTGAGATCAAATATCTAAAGGTAATTCCTCCCATGACCGGAGAATAGGTTTCTTCATAATCAACTCCGGGGCGTTGAGTGAAACCTTGAGCTACAAGCCTTGCTTTGTACCTCACAACCGTTGTTTTCATTCCTCTTAGAACAAAGACCCATTTGTGACCTCTGGGGGCTTATATGGGGAGGTGTGCGATATCTGAGCAAACACCTCTCTCTTGTTCGGAGAGACTAACTCTGCAGTGATTGCCTTTTTCCATTCTTCCCAATCTAGCCTTTTCTTGCACTCTGCTAGAGATGCAGGCTCGGGATCATGATCAATGATCGAGGCAATCTTCTTTGCAAAGTATGCATCAACGTTGGCTGTTGCTCTATTCAGGGATTCTCCTGTTACTACAAAGTTTATGGCCATTTCTTCATGGGGTGCTTCATGCACTTCTACTTACTCTTCTCTGCTTTTCCCTATCGCAGGAGCAAGTTCCTTTAGCTTTTCATCGCCTATGTGTGCGCACACATTATTTCTGGCGGCTTCCTGCAGTGGAAGATTCAAGTCTGGAATTGCCTTTTCCATTGACTTCTTTCCAGTGCCAGGTCTCAACTGGCTCCCCTTCTTTCCTTGGGACATTTTCGTGATTGGTTGTGGAAAGTCCTCTCGCTTGATTTTCTCGGACGTCTCCGGGTACTTTGGGTTTGAGGAGCCAGATTGCCTGTTCTTTTTCTTTGAGGCCTCTGAACAGGTTGAGGGATACCTTCTATTTTCTTTGGTATTTTCACCCTCTCTGGTGCATTTCTTGCTGGTACATGCGACTTAACCACGCCCTTCAGATCACAAAAATGATCAGGCAGTTCATTTGCTAAATTCTGCAAATCGATTATCTTCTAGACTTCTTGATTTGCTTCATTAGTTCGGGGGTCATGTGCGGGGATCCCAGTGGAATGCCATATGATTTCCCGGCATTTTTCATCCAAAGGTTGATTTCTTCCCCCTAATGACGGGAAACGATCCTCGTCAAAGATGCAATCAATGAATCGGGTATGCAAGTCTCCAGTCATGGGTTCCAAATACCTGATTATGGATGCACTCCCATAACCAACGTATATCCCAGACTTGCGGAGAGGGCCCATTTCAGTCCGCTGAGGGGGTGGTATAGGTACATATACCATACACCCAAATTTTCTAAGATGGGAGATCTTCGGGATGATCCCGTGCACAAGCTGCATAGGAGAATGGGTGTTGTAGGCGATGGTCCGAAATTGATAAGTCTTCTTTGCGTGCGCAGATGCGTGTCCCCAACAAGTGTTGGGCAAGTTACAACTCGCAAAAGCGGTGCGGCAATGAACTTAATCCTCTTTATTAGTGCTACGCTAGTCCATTCTGCGTATGGACGTGCGGTGCGGAGTGCTCAATCGCTATCCTGTTCTTTGTGCAATAATCATCAAATGCCTTTGAAGTAAATTCTCGGCATTGTCCATTCGATGGACTTCACGCGATGATCGTGAAAGCATTCTTAATTCTTATGATCTGCGAGATCGACTTTGCAAAAGCATGGTTTCTTGTTGACAACAAGCATACATGCGACCATTTCGAGGAAGCATCGATGAGCACCATAAAGTATCGAACGGCCTCGACGGGCTGAATCGGACCACAAATATCCCCGGATGCGTTCAGAATGCGAGGATTTCACTTTGCACTTTCATGACAGAGGGTCTAGTTATTAATTTCCGGTGGCACATGCAGGCACACAAAATCTTCATGATTCGGAAATTTTTAACGTTAATGCCATGACCTTGTGAGTTGTTCACTATATTTCTCATCATTCTAAGACCAGGATGACCTAATCTACCATGCCATAAAGAAAATAATTGAGCTTCTAAAAGCAGTCTTCAAGGAAGTATACACTTGGTGCATGAATATTCGTGTAGTACAACCCAGATTCATATGAGGACATTTTTCTAATACCATTTTCCACATGCCGCGTGCTTCACAATGCACAAGTATTCTTTGCCATTTTCTTCATTGGTTTCTCGTGAAAACCATTGGCGCGGATGTCTTTAAAGCTTAAGAGAGTGCGAGTTGATTCAGAGTACAAAAGGGCTTCTTCAATTACCAAAGTTGTACCCATAGGCAATATAATAGTGGCTCTTCCTGAGCCGATTACATATGAGTCGCTTCCTGCGATCGTAGTAATCTTTCCAGCGTTCTTCGTGATCGACTGAAAGTATTTAGACTCTCTTAAGATGGTATTTGTTATGCTACTATAATTCCAATAAAACAGAAGCAAAATAATTCAAAAAATTGCTTGTAAAGGAAAGAATACTGGAATAAAGAATAAATTGCGTATTTATTCATGAAAGAAGTATGCTCTTCTAGAGCTTACAATTCATTATTCAAAGAAAATGCTAACAACCATAATCTAAAAGAAATGCGATTCATGCATTAACGGGCTTTGGACTTTCCCTTGGCCTGAAACTTCTCTTTTTTCACCTTGTTTGCCCTTCTTTCTATGAATGGGCTTTCTCACCTTGTAGCTATTGGCATTGACTTCTGTGCCAGTGCCCCTTCCAGGTGGCTGCGAGACATAGTTCTTGCGTAGAACATCGTCTTGTGATTCCGCAACTTGCATTACATCAATCAGTTCGCTATACTCCTTGTATGCGTCCTGATGATAGTTGCGTGCACTCTGGATAGCATTAGGGTGGAAGGTAGAGAGTCTTCTCAATCTTTTCTTCATCGGTGATCTTCATGCCACATAGAGAGATTGGTACAAATTACGTGCAAGGCGTAATTATACTCGCCATCGCTCAAGTTCGCAAACCTCAGGCGTACCCAATCTTGCTGTGCTTGGGGCAAGATGGTGTACTTGAGCTTTTCGAACTGCTTCTGAAGTGCAGTCCAAAGCTTGAGTGCACTCTCCTCAGCCATGTATTCATTCTTCAGAGTGGCTGAGAGGTGGTGCCTGAGGAAGTGCAAGGCTTGATCATTCTGTTCGGCGGTAGGTTTCGCGTCCTGCGAGGACCCTAGACCAATTGCTGCGCGGAGCTTCTTGCCCCAAGAACGATCTTTACGTCCGATGCCCAAGTGAGATAGTTCTGACCGTGCGGGGCCAGTTCTTCAAACTCACGATTCACGATGCCGGACATCTTCAAGATTTCAAAATTCCGACATTAGATTACTGCGTGTAATCTAATAGAAAATGGTCGCGAAAAGCATAAAGATGCAGAAAATAAATACATGTGCATTGCATTATATAAAATAAAGCAAAGAATTCAAAATTCATAAAACAGAGAAATAAAGCAAGAAAATTAAAAACAGAGCCAAATAAATCTTCTTGATTTTTTGGCAATTTTTTAAAATTTTCTGCAAATTTTTTTTTCTTTTTCTCTCCTTTTCTTTTCTTCTTTTTCTTTTTTTTTCGGGCCGCGCCAGTCACGAGTGCAGGCCATAAATGGGCCGGTGACTAGTTTCCACCCTAGCCACCAGCGCGCCGCACGCCTCTGTCCCTTGCGCCGCACACCCGCTTGCTCTTGCGCGCGTTGCCGCACATCCGCCGCCTTCCTTGCTCCACCCGCTTCGCCTTCCTCGGGCGCAACGGCGGCCTGTGCGGGCACGGGTGGCGCAGCAGCGCCGCTGCGGCGCGGTGGCGCGGCGCACGCACGGTGGCGCGCGGCGCGGCGGCACGGCTCGGCCGGAGCGGCGGCAGCGGCGGCGGCGACGCCGAGTGACGCGTCGGCTGCGGCGGCGCTTCTTGCGTGGGGCGGTGGCGGTCTTCGTCGCGGCCTTGGCGAGGCGGCGGCGGCGGTGCCGCCGGCGGTGGTCCGAGGCCGCGGTGGCACGCGGGCGGGCCGGCTGGCGGCGGCAGCGCGCTAGTCACGAGGACCGAGGCGACCACTCGTTGGGCGCGTGGCGGCGGCGGCGAGAAACCGAGCGTCGCGGCGCTTGAGCGCGCGGCGCGCGACACCGATGGCGACATCGCGCGCCGGCGCGGCCAGCCGGGCGGCGCGACGGCGGCGGCGGCGTGTCATGTTCATCGCGCAGCGACGAGCCAAGCGGACGGCGATCGCGGCGGCGTTAATGCCGCGGCACGACGCTGAAGCCGAAGCGTCGCGCGACGGCCGAGCGGCGCGGCGCGATCGCGAGTCGTCTGATCGGGCGGCGGCGCGGTCGGCGGCGCACGCGACGCTGGCCGAGGCGCTGGCGCGATCGCGAGTCGTCTGTAATCAACGGCGGTGCGGCCGGGCGGCACGCGACGCTGGCCGAGGCGCGGGCGCGATCGCGAGTCGTCGGCACCGAAAGCGGCGGCGCGCGGACGCACGCAGCCGAGGCGTGGTACCTTCTGCGCGAAGCCGACGACGGCGGCAGCAATGCCGGGTGGCCGAGACAGCGGCGCGACGGCGCAGGCGGCGGCGGTGGCTCGTGCACTCTTGCCGAGGTGAGATGCTTCGTGCGCGACGGCGGCAAGGCTGCGTGCCGAGCCACGTTGGTGGCTGCGCTTCGTGCGCGTGCCGAGGTGGCAGCTGGTGATGCGGTGGCTGCATGCCAAGGCGACAACCCTTCTTTTTTTGGATGTAATATGCTTCATGTGCACTGTTGTTTCGTGTCGATGTAGCTTCTTGCCACGTGACGAACGCAATACCGTTGCGTAGGTTAGATACATGCATAGAAAACAACAGCGATTAGATTCAATCGACGAATTCCCACCTTTTCTCACCTTTTCAATCTGAACTCCGGTAGAGCTTCGTGCTGATAACGTGTTAAGGAACCTCGCTATCGAATAGTCCGGGGTTCCCGAACAGATCTGAAATTGGAGAACAGAAAGAGAGAGACACAGGTATATGAGGAGAGCGACGACGAATTCTTTATTGCTAATAATTTCTTGTACATAGGGGGAGACCCCCCTCCTCCTTTTATAGCGCTCTCTAGGGTTTCGGCATAAGGGACCACATGGGCCTTCAATGGGCTTTTAGGGTTTCTCAACAAAAAGAATGGTAGATGGCGATTACTTACCCCTTCGCTTGCTTCAAGATTTGTGCAACCTGTATTGAGAGGGAAAGCATTGAAGCACTGCTCGGATGAAAATTAGACTACGTGGAGAGTTGAGGGGCCACAAATGGACTATATTCTTTCTTTAGAACCGAAAAGGACTTTGTAGTAATTAGTAAACAAGATGGAAATGTAGATTGAAGTTTGGTATTGAGGCTTGTTTGGAACACAGAAATTTCACATAAAATAGTTTAATTCCCGCAGGAGTCAGGAAAAAAATTCACGTTTCAAACGGGGCTTGAAAGGTTAAGAAGGCATAAGTAGTGTTTGAAGTTAAACCGATGATCAGTACTGCACGTTTTCTTTGAATCTCTATAGCTTTATCTCTCCAAAAAAAAATTTGTGTATAGTACTTAGCCACTTAACAATTAGATTTTTTTTTCCGATTAACCAGTTAACATTAGTTTCCCCACCGCCGACTCTCTGCCCTCGATTGGGCTCTCTGCAGTAGGTGGGTAATGGAAAGAATGTGCATCCCTTTGTGGGTAATGGAAAGGAGTGTAATTTAAGGTATAATTTGCTCATTGCTCTCACATTCAGATAACAAGAAGGATTTAATACTCCCTCCGTTTCTGAACAGTTCTTACACTTCCACCAAGTTACATTCACAAAAAAACTGCATTACCCCTTTGTATTATATCTTTGATAATATGTATTACTCTAGTATATAATAGTAAATGACATTGAAAATAGCTAAATAGGAGAGGTACGAAAAATGATAAAAAAAATTATTTTAAAATTGTAGAATGATATGTCAAATTTTGAAAGCTATAATAATATATATTTGAAAACGGACAGAGTACTAAGTAAACAATATGCCACTATAGATTGAAAAGTTGAAAAATGTTAAAGACATTGGTGAACCGGTTGCCACTTGGCACCTGAAACTCACATAACTAGCAAGATGGCCCGCGCATTTGCGCGTGCATTATTTTTAAAGTATGTTTAAATGACTTGATAATATATATGCGATTTTTTAAAAAAATATATCAATACAAAACACAATTTGTGATATTTTAATATTGTATATTATAGGAGAGAATATATTTACTCCGTTTCTCAGTACTTATTACATGTGACCGAAATTTTCTTCTACGAATACTTACATAAAAAATAGTAAACATAGCATAACATAATATTTTCTATTTATATCATCATCTCTTAATTTCATTATTACAATGTTTGTCTCTTTTTTTGGTACTTCTTTTATTTCACATCATATTGCTCACACCGGTATAACTGAGTGAACAACTGTCGATGTATCACCCTCTTAATCTCTTCGTTCCGTGGAGATCCACCAAATAAAGAGTTAGAATTTTTTTTTGAGAATTTTTACGACTATAAAAAACGTGTAATCGACTTTTATTACATAATAGTTAATAATATATATATATACACACACAAATCAAATTACTTACCTTATTTTATTTCCCCCCTTAAATTAGCATATTTCTAAAATTTTAATTTTGAATAAAATGAAAAATTATATTTTTCACTTAGTATGGAATTAAAAAATAATCCCTAATTTCCTTTTATTTTTATTCTTATGTTATTTATATTTAATTTCGAATTTCAAGTTTTGATTTAGAATTTGTATGAAAATCAAATGAATAATTTCATTTTGTTTTTTATTCTAAATTTATGTTAATTTTTATTTAATTTTGCATATCGGTTGTACTATAGAAATTGTATACAAATCCAACTACTATTTTTTATATAATTTATATTCTGTATTTTAGCAATGTACATGTTTAATTTGGACTTCATATAAAAGTTAAATGGTTGATTTTTTTATTTATTATTCTGAATTTGTGTTATTTTATTGTTCTTAGTATGTGCTCTTTCTTTTAATCTAAGCCATTGATTTTATTTTTATTTATTTTTGAATATTAGTTTTGGATTACAATTGATAATACAAATCCAATTCCTAATTTTTATTCTGAATTTTAGTAATGTACGTGTATTAATTTAGAGTTCATATTAAAATCAAATGTCTAATTTATTTTTATTTTTTATTCTGAATTTTTGTTAATTTTTTGTTGTACTTCACATAGACTCTTTCTTTTATTCTAAGCTGTTATAATTCATATCCGCTAGATAGATGATTAGACGTTTTTTGAAATAGTAACATCTAATCTAATGGCTATTATAGTTTAACTTAGTTAAGGTTCACTAAATTAAGGGTTATATGTTTTGCTTTTTATGAGAATTTCTAGCATTTTATTTTTTTAACAACTCGACATGATATGCTATTGAAGCGCCGTATGATCGGTCTTGACCCCGTGACCCAGTATAGGATGAGCGTAATGCCTTCTGATAAAGCCCAAAACACTATTACCACATCAATTTGTTTCCTTTGATCAGGTCGGTGTCATACTTAGTGTTGAATTTATCATAGACGAACCAAGAGATAAAAAAAGAATAAATCTAAGGAATTCTGATTTTGTGGGAGTTAGATTGGGAGATCAGGAGGTACACTCTTCCACGTCAAGAAACAAGCAGCGATTTTTATTTTTTTTCTGGCTACGCAAGTAAAAGGATTCGAAGGGCGATCGAGCTCGTGCAATGTTATTATTTTTCCGTTCTTTTCATTCCTCGGGAGCACTTGGACGGGGAGCACATGCAGACACCATAGCGTCCAGGGGATAAGTCTATATACAGTAAATGTCTTGATTTATTTGTTTCTAGACAAAACCGATCTACTTTTAGGGAGTTCTTAGAAAAACCAAATCAAATACAAAATAGTTTTGGGGCTGCGTGACTTTTATGCTATGGCTGAACCAACATGATGTCATTTGTATTTTGTTTAATTGCATGCATTGAGTCATATCGGTGTGTATTGTCTGTATAAAGCCAAGGTACGTCCAATGTAATGTCGGAGTTCATGTGCTGATTTATTGGTTATGATTTACTAATCAAAATTATAATTAGGCCTAATCACGCATGAGATCCAAATGTATCGATCTGCCCCTACCATGTAAGTTTTGTCTATTATTTTGATTTTATACTACAAAGTAATATATATCTACTCAATAGCATCTAATGGTCAATATGATGCATTTATAATTAGGGTCCACCAGATTAAAGGCTAGATATTCTGCTTTTTTGTGAGAATTTCTAGTCTATTTCTCAAAGATCCAATAGCAGTTGTAAATAAAGCCCACCAGATTAAGGGCTAGATATTTTGCTTTTTTGTGGAAATTTCTAGTCTAACTCTCATGGGCTTTATTTCTAGTTTATTTCTCAAAGATCTAATGGCAATTGTAAATAAGGCCTATAAGATTAAGGGTTAGATATTTTGCTTTTTTGTGAGAATTTTTAATCTATTTCTCTTTTTTCTTAGCGACTCTCATGAGCTTTTAATATATAATAGATAATTAATTGTTGCTACAATTGGAATTTACATGTAAAAAGATACACATTATCTAAAAAAATGTAAAAAGATACATTACCGAACCTATTTAATGCATATTACTTAGAACAAACAGTAGTGCTATGCAAAACATTATGCCACCTGTGACTGAAACAACATCAAACTAATCTATACCCCTTTATAATGCACCTAAGCATTCTTTTCTACGTCCACCTCAAATAATGCACCCCCACTAGAGATGACCCAACCTTCATGCACCCAGCGAAACGTCCCCAGAAACTTGCCTCCATCAAAATTAACCTTTCAGATCTTTCCTCAACTTTACTCACCCACATCCGATGGCCATTGTTTAATGTGTCTAACTCATCCCTATGGCCACAACAGATCTCCCCCACCTCCAGCATCATCTCAAGGAAAAGGAAACAAATATCCTGGAATTAAGGAAAAGGAAACAAACATTCTAAAAAAGGAAAAGACCATATATTACGTGCTGGAAAAAAGAAACCGAAAGATAGGGCACTATACTAGTAGAGAATGATTTAAGATTCCGTTTTCAAGCTCGGATGATCGTGCAGGCGCACAAGTGCCACACACCTGTTGCACCTACACAAACTCTCAACGGTTACCTGGACAAGATTTGGACGGTCCACACCACAGACCCAAAAAAAGAAAGCATCTATCAGTCACCATCTTCTGATTTGTCCGTAATTCTTGCAGGATAAGCCCAGAGTTTTCGGTTGTAAAGTGTGTCTGGCTCAGCAAAAAGAAGCAAAGTAAGGTCGAGAGAAAGAAAGAAAGTTGTTAAGGAACCTCGCTATCGAATAGTCCGGAGTTCCCGAACAGATCTGAAGTGGAGAACAGAAAGAGAGAGACACGTGTTTAGGGAGAGCGAAAGCGGAAATTCTTTATTGCTAATGAATTCTGGTACATAGGGGACCCTCCTCCTTTATAAGCGCTCTCTAGGGTTTTGGCTAAGGGACCATATGGGCCTTCCAATGGGCTATTAGGGTTTCTTAACACTCCCCCTTGGGCCCTTTGCCGCGAGATGCATATGCCTCAAAAACTCCAGAAAAACCCAGTGGGAAAAATACTTGGAGAAAGAGTACATAGCATACGCTTACTATGTTGCACTGAATTGCCTCGTTAAAACCTTACGCAAGAAAACTTCAGAAAAACTTGCTAAGGAAAAAGAGTACAATTCTCCCAACTTCAATTGCTAATCTTCGAGATTTATGTTGGGTATTCATAATTCATGTTCAGGATTCATGCGGGAGTATGTGACATATCTCCCCCTGAAATCTGCACTTCTCTAAGTCTCATCATCCCAATTCCTTTCACGCACCTTTCAAAGGTAGATGCTGCGAGTGATTTAGTGAACAAATCTGCAAGATTTTCACATGACTTAGTATGCAATATCTTAATCTCGTTCATCTTATGCAATTCGTGAGTATAGAAGAACTTGGGGTTGATATGCTTCGTGAGATTGCTCTTCACATAACCCATCTGTGCTTAGGCAACACAAGCTGCATTATCTTCATAGATTATTGTGGGAGTTTGCTCAATGTTCAAACCACATGACTTCTGGATGTGGTGAACCATTCTTCTGAGCCATGCACATTCACGAGATGCTTCATACAAAGCGATGATTTCCGAGTGGTTTGTCGATGTTGAGACAAGAGTGTGCTTAGACGACTTCCAAGAAATTGCTGTTCCTCCACATAGGAAAACATAACCGGTTTGGGACTTGCCAGTATGCGGGTCTGATAAATACCCAGCATCGGCATAGCCAACCAAATTCAATTCATTATTTCTTCTGAAAAATAGACCGAGGTCTTTGCTTCCTTGGAGGTAGCGGAAGATGTCCTTGATCCCTTTCCAATGCCTTTTGGTGGCTTCTGCACTGTACCGAGCTAGCAAATTCACAGCGAACGCAATGTCCGGTCTAGTGCTATTCGCAAGGTACATGAGCGCTCCAACTGCACTCAAATATGGGAATTCTGCTCCCAGGACTTCCTCCCCTCTTCTCTAGGTGCAGTATGGGTCTAGGTCGCTTGGAGTGACCTTGAGCCATTGGAGTCTTCGCGAGGATATGCTTGTTCAAAACCAAACCTTTCTAACACTTTCTGCGTGTAGGTTGATTGATGTACCAAGATTCCTCCTTGGACATGTTCAAGCTGCAAGCCTAAACAAAACTTGGTTTTACCCA
Source organism: Otatea glauca (assembly GCA_036346275.1). Classification (NCBI taxonomy): domain Eukaryota; kingdom Viridiplantae; phylum Streptophyta; class Magnoliopsida; order Poales; family Poaceae; genus Otatea; species Otatea glauca. The sequence goes on from CM070723.1 coordinate 54,977,749, forward strand.
AATCTTTCATTTCAAACTCGGACTTCAAGTATGAGCATGCCTCTTCAATTTCTTCATCCGTCCCAATGATGTTCAAGTCATCTACATAGACGGAGATTATCTGAGAATCCATTCGGGATCATTGTATAAACACACATGGACAATCTTCGCTGTTTGTGTAGCCTTTCTTGCAGAAAAAGTCACTCAGCGATTGTACCACATTCTTCTGATCGCTTGACCCATACAAAGATTTCTCCAATTTCACACTTATCAGTGTTTCTATTTGCTCCATCTTGGTTGGGATAGGAATTCCTTCGGTACTTTCATGTATATCTCGAATCCAAGTTTCCATATAGGTATCTTTGTGACAACATCCATTAGCTTCATTCTCAACTTCAAGTTGACTGCCATTGAGATCAAATATCTAAAGGTAATTCCTCCCATGACCGGAGAATAGGTTTCTTCATAATCAACTCCAAGACGTTGAGTGAAACCTTGAGCTACAAGCCTAGCTTTGTACCTTACAACTTCGTTGTTTTCATTTCTCTTCCGAACAAAGACCCATTTGTGACCTACGGGGTTTATATGGGGAGGTGTGCGGCATACGGGCCCAAACACCTCTCTCTTGTTCAGAGAGACTAACTCTGCAGTGATTGCCTTTTTCCATTCTTCCCAATCTAGCCTTTTCTTGCACTCTGCGAGAGATGCAGGCTCGGGATCATGATCAATGATCGAGGCAATCTTCTTTGCAAAGTATGCATCAACGTTGGCTGTTGCTCTATTCAGGATTCTCCTGTTATTACAAAGTTTATGGCCATTTCTTCATGGGGTGCTTCATGCACTTCTACTTGCTCTTATTTGCTTTTCCTATCGCAGAGCAAGTTCCTTTAGCTTTCATCGCCTATGTGTGCGCACACATTATTTCCGTGGCTTCCTTGATGGAAGATTCAAATCTGGAATTGCCTTTCTGTTGGCTTCTTTCCGTGCAGTCTCAAGCTGCTCCCCTTCTTTCCTTGGGGCATTTTCATGATTGGTTGTGGTAAGTCCTCTCGCTTGATTTTCTCGGCGCGTCTCGGGTACTTTGGGTTTGAGGAGCAGATTACTGCTCTTTTTCTTTGAGGCCTCTTAACAGGTTGAGGATACCTTCTATTTTCTTTGGTATTTCCACCCTCTCGGTGCATTCCTTGCGGGTACATGCGACTTAACCACGCCCTTGAGATCACAAAATGATCAGCGGTTCATTTGCTAAATTCGCAAATCAATTATCTTCGGACTTCTTGATTTGCTTCATTAGTTCGGGGTCATGTGCGGGGATCGGTGGAATGCCATATGATTTCCGGCATTTTTCATCCAAAGGTTGATTTCCTCCCTAATGACGGAAGCGATCCTCGTCAAAGATGCAATCAATGAATCGGTCAGATGCAAATCTCGATCATGGGTTCCAAATACCGATTATGGATGCACTCTCATAACCAACGTATATCCCAGACTTGCGGAGAGGGCCCATTGCAGTCCGCTGAGGGGGTGGTATAGGTACATATACCATACACCCAAATTTTCTGAGATGGGAGATCTTCGGGATGATCCCGTGCACAAGTTGCATAGGAGAATGGATGTTGTAGGCCGACGGTCTAAAATTGATAAGAGCTGCTGCATGCAGAACTGCGTGTCCCCAACAAGTGTTGGGCAAGTTACAACTCTGCAAAAGCGGTCTGGCAATGAACTTAATCCTCTTTATTAGTGCTTCTGCTAGTCCGTTCTGCGTATGGACGTGCGGTACGGAGTGCTCAATCGCTATCCTGTTCTTTGTGCAATAATCATCAAATGCCTTTGAAGTAAATTCTCGGCATTGTCCATTCTAATTGACTTCACGCGATGATCGGGAAAGCATTCTTAATTCTTATGATCTGCGAGATCGACCCAAAAGCATGGTTTCTTGTTGACAACAAGCATACATGCGACCATTTCGAGGAAGCATCGATGAGCACCATAAAGTATCGAAACGGCCCTGACAGGGGCTGAATCGGACCGCAAATATCCCCCTGGATGCGTTTCAGGAATGCAGGGATTTCACTTTGCACTTTCATGACAGAGGGTCTAGTTATTAATTTCCTGGTGGCACATGCAGGGCACACAAATCTTCATGATTCGGGAAATTTTTAACATTTATGCCATGACCCTGTGAGTTGTTCACTATATTTCTCATCATTCTAAGACCAGGATGACCTAATCTACCATGCCATAAAGAGAATAACTTAGAGCTTCTAAAAACAGTCTTCAAGGAAGTATACACTTCGGGTGCATGAATATTCGTGTAGTACAACCCAGATTCATATGAGGACATTTTTCTAATACCATTTTTCCACATACCGCGTGCTTCACAATGCACAAGTATTCTTTGCCATTTTCTTCATTGGTTTCTCGTGAAAACCATTGGCGCGATGTCTTTAAAGCTTAAGAGAGTGCGCGTTGATTCGAGGTACAAAGGGCTTCTTCAATTACCAAAGTTGTACCCATAGGCAATATAATGGTGGCTCTTCCGAGCCGATTACATATGAGTCGCTTCTGCGATCGTAGTAATCTTTCAGCGTTCTTCGTGATCGATTGAAATACTTAGACTCTCTTAAGATGGTATTTGTTGTGCCACTATCAACAATGCATATCTCTTCCATTTAGGCGCTACGATTTCTAGATAAAAGAAATATAATTCTAATCGGATAGAGGCAAAACAATCCAAATATTACTTGCAAAATTGAAGAATCTTGGAATAAAGAATAAATTGCGTATTTATTCATGAAAGAAGTATGCTCTTCTAGAGCTTACAATCCTTTATTCAAAGAAAATGCTAACAACCATAATCTAAAAGAAATGCATTAAGCAGAATCAGAAAATATGCATTAATTTACGCTTCTATGTCATCTGCGAAGTTTTCTCTTCATTTGCCATAATAATGGCTGCAGATCGATGTCCGTGCTATTACGTGAGGATGAGGCAAGTGGGGTGTCTACATCCATGACATCATCTTCACCGATGTTGGCGAAGTCGCCTCTGCGGGCGTTTTCCTTTGCCTTCTTCTTAGCCTGATATGCGTTGATCGCTTCCTTGGATTCTCGACATATCTTTGACCAATGTCCCCAAGTGCCACACTTGAAGCACGTCTGGTTCTGCTGTCCATACGGCTTGGCGTGTGTCTTTTCTTTGTCATCCCTCTTCACAGGGGCTTTGGACTTTCCTTTGGCCTGGGGCCTCTCCTTTCCACCCTGCTTGCCCTTCTTTCTATGAGTGGGCTTTCTCACCTTGTAATCTGTTGGCATTGACTTACGTGCGATGCCTCGTCGGTGGGTGCGAGACATAGTTCTTGCGTAGAACATCGTCTTGCGATTCCGCAACTTGCATTACATCAATCGATTCGCTATACTCCTTGTATGCGCCCGGACGATAGTGCGTGCACTCTGGATAGCGTTAGGGTGGAAGGTAGAGAGAGTTTTCTCAATCTTCTCTTCATCGGTGATCTTCTTGCCACATAGAAAAGATTGGTACAAATTACGTGCAAGGCGAATTGTACTCGACCATCGCTCAAGTCCGCAAACCTCGGCGTACCCAATCTTGCGTGCTTGGGGCAAGATGGTGTACTTGAGCTTTTCGAACCGCTTCAAGTGCGGTCAAAGCTCAAGTGCACTCTCCTCGACCATATATTCATTCTTTAGAGTGGCCGAGAGGTGGTGCACGAGAAAATGCAGAGCTTGATCGTTACGCTCACGGTAGGTTTTGCGTCTGCGAGGACCCTAGACCAATCGCGAGCGGAGCTTCTTGCCCCAAGAACAATCTTTACGTCCGATGCCCAAGTGAGGTAGTTACGACTGTGCGGGGCGCTTCTTCAAACTCACGATTCACAATGCCGGACATCGCATGATTTCAAAATTCGATTTAGATTATGCGTGTAATCGATAGAAAATGGTTGCAAAAAGCATAAAGTGCGAAAAATAAATTCATATGCATTGCAATATATAAAATAAAGCAAAGAGATCAAAATTCATAAAGAAAATTCATAAACAGAGAAATAAAGCAAGCAAATTTGAAAAACAGAGCCAAATAAATCTTCTTGATTTTCTGGCAATTTTTCAAAATTTTCTGCAATTTTTTTTTCGCAATTTTTCTCTTTTTTTTTCTTTTCCTTTTCTTCTTTTTCTTTTTTTTTCTTTCTTTCGGCCGGGCCGGCAGCTGGGCCGTGCGCCCGCGCGTTTCCTTGGCCCATGCTTGTCCTGGCCTTCTTGGCCCGCAATGGCCTGCTTGGCCCGAACATGAAAAACACCGGCGGCTAGGGAAAACCCTAGCCGCCACATTCACGAGCTCCCGCAGGGTACAAGGCCACTAGCGCCGCACGAGCTTCGGGCCGGGCGGGAAAACGGCGGCGGCGTAGCCGGGCGAGATGGCGGTGGCGGTTTCCCGGGCGCCGGCGCTTGCAAGCGCAAAGCGCGCGCCGGCCGGACTCGAGCCGGCCGGAGCGCCGCGAGCTCATGAGGCGCTGGCGCGTCGGCGCGCTTCTGCTGGCGCGCGCGGAGCTGAGGCCGAGCGGCGCGACCGAGGTGGCTTCATGCGCACACGGGGCGAGTCGGGCGGCCGAGGCGCTGGCCGGTTTCGGCGCCGCGCCGGACTTCGAGCCGGCGGAGGCGGCGACGCGAGCTTGGAGGCGCGGCGCGCCTTGTCGTCGGGTGTCGCGTAGCGCAGTGAGCGAGCCGTCGGGCCGAGCCGGCCGCAGCAACCGAGGGTGCAGGCGGAGGCCGAGCCGCCGGGCGCGCCATGAGGCCAGCGGCGGCGGCGACCGAGCGCGCGGGCGGAAATAAAGCGGGCCGGGCGCGGCCGAGGCCGAGCCAAAGCGGCTGCGTCTTGGGCATTTCGGCGCGTGTTTGGCGGAGCGATCGAGGCGGCGCGCAAGCAACCGAGGCGCCGCGGGTTTGCCGAAGTCGGCGCTTCGCGGCGGCCGCGATCGCGATAAAGTCGCGAGCGAGCTCGGGCGGTCTGCGTGCGGCAACAAGGCGGCGCTTCTTGCGCATGGCCGGCGGCCGGTCTTCGTGCGGCTGCAACGACCATCTGAACCGTGGCGGCTACGAGCCGCGTCGGTGGCTGCACTTCGGGGCGTGAACCAGGGTTGCGTGCGATGCTTTGGCGACTTCATGTCGTGCACGCGAACCGAGGTGGCAACGGTGCTTCGTGCTTTTGTTGCCAGTTTTTTCTTTTCTGTGATGAACGGTGAATTCATGTATCGTGGCCGCGTCGAGGCGCCGAGCGTTCTTCGTGTAGCTTCGTGCCACGTAGGATAGATGCATGCATAGAAAAGAACGATTAGATTCAAACGTTAATCCCACCTTTTCTCACCTTTTCAATTCTGATCTCCGTAGAGCTTCGTGCTGATAACGTGTTAAGGAACCTCGCTATCGAATAGTCCGGGGTTCCCGAACAGATCTGAAGTGGAGAAACGAAGAGAGAGACACGTGTTTAGGGAGAGCGAAAGGAAATTCTTTATTGCTAATGAATTACAGTACATGGGGACCCTCCTCCTTTATAAGCGCTCTCTAGGGTTTTGGCTAAGGGACCACATGGGCCTTCTAATGGGCTATTAGGGTTTCTTAACAAAAGTGACCAATTTTTACCCACAAAACAAAACAGAAATACTATGAAACGGGATAGCGTTCCATAGCTTTTTTTACGGTATAGCGTTCTACTAGTGTTCCTATTCGCGACCTCGTCCACCAAATCCAATGGCGTTTGGCCCCATCTTCTTCCTTCTGCGCCTCCTCACATTCTCCACATCTCCACCCCTCCAATGCGTGGTTCTGCCTCGCAATGCCCCGCCTCCGCCCGCACGCCAGAGACGCGAGCCCCTCCGCCGCCAATTAACACAGTTATGTACGTGCGCCAAGAATGGTGGAGCAATAGTTCTTGGATTAGCCGGTTACCTCCTAGACTCCCAGTAGTCCTGTCCTGAACACCAGGACCTGCTAAGCTCGCTCACTCTAAGCCACTGCTAGTTATTAGTTGATCTCTGGGTACCTAGGGATTTGTGGTATGTGCTCCCTATTTCGAAGCTCTGCTCTTTATTTTTCTGACTAGAAGCAACATTCAAAATTGATGACAGGAAGTTTCGAAGTTTCTATGTACGGGTGTGCAGTTAATTATACTTGCATTGCTATTAGGCACAGCTTGCTATCACGTCACTTGCGTATTACCGAATCAATTTCAAAGATGTAAATCCAGAAAACTTTATGAAGCAACCAGAACTGAAACATATCTGTTAAATCATGTTTGACGAAACTGAAATGTTACGAAACTTATAAGTACACTACAAAATCTAGTGAAACTTAACTATGAAACAACATGAAACATATCTATGAAACGTTGTGAAACTCCTGAATCAACATGAAACATCGCTTGCTTCAAGATTTGTGCAACCTGTATTGAGAGGGAAAGCATTGAAGCACTGCTCGGATGAAAATTAGACTACGTGGAGAGTTGAGGGGCCACAAATGGACTATATTCTTTCTTTAGAACCGAAAAGGACTTTATAGTAATTAGTAAACAAGATGGAAATGTAGATTGAAGTTTGGTATTGAGGCTTGTTTGGAACACAGAAATTTCACATAAAATAGTTTAATTCCCGCAGGAGTCAGGAAAAAAAATCACGTTTCAAACGGGGCTTGAAAGGTTAAGAAGGCATAAGTAGTGCTTGAAGTTAAACCGATGATCAGTAGTGCATGTTTTCTTTGAATCTATATAGCTTTCTCTCCAAAAAAATTGTGTATAGCACTTAGCCACTTAACAATTAGATTTTTTTTCGATTAACCAGTTAACATTAGTTTCCCCACCGCCGCGCCTCTGCCCTCGATTGGGCTCTCTGCAGTAGGTGGGTAATGGAAAGAATGTGCATCCCTTTGTGGGTAATGGAAAGGAGTGTAATTTATGTTGGGAAACCTGATGGCCCGTTGAGGCCCATGCTGGTCCCTTTAGTTAAAACCCTAGAGGAGCGCTATAAAAGTAGGAAGGGGTCCCCCCATATACCAAGAATTCATGAGCAATAAAGAATTTTCGCTATTGCTCTCCCTAAACACGTGTCTCTCTCTCTCTTTCTGTTCTCCACCTCAGATCTGTTCGGGAACCCCGGACTATTCGATAGCGAGGTTCCTTAACACGTTATCAGCACGAAGCTCTACCGGAGTTCAGATTGAAAAGGTGAGAAAAGGTGGGAATTCGACGATTGAATCTAATCGCTGTTGTTTTCTATGCATGCATCTAACCTACGCAGCGGTACTGCGTTCGTCATGTGACAAGAAGCTACATTGACACGAAACAACAGTGCAAATGAAGAATATTACATCCAGAAAAAAAAGGGCTGTCGCCTTGGCATGCAGCCACCTCGCCACGCTGCGCGGCGCCACCACCAACGTGGTTTCGGCACGTAGCCTTGCCGCCGCCACAAGACGGCACCGCCGTCGAAGCCTCGCCACGGTGATGCGCTCAGCGCCAGCGCCGCCGCCTCGGACTTCAGACCAGCGCGCCGCTGCTCGGCCCTCGTGTCTTGCGCTCGCCGCTCGCCGCGACACGGCCGATCGCATCGCGCCGCCCAGCCTCTGCCGTGTCGCGCAGCGTCCGACGACCATTTCGCGCCCGCCCGCGCCGCCTCGGCTTTCAGCCGGCTCGCGGCCGGCCAGGCCATGCCGCCTCGGCTTCCAAGACACGCACCCGCCTCGGCTCGCGTCGCGATCTTGCGTCTGACTCCACCGGCTTGAAGCCGGCCCGACGCCGCCGCTCGTCTCGCAGCGCTCTGCGCGCAAACATGAAGCATGGCGCCGCCGCTACCATCACCATCACAGACTGCCGGCCGAAGCTCGCTCGGCTTGCGGCCGCGATCGCAACCGACATGCTGCATCGGCTTAGCCAATCCGCCGCCGCCCGGCCGTGCTTGCGCCGCGCCGACCGGCCCGCCCGCTTTGGCTCATTGCCCCGCCGTTGCGACCCTCTCACTTTGGCCGCACCGGTGCCGTGCGTCGTGGGATGAAGCCGTGAGTAGTGGGATGAAGAAAGGCATGGGGAAGAAAGAAAAATAGGAAAAGCGGCGGCGGCTGGGGGGCGGCTAGGGGAAACCCTAGCCGCGCGAGGTCATGGGCTGGAAAGGGAAGGCCCAGCCGGCCGGTTCGGCCGGAAGAAAAAAAAAGAGAAAAGAAAAAGAAGAGAAAGAAAAAAAAATTTGCAGAAAATTTTGAAAAAATTGCCAGAAAATCAAGAAGATTTATTTGGCTCTGTTTTTAATTTTTCTTGCTTTATTTCTCTGTTTTTTGAATTTTTTTTATGAATTTTGAATCATTTGCTTTATTTTATATAATGCAATGCATATGAATTTATTTTTCTGCACTTTATGCTTTTTGCAACCATTTTCTATCAGATTACACGCAGTAATCTAAACCAGAATTTTGAAATCATGCAAATGTCCGCATTGTGAATCGTGAGTTTGAAGAACGCCCCATACGGTCGAAACTACCTCACTTGGGCATCGGACGTAAAGATTGTTCTTGGGGCAAGAAGCTCCGCTCAAGAATTGGTCTAGGGTCCTCGCAGACGCAAAACCTACACGAAAGCGTAACGATCAAGCTCTGCATTTTCTCGAGCACCACCTCTCACCACTCTAAAGAATGAATACATGGTCAAGAGAGTGCGCATGAGCTTTGGACTACACTTGAAGCGGTTGAAAAGCTCAAGTACACCATCTTGCCCCAAGCACGCAAGATTGGGTACGCTGAGGTTTGCGACTTCGTAGCAAAGGGCCGAGTACAATTTTGCCTTGCATGAATTTGTACCAATCTTTCTCTATGTGGCAAGAAGATCACCGATGAAGAGAAGATTGAGAAAACTCTCTACCTTCCACCCTAATGCTATCCAGAGTGCACGCACTATCGTCGGACGCATACAAGGAGTATAGCGAACCGATTGATGTAATGCAAGTTGCGTAATCGCAAGACGATGTTCTACGCAAGAACTATGTCTCGCACCCACCGAAGAGGCACCGCACGTAAGTCAATGCCAATAGCTACAAGGTGAGAAAGCCCACTCATAGAAAGAAGGGCAAACAGGGTGGAAAAGAGACCCTGTGCCAAAGGAAAGTCCAAAGCCCTGTGAAGAGGGATGACAAAGAAAAGACGCACGCCAAGCCGTATGGGCAGCAGAACTGCACGTGCTTTAAGTGTGGCACTTGGGGACATTGGTCGAAGATATGTCGAGAATCCAAGGAAGCGATCAACGCATATCAGGCTAAGAAGAAGGCAAAGGAAAACGCCCCCGCAGAGGCGCACTTCGCCAACATCGGTGAAGATGATGTCATGGATGTAGACACCCCACTCGCCTCATCCACACAGAATAGCCTGGACATCGATGCTGCAGCCATTATTATGGCAAATGAAGAGAAAACTTCTGCAGATGACATAGAAGCAGAAATTAATGCATATTTTACAGATTCTGTTTAATGCATTTTCTTTTTAGATTATGGTTGTTAGCATTTTTTTCATTGAATAAAGGATTGTAAGCTCTAGAAGAGCATACTTCTTTCATGAATAAATACGCAATTTATTCTTTATTCCAGTATTCTTCAAATTTTGCAAGTAATATTTGGATCGTTTTTGCCTCTATCTGATTAGAATTATATTTCTTTTATCTAGAAATCGTGTAGCGCCCAAATGGAAGAGATATGCATTGTTGACAGTGGCACAACAAATACCATCTTAAGAGAGTCTAAGTATTTTCAGTCGATCACGAAGAACGCCGGAAAGATTACTACGATCGCAGGAAGCGACTCATATGTAATCGGCTCAGAAGAGCCACCATTATATTGCCTATGGGTACAACTTTGGTAATTGAAGAAGCCCTTTTGTACCACGAATCAACGCGCACTCTCTTAAGCTTTAAAGACATCCGCGCCAATGGTTTTCACGTAGAAACCAATGAAGAAAATGGCAAAGAATACTTGTGCATTGTGAAGCACGCGGTATGTGGAAAATGGTATTAGAAAAATGTCCCTCATATGAATCAGGTTGTACTACACGAATATTCATGCACCAAGTGTATACTTCCTTGAAGACTGTTTTTAGAAGCTCTAAGTTATTCTCTTTATGGCATGGTAGATTAGGTCATCCTGGTCTTAGAATGATGAGAAATATAGTGAACAACTCACAAGGTCATGGCATTAATGTTAAAAATTTCCGAATCATGAAGATTTTGTGTGCCCCGCATGTGTCACCGGAAATTAATAACTAGACCCTCTGTCATGAAAGTCCAAAGTGAAATCCCGCATTCCCGAACGCATCCGGGGGATATTTATGGTCCGATTCAGCCCCGTCGGGGCGCTTCGATACTTTATGGTGCTCATCGATGCTTCCTCGAAATGGTCGCATGTATGCTTGTTGTCAACAAGAAACCATGCTTTTGCAAAGCCGATCTCGCAGATCATAAGAATTAAGAATGCTTTCCCGATCATCGCGTGAAGTCCATTAGAATGGACAATGCCGAGAATTTACTTCAAAGGCATTTGATGATTATTGCACAAAGAACAGGGATAGCGATTGAGCACTCCGCATCGCACGCTCATACGCAGAACGGACCAGCGTAAGCACTAATAAAGAGGATTAAGTTCATTGCCGGACCGCTTTTGCAGAGTTGTAACTTGCCCAACACTTGTTGGGGACACGCGATCCGCACGCAGCAGCTCTTATCAATTTTAGACCGTCGGCCTACAACATCCATTCTCCTATGCACTTTGTGCACGGATCATCCCAAGATCTCCCACCTTAGAAAATTTGGGTGTATGGTATATGTACCTATACCACCCCACCGGATCGCAATGGGCCCTCTCCGCAAGTCCGGGATATACGTTGGTTATGAGAGTGCATCCATAATCGTATTTGGAACCCATGATCGAGACTTGCATACACTCGATTCACGATTGCATCTTTGACGAGGATCTTTTCCGTCATTAGGGAGGAAATCAACCTTTGGATGAAAAATGCCGGAAATCATATGACATTCCACCGATCCCCGCACATGACCCCGAACTAATGAAGCAAATCAAGAAGTCCAAGATAATTGATTTGCGAATTTAGCAAATGAACCGCCTGATCATTTTTGTGATCTCAAGGGCGTGGTTAAGTCGCATGTACCCGCAAGGAATGCACCGAGAGAGGGTGGAAATACCAAAGAAAATAGAAGGTATCCTCAACCTGCTCGAGAGGCCTCAAAGAAAAGGGCAGAAATCGCTCCTCAAACCCAAAGTACCGGAGACGCCTGAGAAAATCAAGCAGAGGACTTACCACAACCAATCACGAAAATGCCCCAAGGAAAGAAGGGGAGCCGCTTGAGACTGCACTGAAAGAAGCCAACAGAAAGGCAATTCCTGGACTTCAATCTTCCACCAAGGAAGCCGCGGAAATAATGTGTGCGCACACATAGGCGATGAAAGCTAAAGGAACTTGCTCTGCGATAGGGAAAAGCAAATGAAGAGCAAGTAGAAGTGCATGAAGCACCCCATGAAGAAATGGCCATAAACTTTGTAATAACAGAGAATCCTCGAATAGAGCAACGACCAACGTTGATGCATACTTTGCAAAGAAGATTGCCTCGATCATTGATCATGATCCCGAGCCCGCATCTCTCGCAGAGTGCAAGAAAAGGCTAGATTGGGAAGAATGGAAAAGGCAATCATCTGCAGAGTTAGTCTCCTGAACAAGAGAGAGGTGTTTGGGCCGTATGCCGCACACCTCCCCATATAAACCCCAGTGAGGTCACAAATGGGTCTTTGTTCTAAGAGAAATGAAAACAACGGTTGTAAGGTACAAAGCAAGGCTTGTAGCTCAAGGTTTCACTCAACGTCCGGAGTTGATTATGAAGAAACCTATTCTCCGGTCATGAGAGGAATTACCTTTAGATATTTGATCTCAATGGCGTCAACTTGAAGTTGAGAATGAAGCTAATAGATGTTGTCACAAAGATACCAGATGGAAACTTGGATTCGAGATATACATGAAAGTACCTAAGGAATTCCTATCCCAACCAAGACGGAGCAAATAGAAACTCAGTAGTGTGAAATTGAAGAAATCACCGTATGGGTTTGCAAAGCGAGAAGAATGTGGTACAATCGCTGAGTGACTTTCTCTGCAAGAAAGGCTACACAAACAAATAAGATTGTCCATGTGTGTTTATACAACGATCCCGAATAGATTCTCAGATAATCTCCGTCTATGTAGATGACTTGAACATCATTGGGACGGATGAAGAAATTGAAGAGGCATGCTCATACTTGAAGTCTGAGTTTGAAATGAAAGATTTGGGTAAAACCGAGTTTTGTTTAGGCTTGCAGCTTGAACATGTCCAAGGAGGAATCTTGGTACATCAATCAACCTACACGCAGAAAGTGTTAGAAAGGTTTGGTTTTGAAAAAGCATATCCTGCGAAGACTCCAATGGTCGGAAGGTCACTCCAAGCAGACCTAGACCCATACAGACCTAGAGAAGAGGGGGAGGAAGTCCTGGGAGCAGAATTCCCATATTTGAGTGCGCTTGAGCGCTCATGTACCTTGCGAATAGCACTAGACCGGACATTGCGTCATTTGTGAATTTGCTAGCTTGGACAAAGGCGTAAGCCACCAAAAGGCATTGGAAAGGGATCAAGGATATCTTCCGCTACCTCCAAGGAAGCAAAGACCTCGGTCTATTTTTCAGAAGAAATAATGAATTGAATTTGGTTGGCTATGCCGATGCTTGGTATTTATCGACCATCTTACCGGCAAGTCCCAAACCGCTATGTTTTCCTATGTGGAGGAACAAAGAATTTCTTGGAAGTCGTCTAAGCACACTCTTGTCTCAACATCGACAAACCACTCGGAAATCATCGCTTGTATGAAGCATCTCGTGAATGTGCATGGCTCGAAGAATGGTTCACCACATCCGTAAGTCATGTGGTTTGAACATTGAGCAAACTCCCACAATAATCTATGAAGATAATGCACTTGTGTTGCCTAAGCACGGATGGGTTATGTGAAGAGCAATCTCACGAAGCATATCAACCCCAAGTTCTTCTATACTCACGAATTGCATAAGATGAACGAGATTAAGATATTGCATACTAAGTCATGTGAAAATCTTGCAGATTTGTTCACTAAATCACTCCCAAAGATCTACCTTTGAAAGGTGCGTGAAAGGAATTGGGATGATGAGACTTAGAGAAGTGCAGATTTCAGAGGAGATATGTCACATACTCCGCATGAATCTCGAACATGAATTATGAATACCCAACATAAATCTCAAGATTAGCAATTGAAGTTGGGAGAATTGTACTCTTTTCCTTAGCAAGTTTTTCCCAAGTTTTCTTGCGTAAGGTTTTAACGAGGCAATTAAGCAACATAGTAAGCGTATGCTATGTACTCTTTCTCCAAGTATTTTTCCCACTGGAGTTTTTCTGGAGTTTTTGAGGCATATGCATCTCGCGGCAAAGGGCCCAAGGGGGAGTGTTGGGAAACCCTAAAAAGTCCATTGGAAGGTCCATGTAGTCCCTTAGCCAAAACCCTGAATGAGCGCTATAAAAGGAGGAGGGGGGGTCCCCCCTATGTACAGAATTTATTAGCAATAAAGAATTTCCGCTTTCGCTCTCTCTAAACACGTGTCTCTCTCTCTTTCTGTTCTCCACCTCAGATCTGTTCGGGAACCCCGAACTATTCGATAGCGAGGTTCCTCAACAGAAACAAGTGCCACACACCTGTTGCACCTACACAAACTCTCAACGGTTACCTGGACAAGATTTGGACGGTCCACACCACAGACCCAAAAAAAAGAAAGCATCTATCAGTCACCATCTTCTGATTTGTCCGTAATTCTTGCAGGATAAGCCCAGAGTTTTCGGTTGTAAAGTGTGTCTGGCTCAGCAAAAGAAGCAAAGTAAGGTCGAGACAAAGAAAGAAACAGAAATACTCAGAAACGATATAGCGTTCTCTAGCGTTTCTACGGTATAGCGTTCTACTAGTGTTCCTATTCGCGACCTCGTCCACCAACTCCAATGGCGTTTGGCCCCCATCTTCTTCCTTCTGCCTCCTCCCATTCTCCACATCTCCACCCCTCCAATGCGTGGTTCTACCTCGCAATGCCCCGCCTCTGTCCGCACGTCAGAGACGCGAGCCCCTTCGCCGCCAATTAACACAGTTATGTACGTGCGCCAAGAATGGTGGAGCAATAGTTCTTGGATTAGCCGGTTACCTCCTAGACTCCCAGTAGTCCTGTCCTGAACACCAGGACCTGCTAAGCTCGCTCACTCTAAGCCACTGCTAGTTATTAGTTGATCTCTGGGTACCTAGGGATTTGTGGTATGTGCTCCCTATTTCGAAGCTCTGCTCTTTATTTTTCTTACTAGAAGCAACATTCAAAATTGATGACAGGAAGTTTCGAAGTTTCTATGTACGGGTGTGCAGTTAATTATACTTGCATTGCTATTAGGCACAGCTTGCTGTCACGTCACTTGCGTATTACCGAATCAATTTGAAAGATGTAAATCCAGAAAACTTTATGAAGCAGTCAGAACTGAAACATATCTGTTAAATTATGTTTGACGAAACTAAAACGTTATGAAACTTATAAGTACACTACAAAATCTAGTGAAACTTAACTATGAAATAACATGAAACATATCTATGAAACGTTGTGAAACTCCTGAATCAATTAATGACCTGAAACATGCTCCGAAACATGTGAAACATACTCTGGAACTTGTTGAAACTCATGGATTCAAACTTGGTGAAATTTAAAACATTCTAGAAACACGTCAAACTTACCGAAACATGAAATTTTTCAAACGTTCTCTTGAAACTTAGCATAACACGCATGGAACTTATGGAAACTCACTGGAATATGAATGAAACTTGCTGAAACATCTGAAATACACATGTAATTTGCATAAATTTACTGAAACACGAATGAATATTTGTTGGAAACTTCTTTTGAAATTTGACGAAACAGGTATAAAATATGAAATTTATAAATACACTACGAAACCCGGTAAAACTCAATTGTGAAACAATATGAAACCTAATTGTAAAACTTATTGTGAAACTTAGTTATAAAACTTAGCTATGAAGCATGCTATACTATTGAAAAATTCTAACGGTATAGCGTGCAGTAATATCACGCAAAACAAAAAGGCCATTCGTAATTTCGTATCCAATTATCCATCCACTCGTATAAACACACAGGATTCTTCGTGTCTCCACCATTAAAAACTGACAAAAAAAGCGAAAGTACAGACGGGTCCTCCTGTAGCCGAGAAAAAACTTTCGGATGCGAGATCTACGGTGAAGCTAAGATGGAAACTATTCCCTTCGGTTATTTATAAATAACTACTAATTTCTATATAATATACTTAAAAAATCTAATAAAATTATGATATTATAAAAATACGTTTCAAGACGAATCTATATATATAATTTTTAAGTATCAAATCCAAATATTTTAAACTAAATAGCTAGTTAAATTTTTAAAAGTTTAACTATGCATATCTCAAACCGATAAGTTTTCGTGAACAGACACTTAACTACTAAAACTCTCTCGGGTCTATGAATATGGACTCTCCCGGCGGCGCCTTGGTCCAGTCGCCCAGCGCGCCGTCGCCGTAGCCGTCGGCGAGCCGCTTCATGCACCACAGGTCCTCCGCGCCGAGCCGGGGCCAGTGCGGCACGCCGGCGCGGAGCGGCTCGGACGCGCCAACCTCGGTGGCCACCACTCGCGCTCCGGCGCGGCGCGCCACGTTGTGCGCGTGCCGGAACAGCGCGCGTGACAGCCGTGGCGCGCCTGGACCGTTGCCGCCGAGGCCGTAGACGAAGTGCATCCCGAACGGCTCGAACAGGTTGGGGATGGACGGGATGCCGAGCCAAGGCGCGGCGCGGTCGGCGGCCCGCGTGGCGCGCGCCGCGGCTCGCCACAGCCTCGGGGCGCCGCGCACCTCCAGGCGGAACGCGTCCTTGCAGTTCCACACGCTAGCCAGCGCCCACGACGCAGGCGGGGACGCCAGGAACTCTTCGACGCCGCGCCACCGCGTCCCGGCCGGCACCGCGAGGAACGTGCCCAGCGACAGCGGATTGCACAGCACGGCGTCGATGTCACGCGGGAAGAACTCGACGCCGGCGAAGCGCCGGCGGTAGAGCATCTCGGCTTCGTGCGGGTAGAGGCGGACGACGGAGGCGCAGTGGCGCGGCGCGAGGTCGTGGCGGAACACCGGGTGCACGAGGACGGAGGGCGTGCGGAACTTGTCGTAGCCGCAGCGGCCGGTGAAGAGGCGCACCGAGGCGTCGTTGTCCCTGTCGGTGGCGACGTAGGCGTACTCGGCGCCCATCTGCCGGAACCACTCTTCCATTCTCTCGACCAGCTTCGTCCCGATCCCTTTCCGCCTGTGATGCATGCTATAGCTTAGTGCAATCAATTAAACCGCAATGCGTCGACGGCGTGACGATTGATCAGAAAGTAGTAGTTACCGGTGGCGAGGGGGGACGCGGAGGCCGAGTAGGTAGGCGACCTTGGAGAAGAGCTGGCTGCGGCCGCACACGACGGTCTTGACGCAGCCGCGGACGACGCCGATGATCTCCGTGCCGAGGGGCCCGCCCCCGGCCTCCGCGACCTGGCGCATTTACCACGGAAGAACTGACCGATTAGTGCAAGAGCTCAGTTGAGTGATCGATTCATGCAAGAAGCATGATCGAGTCTGTATGCATGTGGGCTACGTACGAGCATGAGGTACGCCGGTGAATGGCGGACGCGGCAGAGCGGGTCGCCGAGGAGGTCGGTGAAGAGGCACAGCTTGCCGCCGCTGGGGCCCACCTCGCAGGCGCGCTCCACCCGCTCGACGCCGGCGCGGTCGCGGGAGCCGTCGAACTCACGCACCTGCAGCGGTAACGCTTGTTCGCCGTCCTCCGCCTCCATGGGAGAACCGGCCCTCTCGAGTTGGATTCTTGCTGTCCTCTGACCTTGCTGCAGCTAAGACGCGCGCGGGCGTCAGAGTAGCTAGGTATGTCTACTGCGTTGCGTGATCGAGCTCTTTCTTATATAGGATCTCTCGTGGCGCATGCAGCGCAGAACTGAACTGCAGGTAGTGGGAGGAAGCAGTACGGTGTTTGGCGGTTTAGCTAATTGAGGTTTGGGCGTTAGCGCGCGCGCGAGAGAGAGAGAGAGAGAGAGAGAGAGGAAGGAAGGGGAGGGGAGAAGACGAGCGATGAAGCTGACGGGCGCCGAGGTGGCTAGCCTTCGACTCGTCGTTGCTACCTCTACTCCATGGTCCGTACCCATCGACGACCTTTGTGCTGATTTGAGTACATGCTGTCGCTAATGAATTTATTAGCTTCAGATGCGGTAACATAAGAGAATGACCGATAATTCCTTTGATTTCGTCCAGAATTCTAGATGACGATGGTATGTAAGATGCCGCCAAACAGACTTCATTTTAAATGATGGCGTTGGCCATGAAACAGTAGCTAAAGGAATATGTGTATAGGCTAACTAACAAACTTGCGGTCAAATGGCTGCTATTTTCTTATTTTGACCAAATATGCAAATGTCTGCTCCCCTATTTTTTCTAAATATATGTCATTCTATTTTTAAAATTTTATTTCTAAATATATATCATTCTATAATTTTGAGTTGACTTTTAACCCTTCTGTATTACCCTCTTTTTTTTGTTATTTCTAATACTATTTACTATCATGGACTAGAGTAAGACGTATGATTAAAAAACAATAATTATAATAAAAAGAGGAAATGCAACTTTTTTAGATGTGACCTGGTGAAAGTATAATATCTTATAATAACATCTGTTGAGGAACGTAGCAGCAGTATACCATTGACCGAACCTATCAAGCTTGTAGTACCTGCACCCCACATAACTTTTGGCTCTCTAGATTTTGGCCTCCAGATCAGGGTTAACAAAATCAACGAAAATCGTCCGAAAATCGACCGTATCGAGCTGGTTCGAAATCATAAATCGATCGGTAAACTGGTCAAATTAAAAAAGTTCAAAAAAATTTATGTCACGTAAACAGGTCAAAAATTGGTGAAAATAGAACACTTTTCGATGAAAATGCTCAAAAAAATCGGCCGCCAGAAAAGTTCAATTTGTCATCGACCGATTTTTTATTTTTTACCCAAACCGTTTTATTTCAAAACCCTTCTGTTTTTAGCAATTTTTGTTTGATTTTCGTGATAAATCAGTACCGACGGGGTCTCGATTTCCCAGTGCAAAACGATTTTGTTAACCCTGCTCCAGATTCATTCCACACCACCCTCTACCCCTCACGGCTTATTTCGACACCGATTGGGCCAGTTGTCAGGTTCTTCGGTGACAATCTTGTTTCCTGGTCTTCCAAGCGCCAGCCGACTGTTTCGCGTTCTAGTGCCGAGGCCAAGTATCATGCGGTCGTTCACGCCGTGGCAGAAAATTGTTGGATCTAGCAGTTTTTGGAGGAGCTTCGTCATCCCGTCTCAAGCTCAACAATTGTTTTTTGTGACAATGTTAGGGCCATCTACATATCAGTGAATCCTATTCTGCGTCGCCACACAAGCCCATTGAGATTGACATCCATTTTGTCCACAAAAAGGTTCCTCTTGGTCACGTCCGCGTTCTTCATGTGCTGCCGTCAAGCCAACAGTTGGCCGATATCATGACTGAGAGTCTACCATGGCTGCTGTTCTCAGAGTTTCGATCCAGTCTCTCTTTCGCTCACCCGACGCATCAACTGAGGAGGGGGATGTTAGAGATAAAACTCCTTTATTGGAGATTCCACTGAATCCTACTGGCCGGCATGGTTTCCATGCTTGTTACGGCTGTACATAGAATAGGATCAACTCTGTTGTTTGTTTCCTCATTCATGTAACTTACATGCAACGCAAGTCTCTTCATACTATATATTGTGATCGATAAAATGAGCTGGGGTGTGGCCCAACTATACAAAACCTGCAGGCGCAACATGCACAGATTTGCAGAGATTCAGTAGAATCCATTGTTGCGGTTGAACAACATAAACTGGAAATGGTGAACCAAAAGGATGTAAGAGGAGGCTACGATTGGGAAGCGGAGATGGTCTTCGGAGTTCGGAGACGCTGTCGATGAGGCTGTCTGGTCGAGAAGGTCCTCCTGAGTCCTGGCCACATTCATATCCCAGTGAAACCAAGCATCCACCAACACATCTAGTGGCTCGTGCTTCTTCATTCAAGCAGGAGGTGGGAGACAGCCCATACTACAGTACATCGGGCTGGGCTTTGAGTTTTTTCTCTTTTCATCACTTCGTTGGTCTCTCTCTCTCTATCAGAGGATGGAGGCCGGCCCATGTACAACAACTTCTCTCGTCTTCTAGGCTGCAAACTGCGAAGTACATACGTCTTAGTAGCATGATCACCTCACCTAGCTGCTGGCCGCTTGCAGTTCCAAAAGAACCAAACACTAGTTGTTACAATTTGGGGCGTAAATGTCATCCTTTCCTTTCTGCAATGTGGTGGGTTATTAGCTTCACAAATGATTCACAGGTTTTATTTAGAAATTTGTTTAGTTCCTGTGACATTTATACTCAACTATATTCCAATAGATAAACAAGCTCATGAGAAAAAAGGCGGTCATTTCGATCTATGTAAAAAAAAAATGCAGCAACTGTTACTTGTAGTAGTAGTCTAATAGATAGTGCAGATGGCAACAGGTAGGCAAGGCATACATGTCGCAAGATTATACGAATTCACGAATTAATATACTCCCAGTACAACTGGGGGATGGCTGCATACACGATCAGAGGATCGAAGCAAAATCCTTGGAATGGGAACACACAAATGTCACAACTCACATGTAAAATGAAGTACATGATTTAACTGAATGCATCACACAAACAAAGCCAAATGCAGAACTTAGATGTAACAAGATACAGGGGAGCGCAGCGCACTTGTTGCATGGCAGCGAACTTGGCAGCAACAGTGGCTGGGTTCACACACAACGATCGCCATCGACACGCTCCACCACAACAGCACCACAACAGTGGCATGGCTGCTTGTCCCGCTTGACGATGCCGGCGTGGAACAGCAGAGCCCACAGGTGGGTGATGAACTCGCCTCCCTGCGCGAGCTGCTCGACATGGTCCTTGGCGTTATCCGACGGCGCGACGTAGAGCATCATCTCGGCCCAGAAATCAGCCATCACCTTCCAACGCAGCGTAGCATCTTCTATCGCCTCGAGCTCCTTCCCCAGTTTCACACCACTCTTGAAGATGTTCTCAGTTGAAACATCCAGATTTCTCATGGCTTCATACTTGTCTCCCGCGCCCCTGAGGACAATGGAAGCTTCACGAGCGGCGGCATCGAAGAGAGAAAATGTATCGAACGGGTTCCCCGGAAGCAGTTGCGGTGCAGAGATAATCAAGAAAGCACAATATCTGGACAGTTTTGTTGCAACGCCAATGTGGAGCTCAGTGTTGTCGTCCGGCCGGCAACCGGAGCGTGACGCCGTCATTGCCATTTCGCAGTAACATGTTGCAACGTGCCAGATCAAGATGACGGGCGTCTGAGTGTCATTTTCTCGGTCTCGGGGGGAATGTGTGGAGTAGTAAAAGCCTGGCGAGCACGCCCATGAAAGTTGGCTGCAGCCGTTGTTCTCCAGCGACGAAGCTCCGTTGGTCAAACGGCCGCCGGTGCGCTTCAGAGAGAGGACAACTGACTGCTTCACCTCTGCAGTCAACTCCACAGGATCCAATGCTTCCATGGAGACAGCTGGCGCTCGAAAAAGGCCGCTTGGCAGCCCTACAATCTTGGAGATCCCTAGACAGATATTTACAGTCCGTACAACCCACCTATTAGGATTGCCACGGCCGATTGACTGGAGCAAGGAATACTGCCCAAGCTGATGTCGCCAGTAGTTCTTGCTACCGCTGAACAAGGTTACCCTGCTCAGAAATGCTTTCATCCTTATCGAGCAGCTTGGCTTGCGTCTCGATCTCAATTCTCGTTGACTGCGTGCTTTCATTATCAATTTTCGTTGACGGACATACTGGCAAGCAAAGGCGACTCTGCCCCAGTTGGACGTCCAATAAATCACCAACTCCACCACCTCTAGCAAAGCAAGGCCTGCAAGTATCAGTATCGTGATAGTAGCTTCTGCAACTGAAGCTTTGGCGACAAGCACACGGGAACCATTTCCGCCGCCAGCCAGAACAATCCCCATTGCACGCATGACTGTGAGTACCATCACAGAGAGCATGCTGGCGACTGAAGCGAGGGCCCAGAAAGCCATACCCCCTAAACCGATAGTAGCGTACTTGGTGAAGCAGACGTCGTACAAAAAAGCCAGCTCGGTTTCAATCACCTTGAAAGCCCTCTCGTATTCCATCTGGCCGTGCTCGCCCTGCAGCAGGCCTTTGAAGACAAGATCATGGGTCTTCTTCTGTTTGGATTCACCATAGCTGTGCCCAAACCCGCGCCTTGTCAATAAGAGAAACAGAGCGTAGGAGAGGCAGACATCCTTGCAATCACGACCAATGCTTAAGCCAATAGGCCCGTCGTCGTCGCCGCCCTCCCTCCATATCTCGTCTAGGGTGATCACCTCAAAATGATTTAGTGATGTAACATAGCGGGGAGCTTCCCGGTTGAATACCTCGAGGCTCCTGGGCTTCAGCCCGACCAAGTAGCGGTAGCCAGCCATGCTGACAGGATCGTAATCATCGCCGCTGTTTTCGTGCTCCGAGTCCATGTAATCGGCAATCACTCTGGTCATAAACCGCGATGTAGTCACCATCATGGATGCCCCTGTCCTCTGATAAACCTTGACTAGAGTGATGACAAGCATCACAAAGACCAGGATGAAGGTAGCGCCATCGGCGACGCTGTACAGGATCAGCGCTGCATATACCATGTAGAGAATGTACTGAGACACCTGCCTGAAGACCTGTTTGTGGTCGTCGACGCTGTAAGCCGTGATGGAGTTGCTGCAACCAAAGATGATGAGGAAGCAGACAGCCCAGATGGGGTACACTTCAACCTTCAGCGCGGCCGACTGCATTAAGCCGATGGTGTACGTCGCCAAGGAGAAGGACATGAAGTATGCAACCATCAGGCCTTTCTGGATGAACCAGTGTGTGCACCACCGGCGCCACGACCCGAAGATGATGAGGAAGCACAAGACAGCAGCAGTCAGCGCCGTCAGCGCCTCGATGCGGATCTCAGACACCCGCCCGCTCTCCAGCACATGGTTCAGGCGGTGAAACAAGGCGCTCGCGTTTGCCATCTTGTTTTCCTGCTGCTTCACATTAATTAATTCCAAGTCAGTATGGTCGCGCGCCCAGTTTTAATCCAAACAATGACCCAGACCCCAACAAATTCATGAAACAAAACACACAAGACATAATCGCAGACAAATATTTGTCCTTCCTTAGCACAGTTAGTTGATCGATCAGTGGTGTAGGTATACGTCCCTAGCTAGTTCCCGACCACCAGGTTAATTCGAGCCCTTCTCTTGGATCCGCTTGGGTGCATTTTCTTGCATCATACTACTAATTAAGATTCGTACGATCTCAGATTTTGAATAAACACTTTTTTTACAAGTTTTACCCATGCTAGCCGACCTTCTGTACATTTTGCGTGGCTAGATGCTACAATGCATATATGAGAGGTGCTTCAATGCTTTCCCTTTTAATACAAGTTGCACAAATCTTGAAGCAAGCGAAAGGATAAGTAATCTTCATCTATCCTTCATTCATGCTTTAATATTTGTGCAACTGTAAAAAAGGAAAGCATTGAAGCACCTCTCTGCATATATTTATATCTAACCATAGAGCTGCACTTATTATACAGTTTTAATGCTTATGATGGAAATACAATTGTATTACTAATACAATTGTCACCGCCCTAGTATATATACATATTTAACCTGTACCGTTATAGTATGATCCACCATAATTGATAATGTAGACCTTCATTTCTTTTTCCGCCAATTAATTTAGTAATTTCTAGTCCTTGAGAACGAACATAGTGGCTTCTTTTTCTATTGTTTCAATAATTAGCCGAATTACCCACACAATTGTGCATCTA
This sequence comes from Otatea glauca, assembly GCA_036346275.1. Classification (NCBI taxonomy): domain Eukaryota; kingdom Viridiplantae; phylum Streptophyta; class Magnoliopsida; order Poales; family Poaceae; genus Otatea; species Otatea glauca. Next base: position 55,000,848 of record CM070723.1, read on the forward strand.
AGTATTGTCATACATTTGTCTTTTTATACAACTCTAGCAATTATGATTGAAATATAATACAATTGTATTTATTTTACAACTCCAAAAAAATTTCAAATTTGCATAAAAATGTTCGCAGAATCCCTTTTCCTAAATGTTTACTTGTTTCGGCCGGCACCGGTGTACAGACCAGTCATCGGCCTGTCCCTGCCAGCTAACCCGCTCCAGCCTAGCCTTAGCCGCGCGGCCATCAATGCAAGGCCGTGACCTCCAGGATTCAAAAACCGACGAAAATTACGGTTTTTTTGTTCGAGATTCAAAACCGGTCAGTAAACCGTTCTAATTAAAAAAATAAAAAATTTGAAAAATTTATACGTTGAAAATCGCTCGAAAACCGTTTTTAAGGAACATTCAATTGACCGAGCGGTTTTCATTGAAAACCAAAACGGTTTTTGATTTTTTTTTCTAAAATTTTTGATTTCTTAACTTCAATTTTCTAACGATTTTCGAGCATTTTTTTATTTTTAAATTTTGAATTTCAAACGATTTTTTCAATAACGGTTTTGTGAACACCTCCACTATCGCTCGACCACCGAAAAAGCTGCAAATCCGGTGTTGTCATCGACGCTTCAACCCATGTGCAGCGCTGCTTCTACCGCCTGAATGAACCGAGCAAGTAGCTCGAGGTGAGCTCAAACAAGTTCTAGTTGAGGTCCAGCACGGATCAGGCTTGAGCATATGTTGATCTAAACTGACTACACTCAAACTTAGCTCGAGTAAGCTTGGTAGCAATAAACAATACAATATATGCTATTTTTCAATAATAAAAAATACTCAAACTCGAGTAAACTCGGTAAGAATTAACATATAGTAATATTTAACAAGTGATTCGTAAATTTATGAGGCTCGCGAACTCAAGATCAAGTTCAAATTCAACTCGTTTGGAGCTTGAATCAAACCTAGAACGAGCTGAATTCGAACAGCTCAGGAGCCTCAAGTTTTTTTTACGGCTATAAATACCTTCTCGCGGCTATAAAGCCACAACGGCAGCACCCTCACTTTCCTTCCCCTCCCCTCTTCAGCCCCGAACCTCATCATGACACCGCTGCACTGCTCCATCCTCATCCTCATTCCTCAGCCACCACTATGACAAAGGAGCCACAAGGGCAACTGGAATAGGAGGTGACAATCCTTAAGCTTACCAAGGAGCGTGTTAGAACTCTGGTACTACTTGTTAGAATTAGCACGGCACATAAAAATTGGAGATATAATTTAACGTGAAAAAACCCTTGCGAAAAAAAACCACAGAGTTTTTCCACGTTAAATCTTTGTCTCCATTATTTTACCGTGTTGCTAACCCTAGCAGAGCGAATGCCGACTAGGAGCCGCAAGGGATCCTTGTCTCCTTGATCATATTGCTGTCCAAATTAATTTGGTATATTGTATACGGGTATTTTCTGTATTATTTATTTGCCAATATTTGCGTTAGCAATTAATGTTGAATATATCTGTTAAGTAGTTAATGCCCTTAATTACAATTTTTACAAGCCATCATCGATAATAATCTGATCTGGTTTTTTCCTTAATAAATTTAGAGCTAATATATCATACTTTATGCTGGCATAGCAGTGGACATGAACAACAATAATATCTTATACATTGTGGGCTGCCATCACGAGTTGGTGCGGCAGAATTTATGTTTAGGGGCAATTTCTTATTTGCTATTGCAAATTTTCACGATCTTAGATATGACATTCCTTATCTCACTAACATATGGATTTATGCTAAAGTCAGTAACACAAGGCAATCCCGGCTGTGGTCGTGGTGGAGGACGAGCTCCATCAGGAGGACGAGGAGGTGGCGATCGCCCGGTGTGTCAGCTGTGCGGCAAGATGGGACACACGGTCAGTGTCTATTGGCATCGTTTTGATCCAGATTTTGTTCCACAAGAGAAAAGTGTTGCAGCTGCTACTCAGTCCTACGGGATTGACACCAATTGGTATGTCGACACCGGTGCAACGGACCATGTCACGGGCGAACTGGACAAGCTGATCATCCGGGATAAATACAATGGTGGTGATCAAATTCGTACAGCCAATGGTGCAGGTATGCGCATTAGTTATACTGGTCACACTCAAATTCGTACTCCCGATCGCAATCTTCATCTTAATAATATTTTATATGCACCCGATGCTAAGAAAAATTTGGTCTCTGTTTCTCGCCTTGCTGAAGATAATCATGCTTTCTTTGAGATTTATCCCAAGTTTTTTCCATTAAGGATCAGGGCACGAGGAGAGTTCTGCTTCGAGGCAAATGTAAAGGTGGCCTATATCCCCTGCCTTCGTCATCGTCATCCCATCCAAAGAAGCAAGCCTTCAGTGTAACCAAACCCTCCTTGACTAGGTGGCATGATAGGCTAGGTCATCCATCTGGTGCCATTGTTCGGCAAGTTATCTCTAGAAATAATCTTTTGTATTCTAAAGAGTCCAATAGAGAATCGGTGTGTAATGTCTGTCAACAGGCTAAGAGCTATCAACTTCCCTATCCTAGATCCTCTAGTGTCTCTGTTGCTCCTTTAGAACTTATGTTTTCGGATGTTTGGGGTCCTGCTCCTCATTCCATGGGTAGAAAGAAATATTATGTCAGTTTTATCGATGATTACAACAAATTTACTTGGATATATTTGATCAAATACAAGTATGAGGTTTTGCACAAATTCCAAGAATTCCAAGCTCTTTTAGAGAGACTCCTAAATCGAAAAATCCTTGTTTTGCAATCAGATTGGAGAGGAGAGTATGAAAAATTGAACTCTTACTTCTCCAAAATTGGCATCACACACCATGTCTCGTGTCCTTACTCTCACCAACAAAATGGTTCTGCCGAGCAAAAACACCGTCACATTGCCGAGGTTGGGCTGTCTTTGTTAGCTCACGCTAGTATGCCTCTCAAATTTTGGGATGAGGCCTTCATCACAGCCACCTATCTTATCAACCGAACACCGAGCAAACTCCTTCAGTTTTCGACACCCTTGGAACGTTTGTTCAATCAAAAACCTGATTACTCTTCTCTTAGAGTGTTCGGGTGTGCATGTTGGCCTCATCTCCGGCCATATAACACACGCAAACTTGAATTCCGATCTCTTCAATGCGTTTTTCTTGACTATGGCCCGCTCCATAAAGGTTTCAAGTGCCTTCATGTCTCTACAGGACGAGTTTATATCTCCCGTGATGTTATTTTTGATGAAAATATTTTTTCCTTTCACTCATCTCCACTCCAATGCCAGTGCTTTGCTTCGCTCCGAGATTCTTCTTTTTCCACACCTTGTTCCTAGTTCTGATCAAGGGGGTGCATCATTGCGTGATCAGTTAACTAATGCTCATACTAATCCTCCTGAAGTTACTAATGATTTTGAAGACAATTTGGCAGATTCTGGTGAAAATTCTATGCAGGAAACGCATGAAATATTGGAGCACATCGGCAGCGCAGAACATGAGGCGGATTTTCCTGGTTCATCAGCAGCAGCAGGTGGATCTCCCTCGGGATCGGTGGGTCAGTCATCGGGACTAGTCCCTGATTCCTCTGGCATGGGCACAGATTCTGACGCGTCTGACAGCAGCCCGAATGCGAGCGACGGGATTGGTTCACCAGCGTTCGGTGGGTTGACAACACAACAAACAGAGCTGCAGATTCCTTCCACCATTGATGCTGCGGGATCTTCTGTGGCGTCTAAGCCTTTACAAGCAGCTACCCGGCCACACACAAGATCACAGAGTGAGATTAGCAAACCAAAAATGTATACAGATGGGCAGATTTGGTACAGCTGCTTGACAATCACAGGTGAACCACAAAATGTAGATGAAGCCTTAACTGACAAGAGTGGAAACAAGCTATGGATTGTGAGTATGATTCATTGGTTAAGAACAAAACCTGGCACCTTGTACAGGCAAAAGAAGAAAGAAATATAATTGATTGTAAATGGGTTTACAAGATCAAGAGAAAGGCTAATGGATCGTTAGACAGGTACAAGGCTCGGTTAGTTGCCAAGGGATTTAAGCAAAGGTATGGAATTGATTATGAGGACACCTTTAGTCCTGTAGTCAAAGCTACAACCATTCGCATAGTTTTGTCTATTACAGTAAGCAGAGGATGGTGTCTTCGGCAATTAGATGTACAGAATGCGTTCCTTCATGGCGTCCTTGAGGAGGAAGTTTATATAAGGCAACCACCAGGTTATGAGAATCAGTTGATGCCGCACCATGTGTGCAAGCTGGATAAAGCTCTTTATGGACTAAAACAAGCTCCTAGAGCTTGGTTTGCTCGATTGAGTAAAAAATTGCAACAACTTGTTTTCAGTTCCTCCAAAGCAGACACTTCTCTATTCTTTTACAGTAAAGATTCAATCACAATATTCTTGTTAGTATATGTTGATGATATTATTGTGGCTAGTTCATCACAAGATGCAGTGACAGCTCTACTTAAGGACCTTGCAGCAAACTTTGCACTAAAGGACCTTGGTGACTTGCATTACTTTCTAGGAATTGAAGTCTCCAAAACGAAGGATGGAATCTTGCTCTCACAAGACAAATACACTTTGGATTTGCTTAAAAAGGTAAATATGTCGCGTTGTAAGCCAGCTACTACTCTATCATTGCAACAAGGAGAGTCACTTGGACCTGAAGGTATAGAAGCGTAGTTGGGGCGCTTCAATACTTAACTCTTACCAGGCCTGATGTATCTTTTCCAGTGAACAAGGTGTGTCAATTTCTTCACTCGCCAACCATTACTCACTGGACTGCTGTTAAATGAATTCTCAGATATCTCAAACATACTCTTGGTACTGGTTTGAAGATTAAGGAAACTCCATCAATGCTTGTAAGTGCTTTTTCTGATGCTGACTGGGCAGGAAGTGTTGATGATCATCGCTCAACCAGTGGGTTTGCAGTCTTCCTAGGTTGTAATCTTATCTCTTGGAGTGCATGCAAACAAGCAACGGTATCTAGATCTAGTACAGAGGCAGAGTATAAATCTCTAGCAAATGCAACAGCAGAGGTGATATGGATACAAACCTTGTTACAAGAATTGGGAGTTCAAAGCCCGCCGGCAGCACAACTTTGGTGTGACAACATTAGAGCAACCTATTTATCTGCAAACCCGGTATTTCATGCTAGAACAAAGCATATCGAAGTCGACTATCACTTTGTTCGAGAAAGAGTTGGACAAAAGTTGTTGGAGGTGCGATTCATATCAACCAATGACCAAGTTGCTGATGGATTCACAAAGGCACTGTGTGCTAGGAAACTAGACATGTTTAGATACAGTCTTAACTTATGTAAGTTATGATTGAGAGGGGCTGTTAGAGATAGACTTCCATAGATAGTTTTCTATAGATATATAGAGATGTGTTAAAGATAGAAAGATAAGAATAGCAATCCCCTTTCCGTCATGTAATCTTTACTGTGTTTTGCTGACTATATAAACAGAGATTCACGGCCTCGTGAGAGGTTAGAACGCTTTGATCTAAAGCCAGAAACTTCACAATAAGGACTAACCTTGTGCCATGAAAAGAACACAATTGCCACTCAAACGTAGGAATAGGATTGACTTGTCAAACCTGGTATGTGTATTGCCTGGATAAGACGAACTTCGGTATTAGGGGATGGCCTGCGAGGCGCCCAAAAGTGTTTGGATTAAGGGATCATGTCCTGCGAGGTGTCCAATTGATATGATTATATGTAGAAGTGGGACAGAGGTCGGTATGCAGTACGCTCTAGTCTTCATAACGGTGGGGATGAAGTTAACAGGTGTGATAACCCTTCTATCGTAGATTTGGCAGTTGTCACTCTGGTTAACTAGTCAATGAAACTTTTTGGACAGCAGTAATACTTATTTGGGTGGTACTACAACCTTGTTATCCCAAATCCGATCAAATTGTGGGTATCTTGCTGGTAAAGTTGGGCACTCTCTGCAGAAATAACTAAATCATTCGAATGTATATCGTGCTTTCGGCAATTGAAGCTATGTTACGAGGTGATTCCTAAAATCAAGGTATAAGTAGTCTTTTGAGGTTAGAAATTGATAATTGGCTGTATTGCAGAATAGCTGCTTATACTGTTGAAAACCCATCGACAAGTCCTCTTTTGTTTGAACTAAAATGTTTTGTTAAACAAAACTATATGGGCACTAGAGATGACAGGTTAAATCAAACCTTCCTTGACGGACATAATCCTTGGAAATCCCTTGTACCGCGTTAAGAAAAATTACCAGCTTGCCGAGTACCTAGTTTACTCACACATGCTTAATTTTGTCAAAGGTGAACCAGAAGAATGAGGGCATACCGGAGTGATGGGAGAATTGATCTTTTGCTCCGTTTTTATTTTTTAGGATTATTGTGGGGTTTTTTGCCCTCAAAACAAAGGAGATGAATTGATTCTCACCAGTAGTTTGCATTTATATAGATACTAGGCATCATCCAATAATAGTATGTTAAGAACCATTAGAAATTGAACCCTAGTTTACATAATTTTGAATAGCAAAATTCAAGTGTGGAGATTCATTTCAAAAATTTTAATGCCAATCTTATTTATAATTTCAAATATTACTTCCAAATTTATATGTATTATGCTAGAAGGGGGTCAACCGGCCACGGCTAGTGCTGGCTTTGCGAGCTGCGCCGCTGCCGCTAGGAGACCGAGCCGCCGAGGAAGGGACCAAGCGGATGGACTGGTCCGGGGAATCCGCCGACTTGTCTTGATTGGTAACTAATGCAATTCAAGTACTTGAGTACTTCCCAATTGATGAGAGCATAAGTCAACCAAATAGGCTTATTTTTTTTTTCTTTCCTTTGCTTCACTTCTATTTACGTATGAATTTAAATTACACAAGAGTATAAGATTATATTTGTATCAATTTAACTTAGCCCTATAAGCCACCCTCCATTTTTATCCGGACTTTGCCATTGAAAAAAGACATCATGTATGACCAATCCTGTAAAACTCTCTCCGCTTCTCTGTGTCAAGTGTATATGTGGTGCCTTTCCCTACAAGCCACCCACACGGTAGACGCCGGCATTCTAATTTTAGAAAGGCTGTACCACTAGTTTGAGCTTACACCTCAAACTAAAAAAGTTAATAACTTTGAAAATTTTATACTTGAAGTTTCAACCAGAAAAAAACCAACTCAACAAATTTTAACTCAAAAAATTTCAACTCGAAAAGTTTCAACTTGAAAATTTTCAAATCAAAATAATTCAAATTACAAAATTTCAACTCGGAAAGTTTCGACTAGAAAATTTTCAAAACAAAAGGTTTCAAATTAGAAAGTTTCGACTCAAATTTTTTAAAATGAAAACATTCAAATTAGATTGTTTCAACTCGAAAAATATTAAATAAAAATCCTCAAATTAGAAAGTTCCAACTCAAAAAATTTCAAATAGGAAAGTTTCAACTTCGAAAACTTTTAATTCAAAAAACTTTTGATTCGAAAAGTTTTGATGCAAAAACTTTTGAAAGTGGTTAAAAAATATTTCTTATTGAAAAACTTAGGGGATTTGAAAAACAAAACTATTTTGAGTGTGAGGGAAGGGAACGTAGGAGGAAGGGGGATGACGTCAAGTTTCGTGATGAGAGAATCTTTGAGGAGGAAGGTAGGTTGAAGAATGACTTATCACAAGAAGAAAACGTCCTCACTAAAATTCTCGTAAGAACGCCCTCAAGTTAGTAATTTACATGTAAATTCGTTGTTTTGGTGTAGTGACGTACCTTATCTCCATGCATTTCCTCAGCTGGACTGCGGTTGCCGCACTGGAGGGTTTTTTTGTCAATCCGAGGGAGGTAGGAGATAGATGGCCACCACTCTGCAGCTCTGCTAGATGCTGCAATACGTGCGGATGATCTTAGGATTAAAATAAATCAAGTTTGGTGATCAGTGTTGAGGAACCTCGCTATCGAATAGTCCGGGGTTCCCGAATAGATCTGAAGTGGAGAACAGAAAGAGAGAGACACACGTGTTTAGGGAGAGCGAAAGCGGAAATTCTTTATTGCTAATGAATTACAGTACATGGGGACCCCCTCCTCCTTTTATAGCGCTCTCTAGGGTTTCGGCATTAGGGACCACATGGGCCTTCGGTGGGCTTTAGGGTTTCTCAACACTCCCCCTTGGGCCCTTTGCCGCGAGATGCATATACCTCATTAAAACTCGAGAAAAACCCGTGGGAAAAATACTTGGAGAAAGAGTACATAGCATACGCTTACTATGTTGCACTAATTGCCTCGTTAAAACCTTACGCAAGAAAACTTCATGAAAAACTTGCTAAGGAAAAGAGTACAATTCTCCCAACTTCAATTGCTAATCTTGAGATTCATGTTGGGTATTCATAATTCATGCTCAGATTCATGTGGGAGTATGTGACATATCTCCCCAAATCTGCACTTCTCTAAGTCTCATCATCCCAATTCCTTTCACGCACCTTTCAAAGGTAGATCTTGGGAGTGATTTAGTGAACAAATCTGCAAGATTTTCACATGACTTAGTATGCAATATCTTGATCTCGTTCATCTTATGCAATTCATGAGCATAGAAGAACTTGGGGTTGATATGCTTCGTGAGATTGCTCTTCACATAACCCATTTGTGCTTGGGCAACACAAGTGCATTATCTTCATAAATTATTGTAGGAGTTTGCTCAATGTTCAAACCACATGACTTACGGATGTGGTGAACCATTCTTCCGAGCCATGCACATTCACGAGATGCTTCATACAAAGCGATGATTTCCGAGTGGTTTGTCGACGCGTCGAGACAAGAGTGCGCTTAGACGACTTCCAAGAAATTGCTGTTCCTCCACATAGGAAAACATAGCCGCTTTGGGACTTGCCGGATGTGGGTCCGATAGGTACCCGACATCGGCGTAGCCAACCAAATTCAATTCATTGTTTCTTCAAAAAGCATCGAGGTCTTTGCTTCCTTGGAGGTAACGGAAGATATCCTTGATCCCTTTCCAATGCCTTTTGGTGGGTTCTGATCAGATCGAGCTAGCAAATTCACAAATAACGCAATGTCCGGCCTAGTGCTATTTGCAAGGTACATGAGCGCTCAATTGCACTCGGATATGGGAATTCTGCTCCCGGGACTTCCTCCCCTCTTCTCTAGGTCCAGTATGGGTCTAGGTCTGCGCTTGGAGTGACCTTCCGCCATTGGAGTCTTTGCAGGATATGCCTTTTCAAATCCAAACCTTTCCAACACTTTCTGCGTGTAGGTTGATTGATGTACCAAGATTCCTCCTTGGACATGTTCAAGCCGCAAGCCTAAACAAAACTTGGTTTTACCCAAATCTTTCATTTCAAACTCGGACTTCAAGTATGAGCATGCCTCTTCAATTTCTTCATCCGTCCCAATGATGTTCAAGTCATCTACATAGACGGAGATTATCTGAGAATCCATTCGGGATCATTGTATAAACACACATGGACAATCTTCGCTGTTTGTGTAGCCTTTCTTGCAGAAAAGTCACTCAGCGATTGTACCACATTCTTCCCGATCGCTTCAAATTTATACGGTGATTTCTCCAATTTCACACTGCATGATTTCTATTTGCTCCGTCTTGGTTCGGGATAGGAATTCCTTCCAGTACTTTCATGTATATCTCCAATCCAAGTTTCCATCTGAGTATCTTTGTGACAACATCCATCGACTTCATTCTCAACTTCAAGTTGACCGCCATTGAGATCAAATATCTAAAGGTAATTCCTCCCATGACCGGAGAATAGGTTTCTTCATAATCAACTCCGGGCGTTGAGTTGTACCTTACAACCGTTGTTTTCATTCCTCTTCCGAACAAAGACCCATTTGTGACCTCATGGGCTTATATGGGGAGGTGTGCGGCATACGGGCCCAAACACCTCTCTCTTGTTCAGAGAGACTAACTCTGCAGTGATTGCCTTTTTCCATTCTTCCCAATCTAGCCTTTTCTTGCACTCTGCGAGAGATGCAGGCTCGGGATCATGATCAATGATCGAGGCAATCTTCTTTGCGAAGTAGGCATCAATGTTGGCTGTTGCTCTATCCAGGGATTCTCCTGTTATTACAAAGTTTATGGCCATTTCTTCATGGGGTGCTTCATGCACTTCTACTTGCTCTTCGCTGCTTTTCCCTATCGCAGGAGCAAGTTCCTTTAGCTTTTCATCGCCTATGTGTGCGCACACATTATTTCCGGCGGCTTCCTGCAGTGGAAGATTCAAGTCTGGAATTGCCTTTTCCATTGGCTTCTTTCCAGTGCCAGGTCTCAACTGGCTCCCCTTCTTTCCTTGGGGCATTTTCGTGATTGGTTGTGGTAAGTCCTCTCGCCCAGTTTTCTCCAGACGTCTCCGGGTACTTTGGGTTTGAGGAGCCAGATTGCCTGCTCTTTTTCTTTGAGGCCTCTGAACAGGTTGAGGGATACCTTCTATTTTCTTTGGTATTTCCACCCTCTCTGGTGCATTCCTTGCGGGTACATGCGACTTAACCACGCCTTGGATCACAAAATGATCAGCGGTTCATTTGCTAAATTCGCAAATCAATTATCTTCGACTTCTTGATTTGCTTCATTAGTGCGGGGTCATGTGCGGGATCCCATCGGTGGAATGCCATATGATTTCCGGCATTTTTCATCCAAAGGTTGATTTCCTCCCTAATGACGGAAACGATCCTCGTCAAAGATGCAATCGTGAATCGGTCAGATGCAAATCTCCAATCATGGGTTCCAAATACGATTATGGATGCACTCTCATAACCAACGATATCCCGGACTTGCGGAGAGGGCCCATTGCGATCCACGAGGGGTGGTATAGGTACATATACCATACACCCAAATTTTCTAAGATGGGAGATCTTCGGGATGATCCCGTGCACAAGTTGCATGGGGGAATGGATGTTGTAGGCCGATGGTCTGAAATTGATAAGAGCTGCTGCGTGCAGGACTGCGTGTCCCCAACAAGTGTTGGGCAAGTTACAACTCTGCAAAAGTGGTCTGGCAATGAACTTAATCCTCTTTATTAGTGCTTCTGCTAGTCCGTTCTGCGTATGAATGTGCGGTACGGAGTGCTCAACTGCTATCCCTGTTGCTGTGCAATAATCATCAAATGCCTTTGAAGTAAATTCTCCGGCATTGTCCATTCTAATGGACTTCACGCGATGGTCAGGGAAAGCATTCTTAATTCTTATGATCTGCGAGATCAGCTTTGCAAAAGCATGGTTTCTTGTTGACAACAAGCATACATGCGACCATTTCGAGGAAGCATCGATGAGCACCATAAAGTATCGAAACGGCCCTGACAGGGGCTGAATCGGACCGCAAATATCCCCTGGATGCGTTCGAGAATGCAGGATTTCACTTTGCACTTTCATGACAGAGGGTCTAGTTATTAATTTCCGGTGGCACATGCAGGCACACAAAATCTTCATGATTCGGGAAATTCTTAACGTTAATGCCATGACCTTGTGAGTTGTTCACTATATTTCTCATCATTCTAAGACCAGGATGACCTAATCTACCATGCCATAAAGAAAATAATTGAGCTTCTAAAAGCAGTCTTCAAGGAAGTATACACTTGGTGCATGAATATTCGTGTAGTACAACCCAGATTCATATGAGGGACATTTTTCTAATACCATTTTTCCACATGCGCGTGCTTCACAATGCACAAGTATTCTTTGCCATTTTCTTCATTGGTTTCTACGTGAAAACCATTGGCGCGGATGTCTTTAAAGCTTAAGAGAGTGCGTGTTGATTCGAGGTACAAAAGGGCTTCTTCAATTACCAAAGTTGTACCCATAGGCAATATAATAGTGGCTCTTCCTGAGCCGATTACATATGAGTCGCTTCCTGCGATCGTAGTAATCTTTCCAGCGTTCTTCGTGATCGACTGGAAATACTTAGACTCTCTTAAGATGGTATTTGTTGTGCCACTATCAACAATGCATATCTCTTCCATTTGGGCGCTACACGATTTCCAGATAAAAGAAATATAATTCTAATTAGATAGAGGCAAACCAATCCAAATATTACTTGCAAAACTGAAGAATATTGAAATAAAGAATAAATTGTGTATTTATTCAAGAAAGAAGTATGCTCTTCTAGAGCTTACAACCCTTTATTCAAAGAAAAATGCTAACAACCATAATCTAAAAGAAATGCATTAAACAGAATCTGTAAAATATGCATTAATTTCTGCTTCTATATCATCTGCAGAAATTTTCTCTTCATTTGCCATAATCATGGCTGCAGATCGATGTCTAGGCTATTCGTGAGGATGAGGCAAGTGGGGTGTCTACATCCATGACATCATCTTCACCGATGTTGGCGAAGTCGCGCCTCTGGGGCGTTTTCCTTTGCCTTCTTCTTAGTCCGATATCGTTGATCGCTTCCTTGGATTCTCGACATATCTTCGACCAATGTCCCCAAGTGCCACACTTGAAGCACGTCTGTTCTGCTGTCCATACGGCTTGGCGTCGTCTTTTCTTTGTCATCCTCTTCACGGGGCTTTGGACTTTCCTTTGGCACAGGGTCTCTCTTTTCCACCTGTTTGCCCTTCTTTCTATGAGTGAGCTTTCTCACCTTGTAGCTATTGGCATTGACTTGATGCGGTGCCTCGTCCAGTGGTGCGAGACATAGTTCTTTCAGTAGAACATCGTCTTGCGATTCCGCAACTTGCATTACATCAATCGATTCGCTATACTCCTTGTATGCGTCCTGACGATAGCTGCGTGCACTCTGGATAGCATTAGGGTGGAAGGTAGAGAGAGTTTTCTCAATCTTCTCTTCATCAGTGATCTTCTTGCCACATAGAGAGAGATGGTACAAATTCATGCAAGGCGTAATTGTACTCGCCATCGATCGAAGTCCGCAAACCTCGGCGTACCCAATCTTGCGTGCTTGGGCAAGATGGTGTACTTGAGCTTTTCGAACCGCTTCTGAAGTGCAGTCCAAAGCTCAAGTGCACTCTCCTCAGCCATATATTCATTCTTTAGAGTGGCTGAGAGGTGGTGCCTGAGAAAATGCAGAGCTTGATCGTTCGCTTTCGGTGGTAGGTTTTGCGTCCCGCGAGGACCCTAGACCAATCGCGAGCGGAGCTTCTTGCCCCAAGAACAATCTTTACGTCCGATGCCCAAGTGAGATAGTTACGACGTGCGGGGCCGATTCTTCAAACTCACGATTCACAATGCGGACATCCGCATGATTTCAAAGTTCTGGTTTAGATTATTGCGTGTAATCTGATAGAAAATGGTTGCAAAAAGCATAAATTGCAGAAAAATAAAAATCATATGCATTGCATTATATAAAATAAAGCAAAGAATTCAAAATTCATAAAGAAAATTCATAGAACAGAGAAATAAAGCAGGAAAATTAAAACCAGAGCCAAATAAATCTTCATGATTTTTCGGCAATTTTTTCAAAATTTTCTGCAAATTTTCTCTTTTTCTCTTTTTCTTTTCTTCTCTTACGCCGAATCGCCCGCCGGCCTTGCCATTTTTTTCTCTGGCGAACGGCCATTGGGCCTGCCACGCCTTGGCCGTCGCTATTCCACACACACGCCAAGCACGGCTAGGGAAAAACCCTAGCCGCCGCCACTTTTTTCTTTGCGCCTCTTTTCCGTGCGTCGCTCTTTCTCTCATCGCCACGCTGCCGCCGCGTCGCGCCGTTCCTCTCGCGCCGCCTCCCCATCGCGTGCAACGCGGTGGCGGGTGGTGAAACCGAGGCGACGGCGAGGCGGCGTCGGTGCTTGGCCGGGCCGACACGCACCGGGCGGAGGCGCGCGCAGCGGTGACTGGCCGGCGGGCGGCCGAGCCTAAAACCGGTGCGGCGACGCGGCCGACGTCGCGACGGCTACAAGCCGTGGCAGCGACGACCGAGGCGGTCTTGCGCCGTGTGGCGCGACGCGTCGAGGCGACGGCGCGGCGGGCTAGCCGGGCTTCGCCGGGCGGGGACTTCGTCGCGGCGACACGGCCGACGTCTCGACGGCTACAAGCCGTGGCGCGACTTCTTCGAGGGCGGTCTTGCGCGGTCGCGGCGGCGACGCGGTCGAGGCAGACGGCGGGCTAGCCGGGCTTCAAGCCGTGGCCGGGACTTCGTCGCGGCGACACGGCCGGCGTCGGCGACGGCTACAAGCCGTGGCGGCGACGACTTCGACGGCGGTCTTGCGCCATTCTAGCAACGCGCCGAGGCAGAGGTCCGGCGCGGCGCGCGCCGGGCCGTTGCTTCGTGCTTGTGCGGCTTCGAGCCGGGCTACCTCGGGCGGCGGCGCGGCGAGGCACGGCCGAGGTGCCTGCCGTGGCGGGGCTTCATGCCGAGCCAGTGAGGGCTTCATGTGCGCCGGCAGCATTGTTGCGCTTCGTGCGCGGAAACCGATCGAGCCGACGGTGGTGGCGACGTCATACACGGCTGCGCGCTACGAGCGCGAAGACCGAGGTGATGGCGATGCCCTCGGCAATGCGTACAGCAAAGCTTCAAGCCGGCGGCACGCAAGCCGATGTAAAATTTTCTGGGTGAGCAGTACTGTAGCTTCGAGCTTTTGACGTGTAGCTTCGTGCCACGTAAGATAGATGCATGCATAGAAAAGTATCGATTAGATTCAAACGCTAATCCCACCTTTTCTCACCTTTTTCAACCTGATCTCCGGTAGAGCTTCGTGCTGATAACGTGTTGAGGAACCTCGCTATCGAATAGTCCGGGGTTCCCGAATAGATCTGAAGTGGAGAACAGAAAGAGAGAGACACACGTGTTTAGGGAGAGCGAAAGCGGAAATTCTTTATTGCTAATGAATTCTGTGTACATGGGGGGGACCCCCCCTCCTCCTTTTATAGCGCTCTCTAGGGTTTCGGCATTAGGGACCACATGGGCCTTCGGTGGGCTTTAGGGTTTCTCAACAATCAGGAAGGAGTTTTGCAATGCAAAGACACCTAGCAATTGATCTCTACTATTAGGATGGCTACCACATTTAATCGCATCTAGTTTGGTTGCTCTCCTCTTGCATCAAGGATTGGAAACCTCGCATTTTTTCCGTATATTTAGATTGCAGGATTAAAAATGCATATCATTACATTCCAAAATCTGAATTCTGAACCATATTTTGCAGCTAGCGTCGTTTCACGTAAAACTTAAACAAACACAAAAGAGATTCTGTTTCTTGAAATGCATGACATATGTGTATTTTAATGTACAGGTAAAGCATTACTAGCAATCGTAATGTATGTTTCTTTGTATATCCACATACCAGGATCAGCTTCCTTCTCCCCGCTAGCTGAACCGATCGATTGAGCTGGAGACTTGAAACTCAAAGAGCGGGAGCTAGAGGAGATGGAAACCACATTGCCAGGAAGTAGGTACCTAAGCTGCAACCGGAATAATGAACAACGTGTGCTTAAAGAGAGTTGCTTAAGCGGTGGTTTTGGAATTAAAGGGCTTAAAGATGAGAAAAGGGCTTAAAGAGAGTTGATTAAGCAATGGATTTGGAATTAAAGGTAAAGACACGAGAATAAAGTACAGAATAGCTCGGAGCATCGTTTGCATCTTCGCATCCGGCGGTCCACAGTCTCATCGACGGGTCGGATCTCTCTCTTCTTCTTTTTCTCTTCAATCTGTAATGCTGCTAATGATCGAAATAAAAGTTAGTTGTTGAAAGACCATGTGGAGGTCTATCCTTGTGTGTGATGAGTAATTGATGAGTTTTGAGCTTGTATTGTTTTAAATTGATTTGGATTTGAAGCAATTTGAGTGTTGGTCTCTTGGTCGAGACCGATCGTCCGACTCCCAGTGGTCGGGGCTCTCATTGGTCGGAGACCGACCACCCGACCAGTGGTTGAGGATTTGGCTGGTCGGAGACCAGTCGTCTGACCCCGAGTGGTCAGGTCTTTGGTTGGTCGGAGACCAGTTGTCCGACCCAGAGTGGTCTAGGCTTTGGCTGGTCGGAGACCAGTGATCAGACCCCGAGTGATCGGGACGAAGACCAGTGGTCAGACCCCGAGTGGTCGGGACGAAGACTAGTGGTCAGACCTCGAGTGGTCGGGATGGAGACCAGTGGTCAGACCTCGAGTGGTCGGGATGGAGACCAGTGGTCAGACCATGGGTGGTCGGGATGGAAACCAGTGGTCAGACCACGTGTGGTCGGGGTTATCTTTGGTCGACATAGTGTATATCTTTCTGTTGAGATGGATATGTGTTGTTGGACATTGCTATGTGATGTGGTTTCCTTGTCTATGATGGTTGCAGGACTTTGGAGCTAGGTCATGGTGAGGCGAAGGGGATCAGGACTAGGCTGGGAGAGCTGAGGTCCAGATGATCAAGGTGTCGCCAAAGATGACCGAGGTCGGGAGTAGCCGCAAGCCGAGAAGACAAAGGAATGGATGAGATGCTAACTTGGAGTTGCTCGATCTAGGAGGACCGTTGGATCGCGGTCGGGAAGATAGAGTAGCGGGTCAAGTTAGTGTGAGTTAGCGTGCAAAACCCGTTGGGTTGTTGGGTTTGGGTGAGCCCATGCATAGCTTTGTGAGTGGGTAAAATCTCACCCTTGATGGAGTGCTCTAGGGTTTAGAGGCTCATCCAAGGGTGGTAGGTGTTCCAAGCCCGCTATGAATAGACAGGGGAGAGGGTTGTCTCCTTGGGGTGAGCGGTGAGGAAAGTCTCGTGAGTAGTTGAGAGTTGTTGAGAGTGATGGTGTAAGGATCAAATCCGGCTCTTGGATGTTGGCTTAGGATTGAAGCAGAACATCCAAAGGTGGGAATTGATCCTAGGTCACTATAAATAGAGGGGTAGGGGCAGCCTCCCCTCGGTGAAGGTTGTGAAGGTTCTGAGGTTTTTGCTGCTCGTTTGAGTTTTGCCTACTTTGTTGTGAGGCTTTGTAAACCTCCCTTCCAGAAATGAAATGTTATTCACTTATATTCTTGTTTCATTTCTCTTACGTATTTACATTACGCACTTAAATTCTGTTATCTAAATTCCGCATTTACTTACTTGCAATTTACTTTACGTAATTTGGATTTGCCTCATCTCCTTCTACATGCTTTTGAGTCCTTTTTGAAATTCATGATTGATGAACTCTTCTCTGGATTCGGTGCTTTCAATCATTTAGGCAATCCTTGCGTTCTTGTTGCAAGTTGTAAATCTGTGTTCTTAAAGTGCGTAAACGTGTGACTTGCAGTTCGTTAGTCTTGATTGGCTTCGGTCTTATTGCCAAGGATGAAAGATTCTTTGGATGAATCTTCTATAGATCATATCCCAATCATCTAGGCAATCTACAACCTCTTCTATTCAATTTTGGAAGAAACCAATTTACGTGCCTAGTTTTGAGATAGTGTTTCTATCTGTTTGAAGGTTGTTTCTTCATGTACTTACTTGCTGTGATTTGTGGAGAGTTATCCAAGGATATTCGACCATCAACTCCCACCGACAAGTTAGGGAGTAAAGTCCGTGTTCGTGACTCTGTTTTGGTGTTGCATTTGTTAAGCGAAAAGGGACGGAACCTTGGTATCAATTCCTTCGATTGATGGTGAAATAGGTTCTGACATCCTTAGGAGGTGCACACCAAGTTTCATCGCTTTTGGATCGGTAGATCAAAAGTTACATCGATTTCGTGTTTTAAGATCGTGCTGATTTTCTTGTTCATCCGAACCCGAGTCTCGTTCATCCGACCTCATGTAGGTCGGACGTCTTTATTCATCGGTCGGGAGGTACTCTTCATCGAGACTATTCACCCGAGTCTTTGTTCATCAGACCTCCGCGGTCGGGCGTCTTATTCATCCGGTCGGGATCTTGCTCACTGAACACTATTCACCCGAGTATTATCATCCGACCTCCATGGTCGGGCGCCTTCGCTCGTCCGGTCGGGATCTTATTCACCCGAACACTATTCACTCGAGTCTTCGTTCATCCGCCACTTCGGTCGGGATTATCGCTCATCCGACCACTTCGGTCGGAGAGTCTTATTCATCCGATCGATCTTTGGTCGGGAGTATCTTATTCATCCGACCTCTGTAGAGTGCAGAACTGCTTATTCATCCGACCGAGATACCCGACCGTCGCTTTCTTTACGGACTTTTGGTGGTTTGAATTCTAGGGGAAAGTTTATTCGAAAAATTTTATTTGGCTCCTATTCACCCCCTCTAGTCGCCTTTTTCGATATTTCAATTGGTATCGAGCGAGTTCTCGCTCTTTCTAGATCTTGACCGGTCTCAAGAGCCATGGCGATGGACAAGTATTCCACCAAGCCTCCTATTTTCTCTGGAGTTGATTTTCCTTTTGGAAATCTCGGATGGAGTCGTACATCACCGCCTGAGCTTCACGATATGGCGGAAGGTGAAGCTCCGTATGAGGTTCCTCTCGATGAGAACGTCACGGCCGGCAATATGGTGACGTTGAGGCAAATGCTAAGGCAAGGAACATCCTCATACTGTGGTCTTAGCCGCAGATGAGTATGACAGATTTCTCACCTTCGTTACGCTCATGAGATTTGGGTGACCCTCGATGCTTACCATGAGGCACTACCCAAATCAAGGCGGTTCGACAGGATCAATTCAAGCGTGAGTTCAACAAGTTTGAACAACGCGGTGAGAGTCTTGACGAGTGCTTTGGTCGGTTTACAAAGATTACGGCGACCTCCGAGCGATCGGTTGCATATACCCCGACTCGGATAATGCTCGACATTTCTTGGCGCACTCGATCTTCGTGTTTGGGAAATGAAAGTGACCACCATCAAGGACACCACCGACACATCGACCTTGACTCTTGACGGGCTTTATTCCGCCTCAAGACTCATGAGATCGACGTCGTCTCGCGGAAGACGAAGTCTCAGTCGATGGCTTTGGTCACCGATCCCATTGGATCCTCTCGTAGCTATAGGGTCTGGAGTGTTGATGCGCATAGGATCATAGAGACCTGTGATGTGACCTTTGATGAGGCTAGCCGAGAGCTAGACACGATGTTTGAGCTCTTCTTCTTCCTCCAAGACCATTTTTGTAGAGGATGAGGATGATGGAGATGATGGTGTTCCACGATCCAGATCCCTCTACACCTAAGGTGCCTCTGTTTCCATTTACGCACCTCGGGAAACCGGTCTTTGTCTTCGGCTCTCCTTGGTAGTGGCTCTGTTCCTATCTCTTACATTCAAGAGGTAGAGGCCATACGCTCTGGACCTCCCCATCATATTGAGAGCGTCATCCTTCCGATCGGATGATTGGCGATTTGTTCGAGCGTGTCACTCGCTCAAGAACGGGTCTGTCCTCCTTCTGTCTTCACTCTGCCTTTGTTGCCTCCTTTGAGCCGAAGGATATTTCTCATGCATTATCCGATGAGTCGTGGATTAATGCTATGCATGAGGAACTTGAGAACTTTGAGAGGAACAAAGTCGGCGGCTTGTAGGCGCCCATCCGGTCATAATGTCATTGGGACCAAGTGGGTGTTCAAAAACAAGCAGTGAGGATGGGGTTGTCATTCGCAACAAGGCTAGGCTAGTTGCACGGGGCTTTTCTCGAGGTTGAGGTCTTGACTTTGAGGAGACCTTTGCCCCTGTAGCTAGGCTAGAGGCTATTAGGATCCTGCTTGCATTTTCTGCATCCCGGGGCTTCAAGCTCTATCAAATGGATGTCAAGAGTGCATTTCTCAATGGCTATATTGAGGAAGATGTTTATGTCAAACAACCTCCGATTTGAGAACCCCAAGTTTCAGTCATGTTTTCAAGCTTTCCAAAGCTCTGTATGGACTCAAGCGAGGCCCCAGAGCATGGTATGAGAGGCTCAAGTCTTATCTTCTCACCATGACTTTAAAATGGGCATAGTAGACAAAACTCATTCATCGGACACCATGAGTCTCATTTTCTTCTTGTCAGTTTATGTGGGCGATATCATTTTGGTGGATCCTCTCATTCTCTTGTCTCTCGGTTTTACGATGTGATGAGTCTGAGTTTGAGATGAGTATGATGGGCGAGTTGAGCTACTTTCTTGGCTTCAAATCAAGCGGACTCGGGAGGGTACTTTCTTGCATCAAGGTAAATATACGTGACCTCTGAGGCGCTCGACATGTCGATGGGAAGCGGTGATGACTCCTATAGCCACCACTTTGTTCTCGAGCCCGATGAGGATGGTGAGCCTGCGATCAAAAGGAGTTTGAGTATGATCGGCTCCTCTTGTACCTCACCGCTTGAGGCCGGACATACATTTCATTGTGTGTGCGTGCGCTCGATTTCAAGCTTCTCCTCGCGCCTCTCACCGCCAAAGATCAAGCGCATCTTCAGTACCTTCGTGCCCACCGATTATGGTATTTGGTACTCATCTTCTTCTTGTCTATCTCTTAGAGCCTTTTCCGATGCCGACTTTCTTTGGTGTAGGATAGATAGGAAGAGCACTTCGGCACTTGCCAATTCATTGGCACTTCTCTTGTTTCTTGGTCATCTAGGAAGCGATGCAGGGTTGCCTGATCCACGAGGTCGAGTATGTTCTTTGCGACCGATTCTTTGTAGCAGTGCTCTGGATGAGATCGACCTTGCGGGACTATGGGTTAGAGATAGAGAGTGTGCCACTTTTACGTGACAACACTTCAGCTATTTGCATTGCTAAAAACCCGTTGCAACATTCCGGACCAAGCACATTGATATTAGATATCACTTCCTTAGAGACCATGTGGAGAAGGGTGATATCATGCTTGATTCATAGATGGTGACCACCGGTTAGCGATATCTTTACCAAGCCTTTGGATAGCTCGGGTTTGTTGCCTTGAGGAGTGAGCTTGGAGTCGTGAGCCCATCGGCTTATCTTGAGGGGAGCTGGTTTGTATACTATGTACTATACTTTTTTCCTCCAAAGATTTCCTTTCTTCTTACGGGTGACTTTGGGCTTGTTTTCTTAAGTTGGGTTCACTCACTTAGACTTTTGGCATGTCTTCCATGGACCTCTTATCTTATGCTTTAGGTTGCTATCATGCGTGATTAGTCATTCTCTCTTCTCTCTAGGTTGAGTTCCCTCACGCCTTATAAGTCTAGCGGGTTTTGGGCCTCCAGGTAGACAGTGCATGTGCACTCCTTAGTTGGAATCTAGAGTCAGCTTCCCTATGTCAGTCACTGTGGAAGATAAGAGCCAGTCTTAGCCGTAGTGAGTCTCTTCCATCTTATCTATGCTCAATAGCCATCCAGTCTTGCAGTTTCTCGACTTCTTCTCCTCATTCTGTTTTTCTGGTTGTTATTGAGTTCATTCGGGTTTTCTTTATGCCTAATCTTGATAATAACTCAACTTTAACCAGATTTGAGCCTAAAATTAATTCATTTGTTGAGGGGGAGTTTGGGAATATGTTCATGCATTGCATTTAGACTGCATTTTCTTTTATGAGCTTTGTCTATTATGCAATTGATTCAATCTTCATGTAATGCACCTTGCTACATCTTTGAAGAAAATCACTAGCTTAGGTCTATCCAAGTCCATCTATCATACTAAGCTTGTTAAAATCTGAAAATTGAAAATCTTAAATGAAAAACATGTTGCTTTTTCTTGTTAAGTTTCTTCTCTAGAGGTTTTACCATGAATTGTGAATTTATGGAGTTCTCTAGAGTCCCTATAGCAACTTGGGTGAAACTTGCTTGATCCATATTTTAGTCCTTCAAAATTGCTCATATGTGCTAAAAAAACTTGACTCTTTTTGTGCAAAATTGAACTCAACACTATATATTCTCGAGACGCCTCCCATTGCACTTGGGATGAACTTGGAATATATAGTGTATGACCAAGATCATTCTCTTAAGAGTTACTCTTGGGGTGATCGAACATGGCTTGAGTCAACCATTAAGAAATGCAAATAACAAAAACATAAGTGGGTAAAGAATGCAAATAATGTCAAACATTTGCACCCGCTATGTCTTTTAAAATATCAAAGAAGAAGAATTTGCATGAATTGAAAAATGAGCTCGAAGGACTCTATATGTACTTCAAGATTCCCCAAAGTGTTGAGTAGGTTGAACTCTAGGTTCTCCATTTGATCCTATGAATGGTCCTGGCTTCTAGCTTTGAAACTTTTGCTAAGTTTTGCACTTGTTCAAATCTTGCTAAAATAAAATCTTGTAAACCAAGCTTGTGAGCAAAATGAATTTGTTCTTGGAGACATCCTAGTTCAGTCATTTTCTAAATTGACTAGCTTGGTGTCATATCTTGTCATTGCGATCAATTGGATAATCTTCAAAGCTCACTTAGGTTGCATTTCATGCATACATATATAAAGGGGGAGAAAACAAAAATTTCTTGATGCCTATATTGCCAAAAGGGGGAGAACATGTAGAAAAGGCATCATTTAAAATGTAGAAAAGGGGGAGATAAAAATGTGAAGGCTTGTTGATTAAAAGGCACTTATGATTGGTTTTTAGAGCTTTTGTGGAAAACTTGCTCTTTTCATGGTCTTGCTCTAAATTCTTTACGCCAACTTGGTCATGATCTTATTTCTTTATTCGGACCAAGTTTGGCTTTGCATTCAAATTGCTTTCTTCTCTCTTATTCAAACTCAAAACTTTTGCCTTTTCATGTGTTTGTCAATATACTCATCAAGGGGAGATTGAAAGACCATGTGGAGGTCTATCCTTGTGTGTGATGAGTAATTGATGAGTTTTGAGCTTGTGTTGTTTTAAATTGATTTGGATTTGAAGCAATTTGAGTGTTGGTCTCTTGGTCGGAGACGATCGTCCGACTCCCAGTGGTCGGGGCTCTCATTGGTCGGAGACCACCACCCGACCCAGTGGTTGAGGATTTGGCTGGTCGGAGACCAGTCGTCTGACCCCGAGTGGTCAGGTCTTTGGTTGGTCGGAGACCAGTTGTCCGACCCAGAGTGGTCTAGGCTTTGGCTGATCGGAGACTAGTGATCAGACTCCGAGTGGTCGGGACGAAGACCAGTGGTCAGACCCCGAGTGGTCGGGACGAAGACCAGTGGTCAGACCTCGAGTGGTCGGGATGAAGACCAGTGGTCAAACCTCGAGTGGTCGGGATGGAGACCAGTGGTCAGACCTCGAGTGGTCGGGATGGAGACCAGTGGTCAGACCATGGGTGGTCGGGATGGAAACCAGTGGTCAGACCACGTGTGGTCGGGGTTATCTTTGGTCGACATAGTGTATATCTTTCTGTTGAGATGGATATGTGTTGTTGGACATTGCTATGTGATGTGGTTTCCTTGTCTATGATGGTTGCGGGACTTTGGAGCTAGGTCATGGTGAGGCGAAGGGGATCGGGACTAGGTTGGGGAGAGCCGAGGTCCGGATGATCAAGGTGTCGCCAAAGATGACCGAGGCCGGGAGTAGCCGCAAGCCGAGAAGACAAAGGAATGGATGAGATGCTAACTTGGAGTTGCTCTGATCTAGGAGGACCGTTGGATCGCGGTCAGGAAGATAGAGTAGCGGGTCAAGTTAGTGTGAGTTGAAAAGCGTGCAAAACCCGTTGGGTTGTTGGGTTTGGGTGAGCCCATGCATAGCTTTGTGAGTGGGTAAAATCTCGGCTCTTGATGGAGTGCTCTAGGGTTTAGAGGCTCATCCAAGGGTGGTAGGTGTTCCAAGCACTGCTATGAATAGACAGGGAGAGGGGTGTCTCCTTGGGGGTGGCGGTGAGGAAAGTCTACGTGAGTAGTTGAGAGTTGTTGAGAGTGATGGTGTAAGGATCAAATCCGGCTCTTGGATGTTGGCTTAGGATTGAAGCGAGAACATCCAAAGGTGGGAATTGATCCAGTCACTATAAATAGAGGGTAGGGCAGCCTCCCTCGGTGAAGGTTGTGAAGGTTACGAGGTTTTTCTTTGCTCGTTTGAGTTTTGCCTACTTTGTTGTGAGGCTTTGTAAACCTCCCTTCCGAAATGAAATGTTCTTCACTTATATTCTTGTTTCATTTCTCTTACGTATTTACATTACGCACTTAAATTCATTATCTAAATTCGCATTTACTTACTTGCAATTTACTTTACGTAATTTGGATTTGCCTCATCTCCTTCTACATGCTTTTGAGTCCTTTTTGAAATTCATGATTGATGAACTCTTCTCTGGATTCGGTGCTTTCAATCATTTAGGCAATCCTTGCGTTCTTGTTGCAAGTTGTAAATCTGTGTTCTTAAAGTGCGTAAGCGTGTGACTTGCGATTCGTTAGTCTTGATTGGCTTCGGTCTTATTGCCAAGGATGAAAGATTGCTGGATGAATCTTCTATAGATCATATCCCAATCATCTAGGCAATCTACAACCTCTTCTATTCAGTTTTGGAAGAAACCAATTTCTGTGCCTAGTTTTCAGATAGTGTTTCTATCTGTTTGAAGGGTTGTTTCTTCGTGTACTTACTTGCTGTGATTTGTGGAGAGTTATCCAAAGATATTCTGACCATCAACTCCCACCAGCAAGTTAGGGGTAAAGTCTGTGTTCGTGACTCTGTTTTTGGTGTTGCATTTGTTAAACTGAAAAGGGACGGAACCTTGGTATCAATTCCTTCGATTGATGACTGAAATAGGTTCCTGACATCCTTAGGGAGGTGCACACCAAGTTTCACTGTTTTTGGATCAGCCGATCAAAAGTTACATCGATTTCTGTGTTTCAAGATCGTGCTGATTTTACTGTTCATCCGACCCCTGTAGGTCGGACGTCTTTGCTTCATCGGGGTCGGGAGGTCTGCTTCATCCGAGCACTATTCACCCAAATCTCGTTTATCCGACCTCCCGCGGTCGGGCGTCTTATTCATCCGATCGGATATCTTGTTCATCCGACCTCATCCGACCTCCGCAGGTCGGGCGTACTGTTCGTCCGGTCGGGATACTGTTCACCCGAACACTATTCACCCGAAATCTTGTTCATCCGAACACTTGGTCGGGAGTCTTATTCATCCGACCACTTGGTCGGGATTATGTTCATCCGACCACTTGGTCGGGTCTATCGTTCATCCGACCACTTCTTTGGTCGGAGTCTGCTCATCCGACCTCGGTCGACCTCATCCGACCTCTGGTCGGTCGTACTGCTCATCCGACCGAGATACCCGACCAGTCTGATTTCTTTACGGACTTTTGGTGGTTTGAATTCTAGGGAAAGTTTATTCGAAAAATTTTATTTGGCTCCTATTCACCCCCCTCTAGTCGCCTTTTTCGATCTTTCAGTTGTGCATGTCTCTTTTTTTCGGTTGAAGCTTTGCCTGCTTTACTGTTTGTTGTTGTCCTGCTAGCAGTACAATCTAAATTGCATAGATCTTAAAGTAGCTCGGTGAGTAGTGAAACAGCCAATGGCTATAAATCAAACCGTTAATTTTTTCTTCTGAAATTTGTAGCTTTTACTTGTTGGATTTCATGCAGGCAGACTGGACTACATTTATTTTCGGCCTGTTAATTTGGGTTTCTTCAATGGGCCTATTTCATTTGTATGCAAAATGCTACAAAAAAGCACAGACAACAAAAGGCATTGGCCCGAACAAGTTGTTCCGGCCCAATTCATGTGAAGAAGAAAGAACGCGTGAGGATGGGATCATTAGGGGTGTAATGGCTCGGATTCGGTCTAATATCATTTTTTCTATATCTTAAACTATATTTTTTGTCTGATTCAAAATCAGATTCGGATAATACTAGATACAATGTTTTTTTTTTCCGGATTTTGAACCACTGCTCCATCATAGACAGGAAGGTGCGGAATAGTAGCATTCAAAGCTTCCAGTGTTCCTGACAAAGAATTAGCACGCTTCTTCTCCAATAGGACCATTCCTCTGTATATGTCATCTGTGTTATGTGAGTTTATGAGATGTTGCAAAAGAAGAAAATGGCAAACTTGACAATGAACTTTACTCATAACTGAATAGTTAGTTACTCATGTAGGCCCAGAGATAAGCAAAGTGTGCTAGATTTATGTTTAAGTATGCATTATGGCCGATCTAATTATCTTTTATGGGTCAAATCATGACTAGGGGTGGAAAAAAAACTGGAAACTCGTAAGTTAAACGAGTACTCGCAAACTCGGCTCGAACTCGTTCCTTAATGAGCGAGTCGAGCCATGATCTGAACTCGTTTATATAACGAGTTAAATAAGCCAGCTCGCGAGTTTAATGAGTCCTCCAAGTAGGTAAGTATAGTTGTATATGTGTAAGGCGGGGATGATAACACATAGCATACTGTATAGTCTCAAAAGCAATCCTCCTCTCAGATGGTCATGTCGAGTTTAACGAGTCAAGCCGAGCTGAGGTTTGAGCTTATTAAGATAACGAATCGAGTCGAGCTGGCTCGTTGTCTTAACGAGTTTGATCGAGGTGAGTTGGCTCGTTATCCACCCCTAATCATGACCCGTCAATTATGCAATGGAATTCTATGCCAGTGTTTATGTGTAGCATTAATGATCACAGTGGATATCACAGGTGGTTTTTAGGAAAAAAAACACCTATGATGAGCACACCACATACAGTTTTCGCCATACTTTGTATCTTGGTTCACCGCAATGAATGGGGTCTCTTCCTGTCCCAACACAACTACGCAAGTATGCACTTGAACTTCTCGAGCGTGCCGGTTTTGCTTCATGTAACTCGTGCGCCACTCCCATTGATACACGTTCTAAGCTCTCGGCCACTGCTGGTTCTCCCGTCACCAACCCCATTCATGATTAGGGCTTATATAATAGCAAAATCCACTACTAACTAATAGTAAACTAAAAGCTAGTTTACACTATAACTATCTCTAAATGTTGTACAATAATTATCTTCTCTCTTGTACATAAATAATCTACATATGCTTCCGTGCAAAGCTGGCTACTAAATGAGAGCCATCTCCCTTCTCTCTCATATTTTCCCACTCTTCCACATAAACCAAAACTGATGTATACAACCTGAATAGTGATTTTTCACTGTTTAGCACTATTCATTTTACTGTTTGTCTTTTTTATATCTTTCAAATGCAATTGAGTTTGGTCTTCAAATTTTGGAAGATTGTAGAAGCTTACTCTGCTACGTATGGTAATTTTTTGAGAATTTTTCAAAACATATACACGTGGGTTTTACGAGTTTTCACGGTAAGGATGATTTTCACTGGATATGTTGCCCCTAAGTTTAGACTCCACTTCAGAGTTAACAGGTGAGTCATAAATCCACTGACTGTTAGTTGTTGATCCACGCATTATACTCCTGATATCAATGAAGGTATAAATGAGCAATGAAAAAAGAATGTTTTACTATAAAGCTCCTGAAAATCATAGCATGACAGCATCTCACCCTTGCAAAGTTGATTCAGCAAATGGCTTCATGATGTATAGGTAAACTATCCTAACATTTAGTAAAGCTGAATTGCAGAGATTAAAAAAAAATGTCACTACGATATTGGACGCTTTAGACGAATGGATAAGTTCAAAACAAACACATACCTCTAAGAAGATTCAAGACCCTCATCATACCTATACTATAGATTGCAGAATCCCCGCGCTGAGGACGTTATGAGCCGAGCGGGGGCCGGCTCGAGCCGAGCCGGCCAAAATTTTTCACATCTGGATCCTTTTCTAAAAAAAAATTACGGATAGGTCCTATTCGGGAAAAAATATTACGATTTGGTCTTTTTTTCGAAAAAAGATTATATATTACGTCCATGCCCTTTTAGCGTTTTTAGGAGTAGCGCTCGGGTCCTTTTTAGGAAAATCGAAATTACGTTTATGTCCTTTTTGATCATAAAAAAAACCATGTCCTTTTTAAAAAAACATATGCATTGCATTTATATCCTTTTTCCGCTTTCTAGCATTACGTTTAAGACCTTTTGCGAAAAACAAAATCTTATTTTTAGATCCATTTCGCGTATTTCCTCGATTTACTCGTGTATGGAGCGCCAATCGCGCGTTTTATCGATTTTCTCGCGTGGAGAGCGGCGCCCGCGGCGTGGCACGCCGCGCATAAATTTCTAGTAAATATTATTGCATCCCCCGGGAAAGCATCAACCTGAAAGCGAGAAGCTTTCATGTAACACCCATCTCTTGGTTGACAAATTTATTTTTTATTCCAAATTTAAGTTTTTGATCGGTTGTAGTTCGAATACAGATCCAACCACTAATTTTCATTCATTTTTTATTCCAAATTTTAGTTTTACCATGAAGTTCGTATGGAATCAAATGGATAGTTTTCTTTTATTTTTATTCCAAATTTAAGCTATTTAGGGGTTTTATTTAGAGTTCATATGGAAATGGAATTGCTAATTTTATTATATTTTTCTCCAAATTTTAGTTTTAGGTAGAAATCGTATACAAATCCAACTACCAATTTTATTTAATTTATATTCCGAATTTCAGTTTTCTTTTGAAGTTCATTTGGAAATCAATTTGCTAATTTTATTTGTTTTTTATTCCATATATAAGATATTTAATGTTTTAATTTGGAGTTTGTATGGAAATCAAATTGTTAATTTTATTATATTGGAGTTTGTATGGAAATCGAATCGTTAATTTTATTATAGTTTTTGTTCCGAATTCAGTTTTATGCAGAGATTTGTATACATATCCAACCACTACATTAAATTTCTATGCGGAATTTCATTTTTACTTCAAAGTTGTATCGAAATCAAATTTCTAATTTCATTTATTTTTTATTATGAATTTCAGTTTTACGTTGGCTTTCATATACAAATCCAACTACTAATTTTCATTTAATACTCATTCTGAATTTTGATTTTAGCTTGAAGTTCGTATGGGAATAAAATTTTAAATATATTTTTATTTTTATTTTTATTCCGAATTTAAACTATTTAAGGATATTTACTTTGGTGTTCATATGGAAATCAAATTGCTAGTTTTATTGTATACTTTTTTGAAATTCAGTTCTAGGTAGGAATTCGTATACAAATAAAACTACTAATTTTCATTTAATTTTTATTCCAAAATTTAATTTTACTTTGAAGTTTTTATGGAAATCAAATTGCTAATTTCCTTTAATTTTTTATTCCAAATTTTAGTTGTTTTCTATTGTGCTTTAGATGGACTCCTTATTTTAATCTAAGCCGTTATAACTTGGGTCCGACGGATAGATGGGTAGATCTTTTCTATTTTTCTCGATTAATATGCGAATTTTTAGACCTTGGGAGTCATATACAAAAAAAAAACTACTAATTGTCATTTAACTTTTATTCCGAATTTTAATTTCACTTTGAAGTTTGTATGGAATTCAAAGTTCTAATTTCCTTTTGTTTTTGAGCAGTGCTTCAATGCTTTCCCTCCTAATACAAGTTGCACAAATCTTAAAGCAAGCGAAGGGGTAAGTAATCACTATCTACCCTTCATTCATGCTTTAATATTTGTGCAACTGTAGAAAAGAAAAGCATGGAAGCGCCTCTCTTTGTTTTTTATTCGAAAATTTTGTTATTTTTTATTGTACTTTAGATAGACTATATGTTTGTTTTAATCTAAGTTGTCATAACTTTGGTCCGTCGGATGGATGGCTAGATCTTTTTTCATTTTTTTCTCGATTAATGTGAGAATTTATAGACGTTGAGAGTGAATGTGGTAGCTTCTTTGGCTTTTCTTTAATAATATAATAGATAGATGGATTTGATGGTACCTCGCAGGAATGCAAACACCAGATCTAATAAGCATATACACTTTATAGCTGTGCATTGATTATATTACTGCCAATCGGAGGTAGTAGCATGTTGTAACACGAAGGTTTGGGGTCAGTTTGCTCGTATGTAAGTAGATGTTGATTTTGTTTTTTAATTAGGATGATTAATTGTATATCTACCTAGATTACAATTAATTAACTAATTAATATATCCCTAAATACACATTGAAGGTCGGTGGTGGTGATTACTGCAAGGAGCATGCTGGGATCAATGCCACAGTACTGGCCTTGGGAAATCATACGAAAGGTGTCCTGGGCTTTTTTAAGAGCCCAAGGGGAACAGTGACCGCATCGAGGTGCTTGTGGGGTTCGCTGCTCTTGTCCTGCTATTCCTCGCCATCTTTGGGTCCTGCCGTCGCCGAAGCAGATGCTTGCTGATCCAGAAAGGTGTCCTGGGCGCATTCACCCTGTCCTCCTCCCTGGTAACATACACTATTGGCTCCATGCAATCCTCGGCGGTGAAGAGCAGCATGTACCCCATCTGGGCCATGTCCCTCTACATCCTCGCTAGTTGTCCCGACTCTATCACAGCTTATAGCCTCGATGACAACAACCAAACCACGAGACTGAAGTACCAATCTACCCTCAACTATGCATATGCGTTTCTGATTTTTTTTTTTTTTTTTTGGCTGGTTTGCCGATGATTCCAAAGCCTGACAAATGGAGTAGCATGGATAAAATGGCCAACTTCGCTTATCTGATCATCATCATTTATCTGGTCTTGATCGCTCTAATGAAGTTTGGATTTAGAATAAATGCATCTAGGCTGGCAAGCAGATCATGGAAATTGAATAAAATTGTTGCTGATTACATGTATGAGGAGCACACCATGACCAACCGTGGAAACCCTGGGAACCAGTTAGCATGAAAGGCTACCGTTACCCGGTTGATTGGCCCCTCTCCAGGTCAAGTGCAAGTGCAGAAGTATTACGTGACGATGATCCTAAAGTGATCGACATAGAGAAGATATGGGGTTGCACTGATAAAACAGTACTTAGCCCTGAGCTGAAGGATGCATGCCTTTCCTTCTCTCTTTTCCATCTGTTGAGGAGGCGCGTCTTTGGGTTCGCCTGTGGTGAATCTACACTACACAAGACGCACGATTTTGTCTTCCAGGGGCTGCTGCTGGAGGGGACGACCTTCCTTAGGGGTGTAAATCTGGGGATGCAGCTGGAGGAGATGGAAGACGCTACACTGCGTTGGAAGGTGCTGGCGGATTTCTGGGCGGAGCTGTTGCTCTACGTCGTGCCGTCGGACAACGTGAAGGATCACATCGAATGCCTCGCCAAGGGTGGTGAGTTGGTGACCCATCTCTGGGCTTTGCTCTCCCATGCAGGCATATTCCTCAAGAGGGAGGATCATCGCGTCGTCGAAAACGTGTAGCACCGCAATATATATCACCCCACCCTGCTGGAGCCAGCCTATTCGGAGGATCATTTGTGATTGTTCTTTGGTGTGTGGCGTGTTATATATGTTTTCCAGTTTGAACTCAAGTTCTTTTGTGGCTGTTCGGTAATTACCTTGCCTTGTCTGTTGGACATTTGTGATTGTTGTTTAGTGTGTGGCTTGTTATGTTTTCTAGTTTGAACTCAACTTCTTTTGTATTTGATCGTTGATTGGGTTTGATCTTGTTGTAAGATTTGGGCCTCCTAACATCTGTGATCCTGTGCGTGACAATAACAGTTGCAGATGGTGATGCTCGTGGTTCTCGCCCCATTGCCAGCCGATGTGAGGTCTCTCTTGGATGTAGCTTTGCGTCAGTTGTTATGGTTCAACCAAGAGGGTGCTCTGGTGCGGAATGATCTGAGACGGGTGTTCTTCTTCTCTGGTTCTGTCATTGGTGCCGGAAAAATGGAGGATTTCCTCCTCACTACCATGTCGTAGCTCTTGGATGCAGCAATCCTCCTCCTCCTTCATTTTTATTGCTTTAGCCGTGTGCATATGGATGGAGCATACAGTCCAGGCCCTGATGAGCGGTGGCCTTGACGAAGCCGTCCAATCGACGGGGATGCTCAAGGCCACGATAACTGTTCAGTTTCTCAAACTTAAAACTTCAGCTGCCTTGCCGCTGCTATAAATCTAGACCCTTTAGCTTTCAAGGCATGCTCTGTTGATGCCATCATCTTGAAACTTCAACTCCAAAACAGCCAGCCTTTTACTGTATGGTTTATATGCTTTAAGCGTTTCCCTTCTCTTCAGTTGCCAAGGAAATCGTTCCCTGTCCTTTTTGAAAGCTTGCTGTCAAAGATTACTTGGTAGTGTTCTCGAAAGAAAAAGATTGCTTGGTTGAGCTGAGCTCATTCCCAACTACTTCACGCTTGCTTGTCTAGAGACATTAGGACTGAGATTTCACAGATCTCTATTTAAGGACTAACTCACTAATCCTAGCATGATCCATGTTACTGCAGGGGAACACGCTCGTGGTTCAAGATTTGCTGGACGAGCAAGTTATGGATAGATCGAAATTCTTGCAACTAAATGCATCGAGAGTGAATGCGACAAAGGCTGCCGAGGATTTTGTTCCTGATTGCGCACGGAAAGAGGTATCGTCACCCAGGTGGAAGTTCTTGTTGTCCTGTCGATTCTCCTACATGCCATTCAGGTCATATTTGGCTGGTGGAGATGCTGCTCTAGCAATGCATACATCAAGTACTCTCTCTGGCTGGCTTGCACCATCAACCCGTCTCTGGTGATCTGCACTCATTGGTCTCATGCGATCATCTTCTGTTGCGACCTCTCCTCACTAAAAGAATCTTCAGTTGAGAGCGATTTGTATCAGGGTTGGACTTCGTCGTTGCTCTTGGCCATGCGAAGCACAAACTCAATCACAACTGTAATTAGATTAGATTAGCGAAGAAAAAACCAAATACAAAGCTTGGGAAGAAAAGGACATGGTGCAGAAGGGAGCACCCGAAAGAAGGCCGCAGAGGCGCGGAGCAAGCGAAAAAGCGTGTTGAAGAAAAAAACAAAAAAAAACGAGGAAAAAAACTTTACAACTGGCGATAAAGCAGACTCCTAAGGTGCGAAGCTCCAGCCAGGATCCAACCGACAGCCTCATCTTTGATCGACTAGAGGATTTGATTGTGAGATGCCCAACTTCGTTAAAAGACTCTATTGTTTCGCTATTTCCACCATTCCCAGCAGGACAGCCTATAGTGTTGACGACAACAAGCAATACATGAGCCATTTCGTCCGGCAGGTTCTGTATGTGCTGAACTTACTTCTCATTTTGATGTTTAATGTAACAAGGATTACGTCGTTCTTGTCCTTCGTAATACTCCTACTTTTCCTATATATTGTGATGTATTCAATGAGTGCAGGAAGGATCTATGCAAGTCGGGACTGCAAGCAGTGTCCTGGACAAACAAAGCCTACATGTTAAAGCATACATGAAGAGTGAGAACACAGAATCGATCAATTATGATCCTGTCACTCTGGAAGGGCACAATCACCTGGTCTCTGAGAAAATTGATTCGTGGAAGGATATTACAGTGAGCTAGATCTGGCTTTCCAGTGATGGCCCATTAGGCAGCAGTGATGGTAAACAGTTGAAGGAGGCCTACCTTTCATTTGCCTTATTTCGGCTATTGAGGCGGCGTTTCTTTGGGTCTGCTTGTCCTGAATCCAAACTTCAGAAAATACATGACGTTGTGTTTTCAAAGGATTGAAGAAGAGTTAGCATTTACCCATGATTACTTCATCACCAGCTCTGCTTCCTTCAATACTAAATTAGATGAACTTATCACCGTTATTAGTGTTGTTAAAGCTGTTTCTTTCTCTCTTGTAATAGTAGTAAATTCAGCTTTACATCCAGAATAAAAACAAAACTAGTAGTTCCACAGGGATGGTGCTTGTAGGAGGAGTTGACAAAATCATCACTGCAGTAAGTATGCTAGTGCTTTTAGCACTAGAGCTGCTACAATTTTATGTTTATTTGTCATCCGATTGGACTAAGGTGCTACTTTTTCGCTGGTCCATCTCTGGGAAAGACATTTGGTTTGGAATGTATAGGTATTATAACAAGCTTCCCAGGTTATTGTGATATCGGTAAAATATGATTGTCCAACATTCATTACTTACGGATATACATGGTCATTCATTCACTGCTAACATTATAGGATCCATGTCTGAGCTTTTTTACGGTACATTAAATTTAATATAGATTATTCATTTTTTTCGATCTAATGGATTAGATTAATAGTAGAGTAGCAAGAATACTCTCAATAAATTGATGACTAGATCTGATTCTACTACTCACTATATACTAACAATATAATGCACGATAAAATTTCATCTATTTCGTCTAGAGAGTTTTTTTAGTACCATTCAGTCTTCTCTATATGACTCGACAACCCAGGCATCAAGGGGCCAGACCATATTCAGTTGATGGGGATGTGAAGTTAGCAATTGCTCGAACTCTCAAAGCCAGCAACGGACCATTATCAAATGGACCATCATCATTGCGAAAAATGCGCAGTGTGGGCTTCTGCGGGCATGTCAGCAGGAAAATCACACCAGCACCATGTTGATTTGGCATGTCGCAGCTGAATATTGTGAGATTGCACGATGTCGTGGGATAGAACAAGCGAGCTTAGTGTCATCCAATCGTACTGTTGCCAAAACACTATCATGTTACTGTGTATATTTGATGGCATTTGCCCCAGCATTACTTCCAGATCATTATATAGATACCAGAATGTTATATGACAAGGTGAGAGATGATGCTCTAAATATGTTGTATAGTAACAGAACACTGCAAGCAAAATATGAAGTGTTGAAAACTTCTAACCAACAACTGTCAGATGAGAGAATTTTCACAAAAGGGATCCGACTAGGAAAGCAGCTTGAAGAGATAAAAGATAACATGCGTTGGAAGATACTAGCAGATTTCTGGACTGAGATGATATTTGTACATAGCTCCATCAGAGAATACAAAAGCTCATATTGAACATCTTGCAAATGGAGCAGATTTTCTGACACACCTGTGGACCTTGGTTTCCCACGCTGGCATTCTAGAGAGGGACGAATTGAATCTTGACATAGAAAATACAGCAACTGACCAGAATATTCAAGAAGCGGAGGACTCTCTGTTCAGTGCAGCCTCATGCAGAATTTATGCAAAATTCAATGAGTAACCAAACTCATCAAGACACTGAAGAAGATTTAACAAGCATTGAGCTTTGTGGAGAAAATAAACGAATTTCTGTGAGTAACCAGCCTCATAAAGAAATTGAAGTTTTTGAAGAGACAGTGACTAGTCTACCATCTGACGGAACTTGCAGAAATTAGTGTGCACTGCGCGGTGTTCTAAAGAAAATATATGGAGTAAACAACCTTGGTTAGAGATTGTGTGAAATGTAAGCGTTTCTATTAATGTCAAAATGGCTATCTGTTGGTCGTCAATTTTTGCCACATGCTCAAATGTCGTAACTGATACCATTCACTTTGAACTTGCAGATTCTGTGAAAGTTCTCGTAACATTGTGCGACAAAACGTCCATCCAGCCCTAATGCTCTTATTGCAACTTTGTAAATTGCTACTCTATCCATTGCCTTGTTTCAAAAATAAAAAGAAAATCTCCTTTTTGTGTGGTCTAGTGACTTTCTGTTACCGCTAGTTGTTTCTGATGTTCTTAATGTTTATCTGAACTTGCGTTATTTGTATCTGCTATGTCACCATCGCATGCTCGCACCGTCTGTTTATGAGTTGCACTTTCGCTGGAAAGCTCTGGTGCGTTTATGGCTTCATGCAATAAAATGTTCATCCAGCCCTGGTGCTCTTACTGCCTTGCATAGCTGTGGGGTTTGTAAACTGTTCTGCATAATTCTTATCTTTCTCCGATGTGTGCTCTATTTATTTACTGTTACTTCAAGTTTGTGCTCAGTTAATTCATTTTATCCGAACCTGTGCTGTGGAAAATGTATCTGCCGCATCAGCACGTCCTAACCGGCCGTTTATGGGTTGTAATTTTTTCTGAGAGATTGATCAACTGCTGTCTACATCTGGTGCGTTTGTATGTAGTTAAATATTTATACCTAAACTAAACAAGTAGCCATCATCAGAATCCAGACAAGGACAATGGCATGAACACTAACAAAAAGGTTTGAGTCAGTGAGCCAAGCAGACTTCCTCGTAAGATTCCTATCATTCCTGATAAAGGTATAGATGTGATAGTTTAAGTTCAGTACCGAACTGTCTGGTATAGACTCATTTGTCCTCATGTACTCTATGTAATGGCCCTTAAACGACAACAGCAGTAGTCATCTTCCCTGTAATACTAACAACTCCAAAAGGACCTTGCAAAATGCCATCTTTACCAACCGCAGCTGGTTGGAGAGAGTAGTCTGAACTCTGAAGTCTCTGAACTAGAAACGCCTTGGCCTTCTCTGTTCAGCTGTATCCTTTGCCCTTGTAGGCTGCTGTACTTCACCTGTTCTCCGCAGGATTGAATTGGAGGCAGTTAGAACAGAAACAATTGCCTACACATCAGATCAGAGCTGAATCTGATCAGGCAATATGTACTACTTACGTGCATTGATGTTTGCGTGGACATCAACTCTCTGCACTGCGTCATTAGAACATGTTCTTGAATAGCAATTCTGGAGAGATGTGACACCAAGACATTTGTCCGGGCTAACTGCAGAAAGTGGCAGATGATTTCAGAGCAAAAACAGCCAATGCAGAATCCCAGGACATATCTTTCATTACATCTCATTGCCAATGTAGGTGTAAATACCATTAGAGAACTATGGTATATATTTTCAAGAAAACTAACAAGGAACATCCATATATAAAACAGCACCTTAGACATTAGAGTATTTGTTGAGTATCCTATGGTCTGCATGACATCTATCGCAGTGCCAAGAGCATTTTTGACAACTTGAATATCTGCCTGCAAAATATAAGTTGGTGGATAAAAATTCAACTGGAAATGAAGATGGAGAAAAAAATTCAATGTCTTTTCCGGATTTCGAACCACTGCTCCATCAGAGACAGGAAGGCGCAGAATAGTAGCATTCATAGCTTCCACTGTTCCTGACAAAGAATTAGCATGCTTCTCCTCCAATAAGGACCATTCTTCTAGATATATCATCTGTGTTATGTAAGTTTATAAGATGTTGCAAAAGAAGAAAATGGCAAACTTGACAATGAACTTTAGTCAAAACTGAATATTTAGTTACTCATGTTGGCCCAGAGATAAGCAAATAAGAGTGTGCCAGATTTATATTTAAGTATGCATTATGGCTGGTCTAATTATCTTTTATGGGCCAGATCATAACCCTTCAATTATGCTAGTTAGTACTACTCCATAAGTCCACATTAGTTATGGCTACTGTGCCATATAAGTGATCCGACCTGATTTTTCAACTATACAACTAGGCATAAGAAAGAGCCATGTGCTGATTTTGGACAATCAGGAAATTGTATCCAAATGGTCTATTGTACTACTTACAGTCCTATAACTACCTGAAATAAATGCATTAGAATTAGAGAAGATTTGAAGAATTGACTATATGTAAGGTGAAAAGAGGCAATAGAACAGAAAGTTCTTACTTGTCCCTTCAGAGTAGCCATGAGTTTACAGTTGCTGTGAAATAACTGTAGCTGTAACTTTCTAAGGGCAACAGATTTACGCATCCCTAGGATAGCAATCCATGCACCACACAAGTATTTCTGTCATCAATAAGGAAACAAAGAAGGATCAGCAGCAGCAGGTCAATAAAACAAGTGCGACAAACATGCTTTGGTGGAACACTCAGCGAGTAGGACTGGAGGAATGAAATGTAAAAAATGATGCAATGGAATTATATGCCAGCGTTTATATATAGCAGTAATGATCATAGCTAATGACACAATTTTGATAAACAAACCGTTATTAGCTTCATCGTGTCTGTCTACAATTTTGTCATACCCATGTGCAGTTTCAGCACACTGTTTTGAATTCTGAATATATCATAACCTAAGTTTTGTCCTAGAACAATGCTTGCTCACCTCTGCAGCCCGTGTCTGCGCAGAAAGCGCGGCGTTGGCCTGCGCATTCGCACGCCGCCACTGCGAATGCCGGCTGTACAGTACCCTCAACAGGTGCTCATCATCATCGGCCTTGGAAACTCCAGGAGCCTTCCTCCTCTTGTCACCATCCACGTTGCAATCAGCACAACCCTTGCCCTGCATCTTCACGGCAAGGCCAGGAACCCCCGGCGAGCTCCTCACCGGGGCGGGCTCGCTGTCCTCCTCGGCGAACTGGCCGATGGCTTGATCAGCAATGTTTTACTGAACGGGGAAGACAGCAAACCGTTGAACAGTGACTTCTTCTTCACCGGTGCCGTCCCTGGAGACGACAAGGCGACCCCAGAGGTGCGTGACAAGAATGGAGTGACCTGGTCAGCGAACCGGTCAGAGCGGCTCCCCACGGCGTCCCGCGAGAACCGCGCGGACGAGCTCATGATGCTCTTCGGAGACGGGCGCGCTCCCGAGGCGATGCCCGCGCCACCGCCGTCCTGCGACCCGGCGGAGGACGCGCCCTCCGTGTCCGATGACAGCGCCTGCAGGTGCTCCGCGCCGTCCACCGACGAGCGCCGCGGCTTCTCCTTGAACGCCACGGACCGCACGGCGGCAAAGACGGCGGGCAGTTCCTTCTTGTTCGAACCACAGTCCAGGCTCTTGGTGAGCGAGCCGCTGTGGAACCTACACAGCGCCGCATTCGCCGATGCCGGCCACCGGACTGCACTGGACCTCTTCTCAGGCGTGATCGCGGTCACCGCGGCAGGCGGCACGAGCCTGGCCTTGCTGGTGTCCAACGAGTAGGAGGGGCTCTGGAACGCGACCGAGAGGGTCCTTGTGGTGGTGGCCGTGGCGCTCCCGCTGGCAGCCGTGGTGCCGGCATTGGGAGGTACTGGACGAGACCGCTCGGTGGCAGAGGCAGCCCACCTCGGGGCCGGGGACGCGGAGCGGCGGGAGGAGGTGGTAGTGGACGTGGAGGACGAAGAGGTGCTGGAGCTGGAGTAGATGCAAGCGGGTTTGGAGGAGGAGGACGGACTGAGGTAGCGGGAGGCGACGGTCTTGGCCTTGGTCTTGGGCTTGTGCGCGGGGGCTGCAGCGTGACCGGCATCGGCGTTGGAGTTACCGGGTTTGGACGGGGAGAGGACGGCGGAGGCAGAGGGCCGGCGGCGCCGGGACAGGATCGGCCGAACCGCGGCGGCGCCGGTGTCGAGCATTGTGGAAGACGAAAGGTTCTTTGGTACCGGCCGGACGGTGGGTGATGGATGGAATGCGTGACAGGAGCCGAGCGAACCCTGCAAGCGAAATCCAATGCGCTCCTCCTGAGCTCACTACTCATGCTACTCCATTGTACGGACGCCGACTTGTTGGAGCTACGTCCCGGCGTGCAGTCGTCCTCAAATCCACCGTCCACCGCGATCTAACGGCTCCCCTAACCCCTGCCTGCCTTCATTCACACAGACATTGCCGTCCGTACATGTACAGATTAACCTCCACGTATGGATATCCCACGGTGAAAACGCTCAATCTGCAAATCCATTACACCGACACTTAGGGCGGGAAGAAAACTAGTTACGACTCGAATCAAAATTGCTTTCAAAATTAAATAAGATCATCTTGAATGAAAAAACGTTAACATGGTTTGACTCGATAGTAGCTATTAACTTAAATTTGAAATAATCATTTAAATAATAAATAAAATAATTTTATAATAAACTATATTAATTTTAAAAGAAAATGGTAATAGTTCGTTAACTTAGCCCTAGCGAGACTCATTGATATATTTGATACGCGTCCAAGAACATTTTTAATGATACCTAGTACAAGATAATCTACAGTAATAGAATATATATACAGATCGGCTTAATTAATACCTGGTGAACTATACGTGTACACAGCATCTAGATCTATCTACCACGTACGTACGTGTACGATTCATAGATACGATCTGTACGTACGTAGGACAATGTTATTTTGTGGTCATATATACATTGTATGACACGTACGCATAGTACAATATTAATCGTCGGAGGCGGAGTTGATCTACCCAATTAATCAATATGAATAAATAGATAATGTCTTGAATAAAAAAAAACATTAGAGCAGTGCTTCAATGACTTTCCTCTCAATATAAATTGCATAGATCTTGAAGTAAGCGAATGGACAAATAATTATCATTTACCATTCATTCATGCTTTAATATTTATACAACTAGTTAAGTGCCCGTGCCTTGCTACGAAAATTCTCAAACACAACTTTATTAAGAAAAGGTTTTCAAAGCAACAGCCAAGTTGGTTCAATCGCAAAATAGCAATCCTTAAACCACTCAAATCTAGACAGATTCCATTGTCGCTATAACCCTCGCCAAACTAACGTCGAGAAAGATGTCAAACTTGAAATCTAGACAAATACAAACAAGAACAGCCAATCTAGGCGCTAATCAAGCAACGGAACCCAGAACTGAGAATTGATGGCGCCACCGTATCAGGATCCAGGACTACGAAAGACGCACCAGATGCGACTTGGACGTGGCCGCCATTACGCGCAATGAAGAAGAGCGACGGTGCGAGTACGAAGAGGAACACGAGGACCATCACCGGAGGCATCACGTCGGAGCGGGACGCCGCGCGCCTCCCTCCTCCGCCTCCGGTGGTAGAGTACGGGAGCCTCTTCGGGATCAGTATTGGCGGCAAGGCGAGGGCAGGCTCTGGGTCCGAACCGATGGTGGGGAGGGGCTCGCTGGAGGATATGTACGCACGCTTTCCTTTCCTCTCGTATGGCTCCGAGGGTGGGAAGCTAGGATTGGAAGGGAAGGGAACGAATCGTCTGCGTCTCTCTCGCGTGGTTTGGATGTTGTGGCATCTGGGCCGGCCGTTGTTTATTTAGTGCAACGGAAGG
Organism: Otatea glauca; assembly: GCA_036346275.1. Classification (NCBI taxonomy): domain Eukaryota; kingdom Viridiplantae; phylum Streptophyta; class Magnoliopsida; order Poales; family Poaceae; genus Otatea; species Otatea glauca. The sequence continues at coordinate 55,041,295 of CM070723.1, forward strand.
GCCTAGTTTTGATCACAAACTTGATCTGCGATCCAAATTTGGATAGGCCAATCGGGCCCAAGGGAGGAAGGGGAACAGTGCACGTACTGATTGGACCCATATGTAGGGGTTAAGGGTGAAGAATGGACCACCGCCACCAACTACTAATTAGAAGTAGTAGAGATTGTCAAAAAGAAAAGCATGGAAACACCTCTCAAAACGTTAAGCATGTGCAACGGAAAACGTGTGTGCTGCGTGGGTGGTACGTAGGGCTGTAAACGAGCCAAGCTCTAGTTAGGGTTCGTGCTTGGACCTAGACTCAAGCTCGTGTAAGTTCAAGTTCGGTTCGAGTAAGCTCGATAACAATAAACAATTTAATATAAACTATTTTTCAATAATAAAAAATACTCAAGCTTAAGCTCGACTCAAATAAGCTCCATAAAAATTAATATATAATAATATTTAATAAATAATTTATAAAGTTATCAGGCTCGCAAACTATTCGAGCTCGGCTCATGAAGCTTACAAGCTTTGGACAAGCTTAAGTTCGGCTCGTTTTGAGCCCTAGAGTGTGAGTGTGAAATGTGTTAAATATGTATGTATGTCTTGTACTCTCTTTTTTTAAAAAAAAACATGTATATCCTAATTGACTCCACGATCAATCCTACATGAAAGTTGGAGCTGTGACATTGTGTGCCGTGCGTTAAATCCAAGTTTCTTTTTGGTGGATTCGAATTTTCTATAATAAACGCACTATACAGGCTGCGCGCAGGCTACGGCGTCCCGACTACACAATTTTCACTGGAATTTAGAAGGAAAACTCACATACATCTAGCAAGTAATTTCTTCGGAATATCCAGTAAGAGTGGATGCTTATTTCCTCCAAGATTTCTACAGAAACTCCAGAGCCTATATATGCAACACAACAATGGAATTGAATGCCACGATCCGGTAGTAACAACCGATTAATTTCTCTTCGTGCACACCTGCCATGTACTTCGATCGTAAATTAATTTTGCCATGGTAAATGATCCGTGCCTGAACCTATACATACGTGACAAAATGGGACGATTTAGCTAGCTAGCTCACGACAGAAAAATTATTACACAATGAGTGCCGCTTATCACGTAGATTTACTGCCTTCCGTTGTATTTTTTCTTGACATATGTACCAAAAAGATATTGAAAATGATTAGATTACCTTTAATTATTATCATTAAGCACTATATTCAATACGTGCATATAGAGAATATAAAGTAAAGGTGGATATTTATTAGAGGTATAGAGAAAACATCACGCTAATTTTTGCCATTCAAATATAAAATACGTCATATATTTATAGACAAAATTATTAAAAAAAAATAGTATAGCTCATATACCAACCCTACTACCCTAGTGAAAATTTCATGTTTGATTTGTACTCCATGGCCATCTGTACGTATACATACAGATCTCCATGCTTGCATTTTTGTGCCTCTGTTTATCTCCCTGATTTGCTATAAACCCAACGGTACGTAGCTCCAGTGATTTTGTTTGGTTTGGTTAACATGGGTTTTGTCGCTTCACAGTCACTGCTTCTCTTCTTCATGTCGAAGTTTCCAAATTAAGTCGCACATGCATGCACAGAGTAAGTACTTCAACCACTAAAGATTGACGTTTTTCTATTTTTAAAATCAATAAGTTGCTATTTGAGCACTGAATTTTGTTCTCATGCATGCACTATGCAGGTGCGTCGCCCAATCGTCCATTAGGATCAGTGGATACCACTCTTACGAATAGAGTCTTCTTCTTCTTTTTTGAGAAATCAAAGGGATTTCATTAACTCAAGACTGCAGTCACTGGCCACTTGAGAGAACACACAAACTGAAATCGAGTCGGTCCAAAATATTACAAAACCTAGTTCCAAGTTTACACCAAATTTTGCCACGCGCAATGTGCAAGATATATCGGATCACACAGCATTTGGCATTGACTAGCTAGCATGTGTGCTAGTCCTGTCCACGTACTGGCGCGTACAACACTTGGTTCCCCTCGCGATACAAGTAGATCTTCATGCAGGTTTCAGGTCAGATAAGCATAGTAAGTTGTTGCACAACTCCTCGCTTACGGTGACCGAAGGGTCGAAAGATATTCTCATCAGCTTGAGCGCCGTCGCCCATTTGGATAGCAGCTGTATCACAAAAGCAATTTCATGTTCATCATCCCTCAAGTTGCGGAGTTCTGCTTCATGGAGGGAACTCAACAAGATATCCTTAGGACAAATGCAACCTGAAATGATAGAAATAACTACTGAAGGGTACATCATCAGACCAACCTTGCTACAGATCAAGGAAAGAGAAGTGCCAAAATTTCCAAACAAGATTTGTCCATATTAACAGGAAGAACAATCAAGAGGCGGATCGCTTAGCAAAATTAGCCCTAAGGCTTCAGCAAAATGCTATCAATTGTCCCTGTTATGGCAGCCCTTTGTAACCAGGAATGCTTAAACTCTTTTAAAATCACCTGTTTGCAATGAATCCAGACACTTTGGGGCTTTTTACCTTAAAAACTACTGAACTGTACATATGTTTACAAAGACTTTCTTTTCGAAATACTATCATCTTTAAGAAGGTGAGCATTGTTGGATGGTTGTGGAAACAATAAGACCAGCTGAAAAACTGAAGGTATGTAATCAATATATTTTACAAGACAACAGGATGATATATATGGATGCAGCTATTTAATTTTCTGGTGCAAATAACAAGAACAGAGGGTGGGAAATAATTCTGACCAAATAACACCTCAGATACTCTGCCATCAGTAGCAATTTGCAAAGAACCAACACTGAAGAATCATTCCATTTGACACACCCTTTGCCTTCAAGTACTACATCAACAAAGTAAAGTTTTTCCTTCAATCCATCAAATAATCGCAATGTCAGTTTTCTTATACCAGTACACATCCTGAGCAAACAGCACACACTACCACCAAAGATATGCCCTGTTGATACTAACGCCACGGACAAGATCTTAACATTGGGAAGTGTAGTTATGTCTTCCATTAAGTACTGAAAGCTAGCCATGTACTGCGAATTCACATGAAGTCATAACAGAAAATGAGGGGGGAAAGGATCATATACAATAACATGAAAAAAAACTTCATCATTTCAAATGAACTAAATGAGTACGAGATATGCCCTGTTCTAAAACACCTGACATTTTTTTGAACTGTCAACGGTGCGGGAACCCACCTGAAAAATTTTATTATGAAATGGCGCTAGACATTACCAAGCAAGTACTAACTACCATGTCTACATCCTCCTTTGCTATGGATTTTGCCAAGCACAGATGCCTATTCTTCCAAAATAGTATTGCCAGTACCTATTGCCAAGGTAACGCTATCTTGAAATCCTAGGTGTTTGCGACACGATTAGATTTAATTGCTACCTTTTTGGTTGCTTGGAGAGTGTCTTGCTGCGTTAGAAATTAAGAATACATAGATAAAGAGAGATTTTGCACTCACATGTTGGTAGATGAGTACGAGATTAAGGGTGGAGATGCCTGCAAAGCGACGCAGCAGCTGAGTACAAGCCCGATTGTGACGATCGACATGTTGAAGATGAACAGTGGAGGCAGGCGCAGGAGGATATGGTGGAGGACGTCGTCGGGAAGCGAGCTCATCCGGTCCTCGCCATCGTGACTGGATACAGAGGAAGAGGAGAGCCTCGGCGCTTCTAGGCCATCTCGGTCGTCGTCGTCGCCATGGTCATCCATAGTGATGGTCAAATGGGCCGTGTTAACTGGACTGGTCCGCGGCCAGGTATTGCGAGCACGGCCAGGCACGATATGACCCAAATGTAAATGGGTCGTGCTGGTCCAATACAACACGCTCGTTTAGTTTTTATTAATTTATATAGATTTTTTTAAATAGTTTCTACAATCCTTTTATATTTCTAGTTATTTATATTTTTTTAAAAAAAATCTGTATTTTTTCAAACTTATATGATTTTTAATTTTTCTAATTTTTTTTTTTCATTTTTGTCGCCAAACGGGCTAGCCTCGGCCTGACATAGCCCGAAAACCACTCGAGCCATACTTGAACATGGCTTTGGCATGTAAACCGGTACGACACGCCGTTTGCTAACCGGCGGACGGCCCGTTTGCCATCACTAATGTCCATAGCATTTTGCACAACAAGCCCTAAAAAATTGATCTCAAGGCCGAGCCTCTCGTACGGCCCATTATAGGCCGACTACCAATGACAAATGTTTTGGGCCTTAAATGGGATTAATCTGTAGCAGCTTAGCTTAGCTTATATTAGGTATTTTGGTCCTTGACATGGAATGGCATGGTATTTTTTCTTCCGGCTATTACTGCTAGCTACGTAATACTGTACTCAGTCATAAATACATATCATTTTAGATATCTTCACGCTCTTTAAAACGTAATTTTGATCTATTTTATATTGTAATATAGTCATGAAGTCTAATAAAATTATAGTAGTATGAAAGTACTTTTGAAAATAAATCTATATATATGATTTTCATTTATACAATATTTAAAAAAAATATTAATAGTCAAAATTTTGCACCTCACAAAAATCCCATTCGTCTTGTACATGTTTATTGTTGTACTTGTTTGCAGTAGCTTTCTTGCGGAGCATCAATTTTACTCTATTTTACAAAGGGGGATAAGCCCGATTTTCCATTACGACGGAAAACAAAGATTACATAAATTAAAATTGGCTGCCTCGATTAATCTGAAAAAAACAATTCCTTATTTACCATGTTAGCTTCATATGCTTAGATGCTTCGATTGACGGGTGTGTTCAATCTACATTGTCCTAAGCTCAAGCTGTAACATGGCCTCCAGTTCTTCCAGAAAAACAGACACGGTCTCCAATTCATGGGTGTATTTTTACTACCATTTTCTCAGATTGATATAGTTTTTTTGAGCAAACAGGCTGATATAGTCATCATCATTATATACGAGAGGTGCTTCAATGCTTTTCTTTTTTTTTACAGTTGCACAAATATTAAAGCATGAATGAAGGGTAGATGGTGATTACTTACCCCTTCGTTTGCTTTAAGATTTGTGCAACTTGTATTGAAAGGGAAAGCATTGAAGCATTGCTCTTATATAAGACGAGTGATCACAACAACAAGACGCCATCAAAATATTTTCTATTGTCCGTTATGGGCTTCTGTTACTTATGCTCTTTCGCTTCCCCCACGCAGTTTGTCAGACTGGCTCTTTGGCAGATGCGATGGTCTCTGTTATGGATCGAAGCACAAAAAATCATCACGCGACTCAGGCGCACAAGATTTGGCTGAATCACATATATCGGTATCAAATTAAATCCCTTCCAATTAGGAAAGAGCATATTAGGCAGATGCAGCCATAATTTCTATTTACTATAATTAGAGGTTTTTTATTCCTTAATTTGCTAGTAGATATTTCCTACTATAATTAGAGAGGTTTCCTTCCTTATTTGGGGATTGCAGCCTGTTGCAAATCACTTTATTTAAACTAGATAAAATCAATAAAAAGGTATGCTTCATTTGTACCAAAACAAAGCCTAGGCGAAGCTTGCCGAAGAACAAGCCGATCGCTCCATTAGCCTTACCTCCCAGCCTTCGCGACGGCGTCGTCCAGGCGACCACGCAAGCCATCTTCACAACCACCGTGCAACCCTATCCCATCACCACTACTTCACGACCGGGACTCCGTCCTGACACTCGCCTATACAACTCAGTTCATAACACTCTCCTCTGTGGTAGTACAACTCATCTCATATAACTGCAACAATAAAACATCACAACCTTGGCAAATCTGTCGACAAATATCTTCTCAGTCGTGTAACCGCCAGAAATATCACTAGTGACCACTCTGCGGCTTGGTCAGAAATACAGGTTAGAACTTAGCACCACGTCAAATTAGTAGTCAATTCAGATCAGATCATTACAGGATTTCGATTTTCATCATGGGACAAACAGAGAGATGTATTCTTATGTAACTCCATCCATGTTGAATTACGTATGGTCGTCACTCGGCTTGATCCTTTTTTGTCAAATAGAATTTAACATAAAACATTAAGTTTAAATATGTGATGTGACCCGGATTTCTTTTTTTTTCCTTACAGAAGGCCAACTCGAGAGTTCTCCATTGACATCAAGAACTAATTCTTAGCCGGCCTTTCTGTTGACAGCTTCAACCCCGGATTTTGATCATCTACCATGAGTCTCGGCAACACAAGTGCATATCCAAAGTCTGACTACTCGATCAAGATTTTGATGTCTGGTTTCATTAACTTGTGCTACAGAAACAGTGTGATCACATTCATAGTATGATCAAGTTTGCTCCTATTTCATTATGATTATCGATTTTTTTTATAAACCAAATCTCAGCCAGTCTGGGTCACAAAGAAGAGGTGCGGTTTGTGGAAGCAGAACAGAACCTGGAGAAACGCTACTCGGATGAACCAGAACAGATAATACACCAAACTATGACACAAACAAAATTGTCTTTGTATATAGTTAATAATGTACATGAATCGAAAGCATCGCAGCATGTATGTACACCTCCAAATACAGACACGCACAATTTCTCACTCTACTAGTAGCGCTTAATCGTCGTTGTTCCGATCAAGAAGAAGCCAGGAAGAAGAGAGCAAATTGAAGAGAAGCAGCGTTTTGGCTCGGTCTCTGAATCTGGCGAGGAAGGCCGCTCAGAAAGCGCAGCAGCAGGATACCAACCGGGTCCACACGGCGACGGCCTTCCTATTCCTCGTCGTCTTCCTTGCAGCTCGTGGTGGATGGGCATCCATGTTGCTGAGCATTTCCCACATGACGTGCACGTCGCTGTACTCGCACGTCCGCACCTCCTTATGCAGCTTGCCCAGCCCTGCAAAGTAGTACGCGATCAGCTGATCAACCTTAGAAAGCAGTCGAGTGATCACAAACAAGAAGAAGAAGCCAAGTGATTGGTAGAACCAGCTTACCGGTGGTTCGCCGGAGGCCGAGGCGGGCGCTGAGTCCGAGCCACAGCCGCTTCACCGGCACCGCCGCGCGACCAAAGCACGACATCCTTCCCGTTCGATCTCCTGAAACTTCCGCAACTGTATCGGAGCGTCGTGCTGATCGCTCCGCTCCTCTGCTCTCACCTTGAGTCTTCTCGGCCTTGACGCGCCAGAGAGGCGAGGACCATAACCCAGAATCCTAGCGCTCGCTCTCCCTCTCTCAAGCTCTCTCAGTCTCTCTGACGCCCTTGAGCTTTGATTTATAGGCCCGTGGGGTGAGGTGAGATGGAATGGAAATGGTTCGAGCAGAGAGATGGAGAGAGAGAGAGAGAGGGAGGGGTGGGGGACAGAGACAGATTGACGGACGCGCATGGAAGGCGAGGCGGACGGCGTCCATTGTCCCGTCGTCTGATCTGGACGCGCCGGAGTCCGACGAGCGCGCACGTGGACGGAGAGCATGGAGTGGCCTTCCTTTCCCGCCGCTTTTGGTCACTTGTACAGGGCATCCACGGCTTTCTGCCTAGGACCCAGCGGCTAGGATTTACTTGCATGGACACAGCACACACCAACAGTGGCGGAACTAGAAAAAAATTTTAAGAGTGCGCACTTCACACGTGTAACTTTTCAGTCGAATAATGATTTCGTAATATCATAAATCCAACATATACATTTAAAATTTGCTAAAAAGTACAACACAAACAGTTCTAAGGTTTTAAAAATCCGAAACCATCGAAATCGAAATTCATTCGATCAACAAATTTAGCATATTGAAGAGGAGATTTTGTAGCCTTTCTCAAATTTTTAGATGTGCGTGAGCATACGCCCTAGATCCGCCCCTGCACAGTAACCATAGTAACAATTTCTTCCTCTCCTTTTCATTCTAATTTATGAGTTTTTCTTTCTTTTTGTTTCAGCGGGGAATCGGTTTCCTTTGAAATTACATATTTGCACTTCTCCAACTCTGAAATGGACTTGCACGATCGATGGATGCATGATGGAGCATGCCATGGACAATGTCTGCGAGAATACAATACTAGTGTACAAGTAGCTATCTAAACACTCATACCCCGGCCCAGTTGTTATGCCAACTTAGAATAAAACCATTATACGATGTGGACCTTCTTAATATACAGTACTGCCAAATAAAAACAAAGCACAACGCGATGTGGACATTATCACAAAAAAAGTTGAATTTTTCTTAGAATCGACGGCTCTAGTTCTTAGAGCGGTACACTTCTCGCAAATTGCCGACACACCATTAAATTATACTAGAGGTGAAAGTAGACAAAAAAAAGGTTAATTCGAATGACCATCGAGAATCCAAAAGGATAAGTTATTTAGGAATCCCCAAAAAAAAAGCGCGAATGGCTGAGGAACGAATTTGCTTGCCGGTAAGATAAGAGAGAAAAATGTGCAAATTAATCCGGATGAGCAAGCAACCGGTACTTACCACTAACAGAAGTAGCAGTTGTAGTAAGGGATTTTGATCAGCTCAAGTGCTAAACTATTCAGATGATCATACCTCACAATTTGAAATTTGCATAGATATCAAAGAGAGAGGTGCTTCAATGCTTTTCTTTTTTACAGTTGCACAAATATTAAAGCATGAATGAAAGGTAGATGGAGATTACTTACCCCTTCACTTGCTTTAAAATTTGTGCAACTTGTATTAAAAGGGAAAGTATTGAAGCACCACTCTATTAAAGATGAATGAAAGATGGATGATCGATTACTTATCTCTTCGCTTGTTTCAAAATTTATGCATTTTTTTTAATGAATCGGCGGGAGCTCTGCCTAAGCATTGAAGAAGGGTAACAAAAATACAGCACAGTCTGAGAAAAAATAGGATAGCATTTAGAGAAGTTGCTATACTGATAGGTCACCAAAGGGACAACTAAGTAGTAAATTAGGAGCATTTGGTCATTGGTGTGGAAGTGTTTGTGTGACTAGGGTTGAACACCATCTACCTGGATCTCACCTGAATTCCGTTTCAATGAGTGAAATCTCTGCTTGAAACTATAGCACCGCTCATAAAAGCAAAACCGGTGAAAGTGAGTCCCTGGTTCGTCCCCAACTCACTCTGATCCTAGCCGTTGCTGCAGGAACAACAGCATCTCCCCTCTGCCGCTTGGCATTGAAGCTCTTCGGTTTTGAAAGTGCACAACCCACATAATCTAACATCATTCTGCTCATCCTTCCACTGCTGCACATTGGCATGTTGGATAAGGACTGCCCAACTGAAGATGGCGCGCACGCATGATGATGAGAGCATGCCGTCTTTGCAACCGAAGGTTAGGACAATTCATGGCGGTTCTGCTTCCTCAACCTGCACACCATAGGCATACCGACAGTTGATTAATATTTGGAAATGATAGGACCTGTGTATCTGTTTCCCTGGTCCTTATTTCCGACGTCCTTCGGGGTATCTTAGGTGTGTAAGAGTTGTTCGTTGATTAAGAGCATCCTGAGTTATAGCGGCGAATACGTCTTAAACTGTGCGGTACGAATTCCTAAAAATCCTGTTGTTCCTTTCTTTCCAAATATTCCAAAAAGCATAGACTACGAAGCCAAATATTCCAAAAAACATAGACTACGAGGCCATCAATCTCCCTTTGCTTTGTTTTGGGACGTTCTTCCCGATGGACCACCACTACTCAAAAACGGAGGGTACTATCATGACTGGCCCCTGGTCGGGATCTTGCAGGCGCGACCAGTTGAGAACCTTTGTCTACACCTATCTTGCGAATGGGCAGAGAACGAGTAGATGGGTGGCCGTCTCCGGTTCCGATCCGCATAAAGGACAAGAGAAGCTATGCGACCATCCTCTAATTGCCAACTTGTCCGCCGTCAGAATTCTTTGGATGAACAACCATGTGAAGAACTTGCATCTATTCTTGGCCTGTGCTCGCCAAATAATGTTGTAGTTCTGATCTGGTACTGAACCATAGAACTGTGCTCTGTACGCTGTTTTAGCGGAATAAATTCCATATGTAGCCCACTTCCAGACGACGTCGCCCTGTATGTGTGGCTGCAGGGTTACCTGCTGGATAGCTCGCCATAGACGGACATATTCATCGAGCTGGCGCCGGTTGTAATGTGTCGCAACGGCCTAAGCCAGTTCCTGTTAGCAAGCTCTTGCTGCACTGCACATGTTCTCCACACAAGCCGAAAGCACTCCGGGGCCAAATCCCTTGGCGATGTCCCATGAATCCATATGGAAGTCCAAAATTTTGATTTTGCGCCGCTTCCGGTACAATGGTAGTGCTCGCGCTGAACAGGCTATGGTCAACCTCATTGCAAATTGTAAATTGTATTGAAATGGTACGCATAGAAACACTACTTGCCCAATTATCTATTCCTTATCTCCTAACACATTTCACTTGCCCATATATAACTCTCCTCTGCTATCCACCAGATTTAAGTAAGACATTCCTGTTATATTGGATGATCTTTCTTGTCTCGCTGCGAGGATGGTGGACCAAAAGTACCAGCTTAATCTGTCGGAAATTACTCCATGAGTGATCGCAATCTACACGACCAAACAAAATGAAGAGGCAAAAATGTGCCAAAAGGTTAGTATGCACGTACGGCCCTTTTTTATTGTCTGGTGCAACACATGTTCTTCCTTGGATTCATCGTGTGAAGTATGAAAGGTGCTTTCATGTTTTTCTTTTTAATAGTTACATAAATATTAAAGTATGAATGAAAGGTAGATGATGATTACTTATCCTTTCGTTTGCTTTAATATTTGTATAATTTATATTGAGAGAGAAAGCATTGAAACACTCCTCGTGAAGTATTTTGATCAGATAATTATAACACTATAGTCGTTTATGTCCTGAGAACGTTATGTCCTGAGAACGTATCAGATTAGTTCAGACAGTCACTTTTTAAAATGTAAGTTACAGTGCTGTAGACTGTGTAATGCTGGCAACTGATGCTGGAATAAGCCGCCAAGATTCGACGTAGCAATCGAATCCTAAGCGCTCGATTGCAGCTGCGTCAGACAAGAACAATTTCTCGTTCCTGATCCGTCCTGAATTTTTGCTGTCTGCGTGTGCACTCAGCGACGGAGCCAATAAATTTTAGAAGACTAGACAAACTTAACTAGTTAACGGTTGAAGACGAAGTCTTACTCAAGAAAACTTTATTTTTATAACGTTTATAACGACAAAACTGTACTACACCTCCGTAACTTATCGCCTAAAGCCCAGGCAGTCACCCATCTTGCTGGGAGATTGATCGGCCGGTGTTTGCACCGTTAATTAGTTGCAATCGACTTGGACATCACCTCTCTCTCTCTCTGGTCATAGTCACCAATGTGTACATGCCTAGTTCTTTTTCAAAGGGGCTGTATACTTTGGCCGTTACTAATCTCTGCCGCTATGTACGTGCATGCACTGCGACATTGGTTGGTTGGCACTGACATCACGATCTACAGTGGGATCCATCTCACAGGGAAAGAATTAAGGAACCAACATGAGATTTATGTTTTTTAAGGATATCATAACATGAGATTAAGTTTTACACGTCGTCCTATGTCGATGCCATACCGTGTGTGTGTGTGAAACAGTCATGCCCCACTAATTAGACCTGATCTCCTTCACTGAATAGAGGTTCCAGAAATGAGCTCTGTATTACAGAGGCACCCACATCCCCACAGAAACTGAAACTTAGCTGTGTCAATTCTGGCTATCATGTTTGTGCATTTAAGTTTGTTTACTTTTGTATAGAAACTACTGAAAGTGTGTTATGAATTATGGTGCACTATTCATTCAGACGCTTGGTTGTCATTTCACTCTCTAAAAAGTTGGCTCCTATCCTTCAATGGGCCAATGGATGATCACACACTGAACTTTTCACCATAGGATACCAACAAGAATGCTTAGCCACTAATTGTGCCACTTTTAGTGCCAATGAAAGGCACATTAATTAGGTCAATCTTGGAGGAAGCCTGTTCAGAGATAGACACCTGGATTAAACGGATGGTTGTTCCACGCTCGGTATAGAATGCTGATCACTCTGCTTCTTTGCCTAACCAGGTTTGCAACTGTTGGGGTCTCCACTAGAGCTAACAGAAAGGTAGGAGAGGTCTTTCGGGATTATCCAACCAAAGGGTACTATTGCCCAGATGATATCATGAGCACAATTGGCATTCCTTTTGTTCTTTTTGCTTGCTTTACTGACAGTAATCGTGCATACATGCTTGTTTTTCTTAAACAAAATTGCTCATGCATTCATAGTTTCTGTCCTGTGGTGTGTCATGTGTGGAGGGTGTCATGTCATTAATTTAGTACACTAAAAGTGTTAGGCTATTGCATTTAAAAACTTTTGGTCTAATGTTCAGTGCATTTTTATCCCTTTTCTCTAATTTTAGCGGGAGCATGTTGCCTAGTTGTGCATCCCAACTATCTGCTTCTCTGCTTAGACTGAAGGAGAAGTAAGTACCCTTTGGATTTGCACTTTTGGTTGTGTCTCTATCTGTCCGTCTGGATCTAGTACTTGTTATCATTTTATTCCTATAGCACAATGTAAGTAATGGTCGTGCATGCCTGCACTGCAATTACATTGCTTATCTTTTAATCATTTTTTACGTCTTTCGACTCTCCATCCTCTCAGCTGTGCACGACAACGAACTTCAGTTTGACAACCAAAACGCGTCGCGTTTATTTTCTTATCCAAAATTGAAGGCACCAAAATGGGTGCCGGTGAGTCGCTCGCTATTAGATATGCGATAAAGCATCGGTAGGCCCTGTTTGGTAGAGCTCCAGATCCCAGCTCCACCTCAGAGCTGGAGTTTGTAGGCTAAAATAAAGTGAATTAAGTTTATATTTTTAGTCTAAAATGTAAATAAGATGATCCACATAAACACTCTTAATGTACTCACAACTCCAGCTCCATAAATTTCTGGAGCTAGGAATACCCTGCTCCACCAACTCTACGGATTTTGGTGGAGCTGGAGCTGTTCCAAACACCCCCTAATTCTGTAAGTTCTCCGGTACTCGGAACAGACGGGCTGAATGCATATTTGAACAAGTACCTTATTGAGCTTGACCCGCAGCTCGAAGCAGTATTTGCAAAATCCAGGCGTATCGAGCCTCGGCTTCAAAAACCGGGCGGCAAACAGGCTCAATTCAAATTCAAAAGAATTGAAAAAATTTGTCCTAAAATTAGTATTAATATCCTTATGATATCTAGGATGAAAATTTTGTAAAAAAACGGAATGTAGGAGACATATTTGAGTTAAAACTTAAAAAACATAAAAGGCAATTGAAAAAAGAATAACAGTAAGGGGTCAGAAGCCCACAGTCCCAGCCCAACAAGCCCGGTCCGGCCTGCTGAGGGAACATGTCTCGAAGCCCATGTTGGAAGGTCAAGGTATGTCACTGCTCACCAGGCCTTTGATGCAAGACCTCTAATTTTTACTACATGAATTACAATTTCTACATTTTTTTTATATTCAGTCACAGCAGGAAACCGTGGTCAAAGTTTATTAATGCAGACAACCAACATCTGGTAATCTCCTGAGGTCTGTTATGGCACATGTATTTGAAACGTATCTAACTAGCATTAACCTAACCTGTTCATGATTTCTCAACAAGACCCCTTTCTCTATTTTTAGGCCATAGATTTCCTTGATAAGCTTCTGCGCTACGATCACCGGGATAGACTCACTTCACGTGAAGCTATAGTAAGTCTCCCAGAACTAGTTTTAGTGACTGGTTAATTTTAATGTGACAACTCTGTGTTCGACTGATTGTTCACTGGCTTGCCAGTCACTGTACTTGATATCCATTTGACTGCAAAATGTAACTCTTCTTACTAGTCTCCAGCTCATCTCTTGTTTCTGCATGGTAGTTTTTGTTTGAGCATTTGGTTTCTGAACTAGATTGATTCACGTGCATGTAGACAGGTATAGCCCACATATGTTTGGAGTTATAATGAAATGCTCCCTGTTCTAATTTTCGACGCTTGAATACTTGCAGTCACACCCATATATACTTCCTAGGCAAGAGCAAGACTGTTGCTAACTGTCGATCGATTAGCATCGCTCTCGATAGAGCTGCGCCCTATTAGTGACTTCGTCCAGTCACATGTATTAAGACTCGATAATGGTAGCGTCAGCTGGCAAATACAATTCTGGCAGAGCCTGTAGCGTCAGCTGGCAAATACAATTCTGGGTTGTTTGTGCCTGAAAACATGATCGATTGCAACACATTATTCATGTAACGTGTTTGGTATAAATGGTTTTGCTATTGGCGGATTGTATTATTGTATGACTCTGCTTGTAAAGAATATCCTTGGTTTGGATTCAAGTTCTTGGGGCCTTTCTTTTTCTTATGAGCTTGGGAGTTGTTCGGTAACTTATGGTGTGGTTGGTTTGGGGTGGGTCTACTCTAAGACTACCTAAATTAGTTGGCCCATCGTTGCCGTGGGACATCCTATGTTTTTTCACAGTATGAATTGACCCCTCGTTTTCCAATAAAAGATATGTACTTTGATGAACCAACTCTGTTCTATTCTTCAAACTAAACAGGTTATTTTCGGAGTTGGGAATCCTAGGATCACCCTACCTCTCAAATCGAACATCTTTAATGTCTGGGTTGCATGGATGCTTAATCTGAAGAAAACTAGTACGGCTACCATATCTGTAATCTCCTGCCACAATGTCAAAATAAATTTCTTGCTCTCCCCTCTGCTATGGAGGCCAATACATTTCACCTCAGGTCAGTAGATGCGTAAGAAAAGGGTAGCTAATGGAAGACTAGACGTACCTTCACTCAGCAACTAACACCAGAAAACCAAGCAGGCTTGCATCAATGTCACACGCTCGCACCATAGGAAACATGAGATACATATCTAAGGCTGATTTTCGCCAGGAACATATTGAATAAACACAAGCAGCAAATCCACACAGGATTAATATTGTAGCACAACAGGCTGATAGTGATGGGGTAGCATATTAGATGGGGCACACAACCAAAGCAGCTGCTGCAGCAGCAGCAGACCAAAGTTCAGACCCATACATAGGGCAACCAGTCATTGCATACATGATAATACTAGTGGATTACGACAGCTTTTCTCTCTCTCTCTCTCTTTCTGATTGAGCAGATGCCATTGCCACTATTTCTTGAGGTGGGGAAAGCACTGGTTGAGGTCATTCTTTGGATGCTTCGCCTCGGCATGCTCTTTGCATTTTGTTTCAGAGGTGGTGCAGATGAAAGTCTGCATGCATACCTTGCACTGCATTGAGACACAAGCATTGTTCAGATGACAAGCTAACAATGAAATATCAGATAATGTTTTTTGGGTTAAGATTAGAATTTTTCGTAAGAATTTACACATGTTGGATCAGACAAATGTACCAAAGAATTCAGTGAACTAGCAATTAAATTGCACATCAATTACTACTTCAAAATGTTTTTAAACTAGCTGTCAACAAAATATTACCAAGATCATTCTGCTGCCAACACTCAGTGCTGATTTCACATTGCAGTAATTGCATTTGTGACAACTGACAAGGCTACCAGTATCATCACTAGCTAATGTTGACCTCCAAAGGTTGGGCATTTTTATCAGTCATGCCATAAGCAAACTTCAGATTATTTCATCGCGAGTGGCCTGATGATACTTAATGCTCAGTTCATTGATTTGTTGAGCACACGTCAAGTTCATCACAACCGTGAAATCACATTCACTGGGCAATATCTTAAGCTTTCAGCTATTCGCATACTTATGACAGTGGCTACCCAATACGCTAAAACTGCATATGGACTATTGATGCTAGCCAGTACCAGCTTTGTGAGTTGAGATAAGTCATGGATTGACGCATACATAAAGACTTGCAGCCAACGGATGGCACATGGATTCCAACTAGCAAAACCAGGACCTACTTGCACACTGTGTTTTCTTAACACCACATTACTTCCCTAGGCATCAAATGTAGCAACACACAATTCTGCAGGTTGCAACGTTGTAACCCTACTTGCAACCTTCACCTATGGAATAGATAGGAACACAAACAAGCAAAGTACGAAGGGGGATTATCGACTGCTATCTATATGCATCTCTACTTCCTCACACGTCCGCACCTAAGCAGCAGGAAGATAAGCGGTGGGAATAACTCGTCAGAACCACCGGATCTGTGCGCAAAGTACAGTTTTTCAGCATGGATTTACAGTTTAACAGACTACTAAGACGATACACTGCCAATATTGGTGGCAATCAGAAGCGCGCCGTTTTCTTCCTCGCTGTGGGCACAATTAAGTAATTGGCCCTAAATCCCACCGATAATCATGGACAACAACACCCGAAATAAATTCACCAGAAAAGGAAAAGAAGAGGGTTAAGGGACAGATCGAGCGACCGGAGGAGAAGAAATTACGCACCTGGATGTTCATGGCCTTCTTGTTGGCCTCAAGCTGGCTCCCTGCAGAACACAAAAGAAATCCAAATAAGATCAGATCAAGAACCCTTGGTCAAGAAGAAGACGACCGCCAGATCGACGATCGACAAGATCCGACCCGAAGAAGAAGTGGTGAGAAGGTTAGGGTTACCGACCCTTGGCGGCCTTGTTCTTCTCCATGTTCCTCTCCCTGGCCGTCTTGGACTTCTGGCCATTGCCGCCACCCATCTTGAGCTCTCTCTCCCTCCCTGGTTCCGACTTCCGCCGCCTCTGCTCCTCGCTCTCCCTCCCTCTCTCCCTCTGGTTTATTCCGGCGTGGCTTGGTTTGGTGGGAAGGCAGGAAAGGCTCGGCTGCGGCTGCGGCTGCGTTTAATGGAGGAGGGGAGGTCGGCGTTGGCGTCTCCCAATCCGGGCCGGAGGGTCCCGTCCCGTCCAGCTTGCGCTTGCCTGGCCGATCGTGTGGACCCCGCTGTGTTGGCGGGCGCGATCTGGACCGTCCGTTTGCTCTAACGCCGCCGCCGCGTGTGGAACTGGAATCTTTGGGCCTAGAACTGCTAGCCTGCTAGCCATGTTGAGCTGTCGTCGGTCGCTGGCGTAAGCTCGGGGCTGCCCTACACAGACTTAAAAAAGACTGACGGGACAGTTTTTATTTGTGCAGATTCTAAAATCTTTAACAACCGTGTAGATGACAGTTTCTAATTTACGTAAAATTTACTTCTTATTATGGAAGAAGTTTATCAAAAACATTATTGAAGAATTCAGAATCTAAACAATCAAAAACCAGACCTACTATCATTAGTTATAAACCATTTATGATAAAACCAGTGTCTATAACTTTTTTTCTATTTCAAAGAAAACCACGTACACGCACTTCCTACCATCCTTATTGTTTGATTAACCAAATATTGTCATCTATTCTACCTAGGGTCTACAAAATTATTTTTGAAAAAACCGCTCAAAAATCAAAATTTAAAAATCGGAAATAGCGAGTCGAAAATCGTCAGAAGCCGAAGGTTAAGAAATCAAAAATTTTGAATTTTTTTTCCAAAAAAACCGAAAACTGACCGACCAATTGAATGTCCCTTAGAGCTGATTTTCGCTCGATTTCATAAAAAATAAAGCGATTTTCAACCTATTTAGGTCGCATAAATTATTCCAATTTTTTGATTTTTTTTAATTAAGCTGGTTTACCGACCAGTTTTGAATCTCAAACCGGCTTGATAAGGTCGAAAACCGCGATTTTCGAGCAGTTTTTGACGACTTTGTGAACCCTGATTCCACACATGTGGCAGTCACCTTTGCCTTGCTAACTTTCCGAGAAACTTTGATGTACTAGTGTACAATGATAACCTCGCCTTAATGCAACTATATGACCAGCTCACATATGGATTCCCCTTGGAGCCCTTGTTTGGAACACAGCTATTTTCCTACCTGCAGTGGAGGCCAACTCTTCCTTCATGAAGAAGGAAAAAAATAAACCAAGGAGAAGGCCAACAACATCCCAGATGCTCATTTTTTTTTTCATACAGGGAGTACAAGTTCAAATTTAGAGAGTAAAAATGCACTGCATGTCCTTAAATGTATCATGTCGGTCCACTTAGACCCCTAAACTTTAAAACTGCAGCTTTATGTCCCTAATCTTGTTTAAGTGGGTCACTAGAGGTCTCAACGATGATTTGCTAGGCTTGATTGCTGACGTGTACTACTGACCGCTGTTAGCGTGGCAAGGGTTGTGCTTTTACACTTAGGTCGTTCGTTGTCACTATATACCTATCGCTAACTCCCTGAATGCCTGACTCTCCAAATCCCTCATTCTTTAATTTCGTGGCTTCTTCAGTGAGCTGCACTGGAACCTAAAATCGCACTCAAAACCCCTCGATTTTTTTTTATCAAGAACCTAAAACCTACAATGGTGAATAATCCAATATGCCACCAAAATCAGCTGGTGGAACTAGAAAACCAAAACCAAAAAACACAAATTTACATGGAGTAAGGCTTAGGCATCACGTATAAAACTAGGATTTCAAAGTTTAGAAATCTAAGCGGACCGAGGTGACAAGTTTAGAGACGAGCAGTTAACATTATACTATAATTTAAAATAGAGCGTTCGTGTGAAAGTTGGGACATATGGAGATTCTGTGTGCCGGGTGAGCACAAATCCACGTCCTAGTGAGTGAGTGAGTGGCACAGGCAAAATGTCAACGAAGAAGAACAAGTCCAAAAGCGAGGCGATCATTGCTAGCTGATTGGACTGGATTCTGTTTGGAGAAAACGAAAGGCGAAAGCACCACGAGCAGGGCAGGCAGCGTGTCCAAAAGAAAATGCAATACATGGGGTTTGTTGGTTGGTTGCTGGACAAAGCAAAGACAAGAGGCGTAGTGGCGCCATTGGTGAAGAAGAAGAAGAACTCGTCGAGTGGCTGGAGATTGACGACGACGCCGCCCGGCGTCTACACCCAACCCATACTAGTTGTTTTGGTCCAAATCTGACAGTACGAGCACTTACACCGGATTAGTGCAATGCGGTACTACTGTTAGTCTGTTACTACTAAAAGTAACCACTGGGTTTCACGTGCCAATCAATCAAACTTGAGCTGATAAAGAAAAGATGTACCCATATACTTTGACACTTTCCTTTCGTCTAAACTTCATTACATCTAATACGTCGACTCCAAGTGGGTCGTAATTTTTTTTATATTGTGTTAGCTATATGTTAGGGTAGATACACGGCAAAATAATAGAGACAAAAAAACTATATCTTGAACTCATGATCTTTTAGCTCTGATATCGTATTGAGTTTTGTACACCCATCAATTCATCTAAAAGCTTTAGCTCTGATATCGTATTGAGTTTTGTACACCCATCAATTCATCTAAAACTTCAGCCGGTAAAAAAAAAATGCGAACAATATACTTCATCAGTATTAACTCCTCCGACAAATTTATTTTCCGCGAGAAAATTTTCCGTCCGGCGTTCTAAACGGAGCGTTAGATAGTTTTTCACTTGCGAATAGAAAGGAAAGAAAAGCTGCCGGGCCTGCCATGGTAATATCTAATTAACACGTTTACTTGTACTGCACAGTGAACTGTACGTGAGTTGCCTTCTTCTTTGCGACTCAGTAAATCATATGACTTGCTGATTAAATGAGCAAGCAATTTTTAATCAGTTACTCACTGACGTACTCGACTTACATCCAGCTGAGCAAACCACGTGCAGCGCACCAAAACCGCCGTTGACGTTGACTTGCGCAAAATACGGGCACAGTACCATAAAATGTGACTGGAGAACCTTCTCGAGTTGTACTTACTGCTCACTCCGTTGTCAGTACGATTTATTCTATGTTTTAAATTTTATTCTTAAAGGATTTTGATAAACATCATCCGAATGTTTTTATAGAAAAAAATATCCGAATTTTGGAGCATATCAATCTTCTCGAGGTGAGCAAAGCAGACGGAGAGCACCGACGCCGCCGTTGACGTTGACTCCACACATCCACGCCCCGTTTTCCGTCTCCGTCCTAGTGAGTGAGTGCCGCCCGAGAGATTCGCCGCCACCGCTTCTTCGCCTGCCACCGACCGATCTATTCTCCTGAGGGGGCCGTAGCTCTCCGCCGCCGGAGTTGGAAGGACGCGGCGTTGCCTTGCTCATCGTTCAGTGATTAGGCCAGCCCGTCCCGAGTATATTGACATGTCCAGCAATGGCCGTTTGGTCGTCCTCGGTCTGAAGGGGCAAACTCAGGCACATCTCTCTTATTCTGCTGCAATTCAGTCCCTATTCTCGCTACTTCAGACTAAACACATTTCTGTGTGGTCAACTAATTTCCACTAAAATAAAGTTTCTGGTACTTCAACCCCAACTCAATTTGAGAGGAGAAGAAAAAATGAACTTGAGCTACTAAGGTTAAAGAACCAAATGAAAAGAAAAGATTGTCGGTGTTATCTCTGTTCTCGAATTGTTCAGTCGCCATGCGATCGAAGGTGAGTTGTATGATGATCCAGATCTATCCTCTGCGTAACATCGCAACCTAAACCACGCCTTACAAAAATCAAGGAGTCGCTGCATGATAACTTGGAGGT
The DNA here is from genome assembly GCA_036346275.1 of Otatea glauca. NCBI lineage: Eukaryota > Viridiplantae > Streptophyta > Magnoliopsida > Poales > Poaceae > Otatea > Otatea glauca. The sequence continues at coordinate 55,061,750 of CM070723.1, forward strand.
GAGCACCGAGCATAGCGCAATTAGTCCGAGGTAACGACAGCAACTCTATCATTACATCAAGTTAATTACACGAATCTCAGCATACTAGCTAATCAAAACATCGGGTGCACTCGATATTTTATCAATTAATACACCGTGTTCAGAGTGTTGCAATAAAATAATAATTAGATACTGAAATGGAAATTTTATTACATTCTATGCTATGCATGGCTACTTGTCCAGTATATTAATTATACATAAGATTCAAATACAACAAAAATATAATACAGAGATACTAATTTCACAAAAGCTTGACGAAGCCGATCCATGGCTACCCATCTCTTCTATCCCTCCTGGTAGAACTCAGCAGCCTTGTCAAACCAATCAGACGCTTAAACATCGGAGCCATTTTCTAGAAAATGGGGATTTAGCAAGAGTGAGTATAGAAGTACTCAACAAGCATTATTAGCAAAATGCAATAAATGAATTTTCCTCTCGTATCCATCCAATGATCACCTTCCCTCGAAATCCATTTTTTCAGTGGATTTGGCAAAGTAAATGTGTGATGAAACTCAAAGTGTTCGTATGGTTATTATTTTTGGACAGATTGAACACTAAAGATTTGCTTTATAGAAAACATCTTCATACGGAGGAAGGTTCATGCTACGTCTTATGCTAAGATCAACATGTTGAGACAGTTAATCATCTATTTTTTAATTGCTCCTTTAGTATCTCATGCTAGAACATTAGTAGCATACTTTGGGATAATGATCAGGATATTGTTCGAAAGGTTGAACGTTCCAAGCCCAACTTTAACTGTATCTTTTACATGGAAATCATTATTATTACAGCTTGGGAAATATGGAAACAAAGAAATAATCGAATATTTGAGGGAATTGATCCAAGTATGTCAAATTGGAAAAGGTTATTTACAAATGAGCTCACTCTACATGTGCACCGTGTCAAAGAGCAACATAGACAAACTTTAATTGACTGGCTAGACTCTTTATCCTGATCTCGTTCCCCAGTTTGGGGTTGTAATTTTTCTTTTCAATCTCTTGTTTTGCTCTGTTCATAAATTTCTGTGTCCTCTTTTACTTTTTATATATGTAATATATGCTGTAGGGGTCTTCCCTACCGCTTTGGATAAAAAAATCTATTTTATAGAAATTAGGTTTTTAGTTTTCTTTAAGGATTGTTTATTTTAATTATGAAAATAGCTATTAACACCCGTATATGAGACAGATTTACCTTCCATAGCCTCCAATCCAAGAGACATGTATAAATTCATGATTTTAACCATGTGCAGGTTTGTTCCACTTTACCTATAGTGACCCCATCCTGTGAGGCCCTAGAATGTTTATCACTAATTCAGTATTAGATCTCCAACCCCGGTAGCCAAAGGATAATGGTGTTCTCGACTGTTCCCCACTTACCCTTAGTATACCAGTTGTACCATGCCACCGCAGCAGCACTAATACTTACCCTAGGCTTTAAATATAGCGCCTAATCAACTGCATATGATATTGTGTCTTTTACTGAGCCTCCCGGCATACCCAGCTTCACACTCCTAGTTAAGGGCCTGTTTGGGGGAGCTGCGGTTGGGCTGAAAAGCTGCTTTTGGTTTCTGGGCTGTAAAGTAACTGTAGCTGGCGGCTGTGGCTTTTCTTGTTATACTGTTTGACAAACTGGCTGCTGCAGCTGTAGCTTTTGAGGGCTAACCGAAATGGAAGGTAGCAACATAGCGAAGTACAGCGGCGTCCGAGTGGGGAGGTGATGTGGAGGCGGCGAGGTGGGGTGGCAAAGGTCAGGAAGGCAGAGCGAGCGAGTTAGGAGGTGTTCAAGCGAAGTCACAGCTGAAAAGCTCCTCCTCAGCAGCTGCAGCTTTTGGGGTGCTTCACGTGGCTTAGCTTCTCAAGCGCTGCTGACCATCTTTTTGGGGAGCTTTTAGCCCAAAGCTGAAGCACAGCTCCCCCAAACAGCCCCTAACTACCTAACCACCAATGTGGAGATCATAATACCTTCCCAAGGCAACCATTTTTAACCGATTTCACACACTATAGTTGGTACTGTAATACGACTCATTGCCCGAGTGTAGTTGTTTGACTTTAATTCTATCCAATGTAGAGGACTCCGCTGGCTATTCCCTTCTCATCGACGCTCTCTATCCTCCATACATAGAAATACACCACTACCCTATTCGCAAATCAAACCCACACTGCTTCAACATTTCATCAACATACCATTTCAACAATTCCACTCTTTGCCCTTTTAACAACCGCAACCGATTTAGATTTTCATTATAGAAGATACTTTTTCCATGCATTAATGATATCACATATAACTAAAAACATTTAAAGGCAATTTAACAAATATGATCAAAGAAGCTTGCCTGGTTTAGGGTCGAACTATTCGTCCTCACTCGGATTCTAAAGGCGATCTTCTACTGGATTTAACTCAACTTCTGAAATTATGAAATATTAAAATTTATGGAGCAAGTAAATCATGACGTATTTTATAGCGTCCAACCTTTTCTAAACTGATGTAAGTTACTAATTAGACACATTTTAATGTAGCATATTTTAAGTTACATCAATTTTTCTCCTGCATTTTAACTTGGCATAACATTTTATTTTATTAAAGCATTAAAATCGTCATTTTAGCTATTACAGGTTTGGTAGATTTCCCCTGCGGCCACCCAGTGGCGGCAGAAAACGAAAAAGGGTGGGCTCCGCGCGGTTCGCGTTTTATTGTAAAGAGAGAGCTTTTCATTCTCTTATAGAAGCCCGCGTCCACGCGGTAAAGCCAAAAAAAGCTGCAGGAGCACCGAGCAATGGGGATGAGGCGACTCACCACGGGTTGGACCACACCACGTGCAAAAGTCCTTCCACGGCAAGAGAAGGGTGACCGGAACAAGAAAAGGAGCTAGTCGTTGGAGGAAGACAAGGCTCGTTCCGTGCGACTCCACGTAAGAGCACGCGCTAGAAAAGGTAGCCGACTTAAAAACGCTAGCTAGCAACTTTGTAGCCTTATTTAGTTTGGTTGCCTACGCTTGCTCTCCGTGGCGCTACGGCAACACCCCTGCTTGCTTCTTTACGCTCGACGCGAGCTCGCAGCCTCCCTACCTCGCTTAGCGTTCCACTTGTGATCCCGGAGGATTTGGAGAAATGCGCCCACCATGAAGAATGGATTTCTTCTTTTCTTTCATGTGAACGGCCCTATCTTGTAAAGAATGGTTTTTCGTGCTATCGACCACGTTGAGAAAGACCAACCAACAACACAAATAAAGACCGTTCCATTTGGGTACCTCGAAGGAGGTGCTCTTTATGATGCTATGGACGGTTGTCCGAAGTGCATGCAATGACGGGTCGGATAGGATAGGATTGTGCGCGCTGGGCCTTCGGTGTCCATATTTTGGCCGACCTTAACGTAGGCCCCTATGTTATGCGGCCGTAATATTTTGATACCTTCCACCGCTTACGCCGAAATCCAAGGTTCCACACGAGCTCTGCTCGCGGCGTGGTGGCGGGACCACTAGGGATTGGCTCGAGTGTAGGTAGGGTCAAATCTGCAGGGTCATGCAAATACATAGGCCCTTCCTTCGCCGAGTTGTTTAGAAGGCGCTTTCGTTCTACGGTCCCTCGGAGCGAAGGGTTAGGCGGTAGTACGGGCCCTCGACTTCCGGCTATGTGTCAGTGCGACTCCGCTGGCGAAATGAAGGAAGCTCCTCGAGCTTTCTCCGCCAGCGGCTTATGTAGTGGTCGGCATTCCTACGTGCTCCGACTGATCCCCTTCTCCTCTTCTAACTGCACAGCACCGGCTACTCCCACTTCTAACTGGCTCAGCACCGGCCTCGGCTCGTCGGCTGCACCCTCGTCGACCTCGACCGCCAGCTCTCCTCGTCGGCCTCCCTCGGTTCCGCCCTTGGCTCGGCCGCCCGCAGCCGAACCTTGGCGCCGACCGAGCCCACCTCTACTGCACCCTAGCGCAGCTTGGTCCTCTTCCCTTCCTATGGCTCTACTCGGTTTGGTTTCAAGGGTTCCTACTGCCTTCTCCATTTTGATTTGGGGATTTGCTTATAGAGGGCATTAAGGTTTCTCTTGAGTTTATCAGTTCACTAGAGGAGGTAAGTTTTGTGGTCTATGATAATCGGTGCATATGAACTCTTATGGGATGGAGGTATTACAGTGATATTGGCGTTCAACCGTACTTTGGAGAGTGCGGGATGAACCCAGGCATGCGCAAGGTAGCCCCCCTCTAGTGCTATATTCTAAGACCACTAGGGTTTTCACTTGATCTACTTGCTAGTCACCCGATCTACTCATTCTGCATACTACATTAATAGTACTGCTACTCTACTTGTGCACCTGATGGCTGGGTTTAGAACTGGAGGTTAATGATGGTGTTGGTGGTGAAGAAGCTGATGTTAGGTGGAAGCATTGGAGTGGCCGGTTCCTTGAGCTTCGGCTCGATCTGCTCCTCCTGTTCCTTCTCGGTTCCTCTTCTTGGGTGGCCTCCTTGCTCTAGACCTCCTCCGATTGCTCCTTCCTGGATGCTCTTCTTTGCTTCAACTGCTTCCTTTTGGTTGCTCTGGCTTGCTCTCTCTTGGTTTAGGAGTGAGGCAAGAGGAGATGAATGTGCTGCTCACTAACTCTCGCCTATAAATGGAAGAGCGTGCTCCAGTTCTTGCTTGGAATGAGGAATGCACTGGTAAAGTTCTCGGTTGGGAGTGAGACAAAAGGGATGAATGGCTATGCTCACTGGCTGCCTCTTAGTTTTGGTGAAGGCAAAGAGGAGTGCATCAACCGTAGCTTTGGTCTTATCCTCACTTTTATTATGACCTTCTTACCATTTTTACTCCCCTATGCCTTTTACCGGTTACCATGGGGGTATATTGATCATTCTAATTGACTTATACATAACATTAATTATTAAGTTAAATTGTCTATTATTTTCTTGATTAGTTGCTTAGTGATTTTATTGGCTTAATTGAAATTTCCGGGTCATTACAGTGTGCGTCCAGAATTAACGCATTTCCTGCAAATGTAATTTTTCATCTAGCACGTGCGAGGAACGCGACCAAACATCACGAAGAATGGTCGGGCAGAAAGACGCCCAACAAAATTTATAAAACAACTTGTAACGTTCTACATTTAGCCAAACAATGTCACGACACAAGAAGATTCCACAATGGCAGCACCAAAATTGTTTGCCTGTCCCCAAGACCTTATCAGCCAACTCCATTCCTTCTTTGATAACTTATGCAAGAACCATGTAGCCTCAAAATATACAGGCATCCCAGAAATATGCTACGCTTGCCTGTAAAATAGGAGAACGTACGGGTTTAAAAGCTATTTCTAACCATCTCCATAAGAGACCGAATGGGCAAGGCCAGCATACATACCAAAGTGTGCGTTGATGAACACAGTCTGTCTCCACTTAATTCATCCATAGTTTGAGGGCCCTATCCTTCCCACCAGATGCAACCTTTTCACCATCGGGGCTCCAATCCACAGCGTAGACCTTACAATATTCACATATATCGTGCTAATTTATCTAAACTTACACGCTTATGGACCCAACTAGATTTAAAAACAAACAAGAATACCTCATCTGCATGGCCTGGTAAGTCCTGTTTCAACTTGCGTGTCCGGACATCCCAAACCTGAAACATCGAAACAAAATGCATCAGCAGGTAACAGATATTCACTGAAGGGCTATGAGATTCAGTATCCTAGCAGACCAAGAATCAAGATCAACCAGTTATCACCCATGCAACCAAAAAAGTGTATATCCCTGTTTTCAGAAAGGAACAAATGTACTTGCGAAGGCATGCATAAAACATTATGGCATTCATCACTTGCCACTTGGCAGTTCCAACCATATGCATGTTCGACTACCAGTTTTGGGGATTACTAACAGTAACTCCTCAAAGGCAAGTTTTTTACATATTAAATGAACGCCAATGCCATGACAAGAAAAAACATTTCAAGTTATAGATCGACATATTGACAATGTGATTGAATGAATAGTTAGTGCCAAATCAAATACAGAATATTATGCCAGCATCAAGTGGACACACATGTAGATACCTTTAGGGTGGAGTCCTTGCTTCCACTTAGTAGAAGCCTACTGTCGGCAGACCAGCTAAAGAGAAATAATGATATTAGGCATCAAGCATGGAATGAAGGAAAACTGGGAAGATAGAGAAAAACTGACCTGATCTGGTAGACATCAGCAACATGCCCTCTGAAAGCTGCAACAAATTTGCCTGTAATACCATTCCATAACTTAACAGATTTGTCAAAGGAGGCACTTGCCAACCACTGCCCATCAGGAGAGAAGTAGACATGGTTTACGAGCTGCACACAGCAAAACAGACAACAAAATCATTTCTGAGCATAGCTTTAACTAAAGAAATTACCATGGCTTACTTGAATACAAATGCAGACGACCGACTGGTTTTTGTCTTACTTGATCGAACCATCTGATGATTTATGGGCAACTTGCACAAAGTACTAATGATTTCAACACTGTTCTGATTTCTAAATGAGTTTTGATGGAATCACAACCATTAAGTCAATGGCAGCGATTCATTGTTGGTGTCGAGTTATAGGTGGGAAACACAAAAGATTTCTAATCTGTTATCAATTCTCATTAAGCCAGAACAGAGATCGAGAAATCCAAATACCAGGAGAAATATACATACTAACGGAAGAGGATGAGATACTATACCTTCTGATGACCAGTCATGCGAGATTTGGGCTGTTTACTAATTGTTGGTTCCCAAAGAAACATCGTAAAATCATCAGAACCAGAAACTAGTCTCTCAGGAGCATTACCCCTCATCTTCTTGTATCTCGCAAGAGCAGCCTAAATATGCAAAGTTCTCAGGTGAAAAAAGTCACTCCCAAAGCTTATCTTTATCATAAGAATGATGTCATAACTTAAACAAAACCTAATTATTTTAGCAAGCAATAAATTAAAATAAAAAAATATTAGCACTAAGTTTATGTCATACAGGAACATACCTCCTTCATTTCCTCGGCAGTTGAATATGTCTTGCCAGTATGGTCATATGCCCCAGTGCGGAGAACATATTCTGTGCTCAAGGCAAGCGAATTTACCCAGTGCCCATGGCCCTGAATATGTAAATGTTGATAATTATGGCAAAGAATAAACAACATATAACATGGGATAGCTGATTTGATAGTGTGATAACAATTCACAAAACATGAAGTCAAGTGCAAGCTAAAATCACAATGAAATCAGATGAAAAGCATTCCACAAACTCGGTCCCTGGATACAGCACAAGGTTCACAACTGAAGAATCTCTACTTGATATTTGGTAGTCTGATCACAGTTTAATACTCAAAATTAAATGCCAATGAAAAAGCAGAGCTGATAGACCAGAGCAAGATCTACTGATAGCATGCCAGTATATAGCCTTTTATAGGCTAAATGCATCGTAGAAATGCAAATAAAACATGGTTGGTCATACATGTTGCCCACATAGCATATGGATCCCACACACACGAGTTTATTCTGTTGACGACAAAGATGACTAGAATCTGGTATTCTGGATTTTATGGCCAGTTTCCTGAATTGTTTTGCTCCAGGCTCAGGAACTCATCAGTTTGGCATGATCAATCTAGTAGATATTTGAGTTGAAATCCTATACCTTGATAAGGCAAGGGAGTCCAATGCCCGGAGATGTCCTAAACTAATGTTTGATATATCCCTCTTTAAATAGTGCTGACATCCTACTAAACAAGTAAATGTACCCTATGCCCTACTAAACACTTACTTGCAAAGCACAAGACATTTCTACAAGCTGTTCACTTCTCTGGCTTCGTCATATCTCTTTGTATGAAGATGACAAAACTTAATTTTCAATATTTTTTACATAGTGAAAACAAATCGGCTGAGAATGGTTAAACACAGATTCAGCTAGCGCTACTAGTATAAGCCAGTACATCGTCTGAACTTTTTTAGTATTTATGCATCTACGAAACAATCACCCAATTCTAGAAACGAGTACAAAGCTGTTGTTGTAACTCCTTGTGGAACATCCATATATGTTGTAAAGGCGAGCTTTAAGAATCGAAGCGATAAGGCAACATCATCAACAACATAAATTAGACTATGTCTGAGTAATTAGATAACAGAACAAACATTTAAGGGAATCTCTGGTCAAACTCAATATTGAACTTAATACGCATAGGCAAAGCCAACCAACGAAAAAGGGTGATTTGGCATTGATTAATCAGGACTCAGGCAGTTGACCAGACAGTGTTGCTGGCCCTTAATGCAGTAACTCATGTTGGAGAAATGTTGGTTCGAAAGTGACATGTTCAATACTTTTTTTTTGGTGTGTGTGTGTTGTGGTGGGGTGTGTGTGTGTGGGGGGGGGGGGGGGGGGTTGTTGAAGAGAGATATTCTATGTTCAGCTATAAATTGTGCATCTCAAATAATTTACATGACGTAAGAGGCCACATGGACAACGGGTTACTGAAAAAAGATTGACTTCCTTAATGGGACATAAATACATTACCTGCAGTGTTTTGACCAACTTTCCCTGAGAAGTTTCCCATACTTTGATTAAACAATCTTCAGAACTGCAGTACAAAGACATTGTTCTCAGAATTGTATCTGTAAATTATGGCCTGGTGTAAAGAAGTTCATAAAGCATAGCATCAAATATCATTCATGATGACACTAGAAGAACTTATGGTCAATGAGATAAGTGATTAAGCATATGCTAGGCAGCTGGAATTTAGCCATCTAGGGCACGTCGTCTAAACTTGTAGCTATTAGGAATGAATAAAATAACAAGCGTAAGGAGTAAAAGAAAACAACCGGAAGCCTTAGCCAGATCAAGGCCTACCCACAAAAGAAGAAAAAAATCTTGTTACCTGAAATTCAACATGTTACCCACTAAGTAATAATAACAATAAGTCAATAATAATAGATCTATGGAATTTTCTGACTGACACTGGGAGAGGGCTGTGGTTTGTGCGAATGCTATCTTAATAGTTCTTGTTCACAATTCTAGAAAGGAAAACACTAAGTACTGTTATGCTGCTAGGCTTCCACCTCATACACTGATAAAAAAAGACAAATATAAAATTTGTTAAGGGTCCCAATGACAATTGAGAGCTATCTATCATGTTCCGATGAGTCGATGACGAATATAAAATTTGTTTTGATTGGTTTGTAGACTCAATTAATCTGTTAAAGTAGCAGGCTAAACAAAAATAGAATTTTCACATAGTGCATATCAGTAAGTCCAATAGTGATTTAACTACACAATATTACCTGCATCACAACATTAGCACATAGTAGTCCTGAATCAAGATGGAATTTTTGAATTGGTAGTATTCCTTTTTTAACATGTCCATTAATTTCAAGGTAATAACTTATCAAGTACAAATATTAAAGGACGAAGTCGTAATCCTTTTTCAAAAAGAAGAAAAGGGCTACTTATGTAATCGTATTACCCTGTATAAATTAAACCATCTCCACCCCACTTGACACAGGTTACTGAGTTAGTGTGACCTGTAAGGGAAATAACACACTTCCTTGTAGTAATGTCCCAAATACGTGCATCACCATCCTTACTTGCACTTACAAAACGGCGGCAAGGAGCTTGCAAATGAACTGGCTCCCAAGATACAGCAGTAATCCACTTTCTGTGTCCCTATTGTAAAAAACCACAATAAATGACTACTGGATCAAGAAGAATGAAACATCCGCAAGATCTAACATATGATAAGCATATCTTCTTTCTAACAATACACAAATTCAAGATATCAAGAAAGAGACAAATTTGTACTAGTTCTCTTCAACTAGTATCCATTTTCAAGAATGGTCCATGGAAAACTCACACTAGACAATTGGCACATGATGCAGTGTGTTCTAATCTTACCATAAGTGGAGTGCCCAATTGCTTGCCTGTTTTTGGGTCCCATAATATAAGTTCGCCTGACTTGCTTCCACTAACAAGAGATTTCCCGTCAGGTGACCATGCAATGCAGAGGACCCAATTTTTGTGTCCTGGAAGATGCAGGGTTATTTTTATAATGTTCAAGTACAGACAATATCCAAAAAAAAGTGCAAATATGTAAATGGGACTAGCTAAGAGTCCAAAAGTTATACTTAGAAGCACTGGAAGATAAAGAAACACAAATTTCACCATAATGTTACAAAAGAAACTACATGCAAAGATGAACTTCCATTGGGTTTGAATGTCTGATATAAGCTAAAAAAAGGTTCATATGATGCATTAATTACAAGAAATGGTTTCTGCCATCCTTTACTAGTTTCAAAGCTTCTAATTCACAGCTTAGGCCAACAAAACTAAATAAAAGGTTATCAAGTCTCATTTGTCCAGCACACACTCCATTCTATTACACATATCATTTGCCTTACTACTAGAAAAGGTTAAATGGTTAATTATAAAGGTAATTTACAGGTTTGTTGCGCAAATGAAAAGATTAAATTGATCCATTTGGTTGTGAAGGAATCTACATAAAGATGACTGTTGAGTTGCTAACCCCATTTTCCCATCAAAATTCTTCTAAGAAATAGTAAATCACGAATGTTGGTAAGGATTCTGTAATCATGAGAAATGACAAACACGTCACAACCATAAAAAACCAGTACTACAGAGGTATCAGCAACATGACTAGAAATTACCAATACGCAAGTATTCTAAGCGTTCACCTTTGCATGTGAACAATGGAGTCTGTGTGTTCAGGTCCCAAAACCGAACAGTGGTGTCACCTGAACCACTAGCCAAACATCTTCCATCAGGGCTGAAAGAAACGGCTAGTACAGCTTCGGTATGGCCTGCAGATGGATAAGATTATGTACAGATCATTCCATGGCAGTATAAAAAGCTGAAAGTCAACATAAATGAAGTAGGATATAAGAGAAGGTCTGGACTTCCCAATATTGGGTTATCAAATTATTGTGTATTAATCAACTAGGATATCATTTACTAAAGCCACACTTGTGTTCATGAGCTGCCCACCCTTCAAGTATTGTCTTACATGTTCTCATGTCCATCATTCAAAAAACAGTTCAACAATGGGCCCTTAAACTTATGGGGATATGATCTAACAAGTATCGCCAGACCAAATCAATTTTGAATCATGCGACAGACAAGGTACAATTATAATTTTGCTTCCAACAAGAAAAGCCACTGCTATCTTAGTTCCTTGAACTCATGTTAGACCATTAGGTTATACATATCGAATTTATAACAAATACGCATATCACAACCCTCTTGCAGCAAAAATCTAAAAGGTGAGGAAAATAATTATTTCTATAACTGTTTATGACAGCTCTAAATCTAATGTTTGAATTCTAAACATGTTCAAATAAGCAGATGGCAATAAATAGGCAACAAAGGCAAACCTTGGAAAACCAAGGCTACAAAGCACAAGTTCATTATGATATGATGTATTCCTTTGTATGTGAGAAACAAAATAAGGAAACAAAGGCTGTTACAGATAAAATTGTCACGGTAATTACTGTGGAGAACTCTACAAAACAACAAGTTGTAAACTTGTGATGTCTTAGACATGAACCGACAGAAAGCATTAGCTAAGGGTAATGTTGCCCTCAAAAAATGAACAAGGGTAAAACAGAATCCAAGATAGATGTACCAGCGATTGTAGCAGAGCATCGGTTAACTGGCCTGATCCGGAAAACTGCTTGTGGTTGATATACTATGCGCATAGTAACCTCAACATTGGCTTCATTTACGAAAAAGAAAGGTTAGAAAGCAGAAATGAGATGCCACCCTAGCGTCTATGATTCTGCTTTCCAAAAGTGGGGAAAAAACAAAGGCATAGATGAACTGCTGAGTGTATCTCACCATTTTTTTGCTGCATGTAAGCGCCAAGCTGAATAGAGAGCTCTTCATCTGCGATGTAGAATGCGTACGGCATCTTGTCCTCCTGAAGTAAAAGTTTACAGACATTAGCTCGCTTAAGTTTGCATGACAATGGGGAAGTAGACTATCTAGCTGATAAGAAATTTGTCATGATAAATTCACGACTTGTCCATTGGCAATGCAGATATTTGACCTTTTGGGTTCAACTCAAATTGGACTTGTCTTAATGAGTACTATCTTTAGGATTTTTTTAAAATAATACATTTTTAAATAATTTTACAAAAATAATATGCCAAAACAAAATTTTACAAAAATACACCTTTGTCGCCGTAGAGATCTGTTTAGTCGTGAATTGAATTGGCCGACGGATTATTTTGTTGTGGATTCACTTGGTTGACAAGGCTGAGGCTTCTGTAGCCATTTGAAATGGTGACAGAGATGCATTTTTGTAAAATTTTGTTTCGGCATATTATTTTTGTAAAATTATTTTAAAAATGTATTTTTTTTTAAAAAAACACTATCTTCATATGTTACATTGTTTACCATGCCCGTCAACTTGTCCTTTTCATAAACTCTTAAGCTTTTAAATTCTTTGGAAATCAAACTACGGAGCAGTAGAGGCGAAATTATTACATTGTGGAGGAGATGATTGACAATCTCCTGGAGCTGAGGCGGGCCGACGTTCTGCGGCAGATAGAGCGGTGCGCCGAGATGCTCCCCTTCGGGACTAACCAGCTGGCACATGACGCTGCTGGTGTTGGTGTCGCCGGGAGGCGCCGCCGCCTGGTTGTCCATCTGAAATCGCCAAAGCGCATGCATGAGCACTGTTAGTCAGATATTAAAAGGAGGAGAGCTTCGCTAATGAGGAGAGATAATTAGTTACGCGAAGAAGCCTGACAACCTAATCAATTCACCCGGCCGCTTCTTGCTTCTATGGAGGAGGAGGAGGGAGGCGGCGTTTGGGGGTTCTGGGGACGCACGACACCAGCAGAAAAGAGAAACAGCGCTGGGCCTCGCATATGGGCTGGGCCTCATCTTATGGCCCTAGAATCCTATACGATTTAGGAGTGCGCCGAGGAGAGTGGCGATGGAGGAGGGGTAGTTGCAGTCGACGGCGGCGAGGAGGAGCTCGGTCGCGGCCGGGAGAGTTGGATGGCAGCAGCGAGTGGTGGTGGGAGAGCGCAGGAGGCGAGATGAGCCTCTGGCTCGCGTCTGCACGTCCGGACTTGGGAGGCATCGCGAGGAGTCTCCCAAGTCCCGTAGCGTGGAGATGTCCGGTTGGCGCAGCGATGGCCGCGCGTACGGAGGAGGAGCCAGGAGGAGGGGACGCGCCCGGCGGGGGAGGACTGTGTGAGAGGCGAGGATGGTCCGTCGCGCTAGCGGAGGAGGCGAGGAGCAGCGTCGGGCGGCGTACGCGACCGCGAGAAGCATCGAAAGGGACACGCGGAGACGAGCTTGCAACGGACAATCTAGGCGGCACAATGGCGATCGGACGGGCCGAACGCGTCAGGGCGACGTGGCTCGCCGAGGGAGCCACAAACCTACGGACTTTAGTAGAGGTAGTGTATATATATATATATATTAAGTCATGCGTTCTACTGAAAATTCTCAAACACAACCTTTTAAGAAAAGTTTTTCAAAACAATGTAGTTGATTGATGAGAAAGACATATATGAAGCGAACTTGTTAGCTATTTAAGAGTGTTTTAAATTATCAGTTAATCATTCATGCTAGTACAATTTTAAAAAGCCTCAACATGATAGTACAACGGTAACTTTAAATAATTTGGTCTTTTCCTTTTTTTTTTATCCTCCTCTTTTGTCTTGAGTGCAGTCTTCTGCACCTTATAACTTTAAACTTTGTTTTCTATACTCATAATTTAATCACAGCTTTAGCTGTCTTGAAAAAAAGAGAGAATGAGCCATGGCCATGGCCTCCTTCTATATCGTTTCTTGTGTCCCCTTGAATCTTTTGTATTGCTTCTTTCTCTCTTTCTCTTGTGTGTGTATGAGTTTTCCTCTTCCTCTTCTCTGTCTCTTCCTGCGTCTCTTCGTATGTCCTCTATGATGGAGATGAAGATGACCTTTTATAGGTGGAGGAGAGGGCAGCCAAGCGTGTGAGTGCTCAGCCTCTATAATACGGTGCCTTGTGATCTTCGGGATTGGCACGTGATTTGATTATGCAATTCTTGCCTTTTAATCTCTGCATTTCCATCCGAATGAGATACAATGAAATAGGATTTTCATGTTATGGGATATGATGAGTATATCATTCCATCCAAGCAGGATATGATAAGGAAACTCTTTCATTTATAAGAGATATGAATAAAATCCTTCCATTTTAAGGAGATGTGATCAGTAATATTTTCATAAAATAGAGGGAATCCGGATCGAGTGTGGGGCGGACTAAGAGAATGAAGGAAAGGTGAGCGAGAAGGTAAGGATGAGCGAACAAAAGAAAGGGGTGGGGGACTAATGAGCGAATAGAAGGAAAGAGAGGGTATGAAGAACGGACCGCTGCCACCAAGTCGTAATTAGAAGTAGTAGAGATATATAGAATAAAAACCAGAGGAATTTTCAACAAAACATGCTTAGTTACACTATAAAAAATATAGGAATTTTTCCAAGATCTTTGAGCCAATGTTTTGTTTCCGGGAATTAAGTGCATAGAAAACATACGTACCACTTCAATTCTACGCATCACTTCCATCCCAGGGTTTCAAATTTTGTCTTCGGTTTACATCTTCAAGGCGGGTGAAATCTCATAACTTCAGTCGAAATCCAATTAAAATTCAAAAATAAAATTTGAAATCCAGAATTTTTGAACCAAAATTTAGCTAAGAAATGCCGAAATCTAGACGAAATTCAACCAAGCGAAAAATGATCAAAACGATATTATTTTTTTAAAAAAAATTGTAGATAGTTCTGACACATCACTAATATTTCCATAAAAATTTCAAATAATGATCAAGCCACAAGAATTTTTAAAAATTCTAACAATGCTATTGTTCTAATAAAAGGCTGACCAATAAAATTCAACCGAATAAAAAATGGTGCAAACCATGCTAGAATATTTTTAAAAATATTTTCGATGGTCCTCATGCATTATAATGTTCCTATAAAATTTTTAGATGATGATCAAGCTTGAAGAATTTTAAAAAATTAGGATAGTACTACTAAAGGCTGACAGGCAAATTTCAACCAAATAAAAAATAGTTCAAACCATATTATAATTTTTTTTAAAAATGGATGGTTCTAAAACATCACTAATGTTCCCATAAAATTTTCATACAATGATCAAGCCTGAGGAATTTTTAAAAATTATAGCAGTGCTATTGTCCTGATAAAAGTTAGATGATCAATAGATAGATTTGATTGAGCAAATAAAAAGGGTTATAATATTTGAAACTTGTAGAGAAGGGTTCCGAGGCAATGCTTAAGCTCTAATAAAATTTTTGCATCATTATCACAATCTAGTGAATTTATAAAATTCTTACAATGGTACTGTATCATTTATGTTCCTTGTGTTTTTTTTTTTGAAAGATAACAAATGAAGTTTAATGCATCCATAGATTTGATTGAGCAAAAAAAAAAGTTTACAATTTATAAAAATTTATATAAGGGTTCTGAGGCAATTATTAAAGTCTCATAAAAATTTTGGATTATGATCACACTCGAGAAATTTTATAAAATTCTGACAATGTTACTATCTCAGTTATATTTTTCTATTTTTGATTTTTTAAAGATAACAAATGAAGTTAAATTATTTTTATTTTTTTTTGTAATATCATAAACTTCTAAAGATAGTACATAAAATTTTCAAAGCATGATCAAGCATGTAAAATTTTATAAAAATCTAACAGTGTTTCTGCCGAAATTATAAAACGTCTCAAAAATTCGGTTTTTGGAAGGTGACTTTCTTCAGGGTTATTGGGCCAAATCTGGTAAAAAAAATCAAAATATGGTCAAACAACCCGGGATTTCGGTGAGCTTTGGCCAAGATTTTTGAAATAATGTAGCAATTTAATTTTTAAATTTTTTTTATCCGACCGAGATTTTGTATCCCATCCCCGGCCAAAATCCAAGATCTCGTGAATTTTCGCCGAGATTGCATTCCATGCTTCAACCTCACTCACAGTTAGTCACCTTCGACCCACTCCTCACAAGGGTTCGAGTTCTAGCTAAGGGATTCTGCCCAGACTTGCAAAAGTTTCAGCAATCATAAGTACTCACTCTGGTCATAAATAGTTGTCGTTTTAGACATCGACACAATCTCTAAAATATAACTTTGACTACTAATTTCTATTATAATATATTAAAAAACCCAATAAAATTATAATATCATGAAAGTACTTTCCGAGACAACTCTATGCATATGATTTTCATTTATCCAATTTAAATATTTAAAAGATATTAACATCTAAAGTTTTGAAATTTTGACTATACCTATATTTAAAACGATAACTATTTGTGACTAGAGGAGGAAGTATCAAACCTGCCATCAACACAAAAGTCACATTGATCTGATCATACTAACTTTATTAAGCTAGTCTCATCAACACAAAGTGTCACCGACCAACCGTATATACCAAACTAACTTAAAGTGTCACCGCTGACCATAGAGATGACATCCTACCTCTATTATATTTGGTGGAATCCCTGCCTCCACATTGATTTGAGTCGGCTTGGCTTCGGCTCGGATCAGCTCGGCTCACGGCTCGAGTCGAGCCGCCAAAATTTTTTTTGCATTTGGGTCTTTTTCGAAAAAAAATACGTTCAGGTCATTTTTGAAAAAAAAATTACGTTTAGATCCTGTTGCAAAAAAAAGATTATATTACGTTTATGTCCTTTAGGCCTTTTTAAGCGTTACGTTTAGGCCCTATTTTGTCCTTATCCGAAAAAAATAACGTTTAGGTCTTTTTTATGTCCTTCGTAAAAAAAATTATCGGGGATCGGTCATCCTGACACGTGTCCAGACCCCTCGGGGCTTTAGGTTGTCCCCCCGAGCTCAAAAGACTGTTCCCGAGCTCGAGCAGGGGTTCCCGCGGGCTTAGACGAAGCTTTCTCGAGCTCGTGATGACCCCCGCGACCTCTTCGGCCTCGGCGACCTCAACCCGGTCTCCAGCATAGTATTCTCTTTTCTTGCGTTACCTCTCTCCCCATCGTGGGAACTAGGGCCACCAACTCCTGTCAAATCCCCTGCGTGGGAACTGGGGCGAATTGCTCCTGTCAGATCCCCTGCGTGGGAACTAGGGTCCAGCGACTCCTGTCAATTCCCCCGCGTGGGAACTAGAGTCAACTGCTCCCATCAAGCTCACAGACACCGCCCGACGTCAGCATTCGAGATCAATGCCCGAGGGTCTATAAAGCGCTAGACTACCCCGAGCAAGAGACGAGAGGAGGAGGCCACGAAACAAGAGACAACAGAACACATAGCAAGAAACCAAAGGAGATGCGCTGATACACCTGCAGGCATACTCATACGCTGCACCACCTCGTCGAGCTCCCCCTCGGCCACCACTTCCGAGCGGCCTCGAGGTCGAGCTCCCTGTTCGTCCTCCCCCGAGGAGCTTTTAGTCACCTTTCGCCTACGGACAAGACTGGAGTAGAGCTATTACCCGACCCAGGGGGCTCGAACCCGTATAAACGTTGTGTCCCCTGTTCGCTTGCCCTTCTTCCCAGAGCTGTGCGCCTACGATGCTCCCTCCTTCCCGGACGAGCACGACTCTGGGCCTCGCCCCTTTACACGATCATTCCCCCCTTCTTTGGTTGACGGTCCCGATCGTCGACAAAAATATTTAGATCATTTTTTCTATTTTTTACGTGTGGAGCGGCGATCGCGGCGTGCCATGCCACCGTAGCTCAGATATATTTATATCCTTTCAATCATTCAACCGAATAAATACGAAAAAAACGTGATTACATTTGTATCCTTTCAACTATTTCACGTGTCTCCTCGATTTGCTCGCTTAGAGAACGGCGATCGCGCGTTTTCTCGATTTGCTCGCGTGGGTAGCGGCGGCCGCGGTGTGAAACGCCGCGGTTGCTTACCTAGTTCTCCATAATCTACGATGACACGGCCCCAGCGTAGGATACAATCAGACTAGATACGGACGGGTCTTATTTTATTTCGTATTAGAGTCGGATATAGACAATACCAAATATCATTTCTCCACTCTATTCACACTGCAGACCTTTGGTCAGATGGTCGTTACCTGCTTCTTTTGCACTCCTACCCAGCTCATTAGACAATATGAGTACAATCAGAGCGAACACGAAGAGACTAATAGTTGAGATATCGAAAAAAAAGAGCACTCTGTATTCACTGCCTACTCACATGTGACAATCCGCCTATGTTTTATCATGTTCCTAAGTAAAGTCATACTAGGCTTTCTCATACCACATGACATACGAACACATACAGATGAATATCGTCCATCCTGTATCCTATTTTGTATATTTTCATCGGAGTCGGATACCAACAGTACCAGATATCCATTTGACATTTTCATATTTTGCTCCACAAGACCTTCGGTCGATTATAATTGTATCGACTCAACTCCTAGCTGGTGCGATCCGCAAACACGTTTGTCACGATTATGCATATGCTCGACCCGTGTCTTTCTTCCTCTTTAGAATCAAAGGAATCGACAAACTCAGCGGTAGACTTGGATGAACTAGCAAATTTAACTAATACAGTTGTCTTTGATATACAACTCTAAATCCTATAATTAAAATATAATTGTATTTGTTCTGTAACTCTAATATATATATATATATATACACACGAGATTAATCTGCACTGTTATAATCTAGCTCCACCAAAATAAATGAAAGAGATTCTTCTCTTTTTTTCGATTAATGTGAGATTTTTAGATTTTATTTCTTTTTAAGATTATCATGGGATTTCCTTGCCCTTAAAAGAAATAATATGTCTCGAATATCACATGCTATTTTTATTTATATAGATATCTGAAAGCTTGGAGCCTTCTCCTCTTCGTCTTTGTACTACGCCCGTACTTGTTCATCCACACCTCGAACCTGACCTTCATGGCCTCCCCGTTCATGATCTCCTTGTAGGTCAGCGTGGAGCTCTCCATCCTCTCCTCGTGCCTCACCGTCATGGCCTCCTCACCAGTCAAGCTTGCCAGCTGCGGGTACGAGGGAGACAGTTCGTGGTTAGCTATTCCAAACAATGAACATGGCTGGAAAAACACAAGGAAAGATTCCAGGCAATGTTGTTCATACCTGGTTCCCCTGGATTTTTTTTGGCATACCAAATTCCAACCGTTGCAGATGCCGCAGACGCTCCACAGCGTGGCCAGGCCAAAATAACTCTTCTAAGGTATATTAAATTCAATATGGATCATCTTTTTTCTCAATCTAAAAATCAGATTAGTTAGAATTTATTTATACTTTCTCTTATAGTAGAGTAGTAGAATTACTTTTAACAAATCAACAAGTAGATATGATTTCTACTGCTCACTTTATACAAGCAAGTACAATGCATCGTAAAATTTCTCTTTACGTTGAAAGTAACGTGGCCAACTTGGACGGAATTGAACAATGTGGAGATAAGGTAGGGATTGGACTAAGATGACGAGGGATCTACCGTCCAGTAGAAATTACTCTAGGCTATACAGATTAGTAGATAAAATGTTCCATCTGATTTTTAACAAGTAATTTATTTGTTTTCCTTATACGTAAGCGCCACCAATACAAACAAAATGTGTATTTATTTATTTCCATTGTACGTAAGCGCCACTAATACAAACAAAATGTGCAGCGTAAGTGCGTTACAATACGATACCTGTCCTAGACCTCTGGTTCAAAAACACTCTTGTGCTTGTGCAAGCCTGTATGCTTGTGCTTTTTCTTGCTCTGGTTTTGATTTGGTCAGGGGTTAACTGAACCACATTTGGGCAAAAGAAATACAACTTCACCGAAAGATCGGAACTGATCACATTTGGGTTAATTTACAGTTTCACAGGTTTTTATTGCAGTACATGTAAAACTGTTGAAGTTGAGGGTGATACAAATTCGTTCCCTACTCCATCTTAAATCTACTCATACACGAAGTCTGCTATATGTTACTGTAAATATGTCTTTGTAGCCTAAGGCAAGAGCAAGAATTTCATTGTAAACATCTCCTCGTATAATGAAATTGTATTTGTGTGCCCGTGGTTTTTCCTATAAGGATTTTCTACGTAAAATCCCTATGTCCTGTTTTCTTTGATCCTATATTTTTACCGTGTATTTTGTAACAAGTGGTATCAAAGCTTAAGGTTTAAGATCTGAGTCTCTACTCCTGGGAGGAGCCTCCAAGAAGCGGACATCATATGGCATGACGTAAAATCAGCATCAAGGCACCTTCACACAAACAATTCTATTGAGAAAGGAAAAAATCGTCAGCCATCGAGTCGTCCAGATTTTCCAGAAGTTGAATCCGAAGCAGGTTAGCAAAATCGTCAAAAATCGACCAATTATCACGAAAATCGACTGTATCGAGCCGGCTCGGTTTGTGAAATTGTTCGGTAAACTGGTGGAATTCAAATTCAAATTCAAAAAATTCGAGAAATTTGGAAAAATTTGTGCAAAAATTCCCTAAAATTAGTATTAACAGATTTGTGACCTCTGCCATCAAAAGGGTATGAAAAAACAAGTTTTTGAGACGTTTGTGAATCAAAACTGAATTTTGAGAATTGAAAAGGAAAAAAAAGAGAAAACAGTAATGGCCTGCGGGCCTATAGGCCACAGTACATAGGCCCAATAGCAGCCCGGACCAGCCCACAGTCTCTAGAACAAGTTAAATGGCTTTTATGGTTGGTTCCGACCGCATTATTGATCTCACGACAGCAGCTTCTAGCTTCCCCACCTCCTGGCGTTGGCTCCGGCCAGATCCGGCGATGGCCACCCGAGAAATCGACATCGAAGGTCGAAATTCGAGTGAAGTTGCTCGAAAATCGACCATCCAGCAGCAAAAATCGGGCAGTGTCACGAGCGCGTCGATTTTCGTCACAAACCGAGCGACTTTCGACTGCATCTAGGCTATTTTCGGTAAGTTTTCTTGATTTTTGGTTATTTGTTCATAAATGGCAGTAGAGGTGGCCGGCTTGGTATCAAACCGATCGATTTTCACACCAAATATATCAATTTTCACCTCAAATCCATTGATTTTTGCTCTGTACAGTTTGGTTTTGGATACTTCTTGCATGAATGGCAATAGACAATGTCACATTGCAGCTAATGATGTGGTTAGGGTTAAGATTAGGTAAGCAGGAGACAAGGTTAGGGTTAGCAGTAGATGATGTCGTTAGGGACAAGGTTAGGGTGCCGATTAGCAGTAGATGATGTGGTTAGGGACAGGATTAGGGTTAAGGTTAGCAGTTGTTAGCAAGGGCACACATTAACATGATGTTTTGTATTAGCATTCAATGATTCTAGCACGTACATATAGTTGATAGCAAGAACTGATGTAATGCCTTTTATTGGTACCATGTACATATAATTCGTAATATTCACCGATGTAATGACTTTCATTGCTATCACATACATATAGTTTTGGCAAGAATTGGCATTAACTTGATATTTTGTGTTAGCTAACTTCTTATTGTTTTGTATTAGTAGATGGCAGACCAGGGCGACGTTGTGTAGGAGCACGATAGCAAGATGGGGGTCGGTTTTCAATGCAAGTATTGTCACAAAGAGAAGAAAGGATGCGGTGCAACCCGACTGAAACATCACTTGGCAAGGAGCGATACGAATGTTGTCCATTGCAGTCAAGTTTCAAAGGAGGTTCACGAGTACTTTCAGCGTGACCTAGACAGGACGAATGACAAGAAAAAGGGAATGAGAGAGGAGAGGCTAAGGAAGGAAGCAGCTGGCGATTCCTTGCCGAAAAGAAGTGTATATTCTGAGTATACGGGTGGTGCTGATGAGGAGAATCAACTGCAGCAAGCCATGGCTGCCTCCATGGCAGAGGCAGAATTTATCAGCCGGACAGGTAACATATTTGAGCACGGTGCTGGCAGTGAGACCTCTAGAGGGGCTAAAGAAGGGGGTGGCAGTGTGTTGCCAAGGATGTTACGGAGTTCGTCCCAACGGGACAGACCGGCCGTAGGGGATTACAACCTTGGTATAGTCTGTGGTTTTGTACAAACAAGGATTGACACTGGGAGCTAGACACTGAAGGGGAGGAATGCAAAGCAGGTGATTGGCCCGGTTTGGGCCAAAATTTTCCATACAGCTGGTATCGTGGGGAGGAAAGTAGACAATCCTTACTTCGTTAGTGCCGTCAAGGAAACTCAAAAATATGGTAAGCGAGCTTTCAAATTTTCGTCCAGTTGTACGTCCAATAATAGCTCAAATGGTCATCCTATATTTTATTTGAAGGCGAGAGTGTCCTGTCTCCAAGTGAGAGAGACATAGACGGCAAATATTTAGATGCCAACGAAGCGGATATACGAAAAAAGATAAAGAAGTTCAAGATGGAATGGCCTACATATAGCGTAACAATCATGTGCGATTCTTAGATTAGGCCGACACGCATGAGTATTATCAACTTCATAATATACTGCAACAGCACTATGTTCTTTCACAAGTCCGTGGATGCGACGGGCAAAAGTTAGGATCCCTCATACTTGTGGAAGGTACTTGCTCTCATTGCTCCTCTTCTGAAATCTATTTGAAGTATGCATGATGTAATGGAGGTTTTCATTTTGTTTGTTGACGCAGGAAATTGCCTTAGTGGTAGACAAGGTGGGTGCGTAGAATGTTATGTAGATTGTCACGGACAATGGTGCCGACCATAAGAAGGCATATAGACTCATCGCACGGAAGCACCGCAACATTGTGTGGCAGCCTTATGTGACCCACACGATTAATTTGATGCTGAAGCAGATTGGAGAGTTCCCTGACCACGCCTCTTTCATTTAGAGTGCTAGGAAAATCTTTCGATGGCTGTACAACCATTCTAAGTTTCATGCCATGATGAAGAAGCATATTGGGGGCGAGTTGGTCAAGTGGAATGCTACTCACTTTGGAACAAACTACATGTTTTTAGACAGTTTCCTTCGTCGCAAAGATAAATTCTTGCAATGGATGGCCTTGGAGGAATTTCTATCATCGCGCTTTGTTAATACTGTAGATGGGAGTTATGTGTACTTGTGACATTCGAGTTTGGATTGGTGGGACAACCTTCGTTCAGTTGTTAAATCTGTGGAACCGTTGTACGCCTTCTTGCATTTCACCGATCAAGACAGGGTAGTTCTTATATTGAGTGAGGTGATACTGCGGTATAACATAATGCGATAGGAATATGATAGCTTGTTTCATGACTCTCCAGCTACTTTCGATTAATACATGAATGTCGTGAACCCTAGAATTAGTGACCTAACGCGTGATATTTATATAAACGCCGATAGTACATTCTTCTTTTTTCGCAAAATATCTTGTACTTGTAAATACTTGTACTAACATGTTTTCTTGAATTTCATGTAGCTGCCGCCTTGAATCCCCGAATGCATTACTCATATGGCATGACCAACACCTTCTTGCAAAATCTCCGGGATACTTTTGAAGCGCTTGCTAATGATACCGATATGGCGATACGAGGTCTTCACGAGGCCGATCATTTCAAAAGAAGGGCAGGATCGTTTTCGACTGTGCTAGCTAAGAGGATGGCACATGATCCCAAAACTTCCCCTGGTATTTTCCTTATATCATCTTAAATATAGTGACACTCTCGTATTTTCACCTCGTACTTATTGTTATTTTCGTTAAATTACAACATATTGGTGGGGGTGTGTTCGGTTCAGACACACCCACGCTCCAACAGTTGGCTCAGCGTATCGTTTCATATTGCGCTTCTTCCAGCGGATGCGAGCGCAATTGGAGCACGTTCGTGTTCATCTACACTAAAGTTCATAACCATCTGTCATACAAGAAGCTCCATAAATTGGTGTACGTTAATTACAACTTGCGGCTTAGAATCCAAGAATAAGAAAGTGACAAGTCCGCAGCCGAAAACGATCCATTCTAGCGTCTTATGGAGCTTACACTATACGACGCAGAAAATCCAATCCGACAGTGGATGGAGAAAGGGATGTCTAATGCTGACTCCTTACTTGATGAGGATATAGGGAGTGACACCCCCTTCCTATCACACCTCGTGACAGATCCGGTAGACACTGATGCATTGCGAAAGAATACTAAGGCTACAAGCATCCCCGAATAGGCAGACAAGACAATGGGTGACACACATGAAAAAGAGGAAGCACCAAGCAATGCCAATGAGGGAGCAAGCAAAAAGGAGAGCTCCCTCAAAAGGAAAGGGGAAGCTTCCCATATAGTAGGAATAGTACGTAGGGAGTGATGACTCAACTGATAGCACTCCCGAGGACCATCGGAGCCCGTCGTACCAAAAATCCAATGACAGTAGCTCCAAAACGGACAACGATGGAGGTCAGTCCGGTGCTAATTCCCTCATCTGTCTCACTTCCCACTCAGAAGCATAGCTTCCCATACAATTTACAATGGAGTCCCAGTACACTCATATCACACAGGACAAAGACCATAGGGCTCCATAATTACCTAGGACGACTACTGCAGGCAAGGAGAGGGACCATCGACAATAGCTATAGCTCGTATAGCGTCGTCGAGACGAAAGAGAATTATGGCTCATATGGCCCATACGACTACGCCATTTTGGATTCTCGTATGTAACCTCTCATTCAATGGGTATATGAGTGGCAAGACCTAAAAGTTTATGCCATGTTGTACTAACAGCGGCAAACAACTAGCCCGTAGACAGAGCAAAGTTGGCACTTATATAAAGCGGAGTTGCTAGCTACATGAGGTTTGCTGATGATATCCACATAAGAGTATAACATGGCCAACCAAGTGTACAGCCAACAATACTACCTGTAGCCCTAAAGGTAATGTTTCATTTTATTGCAACTTGATTTTTTTACTAACATAGCATTCATTAGGTCCAACATAACATATGTGTCACAATGGAAGACCGACGAAGTTATGCCAAGTGCGAACATTCATTTTAGGTGAGAAATGTTGAATTCAAATATCATTTGCTATGCTACTGAAATGAATGTTACTGAAATATGGACGTGTTGGATTGATTTGCGTATGTATTCAAATGAAATGTTATTTATTGAGATATTATTGCTAAATGCTTATTTCATAACATGATATTGTCTCAAATATAGCAAAGATCATGCTGAAATTCACCCAAGATTTTCCATATTGTTACATAGTTGTGCTATTGTTGTAAAATGTGTACTTTACAACTTGACATTGTCTTCAAATATATAAAAGATTATGCCAAAATTTTATCATATTTTCCATAGTCTTTTATGTATTTCTAATATATATTTTGATTTTTTGAGCCTTTTTGGCTTTTTACTAATTTTCACCATTTTCTGGAATTTTTCCTCCTTTTCCCTTTTTTTCATGCATTTTCCATTCACCGCTGATTTTCCCTAAAAATCGGTTGATAATCACCCAATATCGCTCGATTTTCAATCGAATCGGCCTATTTTCAACGATTCTAGCATCGGTTTGACCGCAGTTTCCAAACTGATTTGAATTTACAAACTGTTCAATTTGTATCGATTTTCATGCCGTAGGGATTTTGTTTTTTCAGCTCAAAACGATTTTGCAAACCCTGACCCGAAGAGAGTTCGATTCCTAAGTCAAACCGGCTATGTTCTTGAGGCGACAGCAGTGAAGTCAGGCAACGCGTATGCGAACGAAGCCGGTATTGACGTGACGCAGGAGCGGCATGCCGAGCAGGGTTAACAAAATCGATATGGAGAAAATAGCTCGAAATTCGAAATTCAAAAATGGAAATATCAAGCCAAAAATCTATCAAAATCGTAGAGTTTCAAAATCAAATTTTTTGGAGAAAAAAATTCAAAAATCCCCTGTTTTGATAGAAAATCGATGAACTAGTTGAACTTTTTTGGCGATCGATTTACTTTAGCGATTTTCGTCGATTTTCACCGATGTTCAACCAGTTTACGTCACATAAATTTTTCTAAAATTTTGATTTTTTTTTAATTTAACTGATTTACCGAACGATTTCGGAAACCGAACCGCATTGATACAACTGATAATCACGATTTTCGAAGATTTTGCGAACCCAGACGCTAAGGCAACCACGCAGCAGAACGTAGCAATTAAAAAAAGGAAACGGCCAACAACATCATCACGTCTAATCCCACGTCACAGCAAAAGGCAAGCTCCTGTAGCAACAGTGCAAAAGAAGGCGATAGCCGGCTCAGATCGACTCCCTCCGCGACGTCGCGAAGAGAAAAAAAAGACGTGCAGAACAATGCAGGAACAGTACGTGATTTTACCGCAGTGACAGTATCGCACAGTATTCGGTAGCTGCAGCGCAAAGGGCCCTGCGCAGCGAGAAAGGATCGCTGTTTTGTAAGGCACGAACCTGTCACCTACCGAGTCTAGGGAGGGAGGCCGATAGTGCTAGAGCTAGCACTGAGCACGGTAGCAGGCGGCTGCCGCACTCCAATGGCGCGGAAGGAGGCGCCGTGGAGGGGTAGCGTGGGAGGAGGTGTGGCATATGCGGGAGCGGGCGCGGGGAACGTGGGAGGAGGCGTGCCGCAGAGGGGGAGCACGGCTAGATTTACAATTTTTTCGAAAGAGAACTATTTTTAAAAAAAGAGAGAGGAGAGAGGACAAAACAGCGATTACTTCGCGCAGCGAAAGAAGGCCGGAGGAAAAAAAAGCTACAATCTAACAAACAGTGTGCTTAATGTAGCTACGGTGATATAACTGTAGCAGAGATATCGATGCACATAGTACATAATTCTAGTAACACAGTACTTTCGGCGCATAAGGTGTCGATCATGATTTGATTCGAGGAGAGTTGCATTATATTTTAGCTACAAGAAGAATTCGTCTCAAAGTGAAGATTGTTGAAGTTGAGAGTGATATGAATTCGTTTTCTACTTCATCTTAAATTTATTTCTACACAAAGTCTGCTATGGATCACTATAAATAAGTCTATGTAACCTAGGGTAAGAGCAAAAGTTTCATTATAAATATTCTTTCATATAGTGAAATTTCTTTCATGCGCCCGTGGTCTTTTCCACAATAGTTTTCCACGTAAAATATCTATCTTCCGTTTCCTTTGATCTTATATTTTTATCGTGCGTTTTGTAACAAAAACAACATAGGAACTCCAGCTCTGGGATTTGTTGTATGTTCCGCCCATCCAAAGCAAAAACTGATTGCCGGCAGGAATCCACCGAAATTGTGAGCCTTGAACTGGTCCAGTCTTTGATGGAAAATGTGAATGAAAATTTGTTAGTCCTACAATCCATATTTTCTGATACAAGCCCTGCAAATTGTATTCCCAGAAAAATTAGTTGCTCAGAGATGAGATGATTCTCACATCAATCAAACAGTTCTGAATGAATGTGTATCAGTGGGTAAGCTGTGTCCGGTGCATCCTCCTCGAAAAATGTAATGCATATTGTTAGCAAAAAAAGTCCGAATAAAAATTGACACACGCGAACCAGCGAAGACTCGGTTGGCTTGTTGCGCTAA
This sequence comes from Otatea glauca, assembly GCA_036346275.1. NCBI lineage: Eukaryota > Viridiplantae > Streptophyta > Magnoliopsida > Poales > Poaceae > Otatea > Otatea glauca. The sequence goes on from CM070723.1 coordinate 55,089,218, forward strand.
TTAGATAGCAGCCCGTCCGGGTTCGAGTCCTTGGACTCGCCTGGGTGCGCACAGGAGTTAGGTGCAGCACGTGTGCGTGCGTGGGCATGTGTGCGTGTGTGGGTGTATGTGCTTGCATTGAATAGGCTTCGGCCAATGTCGTTGCACGGCAGGTCCATCCTGACCCATGGTCTTTGTCGCTATTTCCATTCATACCACAACCAACGAATGAGGAGAGCCCGACCAAACCTGTTGAAGTCTTTTACCCCTAGTGCCCCTGGCTTCTTCGGCCTGCCAACTAGTCCAGTTTACTAAACAATGGCCGCCTTTACAATTTTCTTCGCCCTTCCAAATGAAACTTCTTCGGAGCCTATTGAGCCTTTTAGTCGCCCACTTGGTCAGGGGAAGTACTATGATGTGATAAGTGGCCAGGACTGTAAGGACTGAATCTGCTAGGATCAATCGAGCTGCCCTGGAAAGCATTTTTCCCTTCCAACCTACTAGCCTTGCTCTAGCTTCGTTGATGATGGGCTGTACATCTGTCCTTTTTAGCTTGGTTGGACATAGTGATAATCCTAGATACCTGTAGAGGAAGGTTTTCCTTTGAGCCGAGAATCCCTACATAATGGATGACAGATCGAAGCTGTCGCATCTTTTCAGATATATTTCACTCTTTTGGATTTTGTCGCTAGACCAATCGCTCCACCAAAGATGGTCATTATGGCATGCAGCTCTGCTGCATCAGGGTTGGCAAAGATGGCCGCATCGTCGGCGTATAAGGAGATGCGAAGGCTGGCTGACTGTAATTGTAACATTCTGATTAAATTCTCCCTAGCAGCCTTGGCGATGAGATGTTGTAGCAAGTCGATGCCCAAGATGAAGAGCATAGGTGACAGTGGATCTCCCTGTCGAAGGCCTCTTATGTGTCTGAGCGACCGCCCTGGCATCCCATTGAGGAGAATTCTTAAGGAGGACGAAGCGAGGATCATTGAGATCCAGTCTCTCCAGCGCTGGCCGAACCCAATTTGCTCTAAGAGCTCAAAACAAGTACTCCCAATTAACTGAGTCGAAAGCCTTGGATATATCAAGTTTGAGGAAGAGTGTCAGAATCCTCTCCCCGTGTAGTTCTCTGGTTAGGTTGTGGATGTAGATGAAGTTATTATATATGGATCTTTGCTTTATGAAAGCTGTTTGGTCGACGGATATGATGTCCGGGAGAAAAGGCACCAGCTTGTTCGCAAGCAACTTGGAAAAGATCTTCCCGGCACTGTGTATAAGACTTATTTTCTTTTAAGAAAGGGATTTTTTTGTTAATTTACTTGAACCCAGACCAGAAACACTGTAGAATAAGAAAAGGTTAATGACCACTACTAGGACACTCCCGATCACTGGCGAGCATACGAAAAGTCAGACCGGTGATCGAATTGGCCTAGCCCTAGCTGCTGGTTCACCGATTCGCGGACCGCCGGTCCTTTGGATACTAATATTTTAATGTATACTAGTTGAGTGTCCGTACTTTGCAACGGAAATATATTTTTGAACTAAATCATCAAATTATATAATATGTTTATAAAAACAAATTTGTACTCTTGAGTTGCCAAGAGGAAGAAGAAGTGGGAAATGGGCTGAGGTGAGCGGTGTGGACGGAAAGAGAGATGCGGTTAGTTTTCTTTTTATTCGAAGTTGGGGGAGCATATCGCGGCCTGCAGCTTATATATTGGCGCTGCTTTTTTAAGGAGGAGGAAATAGAGAACGGATCACTGTCACCAACTCCTAATTAGAAGTAGTAGAGATACGTTATTTTAGGTCTAAAAATTATTTTAAAAATTCAATACATCCTTTTCGAAAGACAAATTCAACTAATTTTAGTACATACAGTCGAACATTTGCAAGAGAAGCAAAATAAAGATAGAAACCAGCAGTAAAACAATTCATAATTTAGGCAAGCAAAAATAGAAAAAAAGTTGAAACCAACAACACAACCTATGCAAGGACAAGTCGCATATCTGTCATGGAAGAAGGTCGGCGAAGAGCTCGTGGCAGCAGTGGAGAACTTTCGGGTTGAAAGAACCGACGATCTTATCGTGATTTTGGAATTATCGGGGTCCTTTTTTAAAAATAATCGGTAGTAGGACCTATTCGTGATTTCGAATTTTAGATGACTTTTTCACAAAAAATTGTACCTTGTGGCCTGCATGCTCGGCAAATCTTCCGGGCATAAGATATACTAGATGCGTATGAGCGGTGCGCCGCGATACCGCGCGAAGGTAAGTTTTCGTGTAATCAATGAAATTTAAATGCATCAGTAGTACTATCAGAATTCTTAAAAATTACGCAAGTTTGATCATGCTTTGAAAATTTTATGGTAGCTTACGTATGCTCTCAGGGCCCTTCTCAAAAAGTTTCAAAAATTTGCAATATGCTTTACCAGGTCAATTAAATCAGTGAATCTGCTTTAAATGCGTTAGCACCATTGTCGGATTTTTTTTAAAACTGCATAAGTCTGATCATAATCTGAAAATTTTATGGTATCTTAGTCATGCTCTTAGTACCCTTCTAAAAAAGTTTTCAAAATCAAATTCATTTGATGGCTTTGGAAAACCAAAAAATACGAAATTTAAATGCATTAGAATTTCTAAAAATTGCATAAGTTTAATCATGGTCCAATTTTTTTATGGTATCCTATGCATGCTCTCAGGACCCTTATAAAAAAGTTTCAAAAATTTCCAACATGATTTATTACCTCAATTAAATCAGTGGAATTTCTCTGAACATGTTAGTAGCATTATTAGAATTTTTAAAAACTGTACAATTTTGATCATGATCCAAATGTTTTATGGTAGCTTAGGAATGCTCTTAGGACCTTTATAAAAAAATTTCAAAAATTTATAAAATTATTTGGTAGCTCAATTAAATCAGCAAAAAAATTACCTCAACCGGTGAAAGGACCTAAACATAATTATACATTTGTTTGAAGGGCTCTAATGGAGGGCTGACACGTGGAAGGGCTCTCTGGCCCGAAAGTCTTCGGACTATCCGGTAGAAGCTAGTCGCTTCGGTAGCTTGCCTGCCAAGCCTTATATAATTATAACTAGCCAGGGTCACGCGCTACGCTGCGTCGTGTGAAATTTCGGTGCGTGACGCTGCGACGTGTGAAATTTGGAAAATTCGATCGTGTAACGCGGCGCCATGAGAAATTTGGTCCGACGGATATTTCTGGAAAAAACGCGTAACTCCGGTTTCCTGTTTTTTAATAAAAAATGTGCTGTTAGGAGCCATCGGTGAATCTGTGGGTTTTGTTTTGAGAAAACCGCGGAGGGATTTAAATGTTATTTAATTTTTTTGAGTAAAAATGGGTCGGCACGACCCGTCAGTTAATTTGTTGACTGCTATAAACCTTCGGCGAATCAGTGTTTTTTGGGATAAAACCGTGTACGTATTTTTTGTTTTTTTCGGATCCATTCTACCAAAAAAACGATTTAAACATCATTTAGTTTTTTTTAAGTAAAAACGGGTCGGTAGGAACCGTCAGCTAATCTGTAGACTGCTATAAACCTTTGACGAATCTGTATTTTTTTTGGGGAGAAAACTGCGTCAACTGTAAAAAAACGATTTAAACGACATTTAGTTTTTTTGGGTAAAAATAGGTCGGTAGGAGCAAAAAAAAAAACGATTTAAACATCATTTAGTTTTTTTGCGTGAAAACGGGTCAGTGGGACACATCACTAATCAGAGATCGATATAAACCTTCGGCGAATCTATATTTTTTGGGGGTAGAAAACTGCGTCCACTATGAAAAAAACGATTTAAACGACATTTAGTTTTTTGCGTAAAAATAGGTCGGTAGGACCTGTCGGCTAATTTGTGGACTGCTATAAACCTTCGGCGAATCTGTTTTTTTTTCTTTGGGAGAAATCCTCGGGCGTATTTTTTGTTTTTTTCCATTCGTGTTTTTCTTATTTGGGAGAAATCCTCGGACGTATTTTTTGTTTTTTTCCGTTCTACAAAAAAAAATGCCGAGAGGAGTTGAATGTAAACCATAGAGGAACCTAAATGTAATTTCGTTTTTTTCGTGGTCAGATCTTCTAAAAAAATTCGGAGGATCTGAACGTAAACCGCAGAGGGACTTAAACGTAATTTCACCTTTTTCGGATCTTTTTTGTTAAAAACCGATCGAAGGACCTAAACGTGATTTCGGATTTTTCGGTAGACCATTTCACGCATGAGCTGAGGTGGCGCCCTAGGAGCCGGCTAAATCTCAGCGCTATAATATATAGTATACATACATTACACCTAATTATATGTTTGAATTCCGTAATTCTGCTGTACTCTGACATAGATTTAGATAAAGAACATAGATAACATAGGTAGTATATTATCGTGCGCTTTCAATAGAACAGTGCTCGATGTGGATTGATCTAGTCTAGATTCTAGGCAGGCAGAATCTTCTGAAATTTTCGTCCATACAAGTCGTGAGGCTTCTTCACCACGAGTTTTAATTTGGGGTACGGGTACGCTAAATTATCTCTCCGTACTAACCTATAAATAGTTATCATTTTAGATATCGATATAGTCTCTAAAACATAGCTTTGATTATTAATTTTTATTATAATATATTTATCATACCCAATAAAATTATAGTATTATGAAAGTACTTTTCGAGACAACTTAAATATTCCATGTGTAACTTAAATATTTTAAAAAATATTGATAGTCAAAATTCAAAAGTTTGATTGAACTTATATTCAAAACGACAACTATTCATAACAGGGAGTAATATACTGTACTAACAGTAGTGAGAGCTGACAATTATGTGGCAAGTACGCTCTAGAGCTGATTAGTCCTTGTTAGATGCAGTAGCAGTACACTTTGCTGTCAAAAACTCAATGAGTCATGGTACTGATGTAAATTGATGACTTAAGAGCTAGTGGCGCTGAATACCGATGCTTGCATCCGGCTGCAGTAATACGTCAGCTTCGGTGAATTTCTTCAGCTGTCAATATGCATGGCGCTTAAGGAGCACGCCATTGTTCTGCTGAAGAAGAAAGAGAAGGTAGTGTCCATATAGGTGGTATCCAGCAACGCAAGATCTTGAGAAAATTTCGCTTGTTTAAGTCGCATCCCATCCATGATGCCATGCTGAATAGCGAATAACGTTTACCAACCAACCCTGACCGCCTCCGTTTTCTTTGGAACGCAGATCGTCCAACGAGGGCTACAATTTCTTTGTCTTGCAATCGACGTTACTGTTAGTAAACAGACAGATAGCACCCTCCCAAGATGGGCCCAAGCTCCGGTAAGACCAACAGGACCCGTATGTATGACCAGCAAGAACTCTCTGTGGGAAACCGGGGCCATGGATGCATGTTGCTCTTCAGTCCAAGTAAGCCTGGAAGCAAAGCTTCAGAATCAGAAATGTCCAAGTTTGGTAAAGGTCATCATTAGTTCCAGAGCTCTTGTATTTAACTGCATGCACTAATCACCGTCAGACACGAATCCAGCACAACCATCAAGCTGGCACTACTACATAATATTTCGTTACAGACGGTTCTAAATCGTCGTCTCAGATTGTTTAGTGAACCGTTAGTAACAAAGTGTTAGTGATAAAATAGCACAACACAGACGGTTTGAGAACCGTCCGGGAAAATTGTCATCACTGATAATTCTAAACAAGAACTGTTTGTGATGTGTAAGTCATCTCAGACGATTCTAAATAAAAACTGTCTGTGATGTAATATACATTACAAACAGTTCTAAATAAGAAATGTCTGTGATGACATAGACATCACAGACAGTTTCAAAGTGGAATCGCCTATGATACCTCTTACATCACAGACAATTATAATGTGGAACCGTATGTGATGTTTGTCTCATCAGAGACGGTTCTTATTTAGAACCGTATGTGATGTTGTGTTTTTACTATTTATACTTTTCTACTTACTAGCTAGCCTTAGGAAATGCTAGCCATGCCATCTAAAACAAAAATAGATTACATAATTTACATCATAAGTATATTATTATGACATACATTTCAAAAATCAACTCAGATTACATATTATATACTATGTACAACGCATCTATTTCAGAAATCAACTCAGATATATTAACTAATTGAATCCATAACTACAACTCACAAATTCACAACACAAAGATTCACAAATTAACCCAAGTGGTAACAAATAAATTCATAACTCATCAAGTCAGGGTGAGTGGCACTCGCCTTTTGGATTTATGACATCACACATCAAGAAGGCACAGAGTTGTTCTCGAATTTGTAGCAGATCAGTCTGTTCCAATGCAGATCAACGCATTTCCAAGCTTGTCGATGGAAGAGTAAAGTCTTGCATATATATAAAATTGATAAGTGGAAACAATTATTATAAGATTGACAAACCTCTAGAAAATTGGTCTTCTTTGCACCAATGAGGATTTGTATGTTGTGGCAAACGTAGAATTCACATTGGTTAGTGGCATTTGGCTGCTAGTGGTATTGCCAAAATATAACTGGTTAGTTTTGGAGGTATTATTATGGAGTGTGAAGGATTATTGTGTACTAACGGATACCAAAACCTTATGAACGTGCTTCAGTTGCGATGAGTCCTTTTGTGGCCCTCCACGAGCTATGCAGACATTGAACGACGTCTCGATTAATTTTGCGATAGGCATCAACTCGTGGGTGCCGCCCTTTTTGGAATCAAGGTAAAATACCCGGTTCTGTCTTGATATAATTACGAATAGAACCCAGTGAAACCTACACAGGTATGTCGTCATGGTCATTCAACCTAACTTCGAGCCGTGTGTAAAGTACAAATCAGTAAGTATAGCAACTAGTGAAGCACTTACCCCGGGTTGTAGGGTAAAAGTATGAAATTTGTTTCTCGTTGAGCCAGTAATACGTTTTTCACATACTCCTAGACGACTTATAAATTTTCGTCTATGGTTTGCTTGGACACCATGTGTGGGTCGAGGAAACCCACCGGTTCTTTCTCTTTTTTTTCTTCAATGATCATGTATCTATATATAAAAAAGCAAGGATCATATATATATATATGATATTTATCGGTATGACACGAATGTAGACCGTGATTACATACATTTACAATGTCCAGCATATGATGAGTGAGGCATCGAGGGTGTCGAGGTTGTAGAGATCAAACAAGTCGTTGAAGCTGATCACGAAGAAGCCCCTGAAAACTGGTGCAAGAAATGCTCCTCCTTGAACTTGATTGAGATACTCAATACCTGTTGTGCCACTGGCTTGTTGGCTTGTTCCATGCACCAATTTTGCAATCTAACACAAGCTATTATAAGCATTTGCTGGTGCTCTACTGGTATGAACGGTTGTCCTATCTTGAATCACCGCGCCAACGGGGCAAACAAAAAGTCAGGGGCCGCCGTGGTCTGCTTTGATTTGACCTTTTTGCCCCTCGCAGTCTATCATGGATCGTCTTCACGGGAGACGACTGGGTCTGAAGTGAAGTACCAGTGACGAGTACTCATACAATGGGTACCCCAATGGCCCGGAGTAACGAACGGGTCGTCCCATGCTCGGCTCCGACCAAAGGCCTCACGGGTCCACAAAGGACACTCGACCCCGACCTAACGAGCTGCTCCAAGGTCGTCCCCGACCTAACGGGGCGTCCGACCCCCGCCACAGGTCGGACTCCTCACCGGCTCCAACAAAGCTGAGGCAATCTCCGCCAAGGGCCAAGTGTCAGGCCTCCGCCGGCCATCGGTCACGTGGTCTACGGATATGACCGCTTAAAGTGACCGTGCGGGGGCAAGTGGCTCCTTCCCAAGACAGCACGAAGGTTGCTAAAGTCAAGACTCCGGTCTCATCGTCCAGTCACGCACAGTATAGAGATACGCTCCCTCCCGAGGCAGCACTAAAGACGTAATATGACGTCGGCGCCGTCGAGCCCGCGAGCAAGGCGGTCTGCTGTTTTCCAATGAAGCAGCAAACTGATCTACTAGATGAGCCCACCAACCCGGTATGGGCAGAAGAGGAGGTCGACCAACCACCAAGACCGAGGGTCAGAACTCTTAGCATAGATGTCTTCATCCTTCCCTCCCCGACTTTCCATGTAACCTGCCCCCTCCGACTATATAAAGGGAGGCAGGGTCTTCTGGAGAGACGACGGACGAACCAACGGTCTCTCTCGCCCTCTTCTCTAGATCCCTCAACGAATAGGCTGTTTTCGCTCTCACGTTCGAGCCCTCAGCTCCCGCTTGTAAACACTGTGCAGTCTTCTGCACCTAAAGCAATACGATAACACCACACGAACTGGAGTAGGGACATTCAGCCCGAACCAGTATACATCTTGGGCTTTTTAGTCTAACCATTCAAGGAGAGAGCGCGCGCCCTTAGACTTATAAATTTACTTGCCGTGACGAAAACCCGACAACCAGCTTGTGCCATACGGGGCATGGTAGCCAATTTGCTGGCCTGCTTCGGTACAACACGTGGTTCTAGTAGTGCTGGTAGCTCTAGCGCAGCAGGTGGCTTATGTTGTGCGTGTAGCTTCGGTACTGTAAAACGGTTGTCGAAGGAGATGTCCCTCTTGGGCCACTAGATCAATGTGCCAATGACATCCCCTAGTGTCACGATCTCGCTGCTTAGGGCATCTCCATCATGACACCTTGCAATTTCATATACATCATCTATTGAGTTGCATGCATCACCCGGTTCACCCAAAGGCTTAAGGCGATGAGGAAAGGTAGACAATTCACTTATACTTCAACACTCCCCCTCACGTATAGGCTCCCTCAGGCCTAAGACGTGGAATAGAAGTGGACTGCAATTAATTTTTTAATTGTGTCAACCAGATCTTGAACTCGAGACCTCTTGGCTCTGATACCATATTGAGTTGCATGCACCAGTCAGTTCACCCAAAAACTTAAGCTGATGAGGAAAGGTAGACAATTCACTTATACTTCAACATCGTCGATATTGACCTTTGCCTAACATAGAGCTACCGCGCGATTGTGCAAAATTGATCATCGACCAGATGGATACACGCCCCTCCCAAGCAGTCTGCAGGGGAACAGAGCCATTGGCAAACCTCACTTAGAGATAACATAGCGTGGCCATCTACACAAGGGTGCACAATTAGCTAACATGTCTAACAGGTCTATCTATAGAGTATTCCAGACATATATATTACATGGATATCATCGACAGAAAATTTGGCGTCGTTCACATCTGTCTCAGTCTCAGGGAGTGCATGTATGGCGTCCCCATCGTACACAAACCAAAATTATGACACAAACTTGATACACCATAAAGCTAATTTGAAATGCAAACTTGTACGTAGGTTCGTTTATATACATCTCTAATACACTAAAAACAAAAGTATCTTTCTCAAATAAACAGTGCAACAAAGATACACGACCAAATGATGATCCACAAGATACAAGAAACATTATTTTGATTATAGTTATACTCATATTCATCAATAAGTTAGCCACAAGAAGCAGTTATAATCATTTAGATTATAGCACTAAGTAGGTCAGGGTTCTTTGTACTTATTTTCAGAAAAATCTCATTACAGACGGTTTAAGCTTAAAACCGTCAGTGATGCGAACTTTTAGGCTAAAACCGTCTATGATGAGACTCACGTTCGCATCACTGACGGTTTTAGGCTAAAACCGTCTATGATGAGACTCACATCACCGACAGTTTTAGCCTAAAACCGTCAACGATGTCGTGTTTTTTTGGCTAAAATCGTTATTGATGTTAATGTTAGTCATCGTTGACGGTTTTTGAAAACCGTTAGCGATAAGAGACCTAATTAATATAAACCTTTTTATAATAGCGTGAGCAGCTAGTCAAATTGGAATGACATTTGACACTTCCTTCTTCTTTTGATTACAAAGTCCAAAAGCAACTAATTGGCACCGTCACATGAGTGACTTTTGACACTTCCTTCTTCTTTTGATTACAAAGACGACGACCTTTTACAGTACTATCTCTTGTAAAAAAGTGATGTTCAGGAGGGCTCTCACCTATCCAGTTCGGTTTCACGTTTCTTGCTGTAACGAATACTTTTATCTGGGTAGAGCAAACTTCTCTCATGTACGTACCAATAATCAGCTTAATTAACTCATGAGGATCCGTATGCAACTACTTCTGCTTAGTTACGTCGACGGAAACATCACCTGTGTGAAACTTCATTTGTGTGTAATATGCCTGCTTCATTTTTTCTTCTGTGTGGCATACAGGTCAACAATGCACTAGCTAGCTCGTACGTTCTATATATAGGGCAAAGTATAGACGTGGACGCAACATGAAGGACAAAATTGCCCATGATTAATTATAGTTAGTAGGGATGAAAACGGGTCGGATATCTCTCACTCGATTCGGGACCGGATTTTACTATCCGGTCGGATCCGGGACCGGATCCGGATAATTGAATCCGGATTCGGGATCGGATCCGGAGCATCCAATATCCGGTAAATACGGGACGGGATCCGGATATTCGGATTTTTCCTATTCGGATATCCGGATTTTTCCTATTCGGATATCAGATCGGATATTCGGATTTTCGTATTCGGATATTAGCAAGGCCCAGCCCATTTTCATCATTTTTTTTCCATTTCAGCCCATTTATATTAACAATTAGTTGGTTCTATTGATCCTCAAATAACATATTCTTTCTACGATGTTTGTTGAATTTAATTGATATATAATTTGTTACTATAGTAATGTACTCATATGGTTTTAATTCAATATATATTACTCTATATATGCGTGCATTATCCGTATATCTTTATCCGTTTTCGACCCGAATCCGTCACATATCCGTTCCGTATCCGTATCCCGAATAATCCAAATCCGTATCCGTATCCGGTTAGCCTATATCCGGTTCCGAATCCGGAAAAAAAATATGAGTTAGGATACGAGAAGAGAATATGCGTCCGTATCCGATTCGTTTTCACCCCTAATAGTTAGGGAACCTCCGTACTCATGTGCGGCAATCGATACGCGTGGTTCATGCGATCAAAAAGGGGAACTAAAGAACATCTCTGAATAAACATGCTGTCAAACACTGGGAAAACAAAGAACAAGACGGTGCAGCGGTGCTCTCCAAAGTGTTGGCGTCTTTTTAAAAAAGGACGTGGATTTTGAGTCATCGCACCTTCTCTCCTTCCACTTAAAACCTAACCCTACCCTATCACTTGCGATCACCCAATTTGTTGATTGTGAATTGGTTTCGATTTTAATGGTTTGAGATTTGTAAGATCTTAGAACTATTTGCATTGTAATTTTAGCAAATTTCTAATATATATATGTTACATTTACGATATTATGAAACCATTATATAAGACTATTGAGTTGTACACGTGAAGTATACATCACTTTAAAAAAATTTCTAATTTGGATGCTACTCACCACAATACATGTATCAATCCCCTCGTCAAGCTCATCATAGCTCGCCTCCACATCTACTGCCCTTCTCGATCCTACAGCCAAGTTCGCCATTGCCGCCAACCGTCGTGCTTTAGGCCACGCTTCAAAATGCGTTGTTTGTGGCCAATTCCTTCGCACCATCCAACCAGATCGGTGGTGAATTCCTTCGCACCATCGATCACCAGAGACGTCACAGTAATCCTCTAGGCACGAATTCTTCACTCAACCCTAACGGTGGGAGATTTGAACGCTTCGTCTGAAAAACACCAGACTATTACTGTTTAGGTAAAACCCTAAAGCAAAATACAAGTAGATATAGCAAGCACAGAAGTCAGAAGTCAACTCATCTGATCCCATACTGCTGATCGAAAGTCGGTCATCACTCACGGGCCGGCGACCATCACACCCCTCGCTTTCGCTTCGCCTTCCGGCCTTCTCCAACAAATAGCTAACCTAGCCGCATTCATTCGTTCACCAAAGCACCACAAACTCATCGACACGCGCACACAGCGATCAAGAACCAGCTTGAGAGGTTTTGCGAGGGGCAGGGAGAAGAAAGTTATTGCGAGCTTTCTTCGTTTGGCTGCCATGGCGTGGAGGTCGGCGGCGAGGTGGTGCGGGGGTGGCTGGCGGCGCCGGGGACGGGCTGGCGTGGCAGGCGGAGCTGCGGGCGCACGCGGCGGGGGAGTTCTCGATGGCGGCGGCGCAGGCGAACATGGAGATGGAGGACCAGGGGCAGGTGCTGGTGTCGCCAGACGCCACGCTCGTTGGCGTCTACGACGGCCACGGCGGCCCGGACGCCTCTCGGTTCCTCCGCTCCCGCCTCTTCCCCCTCATCCACGGTACGTATGCATCACCTAATGCGCCTCTCGTAATCTCATCACACGAATGCTTGCTCATTGTGATAGTAAATAAATCGTTAATTTACAAGCGATTAAATTACAGAAAAACTAGATAACGCGTTTCAAGCGTTAGTAACGGTATAGCGGCAGAGCGGGAAACGTTTCGGAATGTTCGTCGTGGTGCTGCCATGGTGGGCAGCTGTGCGAGTCGGTTGGGCGCCACAGACTCATCGTCCATACTTAATGAGGGTGCCTATGTTTGTGCATGGTAATGCGCGGTGTGCTCATAGCGCTACAGCAAGGTTATGTAGGTAAGTCTAGGTCTCGGCTCGCCCATCCAAACAAGGTCTCATAGCAATTTCAGTATCAAAAAAACTAGATAACGCTATAGCGTTCAAAGCATTAGAGGGCATCACGCGCATCCATGTCAATTTTTTCTAATCAATTCAATCTACATCACCGGGTGCTGCTACCACATACACCCACCCACCTCATTCTTTCCTGTATGTGCTCTCTCTCTCTCTCTATATCTATCTTTCCCTCCCTTCACCATCTCCCGATGAATCGCCTAGCACAAGTGGCTCCCGTGGCTGGTGGCACGGCTTAGAACTGCCAGATCTGGTGGCAGTGCAGCTCACGACCAATGGAGGACAGCAGCGGTGCTGCTCACGTGCAATAGATGCGCAGCCTTGGGCAAGGCGGGGTATGACGGTTGACGGAGGCACGGCTTGTGGTGAGGCAGAGGACCGCGATGGTCCGGTTGTTCGCCTAGCTGCACACGTACGACATGTATAGCACGGTCACATGCGAGCCCAAGGCTCGACGATGAGCATAATCGTGCACAAAGGCAGGAGTGTTGTGCGGATGAAAGCCCTTGCTGAAGTCCCGTGAAACATTTTCTAAAACTTGTTGAAGCTTTCTGAAACTTCTTGAAACACGCTTCAAACTAATTCTTAAACTTCTCGAAATTTATTGAAACTTCCACGAAACACACTAAACCTACTCGAAACCTCTAACCTTCTTTGAAACTCTTCATGAAACGTGCTAGAACCTGATTTGAAACCTAAACTAGATCTACTCGATGAGCCCACCAACCCGGTATGGGCAGAAGAGGAGGTCGACCAACCACCAAGACCGAGGGTCAGAACTCTTAGCATAGATGTCTTCATCCTTCCCTCCCCGACTTTCCATGTAACCTGCCCCCTCCGACTATATAAAGGGAGGCAGGGTCTTCTGTAGAGACGACGGACGAACCAACGGTCTCTCTCGCCCTCTTCTCTAGATCCCTCAACGAATAGGCTGTTTTCGCTCTCACGTTCGAGCCCCCAGCTCCCGCTTGTAAACACTGTGCAGTCTTCTGCACCTAAAGCAATACGATAACACCACACGAACTGGAGTAAGGGCATTCAGCCCGAACCAGTATACGTCTTGGGCTTTTTAGTCTAACCATTCAAGGAGAGGGAGCGCGCGGCCCCTTAGACTTATAAATTTACTTGCCGGTGACGAGAAACCCCGACAACCAGCTTGTGCCATACGGGGCATGGTAGCCAATTTGCTGGCCTGCTTCGGTACAACACGTGGTTCTAGTAGTGCTGGTAGCTCTAGCGCAGCAGGTGGCTTATGTTGTGCGTGTAGCTTCGGTACTGTAAAACGGTTGTCGAAGGAGATGTCCCTCTTGGGCCACTAGATCAATGTGCCAATGACATCCCCTAGTGTCACGATCTCGTCGTTTAGGGGCATCTCCATCATGACAGCCTTGCGAATTTCATATACATCATCTATTGAGTTGCATGCATCAGCCAGTTCACCCAAAGGCTTAAGCTGATGAGGAAAGGTAGACAATTCACTTATACTTCAACACTCCCCCTCACGTATAGGCTCCCTTAGGCCTAAGACGTGGAATAGAAGTGGACTGCAATTAATTTTTTAATTGTGTCAACCAGATCTTGAACTCGAGACCTCTTGGCTCTGATACCATATTGAGTTGCATGCACCAGTCAGTTCACCTAAAAACTTAAGCTGATGAGGAAAGGTAGACAATTCACTTATACTTCAACATCGTCGATATTGACCTTTGCCTAACATAGAGCTACCGCGCGATTGTGCAAAATTGATCATCGACCAGATGGATACACGCCCCTCCCAAGCAGTCTGCAGGGGAACGGAGCCATTGGCAAACCTCACTTAGAGATAACATAGCGTGGCCATCTACACAAGGGTGCACAATTAGCTAACATGTCTAACAGGTCTATCTATAGAGTATTCCAGACATATATATTACATGGATATCATCGACAGGAAATTTGGCGTCGTTCACATCTGTCTCAGTCTCAGGGAGTGCATGTATGGCGTCCCCATCGTACACAAACCAAAATTATGACACAAACTTGATACACCATAAAGCTAATTTGAAATGCAAACTTGTACGTAGGTTCGTTTATATACATCTCTAATACACTAAAAACAAAAGTATTTTTCTCAAACAAACAGTGCAACAAAGATACACGACCAAATGATGATCCACAAGATACAAGAAACATTATTTTGATTATAGTTATACTCATATTCATCAATAAGTTAGCCACAAGAAGCAGTTATAATCATTTAGATTATAGCACTAAGTAGGTCAAGGTTCTTTGTACTTATTTTCAAAAAAATCTAATTACAGACGGTTTTAGCTTAAAACCGTCAGTGATGCGAACTTTTAGGCTAAAACCGTCTATGATGAGACTCACGTTCGCATCACTGACGGTTTTAGGCTAAAACCGTCTATGATGAGACTCACATCACCGACAGTTTTAGCCTAAAACCGTCAACGATGTCGTGTTTTTTTGGCTAAAATCGTTATTGATGTTAATGTTAGTCATCGTTGACGGTTTTTGAAAACCGTTAGCGATAAGAGATCTAATTAATATAAACCTTTTTATAGTAGCGTGAGCAGCTAGTCCAATTGGAATGACATTTGCGCTCGCTTAATTTTGTTTAAGCTTGCCAAAGTCCAAAAGCAACTAATTGGCACCGTCACATGAGTGACTTTTGACACTTCCTTCTTCTTTTGATTACAAAGACGACGACCTTTTACAGTACTATCTCTTGTAAAAAAGTGATGTTCAGGAGGGCTCTCACCTATCCAGTTCGGTTTCACGTTTCTTGCTGTAACGAATACTTTTATCTGGGTAGAGCAAACTTCTCTCATGTACGTACCAATAATCAGCTTAATTAACTCATGAGGATCCGTATGCAACTACTTCTGCTTAGTTACGTCGACGGAAACATCACCTGTGTGAAACTTCATTTGTGTGTAATATGCCTGCTTCATTTTTTCTTCTGTGTGGCATACAGGTCAACAATGCACTAGCTAGCTCGTACGTTCTATATATAGGGCAAAGTATAGACGTGGACGCAACATGAAGGACAAAATTGCCCATGATTAATTATAGTTAGTAGGGATGAAAACGGGTCGGATATCTCTCACTCGATTCGGGACCGGATTTTACTATCCGGTCGGATCCGGACCGATCCGGATAATTGAATCCGGATTCGGATCGGATCCGAGCATCCAATATCCGTAAATACGGACGGATCCGGATATTCGGATTTTTCCTATTCGGATATCCGGATTTTTCCTATTCGGATATCAGATCGGATATTCGGATTTTCGTATTCGGATATTAGCAAGGCCCAGCCCATTTTCATCATTTTTTTTCCATTTCAGCCCATTTATATTAACAATTAGTTGGTTCTATTGATCCTCAAATAACATATTCTTTCTACGATGTTTGTTGAATTTAATTGATATATAATTTGTTACTATAGTAATGTACTCATATGGTTTTAATTCAATATATATTACTCTATATATGCGTGCATTATCCGTATATCTTTATCCGTTTTCGACCCGAATCCGTCACATATCCGTTCCGTATCCGTATCCCGAATAATCCAAATCCGTATCCGTATCCGGTTAGCCTATATCCGGTTCCGAATCCGGAAAAAAAATATGAGTTAGGATACGAGAAGAGAATATGCGTCCGTATCCGATTCGTTTTCACCCTAATAGTTAGGGAACCTCCGTACTCATGTGCGGCAATCGATACGCGTGGTTCATGCGATCAAAAAGGGGAACTAAAGAACATCTCTGAATAAACATGCTGTCAAACACTGGGAAAACAAAGAACAAGACGGTGCAGCGGTGCTCTCCAAAGTGTTGGCGTCTTTTTAAAAAGGACGTGGATTTTGAGTCATCGCACCTTCTCTCCTTCCACTTAAAACCTAACCCTACCCTATCACTTGCGATCACCCAATTTGTTGATTGTGAATTGGTTTCGATTTTAATGGTTTGAGATTTGTAAGATCTTAGAACTATTTGCATTGTAATTTTAGCAAATTTCTAATATATATATGTTACATTTACGATATTATGAAACCATTATATAAGACTATTGAGTTGTACACGTGAAGTATACATCACTTTAAAAATTTCTAATTTGGATGCTACTCACCACAATACATGTATCAATCCCCTCGTCAAGCTCATCATAGCTCGCCTCCACATCTACTGCCCTTCTCGATCCTACAGCCAAGTTCGCCATTGCCGCCAACCGTCGTGCTTTAGGCCACGCTTCAAAATGCGTTGTTTGTGGCCAATTCCTTCGCACCATCCAACCAGATCGGTGGTGAATTCCTTCGCACCATCGATCACCAGAGACGTCACAGTAATCCTCTAGGCACGAATTCTTCACTCAACCCTAACGGTGGGAGATTTGAACGCTTCGTCTGAAAAACACCAGACTATTACTGTTTAGGTAAAACCCTAAAGCAAAATACAAGTAGATATAGCAAGCACAGAAGTCAGAAGTCAACTCATCTGATCCCATACTGCTGATCGAAAGTCGGTCATCACTCACGGGCCGGCGACCATCACACCCCTCGCTTTCGCTTCGCCTTCCGGCCTTCTCCAACAAATAGCTAACCTAGCCGCATTCATTCGTTCACCAAAGCACCACAAACTCATCGACACGCGCACACAGCGATCAAGAACCAGCTTGGAGAGGTTTTGCGAGGGGCAGGGAGAAGAAAGTTATTGCGAGCTTTCTTCGTTTGGCTGCCATGGCGTGGAGGTCGGCGGCGAGGTGGTGCGGGGGGTGGCCGGCGGCGCCGGGGGACGGGCTGGCGTGGCAGGCGGAGCTGCGGGCGCACGCGGCGGGGGAGTTCTCGATGGCGGCGGCGCAGGCGAACATGGAGATGGAGGACCAGGGGCAGGTGCTGGTGTCGCCAGACGCCACGCTCGTTGGCGTCTACGACGGCCACGGCGGCCCGGACGCCTCTCGGTTCCTCCGCTCCCGCCTCTTCCCCCTCATCCACGGTACGTATGCATCACCTAATGCGCCTCTCGTAATCTCATCACACGAATGCTTGCTCATTGTGATAGTAAATAAATCGTTAATTTACAAGCGATTAAATTACAGAAAAACTAGATAACGCGTTTCAAGCGTTAGTAACGGTATAGCGGCAGAGCGGGAAACGTTTCGAATGTTCGTCGTGGTGCTGCCATGGTGGGCAGCTGTGCGAGTCGGTTGGGCGCCACAGACTCATCGTCCATACTTAATGAGGGTGCCTATGTTTGTGCATGGTAATGCGCGGTGTGCTCATAGCGCTACAGCAAGGTTATGTAGGTAAGTCTAGGTCTCGGCTCGCCCATCCAAACAAGGTCTCATAGCAATTTCAGTATCAAAAAAACTAGATAACGCTATAGCGTTCAAAGCATTAGAGGGCATCACGCGCATCCATGTCAATTTTTTCTAATCAATTCAATCTACATCACCGGGTGCTGCTACCACATACACCCACCCACCTCATTCTTTCCTGTATGTGCTCTCTCTCTCTCTATATATCTATCTTTCCTCCTTCACCATCTCCCGATGAATCGCCTAGCACAAGTGGCTCCCGTGGTCTGGTGGCACGGCTTAGAACTACGCCAGATCCGTGGCGGTCAGCTCCACGACCAATGGAGGACAGCAGCGGTGCCGCCACGCAATAGATGCGCAGCCTTGGGCAAGGCGGGTATGACGGTTGACGGAGGCACGGCTTGTGGTGAGGCGAGAGGACCGCGATGGTCCGGTTGTTCGCCTAGCTGCACACGTCACGACATGTATAGCACGGTCACATGCGAGCCCAAGGCTCGACGATGAGCATAATCGTGCACAAAGGCAGGAGTGTTGTGCGGATGAAAGCCCTTGCTGAAGTCCCGTGAAACATTTTCTAAAACTTGTTGAAGCTTTCTGAAACTTCTTGAAACACGCTTCAAACTAATTCTTAAACTTCTCGAAATTTATTGAAACTTCCACGAAACACACTAAACCTACTCGAAACCTCTAACCTTCTTTGAAACTCTTCATGAAACGTGCTAGAACCCGATTTGAAACCTAAACTAGATCTACTCGATGAGCCCACCAACCCGGTATGGGCGTAAGAGGAGGTCGACCAACCACCAAGACCGAGGGTCGAACTCTTAGCATAGATGTCTTCATCCTTCCTCCCGACTTTCCATGTAACCCGCCCCTCCGACTATATAAAGGGAGGCGGTCTTCTCAGAGAGACGACGGACGAACCAACGGTCTCTCTCGCCTCTTCTCTAGATCCTCAACGAATAGGTCTTTTGGCCTCACGCTCGAGCCCCGGCCCCGCTTGTAAACACCGTGCGCCTTCTCGCACCTAAAGCAATACGATAACACCACACGAACTGGAGTAAGGGCATTCAGCCCGAACCAGTATACGTCTTGGGCTTTTTAGTCTAACCATTCAAGGAGAGGGAGCGCGCGGCCCCTTAGACTTATAAATTTACTTGCCGGTGACGAGAAACCCCGACAACCAGCTTGTGCCATACGGGCATGGTAGCCAATTTGTCGCTCGCTTTGCAGACAACACGTGGTTCTAGTAGTGCTGGTAGCTCTAGCGCAGCAGGTGGCTTATGTTGTGCGTGTAGCTTCGGTACTGTAAAACGGTTGTCGAAGGAGATGTCCCTCTTGGGCCACTAGATCAATGTGCCAATGACATCCCCTAGTGTCACGATCTCGCTGCTTAGGGCATCTCCATCATGACACCTTGCAATTTCATATACATCATCTATTGAGTTGCATGCATCACCAGTTCACCCAAAGGCTTAAGCCGATGAGGAAAGGTAGACAATTCACTTATACTTCAACACTCCCTCACGATAGGCTCCTTAGGCCTAAGACGTGGAATAGAAGTGGACTGCAATTAATTTTTAATTGTGTCAACCAGATCTTGAACTCGAGACCTCTTGGCTCGATACCATATTGAGTTGCATGCACCACTAGTTCACCCAAAAACTTAAGTCGATGAGGAAAGGTAGACAATTCACTTATACTTCAACATCGTCGATATTGACCTTTGCCTAACATAGAGCTACCGCGATTGTGCAAAATTGATCATCGACTGATGGATACACGCCCCTCCCAAGCAATCATAGGGAACTGAGCCATTGGCAAACCTCACTTAGAGATAACATAGCGTGGCCATCTACACAAGGGTGCACAATTAGCTAACATGTCTAATGTGTCTATCTATAGAGTATTCCGGATATATATATTACATGGATATCATCGATGTGAAATTTGGCGCTGCTCACATCTGCTCTCAGTCTCGGGGAGTGCATGTATGGCGCCCCATCGTACACAAACCAAAATTATGACACAAACTTGATACACCATAAAGCTAATTTGAAATGCAAACTTGTACGTAGGTTCGTTTATATACATCTCTAATACACTAAAAACAAAAGTATTTTTCTCAAACAAACAGTGCAACAAAGATACACGACCAAATGATGATCCACAAGATACAAGAAACATTATTTTGATTATAGTTATACTCATATTCATCAATAAGTTAGCCACAAGAAGCAGTTATAATCATTTAGATTATAGCACTAAGTAGGTCAAGGTTCTTTGTACTTATTTTCAAAAAAATCTAATTACAGACGGTTTTAGCTTAAAACCGCGGTGATGCTAACTTTTAGGCTAAAACCGTCTATGATGAGACTCACGTCAGATCATCGACGGTTTTAGGCTAAAACCGTCTATGATGAGACTCACATCATCGGCGTTTTAGCCTAAAACCGCCAACGATGTGGTGTTTTTTTGGCTAAAATCGTTATTGATGTTAATGTTAGTCATCGTTGACGGTTTTTGAAAACCGTTAGCGATAAGAGATCTAATTAATATAAACCTTTTTATAGTAGCGTGAGCAGCTAGTCCAATTGGAATGACATTTGCGCTCGCTTAATTTTGTTTAAGCTTGCCAAAGTCCAAAAGCAACTAATTGGCACCGTCACATGAGTGACTTTTGACACTTCCTTCTTCTTTTGATTACAAAGACGACGACCTTTTACAGTACTATCTCTTGTAAAAAAGTGATGTTCAGGAGGGCTCTCACCTATCCAGTTCGGTTTCACGTTTCTTGCTGTAACGAATACTTTTATCTGGGTAGAGCAAACTTCTCTCATGTACGTACCAATAATCAGCTTAATTAACTCATGAGGATCCGTATGCAACTACTTCTGCTTAGTTACGTCGACGGAAACATCACCTGTGTGAAACTTCATTTGTGTGTAATATGCCTGCTTCATTTTTTCTTCTGTGTGGCATACAGGTCAACAATGCACTAGCTAGCTCGTACGTTCTATATATAGGGCAAAGTATAGACGTGGACGCAACATGAAGGACAAAATTGCCCATGATTAATTATAGTTAGTAGGGATGAAAACGGGTCGGATATCTCTCACTCGATTCGGGACCGGATTTTACTATCCGGTCGGATCCGGGACCGGATCCGGATAATTGAATCCGGATTCGGGATCGGATCCGGAGCATCCAATATCCGTAAATACGGACGGATCCGGATATTCGATTTTTCCTATTCGGATATCCGGATTTTTCCTATTCGGATATCGATCGGATATTCGGATTTTCGTATTCGGATATTAGCAAGGCCCAGCCCATTTTCATCATTTTTTCCATTTCACCCATTTATATTAACAATTAGTTGGTTCTATTGATCCTCAAATAACATATTCTTTCTACGATGTTTGTTGAATTTAATTGATATATAATTTGTTACTATAGTAATGTACTCATATGGTTTTAATTCAATATATATTACTCTATATATGCGCATTATCCGTATATCTTTATCCGTTTTAATTCAATCCGTCACATATCCGCTCCGTATCCGTATCCCGAATAATCCAAATCCGTATCCGTATCCGTTAGCCTATATCCGGTTCCGAATCCGGAAAAAAAATATGAGTTAGGATACGAGAAGAGAATATGCGTCCGTATCCGATTCGTTTTCACCCCTAATAGTTAGGGAACCTCCGTACTCATGTGCGGCAATCGATACGCGTGGTTCATGCGATCAAAAAGGGGAACTAAAGAACATCTCTGAATAAACATGCTGTCAAACACTGGGAAAACAAAGAACAAGACGGTGCAGCGGTGCTCTCCAAAGTGTTGGCGTCTTTTAAAAAGGACGTGGATTTTGAGTCATCGCACCTTCTCTCCTTCCACTTAAAACCTAACCCTACCCTATCACTTGCGATCACCCAATTTGTTGATTGTGAATTGGTTTCGATTTTAATGGTTTGAGATTTGTAAGATCTTAGAACTATTTGCATTGTAATTTTAGCAAATTTCTAATATATATATGTTACATTTACGATATTATGAAACCATTATATAAGACTATTGAGTTGTACACGTGAAGTATACATCACTTTAAAAAAATTTCTAATTTGGATGCTACTCACCACAATACATGTATCAATCCCCTCGTCAAGCTCATCATAGCTCGCCTCCACATCTACTGCCCTTCTCGATCCTACAGCCAAGTTCGCCATTGCCGCCAACCGTCGTGCTTTAGGCCACGCTTCAAAATGCGTTGTTTGTGGCCAATTCCTTCGCACCATCCAACCAGATCGGTGGTGAATTCCTTCGCACCATCGATCACCAGAGACGTCACAGTAATCCTCTAGGCACGAATTCTTCACTCAACCCTAACGGTGGGAGATTTGAACGCTTCGTCTGAAAAACACCAGACTATTACTGTTTAGGTAAAACCCTAAAGCAAAATACAAGTAGATATAGCAAGCACAGAAGTCAGAAGTCAACTCATCTGATCCCATACTGCTGATCGAAAGTCGGTCATCACTCACGGGCCGGCGACCATCACACCCCTCGCTTTCGCTTCGCCTTCCGGCCTTCTCCAACAAATAGCTAACCTAGCCGCATTCATTCGTTCACCAAAGCACCACAAACTCATCGACACGCGCACACAGCGATCAAGAACCAGCTTGGAGAGGTTTTGCGAGGGGCAGGGAGAAGAAAGTTATTGCGAGCTTTCTTCGTTTGGCTGCCATGGCGTGGAGGTCGGCGGCGAGGTGGTGCGGGGGGTGGCCGGCGGCGCCGGGGGACGGGCTGGCGTGGCAGGCGGAGCTGCGGGCGCACGCGGCGGGGGAGTTCTCGATGGCGGCGGCGCAGGCGAACATGGAGATGGAGGACCAGGGGCAGGTGCTGGTGTCGCCAGACGCCACGCTCGTTGGCGTCTACGACGGCCACGGCGGCCCGGACGCCTCTCGGTTCCTCCGCTCCCGCCTCTTCCCCCTCATCCACGGTACGTATGCATCACCTAATGCGCCTCTCGTAATCTCATCACACGAATGCTTGCTCATTGTGATAGTAAATAAATCGTTAATTTACAAGCGATTAAATTACAGAAAACTAGATAACGCGTTTCAAGCGTTAGTAACGGTATAGCGGCAGAGCGGGAAACGTTTCGAATGTTCGTCGTGGTGCTGCCATGGTGGGCAGCTGTGCGAGTCGGTTGGGCGCCACAGACTCATCGTCCATACTTAATGAGGGTGCCTATGTTTGTGCATGGTAATGCGCGGTGTGCTCATAGCGCTACAGCAAGGTTATGTAGGTAAGTCTAGGTCTCGGCTCGCCCATCCAAACAAGGTCTCATAGCAATTTCAGTATCAAAAAAACTAGATAACGCTATAGCGTTCAAAGCATTAGAGGGCATCACGCGCATCCATGTCAATTTTTTCTAATCAATTCAATCTACATCACCGGGTGCTGCTACCACATACACCCACCCACCTCATTCTTTCCTGTATGTGCTCTCTCTCTCTCTATATATATCTATCTTTCCCTCCCTTCACCATCTCCCGATGAATCGCCTAGCACAAGTGGCTCCCGTGGCTGGTGGCACGGCTTAGAACTGCCAGATCTGGTGGCAGTGCAGCTCACGACCAATGGAGGACAGCAGCGGTGCTGCTCACGTGCAATAGATGCGCAGCCTTGGGCAAGGCGGGGTATGACGGTTGACGGAGGCACGGCTTGTGGTGAGGCAGAGGACCGCGATGGTCCGGTTGTTCGCCTAGCTGCACACGTACGACATGTATAGCACGGTCACATGCGAGCCCAAGGCTCGACGATGAGCATAATCGTGCACAAAGGCAGGAGTGTTGTACGGATGAAAGCCCTTGCTGAAGTCCCGTGAAACATTTTCTAAAACTTGTTGAAGCTTTCTGAAACTTCTTGAAACACGCTTCAAACTAATTCTTAAACTTCTCGAAGTTTATTGAAACTTCCACGAAACACACTAAACCTACTCGAAACCTCTAACCTTCTTTGAAACTCTTCATGAAACGTGCTAGAACCTGATTTGAAACTTAAACTATTGAAACTTGTTTTCAAACTTTTGTTAAAACTTCTTTTAAAACCGTTTTGAAACTTACATGAAACTTATTATAAAATATGTTGAAACGTCCCTAAAACTCTTTGAAACTTTTATATGAAACGTGAAACCTCATGAAACCCTATGGACCTGCTATACCATTGGAATGCATTACCACGGTATAGCTAGCGTAAGTTAGCAGCTTCCGATAAATATATGTGAAATACAAGGGAATGGTACCGTTCCCTAGCAAACCAATGGGATAGATGAGGTGGCACACCTCGTGTGCGGCGTCGACCTCCCCAGCGCGCACGTAGTCGACGAGAGTCCGCAGCGTCGCTGCTGCCACGGTTGCCTCCCTGGATGGGCCTACCTCTGGTGATTCTATCTCCATGGGCTGGTCACATGGGGGTGAGTTGGACTTTGATTGATTCTCTCTCCCTCTCCTTGTCTTCCTCTCTCTGTCTCCCTTGCTTGCCCGCTTTGGGGGAGAGAGGAGAGGGAGGTGGGTCAATCCATCCTCTTCTTATTAGAGTAGAGGATGAGGTTGATGACACCAAGTACTAGTGACGGGGCCATTAGTTGCCTTTCCTTTTCATTCCGTTGGGTTTCTCTCTCACTCTCTTGTTTAAAAGTTTAAAGTTTTTGTTTTGAAACTTGTTTGAAAATTTTCTTATACTCGTTTTTAATGTAGTTTCATATTTGAAACTAAACGAAACTTATAGTTTTAGATTTGAAATTCATTGAAGTTTGTTGGAACCTTATGAAATCTATTTTTTTTTCAAAACTGTGAAACATGCTATGAAACTTTAAAGTTTGCCTTTTTTGAAACTTGGTTGAAATTCTTCTGAAACTCATTTCTTTAATCAAGTTTCAGATCTGAAACCAAATGAAACTTATAGTTTCATATTTGAAACCCAAATTTTTTTTGTTGAAACATGATGAAACCTTGTGAAACTCATTTTTTTAAACCTGCAAAACATGCTATAATTTTATCTTTGTCTTTTGAAATTCTTCTAAAAGTCATCTTTAATCAAGTTTTAGATTTAAAACTGTATGAAACTTATAATTCATCTGTAAAATCTATTGAAATTTATTAAAACACGTTTGGATCTCTTTTTAAAACCTGATGAACGTAGATGAAATCTAGTGAAACCAGTGAAACGACACTCTTAAATTAATATTGTGTTTCTTGGCGCCAAAAAGCAGGGTTCACGTCGGAGCACGGTGGTGCGGTGACCGCCGACGTGATCCGCAAGGCGTTCCTGGCGGCCGACGAGGAGTACATTCAGATGGTCCGGTGGTCGCTGCCCAAGATGCCCGGCGCGGCAGCCGCGGGCTCCTGCTGCCTCCTGGGCGTCATCACCGGCGACACGCTCTACGTCGCCAACGTCGGCGACTCCCGCGCCGTCCTCGGCCGCCGCATCGCGGGTCGGGGGCCGGCCGTAGCCGAGCGGCTCTCCGCCGAGCACAACGTGGTCTCCGAGGAGGTCCGGAGAGAGCTCACCGCGCTCCACCCCGACGACGACCAGATCGTGGTGCACGCCCGGGGCGCCTGGAGAGTCAAGGGGATCATTCAGGTGTCGCGATCCATCGGGGACGTGTACCTGAAGACGACGGAGTTCAAGCAGGACCCGGTATTCCAGCGTCTGTGCTCCCACGCCGTCCAGCTGAAGCGATCAGTCATCAGCGCCGACCCGTCAATCCATGCTCGAAAGCTCAAGCCGGATGACCAGTTCCTCATCTTCGCCTCCGATGGCCTCTGGGACCACCTCACCGACGACGCCGCAGTACAGCTTGTCTCCAAGCACTCAAGAACAGTAAGTTTCTAGCACTTGTTACACTGCTCAGTAGAGAGAAATGCGGCATAGCTCAGCACACAGCTCTGTTTCAGGGCATAGCGAAGAGGCTGGTGCAGGCCGCGCTGAAGGAGGCAGCAAGGAAGCGGGAGGTGAGGCGCGGCGACCTGAGTCGGATCGAGCGAGGGGTGAGGCGGCACTTCCATGACGACATCGCCGTCGTCGTGGTCTACCTCGACCTCGACGGCCGCAGGGCGCGCCGGCGCACCAAGGTCGTGGACTCGAGCTACGCCAGCTGCAGCCACACGCCGCTCGACGTCTACACCTACACCAAGGACGGATCCGCGGCGCCTCTGCAGACTTATCTCAGCTCCTCCGGCCGCTGAACAATTACATTACTATTATCAGACACTTCAGTTCTTCCTTGTCTTCGTAATGTTTGTGTAGAGCACTTAGCTCCTGAATTAGCGCATTTCTTGCTATGCCGACATCATTTTTTCTGTTCAAGTGCCAATATATGGAACCGTTAGGACCAATACTTGTGTAGATCAAGGCTGGAAATTGCATGCATTAGCATTGCCTGAGCTAACAACCAAACCAGGCCGTACCTTGGCCCAGACGGCTGCAGGCCTGCAAAAGAAGTCGGAGCCTTTCTTTTCACTGATCGACAGACTGCCCCTTGCTTGTCTTTATTTCTATTGTAATATATTTATAAAATTTAATAAAATTATAATGTTATAAAAGTGATTTTCTAAACAAATCTACGCATATGATTTTCATGTATCGTTTTAAATAATTTTAAAAATATTGATAGTTAAAGTTTGAAAAGTCTAATAGTAGCTATGTCTAAAACATATGTATTTATGACTGGAGGAGTAAATGATACGATAGGTTAGAAGAATGTTTTGGTGGTTTAATTGCGTATCTGCTAAACTTGCTGCTAGCTTTAATCCTGCAAAACCGTGCTCAATATGCATAGGCCATGGAAGCTAGGATTTGCCTGCTTTTGAGCCAATCATCTGCACAGTGCTTTCCCTAGAATTTCATTTGCTTTTACTTTGTTTCGCTTGCCGTGCAACCTAGCTTGTCGGTCGGCCGGGCCTGCGGTATCATGTCATCCTTGCACCTCAAGCAACACTTCCATACATCTTCCAGTGGTTCTGCGGATGCTTCATCAGATCAGGTCGGGGTCTGATCTGTACGTAGCAGCATATGCTAGTAGTGTTGCTCACGGATCAAAGCTAACTCAGGTGAGGTCGGGGGCTTTAGAGAAGCAGCATATGAATGTAGACTGAATTTTGTTTCAGACCAATGCGTTTCTTCAAAGCTGGAACTTGGGATTCTTGCCTCCAAGAAAATGAAAGACGGCGCGCACTACGTACTCATGGTACACAGGGAATGCACAAGACCCTGCTGTCTTTTTGCCGCAGTTCCGTGCAACTAGGAAGGCTTGATGCAACAGCATGTAGAAAAGATCGTACAGTGTTATCTTCAGATACATATACAGCAGCAGCAATTAGTTGGCGAAGCATCAGTTTCAGACACAAGAACTCGATCCCCATTTCATCCCAAGTCCTGACATTATTTGTTAAGTTCAGACATAAACAGTTTCCTCATCAATGGCACATTCCATGCGCACACAATCTCACTAATCTGAGGAGACTGAGGCTGAGAAGTAATAAGTAACACATGTTTGTTACTCAAGTACTATCACAAGTCAAGCGCGCGATTAGTTGGACTGATCACATGCAACCTACCCGCACTAAAGCCAAAGTATGGTTGTTTCCCTAGCGCTTTCTTTTTCTTATCACTTTTTTTTAGAACACTACTATTACCTTTTCTTTTTGCAAATGTAAATTATTCTCATATGGATATAGTTTACCATTAGTTACTGGCTAGTTTCTACTAGTCATAAAGCTATTAATTAATACTAGTTGATAGTTACAGGGATGATCGATCGTGTCATGCTAATACAACTGTCAGGGAAGGCTCGGGGGAAAAAATTCGTGTGCTGTGCTTTTGCAGGCCTCGCCATCACGTCGCCAACCGGCCGTCTTAATTAAGGGGTCAGCTAGGATAGTGCAATCTAAGCTAAGCATGGGCGTGGTTGTTTTCAGCTGGACCCTTGTGCCGGTGACACTATTGCCACCAGTGCTTTGGCCATTGGCAATGGTGATTGATTGCAACTCTCTCCGAGACGTATTTTTTGAACGATCTTGTCCATAAATATAAAACATATTTTATATTAAAATACAAAAATAGTGTGATGTTTTCTCTGTATCTCTAATAATATTCATCTTTACTTTATATTCTTTACGTATATACATTGAGTATAGTACGTAGTGATAATAATTAAGAGTAATCTAATCATTTTCAATATCTTCTTGATATATGTGCTAAGAAAAAATGTGTCTCGTAAACTTAGACCGAGGGAGTAAATAGCAACCGCTCCTAATCAGAGAAATCTCGCTGTTAAACAAGTAAAGCAGGCTATTAGAAAAGGCAGGTGCTTCTCGTTCTGACTTAAAAAAAAGAAGGGCTTCTTGATCAACCTTGTCCACGTGTAAAAGCCCAAGGCAGTGCACATGGGCATGGAATACTAAAACAAGATCAAGTTCCTCGATGGAAAATGAAAAAGGAGAAAATCGTTGATTCAAAGAGGCGGATTAATTCAAGAAATAAAACCATTAGGGTCACTATGAACTAGCTTAATTATCTTTCACCCTAGAGAAAAAGGAAGCATTGGCCGTATGGTACATTGGGGTCGCTTAGGGCAATTAGCAAGAGGATATATGTTAAATTCATTTTTCAAAATAAATATCGCAAGTCCATTAATTAGTTACCCTTCAATGTGTCAAATCCAACGGTGTATATTCAAAGTAAATATCGCCATTTGATGAAATTTCCTAATGGATCCCTTTCCCTGAATCACACTCTAATGCCCCAATCCTGCCACCTGTTGATCTTCACATCCCCTTCTACAAATACTTGTATCCAGGGTTCACAAACCCGCAAAAAACCGCTCGGTTTTCGATCTTACCGCACCGGCTCGAAATCCAAAACCGTTCGATAAACCGATCTAATTTAAAAAAATTCAAAAAGTTGAAAAAAATATTTGTTGAAAACCGCTCGAAAACCGTTGAAAAACCGCAATTTTAGCAAAAACCCGCTCAAAAAACCGTTTTTCAGAAACATTCAATTGGTCGGCTGGTTTTTCGCGAAAAACCGCGAAAACTGAACTGTTTTCGAATTTTCCAAAAAAAATATTCAAAATTTTTGATTTCTTAATCCTTCGGTTTCTGACGGTTTTCAAGCGGTTTTTCGAGCGATTTTTGCGGTTCTCACGGTTTCGGTTTTTGCTATTTTTCACGGTTTCGGTTTTGTGAACCCTGCTTGTATCAACGTGCACGAGAAGTAGTGAAGAACCGTGAAAGCGTAGAAGGGGGGCTATACTGTAATTCACCAAGATCCTAGGGACCAATCAGCAAAAAACACTAATCACCCTGTCAAAACCAAACCAAAGCAATCCTCAGTTCCTCGCGCACAAAAAACCATAATTAAAAACAGAAAAACCGAAAAAGAGAGGCCCCGGTAAGTGAAAGTTACACTAACTCCCATCCTTCGCCTCCACCTCTCGTTCGTTCTCCACCCCGACCGCCGGCGAACGATCGCCGCCGCCGCCGCTGCCGCCGCCATGAGCTCTGACCGCGCGGAGCTCGCGCGCCTCTGCAGCGGCCGCAACTGGTCCAAGGCCATCCGCCTCCTCGACTCCCTCCTCGCCCGCTCCCCTTCCTCCATCCACGACCTCTGGTACTGTCACCCCCCGCCCGATCCGCCCCGCCCGGTGGGATCTCTGATCTAGTCTAGGATTTTCACTAGCTGACCCCGAATTCGGCTTCACCCCGCAGCAACCGCGCCTTCTGCTACTCCCAGCTCGAGCTCCACAAGCATGTCGTCAAGGACTGCGACCGCGCGCTGCAGCTCGACCCGGGGCTTCTCCAGGCTTATGTCCTCAAAGGTTTGGACTTTCGGTTCCTTCCTCCTCTTGTTCCCTTGAGGTTTGGTTCTGATGGGAGTGTGAATTTGCCTCGCCTAGTCTTTGTTTAGGCATGCACTGCCGCTTCTAGATGTATGGGTAATTGGGTATTGTAAGCTCATCATATTGATCAGTGCGACTTGAAATGCATATCTCTCACTGTTTCCAAATTAGCGTCTAGATTTCTCATGAACCAAAGGGTACTTTTTTTTGAACAAGCAATCCCCATTTGCATATTGCTGGAAATAAAAGCTTCTGGTTAAGTTCTCAAGGAAGCGTCTTCCACGCAGAGGAACAAATCAATTTTTTTTTCTACTTTTTAAGTCGACACACACCTATGGATAACATTATTGTGGAACAGATTCAAGCACAAAGAATCAGATTGTACTACTGCATTGAAATTGATCTCAGAGCAAGCATCTTATTACAGGGTGCTCGAGACAGTACTTGTTGTTGCTCTTTTGGCCAGCTTGAGTGTCTTCTGGGCACCCTGGATCAGCTTCTCCATCTTGTCTTCTTGAAGTAATACTGCTCAGTTTTGACAAAGACCACATTTTTACTAACATGCACACATTAGGGTCTCTGAGCAAACTACAAAAAAAGAAAATTATCCAAATGATGTAATAATTCTAGCATCTGCGGTTGTTGAGCTGATCCGAAGTGTGAATCATGAGGGAACAGTCTCGTTACTTGTTAGGTATAAATGGCAAAGGTGTATGCCTATCTATGGCCTAGGAAAGGTGCATTTTTTTTACCTGCACAGCTGCGTGTGTAGAGCTTTATTTGAATCAACAACTCTTTTACATGGATAAAAGTTGTATCTGTGTGTTAATGATAAATCATTTGCATTTAAGAAGAGCGAAATTCCGCACATATAATTTGAACGATCTGTACACGCCATTGAAACATGTCTGCATAGTACAGTGTTCTAAATAAAGGCTGCGTAGTACAATATTCTAAATAAAGGCTGTTAAGGCCTTGCAAACGGCCATTAAAATGGTAAAGGTCCTCTGCCATTACATTTCTGGATATTTCAAGGTTTGCCCATTTTATCTAGCCGTTTATTCGGTTTCACGGCCGTTAATGTTTAATAGGCTCGCTTTATCGGGCCGTTTATTTGGATGAAGTTGCAAGATTGCCATATAACATGGAACATTATGACATACATGAGATGAATGTTAGCTTTGCTTTTTATTGCCAAATGAGCTGTTCATCCATTCAATTATGATTCTTCAATTACATTCACGTCATGTCATCTTTTTTCTACATGTCACCATTGTGGAGAAATGTTGATAGCTTGGTAGTTTCATTCTATATGCATGGAAGAAGATTAATTAGATGCTTATTTTGTTATTGCAAACACATGTATATATTTCTCTGAATTTTAAATAGTAAAACTGTTTACAATGCCGTTTACCGTATAAACACTAAAATGTGGGGTGACCGTTCGTTCACCATTATTTAGAACATTGCCGTATTATGCATTTTATGGACATTTTCTTCTTGAGTGGTTGCATTTATTAAATATCAGTGATTGATAACAACCAGTTGTTCTAAGAACTTGCAGGCAGAATATCATTTCGTATCAGTTAATATGGCATGTTCAATCATCTTTCTTTTTCCTTTTGGTTTCTGATAAAGTTAAAGGGTAAGTTTTATAGGATAGCGGTCGGACCTGCGATGTTGTATGGCGCGGAATGTTGTGCGACAAAAATACATGTACAAAAAATGAGCGTAGCAGAGATACGGATGCTATGGTCATACAAGGCAAGATCAAATCCATAATGATGATATACGTGATAGGTTTGGGGTAGCACCAATTGAAGAAAAGCTTGTCCAAAATCGTCTGAGATGGTTTGGATATCTCCAACAGAGACCTCCTAAGGCACCGGTGCGCAGTGGAATTTTAAGCTATCTCGAAAATATAAGAAGAGGCAGAGGTCGACCAAGACTGACATGGGAAGAAGCAGTTAAAAGAAACTTGAGGGATTGGAATGTTTCTAAAGATTTGGCATTAGATAGGAGTGCATGAAAATTAGCGATTCACGTACCGGAACCATGACCTAAGATCAAAGGTGTAGAGGTTTTATTGACTTCGATTGGGTTTTTTCCTAGCCTACCCCAACTTGTTTGGGACAAAAGGCTTGGTGGTTGTTTTTGCTTTCTAATGAAAGATAGAATATTTATTGGCTGACAACCCGTGTGCAATTGTGTACGATAAACTAACTGTGTTTCCACAGTTTTTTTTTTTAAATTTCATGCCTAAGTTAAAAAGAGTGCATTTGGACATGTTCATTAAAGTACTGATCTCATATGTATGTCGAAAACTCAAAATTCTAGCCCTCCTGAACATGCTAATTATCATGTTGGAAGAGACAACAATTCAATGGTGTAGCGTGAGCTAGCATTGCAATGGCATTTTATCTATTTCTAATGCTGAAAGTTTAGCCCTACAAGACATGCTAGTTATCATGTTGAAAGTATGGACTAGCAATGCCATTTTATCTATTTCTAGTAGTCTTTTTTTTTTTTAAACTTGAGAAGGGCACAAGGCCCATGTAAGCAATGTTGCTGATAAATCTTGGCCATAGACTATCATAAGGGTATCACAGCTGACTTTGAAGCTAGAAGCTAGTCTGTTAGGTTCGTGCTAGAAGTTCACATTTGGGCATATATGCTCTTAGAATTCACAGTACATGTAACTGGAGATAGGCTAACTAGCCATAGTGGACTTGATGAGTTTGAATTTTCTTTAGGTGCATTTCATTGTAAAGACACTCTACTGTTAATAAATAAGTGTGCAGCTGTCAAATTTTTTTGTGATTTTCTGTTGTTTCTTAGGCATTATCTATTGATTTATTAAGTTTCCTATACAGTACCTTGGGAACAGCGACCCTAGGAGGGGTTCATAATTTTGATGTTAGTGCTATGCTATTTTTCTTTCTGAAATTTTCTTTTCTATGTCCTTGTGGCTTCTCTCTTTGTACCTGTTCCATGCTCACCGTCGTAACCTCCTAGATTCACCAATGATCCAAAACACACCTGAATGAAAACGAAAAGGTCCTCCCATTTGCAGTAAGACTTCCCTAGATAGTGAATGTATATTTTTTTTTACATTTAGATTTAGATAGTCTTGTTTCGAAGCAAATGCCACCAATAAGGTTTTATTATCTTTATCTTTTAATCAGGCAAGGCACTGTCCGCGTTAGGGAAAAGAGGGGAGGCTTTGGTTGTTTGGGAGCAAGGACATGAAATTGCTGTCTGTAACACAAGGGACCTGAAACAATTGCTCGAGTTGGAAGAATTGGTTTCTTCTATTAAAATTTGCGAGACAATTGAGTGTGAGGACCATGTCATGGATGCATCTCCATGTGATACCAAAGTTGTTATCTCAGAAGATCGTTTTGTTGACACGTCGTTCACTGCAACTACAACGGCTGATACAAAAACTGTTGTCTGCGAAGAGAACATTAGGATTTCCAAAGTTTCATCAAATGATGATACAATGTTGGCTGACAATAAGGAAATGGACCATAATGAAGATTCTATCAGTCCAGCAAAAGACACCACAATGACACATCAAACTCCCAAGAAAACACCGAAGCTAGATAAGAAAAACAAAGCAAAAGGTACGAAAGAAATAAATGGCCAAGCTGAAGATGTGGAAGATAGAAGAAGTTCTGGTGAAACCACGGCATTAGATCAATCACTATTTGCTACAAAAATATCGAAATCATCAAAATCCATAAGCTTGGATTTCCGACTTTCCCGAGGCATTGCACAGGTATCTTCCATTTGTTCAGCACTTTTGCCATCCGTCCTGTTTTTAAAGGAACTTGGCTTCGGGTACTAATATATGTAGGACCATCGCCGAACATTTGAAAGCCTGCTAAGGCTGTGTTCTTGTGAGGTTCTACTATGCACTGTTGAAAGGAGAATAACCAATTTTTTGCAGATGTAACCTTTTGCGTTCAACATGATTTTATTTCATTTTCCTCTAAAAGACAAACGTTGGAGACTGACAACCTGCTGTACATGGTGTTGAAAATATTTAGAAAGAGATGTTATATTCATATCTTGACCATTGTCACTCAACTATATCTTTTCAGGTTAACGAAGGAAGGTATGACCAAGCAATATCCATTTTTGATCAGGTTTTGGTTTATTATCAAGTTTCTTTGTTCATTCTCTCTAATCAGGAAAGGAGCCTGACAGGTTGCCATTGACCTTTTTAGATACTGCGAGAAACTCCAACATATCCAGAGGCACTGATTGGAAGAGGCACAGCTTATGCGTTTCAAAGAGAATTGGCTTCTGCTATTTCCGACTTCACCAAGGTGGAACTTTTAAAATTTAAATTGAGAACTTCCTCTTTTCCTGTTGTGTAAAATGACCTTGCGTCCTTACCTTACTATCAGGCTATAAAATCAAACCCATCAGCTGGGGAGGCATGGAAGCGGCGGGGACAAGCTCGAGCTGCTTTAGGAGAGTTCACCAAGGCAAGCTCGCTATATTTGTCTAAATTTCAAAACTACTATAAATTGAGTTGATAAAAAAATACATCATGAATTTAGTAAATAGAAAAAACCTGTATGGATCATGTAGCAACTCATTATCAAACATCTTGCTATCTTACATTTTAATCGTTTTCTTTTCAGGCTATTGAGGACTTGACTAAAGCATTGGAATTTGAACCTAATTCTCCTGATATTTTACATGAAAGGGGTTAGTTCTGTACCAATGGTTGAATCTCATATCCCCTAACGCCATTTCTCAAATATCTTTTGATGGTGAAAAGACATTCAAGCTTCATGTTCACTTAATGTTATCTTGCACTTTAGTAATAAAGAAGTGTAGCTAGGCTTCCAGAGCATGCCGTCTACTCTTGTATTCTGATAGCATATACTGGCTAATGATAGGAATTGTGAGCTTCAAATTCAAGGACTACAATTCCGCAGCCGAAGATCTCTCAACATGTGTGAAGCGTAACAAGAAAAACAGTTCTGCACATACTTATTTAGTAAGTAAATGGTTTTCCATTAAAAGTTTCTTTTATTCCTCTCAAGTTACTCCTCCACAAACTCAAATTCTTTTTTCTAATAATATAACAGAAATACATTCCTTTTGCACCAAATGGTACTCACTCCGATTCCTTTATAAGTTGTTTTAGCCTTCTCAACACTTCTTCAAATATAAGTCATTGAAAGAGTATGGCTGGGAAAATAGTAGATTAAGGGAGGAGCCCAAGGCTCAAGTACATATAGGCAAGGATATCCCTAAGAATAGGAAAGATCTAATCTAGGAGATCCTTGCCAAACATAACCAACTAACCATGGCAAGGATATCCCTAAGAATAGGAAAGATCTAATCTAGGAGATCCTTGCCAAACATAACCAACTAACCACCGTAGGGGAGTACATTACGCTAACACGCTTCGCAATTTAACGCTTGGTGGTTAGCCACGACATTCGGACCGACCGAAACTCGGAGAACATCAAGAAGGCGCCTTTTCGTGAAGATGTCGCGAACCGGGATGTCGTGGGAACGTGGAGAACCCGCGACGGCACCCATGGCTACCTTCTCACGAACGGCTAAGATCGATCTCGATGTGCTTCGTCTGCTGATGTTGAACCGGTCGGAGGACATGTAATCAGACCGACGTTGTCGCAGAGACAACGAGTAGCACGGCGGCGGAATGTGGAGCTCAAGAAGAAGCCGCCGGCCAAGAAGCCTCAAGAACACCATTGGCGACGGCGCAGATTTCGCCTCGCGGCCGAGCGGACACGGTGTTCGACGCTTGAGGACCAGAGACCAGTTGTCACCAAGGAACACAAAGATAGCCCGAGGTGGACTTGCGCGACCGGGACAACAAATTAACAAGATCGTAATAAACCACCAAGTCATCCCGGTCGACGGTCAAGATGAAGACCTGTGTAGAGTACCGAATGTAGCGAAGGATGCGCTTGAGGCGCCCAAAGGGGCTCTCGAGGGTCGTGCATGTAAAGGCAAACTCGCCGCACGGCCAGAGGCGATGCGTTTCGGCCGTGTGAAGGTCGATATCGCAAGGCACCGCAAGACTCCTGTGAGTCGACGGGTCAAGAACCGAGCTCCCGAGTCGGCAGAGACCTCGGGTTGGTATCCACGCGCAGTATGGTTTGCACTCGGCCATCCCAAAGACGATCCAAGATGTCAATCATGTATCGCGCCGAGAGAGAACCATACTCGCTTAAGATCGCACAACTCGCATCCCGAGGAAGTGATGGAGTTTGCCCAAATCCTTCATGGCAAACTCCCGCCGAGGGTCGAGATGACCCGCCGCAGAGGTGTGTCGAGGAGGCGAGAGGACGATGTCATCAACGTAGAGGCGGTAGGCCGTGTCGCTGCTACGGCGGTAGACAAACAAATGGTGTCCGACTTGGCTTCCACAAAACCAAGAGAGACGGATGCGTGGCGGCGGTTACTGCATTCAAGCACGGGAGCCCGCTGAGACCGTAGAGCGACTTGTTCGCACGACGCACAAAGTTGGCCTGGCAGATCCTCGAATCCGGAGGGTGAGTCAGAAACACGGCCTCTGCTAAGGTGCCATGGAGGAAGGCGTTTTGACATCGAGCCGTGAATCGCCATCGACGAGAGAGCTGAGAGAGATCAGGCGAACTGTGGTGGGCTTGACGACCGGATCAATGTCTCGGCAAAGTCGATGCCCGGACGCCAGCGGCCGCGCGACCCAACGTGCCTTGTAACGCCCAGAGAACCGCTTGCGTGGAACTTGTGTTTGAAGATCCACTTGCCCGTGACAATGTTGGTATGTCGCGGCGAGGAACCAACTCCCAAGTCCGGTTCGAGAGAGGCAGATGTTCTTCCTCCATAGCACACCGCCAATCGACGGCAAGCGCGCCACGGAAGGTCTTCTAACCGGGACAGTGGCGCAAAGATGGTACAAGGATGGTACGCGAAACCGCCCTTGGCCCGAGTCGCATGCGTCAGGCCGTTCACCGTCGGGAACGGCAATGGCACCCCGAGCACCGGCCGGCGCCGCAGGGCGATCGTGCCGCCGAGGGACCGCACTGCTCGGGCGCCGAGTAGACGCGAAGGCGTGAGCCGCGCGGGTCGCGCCGGAAGTTAGGCGGAGAAGCGCGCTGCGTGGCGCAGACCCACACGTGGAGCGCGGAGAAGCCGCCGGTGCCGCTGGATCGGGCGCGCGCGGGCGCGGAGGACGGCTTGACGGACGGCGCACGGCTGGCGAGGACGTGCACCACCCTACGGCGAGCGCGGAAATCTCGCGGTATCGGGCGCGCAGAAGCGGCCGCGACGCCGACACGGGCCGATAGCAACAAAGGGTGGCGCCGGAGGACTCGCAGGAGACACAGCTTGGCGTACCTATGGGAAGGGCGCCGTTTAGGGAATTCATCGAGGAAGGTGAAGTCCGCAGCAGCCGGGAGGAGGTATGCTCTCAGCAAAGGGAAAAGCGGTCTCGCCAAAGAGAACATGACGGAGATGATGATTCTATTTGTGGTAGGATCAAGACATCAGATCCCTTGTGGTGCAGCGTAATAACCAAGGAAGATGCAGAGGCGTAGCGCGGGCAAGTTTGTGGGGAGCAGCGGCGTAAAGATCGGGGTAACATTTACGACCAAAACACGCAGATTATCGTACAACCGCACCGCCAAGAGAGCAAAGTGCGGGGTTGAAAATCCAAAGGTCTTGGTTGGCAAGATGTCGAGGAGGAGAGTTGCAGTGTGCAACGCCTCACCTAATACGAAGGTGGCATGCTCGCCGAAATGTAAGAGAGCGAATGACATCGTTAGGGTACGAATAATCCGCCACCGACCGCTCGCGAGGACGCAGGGACACGACATGCGGCCCCGAACGCCATGTGCGAGGAAGAAGGCGCGCTACCGAGTTGTCGAACTCCTACCGCTGTCACTCGACGGCCTTTGACGCACGCGCCGAATTGGGTAGACACATAGGCGAAAAAGTTAGACAGGGTGGAAAACGTGTCGATTTAAGCCGTAAAGGAAACGCCCACAGTGATGCGAGCAACATCAAGAACAACTAAGTAATATTTGTAACCAGAGACACTAACAATGGGAGATGTCCATAAGTCACAATGAATAAGATCAAAGTTGTTTGACGCCGAGATATCAAGGATGAAAAGGAAGACGAACATGTCGCCCTAGTCGACACGCATGGCACAAGGATTCCAAACTTTATTACACCGTGGATAGCCAAGTGAGTTTGGAGAGGCCTCACACTGTGGTGGCCGAGGCGACGGTGCCACAGGAGGATGACGGGAGTTGGCAACAAGGAGCGAGCCACGGCAACGCAATGGGTAGAGCTGACCGAGCTATTGCACTGATGATCACGCTCCGCGAGAGAAGATCCTTCACAGAACAACCATACGGTCAAACTCCACGTAACAATTGTTATCGTGAGTGAATTGACGAACGTAAATAAGATTCTTGATAAACGAGGCGAAACAAGAACATTATTTAGAACAAGAGAGCTAAGGCGCCGAGCCGGTGGCGTGATGTGGTGAGCGAACCATTACCGACAACAATGGAGGCGGGAGAGGATACCGAGGGGTCGAGGAGTGAGAGAGGGTACCATCATGGAGGTCATGTGGGAAGAGGCACCAGATCAAGGTACCGGTCGTTGTTCACGGCGGAGCGAGGGGACGACGGTCGAACGTGGAGGCTGAGAATTTCGTCCCGAATCCGAGACCCCACCATGGGTCGGCATCACCACGCCGTCATTGTTGGTACGGCCACGGCAGAAGGCTCATTGCTGGAGCGGGTCGCATTGGCAGCAAGAATACCGCCGTTGGGATTGTCATTGCCGGGGGCCGACGCTACCGGGAAGCCGGGCCAGAGGAGGCGACGGACCGGCCACATTTGATGGACCTGCCCACGGTTGAAGAACGATGGTTACCATTGCCACACCACCGCCAGCGCAGCAGCATCGTGTCGGGCGTAGAGGAGTAGCCGGAGAGGAAGCGCCACGCCAGTGCAAAGAAGGTCGCGAGAAGGCGCGGTGGTCCTTCGGCTTTCTTCTTCTTCTTCTTGGGGCGCCGGACGAGGAGGACCGTTGTCGGCCTGCGGCCGACCGGGCGCGGCGAGGTAGAGCTAGTGGCGACGAGGGCAATGGAGGAGCAGAGGAGTCTCAGACCATGTTGATCTCCTCGAGGAGTTCATTGCGACGGCGGCGGCTGGGCGGAAGGGCGATCGCGGCGGAGGCGGACCCCGATGTCCTCGTGATCATTGTTGAGCCCGCGAATCACGCTGAGGACCAGAGCGCGGTCACCACGTGTTCGCCGAGGTCGATGAGGTCGTCGGCCATCTTCTTGAAGTGTTTGCAATAGTCGGTGACGGAGAGGTCACCTGGGCAAACGCGCGAAACTTGGCGCTGGCGCGAGAGCACGGGTCTCCCGATTGCCATGGAAGTGATCCTCGATGGCGATCCAGCTTCAGAGGCGGTGGCGCGGTGGTCGATCACGGCGCGAAGGTCGGCGGTGACTGTCTTTGCATGACCATGATTTGACGACGCGCTCATCCGAGCCCAATCGAAGTGCCGAGGGCGCGAGTCGCGACGTGGTCCCGCAGCCAATACTTCGTGACGGCGAGTAGGAATTGCTCGCGCCAACGTGGGTAGTTGCCGGAGGTGTCGAGGACGAGGGGACCAGTCGCGCGCTCGCACGGAGACACCGGGCGTGGAGGTTGAGAACGGCGCGCCTCGCGGAGGATCATGGCGCGAGATGTCCGTGTCATCCTCGTGGTCGCCGCCGGCCAGTCGGCGGATCGGCCGCAGCAGCCGGCGTCGGCCGGCTTTGGCCGCTTTGGCCAAAGGGGCGCGGACGCGCTGGCGGCGGCCGCGTCACAGGTCATGGATGCAAGAATGCCTCTGCCGGCCGCCTGGCTTCAGCCCGAGGGCGGCTGGAGTCTCGGCGAGTCGCCGCCATGGCGGCGGCTGTCGCGGCGAGCTCGCCAGCAGGTCGACGACGGAGGCGCAGGGTCCCGACCATACCGCAACATGGCCAGAGCGCGCAGGGCGCTGAAGGGCGAGAGGGAAGATCCCGCCTCGTGATACCATGAAAGAGTATGGCTGGGAAAATAGTAGATTAAGGGAGGAGCCCAAGGCTCAAGTACATATAGGCAAGGATATCCCTAAGAATAGGAAAGATCTAATCTAGGAGATCCTTGCCAAACATAACCAACTAACCATGGCAAGGATATCCCTAAGAATAGGAAAGATCTAATCTAGGAGATCCTTGCCAAACATAACCAACTAACCACCAGAGGGGGGGAGTACATTACGCTAACAGTCATTCAACAATTTTTAGGCACTTTATCTTCTTTTGTTCCAAATATGCCCTTGCTAAATGAATGCTACTCATCAATAAATGAGCCATTTTTTCTCGTGTCACCTCTTCCCCATGTATTTGCAAGCTGAGAACTGGAGAGTGAGTTAAGTATTGATTGCATTTAAGAAAAAAGTTGATGAACATGGGAATGATTGGAGGGCAGCATGGTCATTTTATCTGCTCCCTTAATTCCTGTGCACACGGATTAATAGTGTTTCTTCTGTTGGAACCCTTTTTGGTCATTTTTCTTGTAAATTAATACACAATGTCAATTTGTAATTCGACCAAGTTAAATTCCATTTTAGAAATCTGTTAAGGTTTGAGTTAACAATCTCAAATGGCATAAAATCGTGAGGAATTTTTTGTCATGAATATGCAGTAATGCATTAACTTATCTTGCCTGCTTATGAACTCTTAAGTGGGATATAAGAGAATGTAAATCTTTCAGGCATTTGAATGAGTGACTTGTTTCTTTGTTAGGTATTTACTTCTCTTTTTCCTTTCTACTACTTTTGTAGAATAATAATCTTGTTATTGCTGTAGGGTCTTACTCTTTCAGCACTAGGAGAGTACAAACGTGCTGAAGACGAGCATCTCCTTGGTATAAAATATGACGAGAGTTTCCTTGACAGTTGGGCTCACCTGTCTCAGGTTTATTCCATTATCTTAGAGATCTTGTATAGTTTACGTCTGTACACATACTCCCGTTCGTTATAATAGTGCATGAAACCATGAAAGTAGGCCACAAAAATAAAGAAATTTGTGGGGGTTATGCTGTTTAAGATTGCTACTAGTTCTAACTGCTTCATTGAGTGTAGCAAATTCAGCTGTGTACAACGATTCTACTTACATGAAAATTACCTGCATATGGTAATTCTACTTACATGAATATTATTTAAATAATCAAATAATTTCTTTTGCGCTATGGAACAAAAGATTATTCAAGAGTCGAGCAGGGCTCTTAGGTAAATTCTAGTGAATAATAGTGTTATCAAGAGTCTACTCTAGCAGGTCTCTTGTATTAAAAGTGGGGTCACATATTGTTTGTGATCTTCAGATACCTTAAATGGGCTTTAGCATAGCTATATAACCTTCTCTTACAAAGCTTACACTAGTGTTCTTGTAGTATATCTGAAGCACATTCATTCTTTTCGGAGTAACTGATTTATTGCCACTTTGTGGTGGCTGTGTTGTAGCTTTATCTTGATTTGGCTTATCCAGAGAAGATGTTGGACAACCTTGAGAAAGTTCTTCAAATTGATTCCAGGTAAACTTTTGGTGTTTGTTATTGTTTTGGTTTCTTCTGCCTAATTGGATTATTTATTTTCTTTACTCAATTATTTAATGGGCTTGGTTATTCCTAGATTTGGAAAGGCATACCATCTACGTGGAATTCTCTACCATGGAATGGGTAGACATAGGTAATCCTTTTGACCGGTGCTTATTTCTCATGTTTACTCATAGAGATGTGTGCTCTGTAAACCAACATTTGGCACTGTTTAAATGAAGAAATGTGTTTTCTGTCTTACCTCTCGTGTCATATAAATGCACGAGGTAACTCTCATACGCTTCTGTTTCCTGCTTAGGTCATACATGTTCCTAGTTGGGCATAATTGTATCGTCATTTTTTTCATCATTTCATAATTTATGGAATAAAAATTAGGCATCTTCAGTTTTATTTGCATACTTTTGGATGTTGATGTGATAGTGGATATCCTTCAATGAATGTTGTTCTGAATGTGATTGAAAAGGCTCTATTCTCTTTTTTGTGCCATACCGTTTGATGTAGTGGATTAGTTACAGGGCTACAATGATTCATTGTGTGTTGGGAGCACAAGTGGGGTCTAGTTACACAGACACCACCATCTTTGATCTTTGTAAAGAATGAATCTAATAGGCATTTTCTTGAATTCTGGACCTCTTACTCTTATACCATGATAGAACTAGAATTGAAAAATGCCTTGGTCAATCTTCTACTTTAGCTTATGTCTAGATTTATTCTGTAGAATTTACTATATGCATGTTTGGTTGCCAACACAAATGCTCTAAGTTGTTTTCTAATATATATCCGAGCTGTTCCTCTCAGATTGATTGTTTTCCATGCTTAGTGCTGATGACTACAATTCTGCTTGTCCTAATACTTTTTTTCAAACTGGTAGCTTTGCAAGTTCCTCCTTAACCTAATTTTGGTTTTGCAGGAATGCTATCAAAGAACTATCAATTGCTTTGACATATGAGGGTTCAAGTATAGAGTGCCTATACTTGCGTGCCTCTTGCCATCATGCGATAGGAGAATACAAGGCTGCGGTATGTTTCCGTTTCATTTGGTGAACTAGAAAATGCTAATTATATTTATTAGAGGTGACAAGGATCCTGCTAAGCTATCAACACATCATTGGTTGCATCTACACCTTTTTTTGTTACCATATGTTTTTTTTCTGTTCGAGATTGTCCGCATGTAGTCATGAATTGCAGCAAACTTGAAACTGTTTAGCCCTGTTGTTCACATCTTTTTTTTTTCCTTTGAAGATTAAAGATTATGATGATGTACTCGATTTGGAGCTTGATTCCATGGATAAATTTGTGCTGCAATGTTTGGCCTTCTATCAGGTACACAATTTCTTCATTTTCAATTCTTTTTCTGTGGAGCTTGTTCCTTATGTCAGATCCATATATTTCTGTTATGTAAAATCTCAAAGCCATTTAAGAAGATGGAAAAGAATGGATGCTTTCTGTCCCACTACTACAAAAGCATCAACTTCCTCCTTTCCTTTTTGAAATCCGCAGGAAGCTGCTAAAGGCACAACTTATTATAAACTTGTGAGCCCATATAATTTCAGGATTAGATCTATAGAAGATACAACATTGGGGTGTGGCCTCACATTGGGTCACAGAAGTTGCAGTGGTTGTTTAGTAATCTTACATTTTTACAAACGGAGCCAACCTTTTCTTTATGCAGATTATTAGTATTTATTTTTTTGTGTAGAGTTGGCTGCTGTTTTCTTGCAACAAGTCGCATTAGGAAGGTGGCTGTGGTGTGCGGAGTGATATGAGGGACTAGATGCAAACTTAAAGACACTTGGTGGTGGAACGAGGAAATGCAAAAGGCTATCGAGGAGAAGAAAGCATGCTACAAGCACATGTAGCATGATAGGAGCGATGACAACGTACAGAAGTACGAAGCAACAAAAAAGAATGCAAAGAAATCGGTGAGTAAGGCACGGGGCAAGGCTTATGAGGATCTTTTTCAGAAGCTAAGTACAAAGGAGGGCGAGAAGGATATCTATAAGATAGCTAAACTTCAAGAAAGGAAGACGAGATATTTTAACCAAGTTAAATACATCAAAGACGACGCTAATAGACTTCTGGTGAAATACGACGAGATCAAGAATAGGTGGAGATACTACTTCGGCAAGTTGTACAACAGAGACAATAGGGATAGTATGATTGAATTGGATGATGCTTTTAACAACACCAATAGATGGTTCGTTCAAAGAATTCAAGAGTCTAAAGTAAGAGAGGCCTTAAAATGATGAAAGTAGCTAAGGCGTTGGGGTCTAATAACATTCTTATCGAGGTGTGGAAATACTTTGGAGACGATCGTTTGGTTAACTAAATTGTTTAATAGCATTTTTTGGTCGAACAAGATTTTTGATAGGTGGCGGAGAAGCACATTAGTACCAATTCTCAATAGTAAAGGAGACATTCAAAGTTGTACTAATTACAGAAGAATTAAGTTCACAAGCCACACAATGAAGCTTTAGGAGCAAGTGATTGGGCATCGTTTAAGAAGAGGCTAGCGCGACAAAAAAACAGTTTGGTTTTATGCTTGGGAGGTCGACCACGGAGGCGATCTTCTTGACACGGCAGTTGATAGAGGTATAGGGAGGAAAAGAAGGATCTACACATGGTGTTTATCGACTTGGAGAAAGCTAATGACAGTGTACCAAGAAAAGTTATGTGGTGAGCGTTTGAAAAGAAGAAAGTCCCAACAAAGCACGTTACCATAATCAAGGATATGTACGATGATGTTGTGACTAATGTCAGAGCATGTGAGCTATATCGGTGACTTTCCTATTAAAGTAGGACTACATCAAGGGTTGGTATTGAGCCCTACAATTTTGCCCTAGAGATAAATGAAGCTACGCGGGACATACAAGGAGAGATTCTTTGGTGTATGCTTTATGCTGATGATGTGGTGCTAATTGATGAGTAAGGTAGGTGTTGATAGGAAAATGGAGTTGTGGAGGAAAGACTTTAGAATCATAGGGTTTTAGACTTAGTAGGACTAAAACAGAGTATATGAGGTGTGTTTTAAGTGGTGCTATGGAAGATGATGGAGATGTTAGCCAGGCGGGAAAGTTGTGCCTAGGAAGGAAACTTTTCGATATTTGGGATCGATGGTATAGAGTGACGGCGAGATTGATGAAGATATGAGCCATAGAATATGAGCA
This sequence comes from Otatea glauca, assembly GCA_036346275.1. Lineage (NCBI taxonomy): Eukaryota > Viridiplantae > Streptophyta > Magnoliopsida > Poales > Poaceae > Otatea > Otatea glauca. The sequence goes on from CM070723.1 coordinate 55,133,855, forward strand.
GGGCGGGTGAAATGGTGCCAAGCATCTAGTGTCCTATGTGATAGAAGAGTCCCTCAAAAGTTAAACAAGTTCTATAGGACGACGATCAGACCTGCGATGTTGTATGGAGCAGAAATTGGGCAACAAAAAGACAACACATTTAGAAGATGAACAGAGCAGAGATGCGGATGCTGTGGTGGATATGTGGTCATACAAGGTGGGATCTAATACACAATGATGATATACATGACAGGGTTGGAGTAGTACCAATTAAAGAAAAGCTTGTCCAACATCGTTTGTGTTATACAATATCCTTTATTACTTTGTATAGTGATTGCTAGTATCCTGTATTGCCTTGTATAGATATTGCCTTATAGAGGCTTTCCATTTATACCCTCATGTACATGTATATATTCTGTCCTATGGCCTCATGATGAAAACAAGTGCTATTTATAACATGGTATCAGAGAAAGGTTAGGGTTTTCACTGGCATTGCACTTGCGCCATCCATCACCACCTCCTTGATCAGTCGCGACCGCTTTTCCTGCGGCTCTTTCCGCTGCCGCGTCTCCACCGATGTCATCTTCTTCATCGGTCTCAACCATCGGCGGCTGCTCCGCGACCGCCGCCGCCACCGTGGCTCATCCAGCCGCCGCTCCGCTGTCGCCGCCAGATGCACTTTCCGCCACCACCGCCGCCGTCTGGTTTTCCTTCGCTGCCGCCGACGTCGCCGGCCGCGCGCTTCGCTGCCTTCCCATCGCTGCCCCGATGCGACGCTCCTGAACCTAACCTCCCGAAGCCTTGCTGTTGTCGCTTGCGATCGCCTGACGCCTTCCCATTGCCGTCCGCGCCTTCCTCTGCCACTCGATGTTGCTGGCTGCGTCACACCGCCCACGAGGCCGGCCGCTTCTCCACCATCCAGCCAAGAGGCAGAAGGTGGCCGCTACTCGGCCGGCTGTCCCCGCGACTCCGGCCTGAGCACCAACGCCACACCAATCAGATTTCAATCCGATCTCACAACCGGATTTAATCCGGTTCGGTTTGGCTTGGCTTGGATCAGTTTCGGCTGCGTCATCTCGGCTTGGCTAGGTCCCAGCTCCGTTTCTGGCTCGACTGCTATTCATAACAGTTTGAGATGGTTTGGACATCTCCAATAGAGGCTTTCTGAGACACCGGTGCGTAGTGGAATTTTAAGTCATCTCGAAAACATAAAGAGGCAGAGGTCGATCGAGACTGACGTGAGAAGAAGCAGTTTAAAAAGACTTGGGGGATTGGAATGTATCCAAAGAGTTGGCATTGGATATGAGTGCATGGAAGTTAGCGATCCATGTACCGTAACAATGACCTAAGATCAAAGGTTTAGGGATTTTATTGACTTTGATTGGGTTTCATTTCTAGCCTATCCCAACTTGTTTGGGACAAAAGACTTGGTGGTTGTTGTTGCGTCGGCGCCTGCAATTTTTATTAAAAGCAAAAAATTCTCTGTCATGGGTTTGCTATTTACTGACTTTACTGATTTGGTTTACTCTAAAGTATTTAGGGTCATCTTATCATTTTTCTGTGTTATTAACCTTGGTTTTCTTACCTGGTATGTCTTCCAGAAGGAAATTGCTTTGTATACTGCTTCAAAGGCCAATTTAGAGTTCTCTCAGTTCAACATTGATGATGATGTTGACCCACTATTCAAGGTTAAAATTTCTCTCTTAAATCTGTTACATTACTTCTATGATGCATTGACTAAAGTTGCTATATGGACTAATGGACTATAGGAATATTGGTGCAAACGACTTCATCCCAAAAATGTGGCTGAAAAGGTTTATCGCCAACCACCATTACGGATTTCATTGAGAAGTGGGCGCCTTAACAAGCAAGACTTCAAATTCACAAAGCATCAGACAACTCTTCTCCTAGCAGCAGATTCAATTGGGGAGAAGATTCAGTATCATTGTCGTGGGTTCTTGCCAAATCAACGTCAGGTATCCCTCTAGGAAGCTTTTCAGATTCTATATTGCTTTTTCATCGTCCAAATTGCTCATTGTTTAAACGTTCAACAGCCCTGAGATGGTGTTGCATTACAACCTCATTCCTGTATTTATTTGAATTGTTAACATTGATTACTATTAAGGGGGGGATAATTTTTCACCTATAATTTTCTTTGAATTGAATGTGATGTTCTTTAAGTGGTTGATGGCAACTGATGAGGCAAAACATCTGATGAATGTAATAGAGGAAGTACTCTGTGATATGCCTTTCTTTCTTCTTTCGATATACAAATACAAAGACAGATACGGTGGTGAATGTTCACAACAGACTAACTGAGTGCATCTGTAGAATGAGCTAACTGATTGCTCCATCACTGTGGGTGATTGTGTAGAACACACACTCGTGGGATCCGGGCGGGCGCCGGGAAGGGGGCACCACAGCTCCTCTCTTCTTGAGAATCCATACATCCCTTATCCTTAATATGACTCTCTGTCACACGGATGCTGCTGCCTGCTACAAAACCCCTACAGTCGAAAAAAAGATTGAAACAGGGAGCTAACTGATTGCTCCATCACGTATCACTGAAGGATAAATAAAGCTTGCTTGTAGGATATATGTTACTTTGTTTTTACTTCTTACCTGGATGCTTTAAGGGATAGGGGTAAAATATATTTTATGTCCAAACTATACATAAGAGTTGATTTGAATTTTGAACAAATCATGAAATTCGTATGAGTCATTTGTCTTTTAATAGGTTAATGAAATGCTTTCAATTTTGATGGTTCTTATGATGAATGGCAATTTATATTGTGGCACCTGAACAGCTGCCTCTCTAGACATGCTAGCGGAAATTGGGCAATAAAGCAGTTTGGGGCTTGATGATGTTGGCTAATGATGCACTCCATTGCTACTTGTTTCTTTTCATTTTGTCACAGTTCACATCTTTATGGTTTATACCAAAGTGCTACACAACCTATGCCTCGTTTCATCGAAAGTGTGAAATGTTTTGATGTTTACGTACATTATTCAGCTGTTTCTGTCTGGTCCTATTGTTTCTAAATGTCAATTTCATGCATTACAAAATATTCTAAATTTTGATGTTTTTGCTTTATTGATGCATTATGGTCAAAACTCAAAAGAGTTTCCTTTACTGGGTACCTGGTTTGATATTAGTCTATTATCCTTTTGTAGTACCGTATGGCTGGGTTGGCTGCTATTGAGATTGCTCAGAAAGTTTCCAAGGCTTGGCGCATTCTGAGAAATCCAAAGAACAGTGCAAAGTTAGTTAGGAAAAGGGATAAGCTGAACATGAGCCAGAACAGGGGTGGATATTGTAGCACCAGTACTTTGTCTGGATCTCCAACATCCAGTCCGAGTGAAGACAGGGTTTCCTCTGGGATTTCTCTCTCCTGGCATGATGTATATAATATTGCAGTTAAGTGGAGACAAATTTCTGAACCTTGTGATCCAGTAGTTTGGGTCAATAAGCTAAGGTGAGCTAAATGCTTGTACAAGGAATAAATTATTCAATCATTTTTTTCTTAACTTATTTTCTGCTATACCAGCGAAGAGTTCAATTCTGGATTTGGTTCTCATACCCCAATGCTTCATGGTCAAGCAAAAATTATTCGTTACTACCCATATTACCAAAGGTTTGTAGATGCCTGTTACATTTTATTTTGCTGTTTGGTTGTTTACAGTGAGTCACTAATGACCTTAGCTTATCTTCTCTTGTATGGCAGAATTTTGGAAGCTGCGAAGACCATCATGCTTGACTTGAAGTATGTCAATAATGCAGAGGATCGTGCAATTTTTCTTACAGATATTGAGATGTTGAAAAAGGTAAGCTATGCAGCAGTCTGTTGCGTGCCCATAATCTCATGATTATAATTCATATCAATGTGCCTCTTTCAAGTATAGCTTTAGTCCATGTAATGTTACATTCATATTGCTCCATTAACACTATATCTAACCAAATAAGCATAAGTAGTGATCATCAATCAGATCTGAGATCTCAAGGGCATATTTCCTTTTGGATGAGTTTAATAGGTTGACTAGGAGTTGCTTGATTCTCAATAGTATTATGTTTTGTTTGTCATATTCCGCTTCCCATTTCATTTGCAGTTTATTATGTTATGTTTTCTAAACTATCAATGCTCTCATGAGAATTAAACCTGCAGATAGAAGTTGCGTCATCATGCTCGGATTTGTACAACATAGTTGGTGAGACCTACTGGGTCGCTACTAGATGTGAAAGTATTGCATTTCAGGGGTAATTAACTCTTAACTTGGCTGGATACATGTATATTAAGATTCGTCCATTGCTCTCATGCCAAACTGGTGTGAAGTTCTTAGAAAGAATATTGTACTATCCTTGTGCTTATTTAATAACACAGCATGAGCTCTTTCAGGAGGCGTCTTGAAGGGACAAGAATTACCACTCAAAACATGTAAGTTGTCCAGACCCTTTTCTTTGCTCTTTGCTACTCTCTTGTTATGCTGCTTGTGCTGATGGCATTGCAGGGCCAAGGCAGGATTTGACTTTGCAATACGAACACCTTGTACACCATCTAGATGGGAGGAATACGATGAAGAAATGACTGCAGCCTGGGAGGTACAGTTTATATTTATTGTACTGTAACTTTGATTATGAATTTATGATTTCTTGAGTTTACAAGGTACCGGGGTAGTTTTCTTAAGAGAGGAGTTAACAAAGTAATATCCTGCAACTGTATGATACCAAATTCCTTACAAATCTGTTGCAATAACTTGTTGAATCGCTGCTTTTGGCAGCCTTGGTACTTCAAATCAATTGCAAAGGAAACAGTTCAAGTTGTAGTGGATCACATGTTTCTAGACTTGTATAATACTCATTGTTTGAGGCAAACTAAGAAGTAACTATGTGATCTGCAGGCCATTTGCGATGCATATTGCAGTGACACAAACCCCACACGTGACCCTGATACACTTGATGCTGTGAAGTCGGCAATATTGTGCATGACATATTACTGGTACTGATGGCAAATTCTTCCTCTCTCTCACTCTCTCTCTCTCTGCCGAAAAAAAGAAATATGCCAATCAATTTGGGGAACTTGCAGGTACAACTTCATGCCACTTTCAAGAGGCTCGGCTGCTGTGGGCTACGTGGTACTGCTTGGCTTATTTCTGGCAGCAAACATGGATGTGAACGCTAGCATTCCACCGGGGGTTCAGGTTGATTGGGAGGCAATTTTATCTCCAGATCCATACACTTTTGTTGACGCCGTGAAGCCCTGGCTGTACCCATCCATAAAAATAAGCAGGAACTTGAAAGATTACGCAGATGTCAGCGCCGTTTTCAGCACAACAGGATCGGTCGTAGCGGCCTTAGCCTCTGTTGACCCGTAAGCAGTGAATGATTTCAGCAAATGTTATAGGTTGGTTCAGTTATTACTTATTAGTGTGTGTTTCACCATAGGCTGGAACTGTTAAAACAGCTTGCCTAGATCGTCGAATTCTTGCAGTTTTTGCTTCAATTTGCGTGCTTCAGAGATCTGTATACAAGCATATATTGTAATGTTGTAACTTGCAAAAATAAGAGTCAAATTCACATGAAATACCAAATACATCCCTAGTCCCTCCCTACACGCTCCACACAAATTGTCGCTTCCCGGTGCTCACGGAGTCGGAGATTCTGATTGGATTGGAGACGCCTCCAACAGCTGACCACCTTCACCATTCATGTCTATGGCCGGTTTGGCTGTACACTCTTCAGCATGGCTGTACACTCTTCAGCAAGGATTCAAATTTCGTTTTCGGATAAAATATCGTCTGGGACCGGAATCTGAAATTTCGCTGAAATTCGGGTATTTCGGACAAATCTGTTCGAAATTCAAAAACAAAAATTCAAATCCGATTTGTTTTCTACCGAAAAAACAAAATTTCGCCGAAAAATCCCGAAATTTTGGTATATTTGCACCGGCTGAAAAGTGGGTCAAACAACGACGAAAATTTTTGAATTTTTTTTGGAGGTTCCTGACATATCAATGATGTTCCTATAAAAGTTTCAGATGATTATCACATTTGAGGAATTTTTTAAAATTCAAATATTGCTACTGTCCTGATAAAACACTGACCGAGAAGTTTGATCCGAATGAAAAATGGTACAACCCATGTTAGAAAATTTTAAAAACAATTGTGCATGGTTATGATGCATCACTAATGTTCTCATAAAATTTTCAGATGATGATAAAGATTCATGAATGTTTAATAATTCGGACAGTGCTACTGTCCTGTTAAAAGGGTTACCGGCAAACTTGAACAAAATGAAAAATGGTTCAAACCACGTTAGAAATTTTTTAATTTTTTTAATGCTCCTGATATAACATTAATGTTTATATAAAACTTTTATATGATGATCATGCTTAAATAATTTTTAAAAATTATGATAGTGCTACGTCCTGATAAAAGCCTGACGATCAATACATAGATTTGCTTTAGCAATCAAAAAAGGTTTAACTTTTTTGAAAATTTTACCGAACGGTGATAAGGAAATTCTTAAGATCTCATAAACATTTTGAATCATGATCACACACCCGTGAATTTATAAAATTCTTACAAGGCACAATACTATTTATGTTCTTTCTCTTTTTGAGTTTTGAAATATAATATAACAAATAAGTTCAATGATTACATAGATTTGATTGACCAAACAAAAAAATTGATTTTTTTTTAAATTTTATAGCATGGTACTGAGGAAATTATTAATCTCTCATAAAAATTTTAGATCATGATCACATTCGAGAAAATTTATCAAAATTCTGACAAGGTTACTGTCCTAATTATGTTCATTCAGTTTCTGATTTTTTTAAATCTAACAAATGAAGTTAAATTATTTTTAAAATTTTTTGTATGATCCTAAACTAGTATATATAGTACCATAAAATTTTCAGATCATTATCAAGCTTTTACAATTTTATAAAAATCTGACAGTGTTTTTGCCAAAATTTTAAAATATCTCAAAAATTCGGTTTTTCAACAAATTTTCATAGAAGATGACTTTCTTAAGGGTTATTGGACCAAATCTAGCCCTAAAAATTTGAAAACCAGTCAAAAAATCATGAAAAAACGATTTTTTGGGGTTACTGTAGCAATTTTTTTAAAAAATCAAATTGTTTTTATCCGACTAGTATTTTGGATTTCATGGTGGCCCGAAATCCGAAATTTCGCAAAATTTTGGTGAAATTCTATCCCTGCTCTTTAGGATTATGTGATGCTCTTACAGAACTGTTTGGTCGTCTCCTGCCTTGACTTCGTACTGAACTATGATCATGTTAGCATATTTACCGGATTCGTTGTAAACCCCTCGAATCATGAACCGGATTTATTGAATTCGAACCGGTTTAGGGCACGGGGTTCATGTTCGAGTGGAAATTGAAAGAAAAGATGGCGAACCGCGAACCCAAATTCTATACCGTGACTCGAACGAAACACGTTTACGGTAACTATGCATGTGAGTGCACCTTCTCTCTAATGTGGAAATACACTAACTAAAGTAGCATCCTAGCAAGTTGATGCCGCAAAAACACATTTGAAGTTCAATAAAGTATTGAGGACCGGCTGATGCTCGGTTGGCAAAGGCTGCAGTTGGCAGGCGGCCCATCGTGTGTTCGAGCTCGGCTCAGCACGGACACTCACGGAGCCATGGTGCAGCACGTGAGTGGGCGTGTGTGGGTGTAGGTGTGTGTGCGTTTGTAGTCCGGCTGTTCTTCTTCTTTTATAGTGAATGCCAGAGCTCTTAGCCAATTTTTTTTTAAAAAAGTTCAACAAAGTATTTCTCCTTTTGTGATGCTGATATCTATCGATTGAGAAAAGTTAAGGGTGGTCACATAACACTATGTTCAGTAGAGGGAGGAGGGGGGCAGGAAGAAGCAGATTTAGTTGCAGGAATGGTGTTTTCTTAATTAGATTCTTGTTTTGGTGCTTTGGTTGCATGTTTGACAGTGTTACCTAGGCACAAATGTGTGTTGGGACATCGGCATGTACTCAAGTGCCCAATGTGGCAAGCGGAATAGGCGATCTCAGGGATGCAACAGCACAAGCTAGAAAAGAACTATTGAGGAAATGTACTGTTCAAACATTTTATAACTGGGAAAATTAAGTATCTTGTAGAACCTGAGAGTTGAGAAATATGGCATATCTATGTGTCTGTCTTATTTAATTAAATACTATTACATTACCATCTACCATAAAAATAAGGTGCCCTGGTTCCTGTCAAGTTTGGAATATGGCATTTGGGACACTTGTTAGATGCGAAATTTGGGGATGGACATGGGTCACCGGTCACTAGACTAGATAGTAGTGATGTTTTAGCATACCTTTCCAAAATTCTCGTCTTTCTATTTGAAGTCTGTCTCGAGATTTCATATGGTTGTACAAACTACAAACTGGCTTAATTTGAAGAGCCGTAAAGCAGAGCAACTATAGGCTAAATTTGAAATTCTCATGCTATATTTGCTCTTTCTAAAGTGCAACGTATTTAGATACTCTCTTAAATTAGGGTATTGGTCTGCGCCTTAGCATGTAAAATGTGCACCAATGTGGTTGTCTTAGATACCCAAGGTGGATACTCTACAAACGTTTTGTTTATATCCTTGTTAATGATTTAATTCAAGAGTGGAGAAAACTGGAACATATATCTTTTTACAGCTTAGAGAATATTCATATGTCGAACTTGAGAATTTAAACTCAAATTTTTTAGAGAATTAGCAACGCAGTTTTTCATTTTTGCCCATGAAAATCTCCAGTGGCTTACAAAACCTTTTCAAACAAGTCTAATGTAAACCTATTGATTTATAAAAAGCAGTCTCTATGAACAAATAATTGGAATAAAAAGTGGAAGAATCGCGAAACCCAAATCCCGCACCGTGACTCGGACGAACCGCAATTGTGGTAACTATGCTTTAAATTAAGCCACATCTTCTTTGGTAAAGTTGATGGCGCATATCGAATGCTTTGACCATTTCAGGTTTTGTTTTCTGCTATGTTTCCATTACCATTCATATTCTCAGTTAGTCTGACGTATACTCATCATTTCAGGTGTATACTACGCGCCCAGCGGGTTGTGCATGTGATCAGCAGTCGAACTGGAGAACATGGGACATCTTATTGAATTGTCTTGAAGAAGTAGAAATCCGTAATTTCAGAGGTGCGGAACATGACATTGCTTTCGTGGAACTACTGTTGAAAACAGCCATGGTGTTAAAAAAGATGACGATAAGGTCCCATCACCTGGCTGCTGCAAGCGACGAATTGTTTGAGAAGTTACGCAGCTTCGCCACCCCTGGCACCTCTTTGGAGATGCATTGCGACTCAGCGAGGTGCTGTCGTGGAACCTGTTCCCAAAGGCACCAGATGTTGGTTGCGCGCACTGATCGCAGCGTCAGAATTCAGAAGCTCCTAGTGTGATAGTATGTTGTTCTAGATTGGATCTTAGTGATGCTATGATAGTATGATGTACCAGACTGCTATTGTGCGCTGAAATCTGGCAGACCTTGTTGCCATACAGTAAATTACAGTGTACAGAATATGGATGGTGGTATGTTGCAGCACTTATTCTTGTATTGCAGGAACAATAGATTTGAAAAGCCGCAAACATGTCAGATAATATCCTTTTTTTTTGTTCTTGCTGCTATCTATCGAGATACCCTCGTTAATGGCGGTGTTACTTTATCAATGTGCAAGCTATTATGGTTTATTAGTTTGCCTAGAGGCCTTTCTGTTTATAAAGACGTTGCAGCTTCCATCCTTGTTAATTCTCAATAGTGGAGAGAATAGGTATCATTTTATTTGAACTCCCCTGTGCCGTATAATATTATTGTGAAGCTTTAGAGCTGAAACTTCAAGTATTCTTGTTAGAGTTGGGAAAGCGTAGCTTTTCAGTGAAGGAGAGATCCAGTGTCAAACAACACTATGTAAAAGAAGTCTTTTAAGTTTTCGGCCTGTAACAGCTTGCCATCCCCTCATCAACCATTTACTCATTTATTTTGAAAGAAGTTGATTCTGTTTTTCCCACATAGTGGGATATAATCTTTTTAATTGACAATAAGTTCTTGGTAACTGTTTCAGTTTTCCTAGTTGCACTGACTTCTTGTATGTTCGCTCACAAAATCATTTTGATTGCTCGAGTCTTTACCCATGGTGCATGTGGAAATAGCATCTGCTACACATTGTTTTCGGCCAGATTAGTAATTGGACAAAACATAGTTAGGCTTTAGGCCCACAACGTTTAAGAGAAGTTGATGCAATTGGTTGGTTTTATACCATATATCACTTTGCTAAATTTGTTATTGACATGCCCTGTATTATATGGTAGGTCTTTATGCTTGATCATTTGCAATTTGTTTGGGTGATTTGGTCCTAAATATGCGTTCCTCATTTCAGGTGCCGACTGTATGCCCATCGGGCTGTATCTATGATCAGCCGCCGAACTGGAAAACTGAGGATATCCTGTTGAATCTTCTTCAAGAAGTAGAAATCTGTGACATGGAAGGAGCGGAACATGAAGTTGTTTCCTTGAAGCAACTATTTAAATGGGCAACAGTACTCAATATTATGACCAACTTTTAGTCCAACTGTCACTGAGTCTGTGAGCGACGACTTGTGTAAAATTTTGTTTAGCTTCTCTCGCCCGGGAATCTGTGTGAAAATCCACCTACACCGCAACGGGTATAAGGTGTAGTGTGCACCATTAGACGAGAAGACAGAGTGTAGTCGTTGTTGCAGCACTCATCTCCACCAGTTATGCAGTTAAGCTTGTGCCTAAGTGAGTATGATGTAACAACTTCATATCAATGTTACTTGTTTCATTCATGTTTAATATATAAATACCGATGTTTAGTTGTTCGTTTAGCTCCAGGTGTTTGAGCAGGCGTTCATGTTGATTTGTGCGATACCAGTTTCAGTTTAATTACTACATGATACATAGGTTCTGCACCAATGTTGGCGGCATAAACTGAATTTTGAGAAGATAAGCTGCTCGTAAATCATAAGCATACATTCTAATTTGTAACATGATCTTATTTGGGTGCTGCTTGTTAGACAGTATCCTAGTTGCCTTATATCAGAGATTGCTAGTTGTCTTGTATAGATATTGCCTTATATAGGTTTCTCTTCTATTCCTCGTGTACATGTATATATACTAGTCCATTGGGCTCACGATGAATACAAGTGTTATTCATAACATGGTATCAGAGCCAAGTTTTTAGGATTAGGGTTTTTACCGGCGTTAGGGTTAGTATCCTTCAGTCCTGGCGGTGCATCGTGCTACTTCTCCACCGGTGGCGCCTACTCCAGTGTCGGCTACTTGGGGTGGAGGGCTTCACTGCACCTATTGCAACAAGAATGGACATGTGGAGCAATTCTGCTACCGGAAGAAAAAGAATCTTGCTCGTCGAGGTGGATGTCCTTCTAAGGGCACAGACTCTTGGGAGCCTCCCCTCAGCAGACCTCTGCTGGTTCTGACTCTACTCAGGAAATTCTTACGCTGCTACGTCGCATGGATGCCTCTGCACCGACAGGTTCTGCTGGTTCTGCTACTCCTGTTATTCTCCCCCTGTCACGCCTGTTATTCTCAAGGATGCCGATGCTGTTGCTCAACAGAAGGCCTCCGATGACTATGCTGATGCTCTAGAGTCTTTTCAGACTCAATTTACTGCATACAAGATATGAATCGATGAAGATGCCCGTGCCTCTACTATTTTGGTTACTAGCATGGAGGTGCATCTCACTGGTGATATTGTCATTTTGTTTTCAGCACATTTGATGTGGGCGCATCTTCATGACCGCTATGAGCCTGCTGGCGATTCTTTATACCTTGTTGTTGTGCGACAGGAGCAGTCGCTACAGCAGGGTGATTCTACCGTGGATAAGTTCTATGCATAGCTGTCCTCGGTGTGGCGTTAGCTTGATTCTCTTGGACTGAAGGTGTGCCGCACTTGTTAGTGTTGCCAGTGTCAGCACTTTCATTTGGAGTTTCGTTGCATCTATGACTTCCTGACACGTCTTTAGGCTGAATTTGAGCAAATCCATGCCCAGCTGCTTGCTCGCCATCCTCGAGTGACCTTGTTGGAGGCCCTTGCAGCTATTCGTACCGAGAAAACTCGTCTTCGTGGTGCAGGCCTGCTAGTATCTCCTTCAGTCCTGGCGGTGCCTCGTGCTACTCCACCAGTGGCACCTACTCCAGTGTCAGCTACTGGGGGTGGAGGGCTTCACTGCACCTACTGCAACAAGAACGAACATGTGGAGCGGTTCAACTACCGGAAGAAAAAGAATCTTGCTCGTCGAGGTGGATGTCCTTCTAAGGGCACTGGGTCCTGGGCACCTCTCCTCAGCAGACCTCTGCACCGTCAAGTTCTGCTACTGATTCTGCTACTCAGTCTTTCAGTGAGAGACCACATTCCTCCTCATCAGGTATCACACCATGGATTCTAGACTCTAGAGCTTCTTTTCATATGACATCTGATCCTATGAGTCTCCATTCCATTAGTCCTCTTGCTGCTCCTATCACTGTGCAGACCACAGATGGTACTTCTCTTTCTGTTGCAGGGCGAGACACTCTTTTGTCTTCCTCTTTTCATGTTCTTGTTGTTTCTCATGTTTCCAAACTGACTATGCAGCTCATATCTACTGGCCAGTTCATTGATCATGGCTGTCGTGTTATCTTTGATTCTGACTCTTGCTGTGTTCAGGATCGCCTCACGGGGTCTCTGGTTGGAACTGGCCCTCGTCGCCTTGACTCTCAGCGTCTCTGGGAGCTTGACTGGCTTTCTCTTCCTTCCGCTGCTCCTGCCAGTCTCTCAGTCTCCTCCACTGCTTCGCCTCCGTTGCATCTTCTACTGGGTCATTTGCTCAGTGGCATCACCGTTTAGAACATCTTTTTGGATCACTTCTGTCTTCTTTAGTTTGTTGTGGCCTTTTAGGATCTGTGTCTGGTAATACCTCTTTAGATTGTGCAGGTTGTAAGCTTGGTAAACAGCTACAACTCCCATATCCTTCCAGTGAGTCTGTATCCCAGCGTCCCTTTGATCTTGTTTATTCTGATGTTTAGGGTCCAGCTCCTTTTGTTCCAAAAGGGGGTCATAAATATTATATTATTTTTATAGATGATTTCTCTCATCACACCTGGATATACTTTATGTCTTCTCGTAGTGAGGTTTTATCCATCTATAAGAATTTTGCCACCATGATCCGTACTCAATTTGATTCTCTCATTCGTGTTTTTCGTGCTAAATCAGCAGGACAGTATCTGTTAGGAGCCCTCCGTGCTTTTCTTGCTACCAAAGGCACTCTTTCTTAGTTTTCCTATCCTAGTGCTCATGCTCAGAATGGTGTAGCTAAGCGCAAGCATCGTCATCTTCTTGAGACAACTCGTGCTCTGTTATTTGCTTCCGTTGTTCCACCTCACTTCTGGGCTGAGGCTGTTTCCACTGCCACTTGATTAATTTTCAGTCTTCTTCTGCTTTTTAGGGTGAGATTCCAGTGGAGCGTCTTTGTGGCATGCCTCCTGATTATTCTAGTCTTCACCTCTTTGGGTGTGTGTGCTATATCCTCCTTGCACCTCGTGAACGCGCCAAGCTGACTGCTCAGTCTGTTGAGTGCGTTTTTCTGGGCTATAGTGCTGAGCATAAGAGATATCGCTGTTGGGATCCTGTTGGCCGACGGATACTGATCTCTTGGGATGTTACTTTTGATGAGTCTCATCCCTTCTACCCTCATCCTTCGTCCACTCCCGCATCTCTTGTCGAGCCACTTTCTTTCCTGACTTTTTCTAATACTCCAGTTGTCACTTTTCCTTCTCCATGGTTGGCGTATCCTTCTTCGCCGGCCTCTCCACAGGAGTCTTCACCTCTCGTGCCTTCTCCAGATGTTTCTTCTGACATTGTTCCTTCTTATCCTCTATACTACATTCGTCGTCCGCGAGTTGAGGATTCTTCTAGTGTACCATCTTCTTTTGATGTGTCGTCTTCTCCTGTTGAGTCACCTTCTTCAGTGCCTCCTCCTCGCTATGTTCTTCGCGATTGTCAGTATATTCGACCTCTTGAGCGCTTTGGCTTTGCTGGTGCAATTCTTGCCTAGCCAACTTCTTACCGCGATGTTGTTATTCATCAGGAATGGAAGCATGCGATGGCAGAGGAGCTTCTGCCTTTGAGCGCACTGGCACGTGGGATCTTATGCATCTTCCTCCATGTGTTCGTCCCATTATATGCAAGTGGGTCTATAAGGTTAAGACTCGCTCTGATGGTTCTCTTGAGCACTACAAGGCTCGTCTCGTGGCACGTGATTTTCAGTAGGAGCATGATCGTGATTATGATAAGACTTTTATTCATGTGGCTCATATGATCATTGTTCGTACTCTTCTTGACGTGGCTTCTGTTCATGAGTGATCTATCTCTAAGTTTGATGTCAAGAATGCCTTTCTTAATTGTGAGCTACATGAGGAGGTCTTTATGCAGTCACCACCGGGGTATTCTGTTCCTGAGGGCATGGTTTGTTGGCTTCGTCGCTCTCTTTATGGGCTCAAGCAAGCCCCTCGTGCCTGATTTGAGCGTTTTTCTTCTGTGATCACTACTGTTGGCTTTTCTGCTAGTGCTCATGATCCTGCGCTCTTTGTTCACACTTCACCTCGTGGACGGACTCTTCTTCTTCTCTATGTTGATGACATGATTATTACTGGAGATGATTCTCAGTATATTGCCTTTGTGAAGGCATGTCTCAGCGAGCAGTTTCTTATGTTTGATCTGAGTCCTCTTCGCTACTTTCTTGGGATTGAGGTCTCTTCTACACCTAAGGACTTCTTTCTATCTCAAGAGAAGTATATTCAGGACCTTCTTGATCGTGCTTCTCTCACTGATCAGCGCACAGCTAAGACTCCTATGGAGCTCAATGTTCACCTTCGACCTACTAATGATGAACCTCTTGAGGATCCTACTCGCTATCGCTATCTTGTTAGGAGTCTTGTTTACCTTATTATCACTCGTCCGGACATTTCATATCCGGTTCATATTTTGAGTTAGTTTGTTTCTGCTCCCACTCAGCTTCACTATAGTCATCTTCTTCATGTTCTACGATATCTTCGTGGAACTATCTCTCGCCGTCTTTTCTTTCCTCGCTCCAGCTCCTTCCAGCTCCAGGCATGCTCCGATGCTACCTGGACCAGTGATCACTCTGATCGTCGGTCTCTTTCTGATTATTGTGTTTTTCTTGGTAGTTCTCTCATTACTTGGAAGATTAAGAAGTAGACAACAGTTTTTCGTTCGAATGTTGAAGCTGAGTTGCGAGCTATGGCTCTTTTGACAGCAGAGGTTACTTGGCTACGGTGGCTACTTGAGGATTTTGGTGTTTCTGTTTCTACACCTACTCCTCTTTTATCTGACAGCACATGTGCTATTAGCATTGCTCAAGATCCAGTGAAGCATGAGCTTACCAAGCATATTGGTGTTGATGCTTCCTACATGCGGTCGCAGGTACATGATCAGGTTATGGCTCTTCAGTATATACCTTCAGAGCTTCAGTTAGTAGACTTCTTCACGAAGACACAGACTAGAACTC
This sequence comes from Otatea glauca, assembly GCA_036346275.1. Classification (NCBI taxonomy): domain Eukaryota; kingdom Viridiplantae; phylum Streptophyta; class Magnoliopsida; order Poales; family Poaceae; genus Otatea; species Otatea glauca. The sequence goes on from CM070723.1 coordinate 55,149,404, forward strand.
AATATAGCTTTTATCTCTCCAAACTCAGTGTTGTTGATCCACCTGAGTTTGAGAGGGGTGTTAGACAGTATCCTAGTTGCCATATATCAAAGATTGGTAGCCTTGTATAGATATTGTCTTATATAGGTTTTCATTTTATACCCTCATGTACATATATATATATATACACTGATTTATTGACCTCATGTTGAATACAAGTGCTATTCATAAAACTGCTGAACATTTGATATTGAACTCAACTTCAACTTCACCCTAAATCCACAAATGAACTTATTTGGCAATCTAAACAAAAAAAAGTCTAATACTTCCTTTGAGAAGCCTGAGGTACATGTTCTTCACACAGATGCACAAATACAGTCTAGGAGCCAAATTTTTATCCTATTTTCAAGAAGCAAGCTGCTGTGCTTTTCAGCCAGTGAGTTAAGTAACCCGTATTATGGCAAAAATCTAGGGCACACTGGATTCTGGACAAGAAACGTAACTCCTAAAACATGCAAAACAAGTTAAACCATAGCACAAACCATTCAGAACTAACTAAATTACCCCCAAAAATTGAGCCACAGCATGATTGGTCTTTCCCCAAGTTTAAAAGAATCTATTAATATCAACACAAAAATCAAGTTATAGCGTGAAAAAGTGACCCAAAAAACTTCCAAGTTTAGAAATAATATATCACAGGCCATAGCAAGTGAATCAATGGAAAGCTCGTCAGGTTAACCGAGAATTGCCAGATGCATAAAGTAAAATGGCATTGATTCATGATCTACATGCCTATAGCCTACAATATAATCCCACCAAAAAAATTACATACTTACAACTGGTAGAAACTTGCTCAATTTGATAAATTGTAACATGGTGAATCAGCTTTGTAACTCATGAGGTCCACGGTTAAAATTTGCCCAAACTTGCCAGCTACATCCCGTTGAATCAGCCTTAAAAGGCCAAAACTCATGTATACACAAGTACACACCACTCGAAATGCCGAGCAACAGTGTGTCAAACTATCAGTCAGATAACTCAAGTTAGCATAATCAACTAAAAATAGAAAACCATTATGTGCTAGAGAAACTAGGAATAATATTGGTATCTTTGTTCTCCAGTGTGAAGAAATAATAAAAAGCTTCTTAAGGTTTTACTTTTCTGTAGAGAAAAATGGATGCTTTGCTGTTCACAATCTAAGCACAATTGAAGATTAACAGGTAGATACTAGATTGACAAGGTTCATTGAGGCAAAACATTCTACCTTTATCAGCTCGAAGTAGCATTTATAGTTCTATGTATTTTATGGTCAACAAACCTGAATTGTATATTAAAAGAGTGAGAGAAAATGACTCTAAATACATCCTCTTACAATATAATGTCAATCAGACCGTATATACGTAAATGTGGTCCTTATTGTGCATCGCACAAGTGTGACTGTCTGAGTTCAGTTGACACATCACCCTCATGTCTCAAATCTTTTTCTTCTGTATTTTTTTCTCTACTAATATTCACAAGATATAGTACATCTGTTGTAATTCTGCTGTGATAAGCAGTAACAACTAACAACGGAAATGTCAGTAGCCTACTCACTGTGTAAAAAGGTTCAGATGCCATCACTGCATCACCAGTAATCCCCACAGGTGCAGGACCCATCAACAAAATGGTGGAACCTATTCCTGTCTCTGAACACAATCTTCCTGCCAGTAATCTTCGATGTCAGTTTCAACACTGCATGGCAGTCAGAGCATGCCCGGAGGTTCTTGACAATCTTGATTGTCGTCCTGGGTGGCGTGCTTATGAGTCCAAATGCAACAGCAAGCTTCTCACTGTGGACCGCAAGTGCCTTCTCCTTCATTGTCTCGTCCAGGTCATGCAGAACCAGGTCAGTCTCTGGAACATGCCCATGCTTCTTCACAAGGCCATTCATCTTGTCTAACATGGCATATATTTCATCAGAGAGAGGGTGGCTCATATCCCCAGCAACAAACTCATACACCTTGCGCCCTATCTCAATGGCACTGCACCCAGGTTCCTTCTGGATGCCGCTAGCCTTCATCATTGACCGTGCCCTCGCCACTTCTTCCCAGTTACCAACAGCTGCATAGATGTTCGATAGGAGGATATACATCCCCGAGTTGGCAAGCCTCTTGGCAACAAGATAGTCAGCGATCTGCTGGCCTAACACCATGTTCTTGTGAAGCCGGCATGCGGCGAGCAGTGACACCCACATGACGGCATCGGGCCTGATTGTCATGCTCTGGACAAGATGGAATGCTTCTTCTATGAGCCCTGCACGACCGAGAAGGTCGACCATGCAACCATAGTGCTCGATCTTGGGCTCAATGCCGTACTCCTGCTCCATTAACCGGAGGAACTCACGGCCCTCATCAACTAGCCCAGAATGACTGCAGGCATTGAGCAACCCAATGAATGTGATATCAGTTGGCCAGAGACCCTGTGCCTGCAACTGCGTGAACATCTCCAGTGCCCTTCCACTATGGCCGTGCATTGCATAACCGTTGATCATAGCGTTCCAAACAACAATATCTTTGTCACTGATGCCAGCAAACACAGAGACGGCATCCTCCAAGCTGCCACACTTGCAGTACATGTCAATGAGCGCCGTGCCAACTCTGACATTGAGCCGAACTTGCCGACTACTCTTGACGTAGGAATGAAGCCACTTCCCTGACTCTACGGTACCAAGCTGCGCAACCGCGGAGAGCGCCAGCACGACGGTCACCTCATCGGGCTCAACACCTGACCTCAGCATCCGCCGGAACAACCGGAGCGCCTCATTAGGCCTCCCGTGCTGCGTGTATCCGTCAATCATAGCGTTCCAGCAGATGAAGTCCTTCTTGGTCAACCCGTCGAACAGCCTGCGCGCGTCGTACAGTGCCCCCATCATCGCGTAGCAGGTGAGCATCGCCGTGACGGACACGACGTGCGGGTCCGGCATTTCGTCGAATAGCGCGCGCGCCGCAGCGGCGTCCCCCGCTCGCGCGTACATGCCGAGAAGCGCGGTGGCGACGTAGGAGTCGCCGGAGAGGGCCAGCTTGAAGGCGTAGGCGTGCAGTGCGCGTCCAAGGGCGAGGCTGTGGCAGGCGGGGAGGGAGGCGGAGAGGGTGTGCGCGGTGGGGAGGAGGCCCTTAGACAGCATGTCGGAGAGGAGCGCGAGGGCTGCGAGGTGGAGGCCGCGGGAGGAGTGGGCGTGGATGGCAGAGGTGTAGAAGATGGCGGTGGGGTCGGGGGTGAGGCGGAGGAGGGATACCGAGAGGTCGAGGCGGCCGGCGGTGGCGTACGCGCGCTGGAGGCGAAAAGCGACAGCCCGGTCGCGGTCGACGCCGGCGCGGAGCGCCGCGGCGTGGAGCTCGGAGACTCGGCGGGCGGAAGCGCAGCCGGAGAGGAGCACCGCGGCTCGGTCAGCGGTGAGGGCGGCGGCGCCGGTGGTGGGGGCAGGGGAGGGGAGCACGGCGGCGGACATGGAGGTGGGAGTGGCGCGGTTCACTGGCTCAGCTCACTGTGCAGCTTATCCTTGCAGCTCTCTTCTGCAGGAGAGGCGGGCGATTTTTTAACACGTGGCGCTATTTGGGAGGGTAAATAAATAGTGATTAATCGACCAAGGAATTTGGTGGAGTTTTCATTTGAACTAGCCGGACCGCGCGCTACGCTGCGCAGTGCGCAATTTGGTCCGACGGTTTTTAAAAAATTAGCTAGCTAAAAGCTATCGATGAATTTGTGTAACCACGAGGTTCTTTGTGGGAAAACAAACCGGTAGAGGACTTGTTCGTGTTTCCTTAAAAATTGGCTCGCTAGGAGACGTCGTGTTTTAAAAAAACGGTTCGCTAGAAATCGTCAGTGAATTTGCGTAATCACGGGGTCCTTTGTAAAAAAGCGGTAGATTATAAAAATTGACTCGCTAAGAGTCATCGCGAATTTGCGTATCGGTAAACAGTGGAAGGACCTATCCACGATTGAAAAAAAACTCGATAGAGGACTCATTCACGAATATACGAAACCACAGGTACTGTTTGCAAAAAAGGCAAACTGACCTATCAATAATTTCGGTTTCCTCCGTGGAGGACCCCTTCGCGAATATGCGGAACCACGATCCTTTTGCAAAATAGGTGCAAGGATCTCTCCATAATTTCGAATTTTCCGGATGACCTCAATGCGAGGGGGTGCTGACGTGACACAGGCAGGACCGCAGGAGGGCTCCAATCCCTCCCGCTGTAATTTAAGTTATTATTATTATTATTATTATACATTCTTAGGTCAGTTTGCTTTAAATTCAGACTTGAGAGTTGATCAAGGTATGGGTATCGCCCATAAATTCGTGTGGAAAATACAAAAACCTCTATCGTGCTCTGCTGAGCAAATCAAGCAGCAGCAGCAGCCGCCCATGAGAATCAAAAGCTCCGTTCAGAGCTGGAGTCCAAGATGCGACTAGCTATGCTCTACCACAGCTGTAGCAGCTTCATGGTGGTGGTCTGCTGCTGGTCTCTGCTCACCTGCTGGCTGCTGCCGCCAGAGGCGGAGGCAGAGGGGGATTGGTGGGGCTCTAGCCCCCAGCCCATCACGAGACACCCTCAGCTCACCTGCTGCTGGCCCTCTACCCTTGTTCTCAACCAAAACCAAAACCAGATTAGCGTTACTGCCTTGCATGCAACATGAAACTGTCTTTCAACAAGTTGAACAGTCCGTACATGGTATACTAGTACTAGTGACCAGCGAGTAGCAACAGATTGGACGCTCACCTTGGGCTGTTGCTTTGATCCGGAGATGATCATGGAAGAGGAGGAGATCATCCCGGTGGCAGGAGCAGTGGAAGCTTGCAGCAAAGGAGCCATGGCCACTGTACACAGGTTGTTGTTGGCCGTCCAAGCTTAAGCGAGAGGACCAGCAGGTAGCAGCCGTAGGAGGAATAGTACCGGTGACTGCATGCCTCACGTCCTCGCCTCTTTGCATTCCCCGTTACTTCTTACTTCTCTGAAGACCAAAATGATCGACGAGTATCTCCGCCACTCTTGATTTACAATGCAGTGCTACAATATCAATTTCGTGCAGATTGCATGGCAAGTCAATTGCGGTGCACTATTTGTGTTTACCTGAAAATTTGAAATTGACAACCAAATAAGGTTGCCGTGTTGCAGCGAAGAGGGACTGACAGCCTACAAATATTCATGATGACGAGGTGAAGTTGCATGGCTTGTCCAATCTTTGTTCAGCAGTGACCAAGCCCGGGTGAGCTTGAAGGACTAAGGGCCTGTTTGGTAGAACTCCAGATTCCAGCTTCACCTGAGATCTGAAACTTGTAGGTTAAAATAAAGTGAATTAAGTTTATATTTTTGATCTAAAATGTAAACAAGATGATCCATCTAAACACTCTTAATGTACTCACAGCTCCAGCTCCACGAATCTGGTAGAGCTAGGAATACCCAGCTCCACCAGATTTGATAGAGCTGGAGCTCTACCAAACACACCCTAAGCTCCGGTCCGTCCTGCAGCGTCCATTGGAAGAACTTGCGGGGATGATCCTTTCAAGGAGCAAGCAATGGAGCAATGGATTTGGCATTTGGGTGTCATGTTTATCACCCACTTTCACTTCACTAATGTCGCAATGCTGGCACTAACAAATGGCAGCTGCTTTACTGGTCTAAACTACTCATGTTACTATTAAGTACATCACTCATGCCTAACTAACAACAGAGATAAAATCTCTTGCTCTCTTGTGCATTATACTTCAGACTGCCACCACCATGAACCCAAGCCAAGCAGACCAATGGAGTTAACCCAACCGATTTATGTGAGTAAACCAGAGCCGAGTCACAGCAACCACTCGGTTCAAAAGGATAGATACTAGTGAGTGATAACAAATTGGGGTGCTAATAACACCATCTCAAGCATTGGGTGTAATATAAAACCGCACAAGCCTTGATTATCAGATTGTTTCGTCCACAGATAGCTGCCATAAAGAGGCCTATGAATGTATCTCAGCACTCAACACTAGAAGCAAGTATCGTAGGCAGGCAGCCGGCCGAAGCAATCGTGGAAAGCTTGCTTAGTTTTTACCCCCGATCTCCTTCACGGCACAGATCTGTTCTTCGCCCATGGCAGACATCACGGTCAAGATCATGTCCTTGCCTTCTTCACCAAATCCATTCTTGATATGTGTGTTTCACAAAGTACAGTGTCTAAGATAGTTCAATGGTGGTAAAGGCGAAAGTGCGTGCCGGCAATTGAGTTTTGAGCTAGAGCATTGACCTGGGCAAGCAGAGCATCATCAGTGGGAAGCCTCAAGTTATCCTTAGTGTTGCCAATCTCAGTCAAAAGGCTGACCTGTAAAATGCCCTCACCAAGTTAGAAACAGGATAGGCTTTGCACAAAAGAGAAAGGAAGGAACGAAGGACAGATTAGAAGCAAACATACAAATCCATCTTCGGAAATGTCAATCAGCTGATAATCAGTGCAATCAACATGGGGCACCTTCATGGCACACGCGTTATAATTTAGAAAAAAAATTGAAATAAACTGTGCAAAGTAACAATTGAACCAACAAAATGGAGCATGATCTGCAGGTAGCTTACGTCACAGTTGTGGGATGAAGGGACAATATCCTCAAGCTTCTTTCCATTGAAAATGTCAATGCCAACAAAGTGGCACTTTGCATGACCATGCTTCCCAGTCTTGGAAGTGGAGACCTCAACCACCTACAACAAAGATTAAACCGAAATGATCCTCAGAACGAGAGTTGTGGAAGGCAAGCAAAGAATTGTTGGGTCACAAGTCACAATTAGACAATCAGATGTACAAATAGAGTACGAAGTGGGAAAAATGCTATTCTAGCCGTCATACCATAGTCCAGTAGGAAACACTTGCATAATCAAGGCAAACAATATCAGCATAAAAGGGGAATGACCTATCATACCAGTGTATGCAAAATCTGCAATTCTGAGCTAAACATCAATTGCATGGACGCAGCTGCATAAACCAGTAAAAGAGATCACTTGCCTAGTAGATAACTGCCACTGCTACATGGAAATAGTTCTAATTTAACCAACATTGCAAAACTGAATTTATTAGTGGATTATAACAAGAACCATGTATATGTCGATTGCTGATTAAACAGTTCATTCCTAAATTAAATTCTCGTAAAACAGACATAACTATCTCTGCTTTCTCTCAAGAACTTTGCAAGATCCTGCCTCGTTAAGATTTACCAAAACATATACGTAAAGTTAACTCCGCACTATCTTGAGATAGATAGCTAAGAGACAATCTACAAGGCTTTTCAGTAGCTAGAGACCATCACCACTAACTAAAGACACTATTTTGACGGACATAAGAGAAACATGTAAGCATCCTGAAGCGCAATGGGGGAATTCCAGTTGCATCAATATCCCATGGATTAAAGTGTCACATAAAAACATGTCAAAATTTTAACTTTAATAAATATGTCGAATCCTTGTACACTGTATGGTGTATGTATCCACATCTACGACAAAGTACTTGTACTATTGAGTTAGTGGATCTAACACTCGTAACACCTATAATAAACCTACAATCAACTGCTAGTCCTAAAGCGCAACTAAACCATTATAGGAATTAATTCCTACACGCATCACAGCGAATTCCCACTTTTATCGACGCAACACAAAAGAACACGCAGTCCCTACAATTTACTGAAAGTCCTAACAAGGCATATCTCAACAACAGATTCAGAGGTGTAATTGAAAAGGACCTTGCATGGGCGGTTCTTGATGACGATGTATCCGTTCTTGCGGATGGCGCCGGCCTGCTGCGGGTACGTCTTGGAGGCGCCGGCGTCCGCTTTGGACTCGAAGTGGTGCTCCTCCGAGTCCGACATCTCCAGCAACCAAGAATATCCTACCAAGCAGCGAGAGCCGCAAGAATGATGAGAACAGCAGGCTCCAACTTGATTGGATTTTTCAAGAGATCTGAAACGAGAAAAAAGAAGGCTGCTGCTCACCGGAGGTGTGGGAGATGAGATGCAGCGGTGACGGATGGATCCGCGAGACTAGAGCTCTTGGTCGCCCACAAGGCTCGGGCACTATCAGTTTTGATGCGTTTGTGTCAGTACTCAGTTAGGTGTAGGGATGATTGAGTGGGTACCTGATCTTTTGGGTACGATTGGTGTCCACTCGAACCTAAAATTCGAAACCGTGTTATCCGTCTGAACCCACTAAACTTCTCGAGCACAGATCTGTACCTACACCTGAACCCGATAGGTATCCGAACTCGTGCCATTACACACATCAGAAGATGATGGGTACCCAACCCGAATGGGTACTCGTGCTTTTTTTCAGATTGGCAGTAGCTCAGAGGGAGAGAATGACATAATGCATTCAGACTATAGTGCCAATGTAATGCATCCAGAGTTCCAGACTATATATGTAACGGTAATATCAATCAAGCAGCACAAAAGTCCGTTTTTATTGGCAAGGTTATTTGTCTGCCATTTGACCATTGTCTTAAGAATCCATTCATGCGGGTTTTAACATGAAAGGGCACCGCACCATGGAAGCAAGCAGATAGAATCAAATACGTAAGAGTTTCCATCCAAGCAATAGTGATATACTAGGACATAAGTAAGCTATTAGGAGTTGTAAAATTATGCATATGTGAAACCCAATTACATGACTGGGATTTCATACATTTGATGAACTCAGCTATTAGGGGTTTCAGACTTTCAGTACCAGCATGTAGAAAGAAATCGAAGCCTTTCAGTCATTTGATGAACTCAGCTCAGCGCCTAGAAAGGAAAAAAGTCCTAAATTTCTCTGGTAAAATACATGGGTAAACATCCAGAACGGGGAATCACTAAGGGGGAGACCGAGATTCGGAGATGTACCGTTACCTTTGAGCTCGGAGGAGGGCTGCTGCCAGCTGCCGTCTGCAAGGGAGGGGAGTGGAGGCCAGAGGGCGCACTTCCGACGACAAGGCGTCTTGCGGCGGTCGGCTGGGCGCAACTGCACAGGAGGACTGCAGGAGAGGAGCCGCCGAGGTGACGTGCTATGCCAACTGCAACTAGCCAAGGGCGGAGGGCCGAGGCACAAGGGAAATGGGGGGTTGCGGCGTCGGTGATCGGCCGGGCACAAGAGGCCAGTACTTTGGGTATGCCGAGCGCCCAAGCCGATCTGATCTGCCGATCTGATCTGATCTAGGGGAGGGGAAAAGGAGCGCAATGGCAACAGCAGAGGCGGGATCGCCCAGCTTGAGTGGTGACGAGAGGCGCGAGGAGGGTTATTTCATTTGTATAATTGTATCTTTGATGATTGGGGCCCGCATGTCATAGGATACCCATTAGGTACTCATGGATACAAATTGATATCCATGTTCATCTTATAACCTTATCAGGTACCCGAATCCAAAAATCCACGGATCTCAAGTGTTACCTGTGCCCGCTCTTATCGAGTTGGGTACCCGCGGGTACCCGAACCCATGATTAAAATTGCCACCCCTAGTTGGGTGATGGGAAAGGTGGTCAAATGGGCCGTGCCTAATGGACCGGCCGAGGTTTCAAGATCGCTGACACGACCAGTGCACGGCCCGCCCGGTCGTAAACGGCCGTGTTTCAGACGACCACGAGCTCAGTGCCATGTTTGGGCTGGCACCCTGGCAAGGTTCGGCATGATTATGCCTGGCACAGTCCGTTTGACCCGTTTATTTGAAAAATATTTGTTTTGTAGTTGTTGGAGGTTTTAAAAAATTAGGAAAATTTCAATTTTTAAAAAAATCCTAAAATTTTTCCAATAAATAGGGTGACAGCCCCCTCATTTCTCCACCAGCAAACTTGCAATCTTTTCTCTTCATTCTCTTGTGAAAATTTTCTTGCTCTTGGTGGTAATTTGACAAAATTCAAAATAGTTTTACAAAAATCCAAAAATCTGAAATTCGGTTTTCGACTTCTGTCAAGAAATCAAGGTAATAATTGTGATTTAATTTTTTATTTTCTTAGTATTTTAAATGATATTAAAGTACTAATATCTTAATTATTTCCTGCAGTTTTCTTTTTGGAGCATGGGGATTTTCCGCCCTTCCCAGTTTATGATTTCGGAATTTCACCTGATGAGTTTCTTGTATCCTATGAAGCTCAAAAAGTTGCAGTACCTGTACCATCCTTAGGCTCTATAAGTTCTACTGCAACGGCAAGCACCGGGGACAAAAAGATCAAGACGCAGTACATCGGAGTCTTGAAAGATTTCGAGCAGATTTTCGAGACATCTGGCGACACTCAGAGCAGGTATGCTATTTGTAAATATTGTAAGCACAAATTAACTACGAAATATACAAGTGGAACGGGGCACTTGAAGAGACATGCTGAGATCTGTAAAAGAAAAGCGATGGTGGCTTTGAGACAGACGCAGCTGCAGTACAACCCCGACGGTACGGTACGTAACTAGGACTACAATCCTGAGGTAGCTCCTGAATCTCTTTATCGTTTAATCGATTATCAAGATCTTCCTTTAAACTTTGATGAATCACCTGCATTTGAAAACTATATTAGGACCGCTCATAATCCTAGATTTTCTGTAGTTTCTAAACAGACAACAACTAAAGATTTGATTAAATATTATAATAATTATCGTAGTAAGCTAAAAGAGCAATTTAATACATGTACTTTTTCTGTGTCCTTGACATCAAACATATGGAGTGGTAGGGCTAAAGAGGATTACCTTCGTGTAGTTGCTCGTTATGTAAACAATGATTGGCAACTAGAGAAGAGAATTATAGGATTCAAATTAATTGATGTAGCACACACCGGTGAAAATATTGCTAAATGTATTGTAAAAGTTGTGAAAGATTTTGGCCTTACAGAGAAAATTTTTGCAATAACATTAAATAATCCTTCAACAAACACTTCTGCCATGAACATTCTTACTCCGCTTTTTAATTTGTATGCAGTATCTTTCTTATTAAATCAGCGTTGTGCTTGCCATATTATTAATCTTATAGTTAAATCTGGTTTGAAGATGTTAGACCCGTATGTTAAACCTTTTCGCACTGCAATATCTTTCTTAAATAATTTTAATCAACGAGTAGTAGCATATAAGACTTATTGTATTGCAATAGAGGTACGTCCACGTAAGTTTGGTTTGGATATGCTTGTTAGATGGAGCTCTACTTACTTGATGTTTAAGTCTCTCATACCCTATAAGAGCACATTTTCTGTTTTTATTAACACGCATTATCGTAGCCAGGATGGTCAACTGCTACTCACAGAGCAATATTGGTATGTTGCTGAATACTTGCTGTCATTTTTAGAACTTTTTTATGATTCCACTATTGCTTTATCTGGAGTTTATTACTCAACCTCTCCTTTAATTGTGCATCATATTCTAGAAATTGCTACCCACTTAAGGAACCACGAAAATGATAATATTTTGCGTGCATTTGTTTATGCTATGAAAACTAAAATTTTGAAATATTGACAAGAAATTCCTATGTTATATGCATTTGCATTTATTTTAGATCCTAGAGCTAAAATTTGAGGATTTTCTAATGTTCTCTCATTTCTAAGTGATGCAGTGGGTACTGATTATTCTAGTTATTTTTCAAATATCCGTGCTAATTTATCTCAAGTTTATGCTAAGTACGATCAGAAGTTTACTTGAGTTCGCTTGCGGCGACCTCCACCAACACCCACAACAGGTAAGAAAAAAAATGCGTGGGAGAAAGATATGGGGTGCAGGTGGCTCTTCCTCAAGGAGTTCGACTACAACAACGTCAAGTGCAGATACAACAAGTGGTGGGGAGCTAAGTGCCTATCTCAACAGCGACACTATCAACTACTAAGAGCAGCAAGAGGAGGACTTCAGCATTTTGCAGTGGTGGCACGAGCACAAGATAACATATCCGGTGCTTTTCATATTAGCACGGGATGTGTTAACAATTCATATCTCCACGGTTTCTTCGGAGTCTGCTTTCAGTCTATCCAGAAGAATAATCGAGGAGAGAAGAACAAATCTAGCAAGTGAGATGGTGGAAATACTTCTCACTGTGAAAGATTGGGAACAAGCTGATCAACGAGCTCAACACACTATAGAAAATGTTGAGCTGGCGGAGACATTTGAAAATCTTTATCTAGATAATCAGGAAGAATAATTGTAATCTTCACTTTTTCCTTGTATCACTGAGCTATAGGCTGTACTCTTTTTTCTTTGCTAAGGTTTTCTCGTGTTGAGTTTTTACTTGGCAAAGTTTTTAACGAGGCAGCCAAACATCAATAAAGCTTATTATTTAATTCCAATTATTTGTCTCATTTTAGAATTTATTTCATTTTTTATTATTATATATATATTACAAAAGTTTTTCTAATTATCCTAACTTTTTCTTGATTTTTTTATGATTTTTTTAAAAAAAGTTCTGTATTTTTTCATACTTTTTCGATTTTCTAACATTTTTTTGATTTTTTTTTAATTTTTTGACGCTAATGGGCCAGTCCAGCCCATTTCGACCCGCAAGGAAACCGAACGGACACGGCACGGCCCGTGAGGCCGTTGAGCCGTGCTTGAGCAGCACCCCGGCACATGGGCTGATACGGCACAACCCGTTTATTAGCCGAGCTTAAACGGGTTGTGCTGGGCTGCCCATATGGACATCACTAATGCGAATGGGATGGATAGATAGGCAAAGCCGGACAGGGGCTGTAGCTCATAGATGGGCCCAAATAGGGCCCACTAACGACCAATATGGGCCCACGACGATTAGACATTCGAGCCATACCACGATTCATAGCATGTAAATTGTAAAGCTACCGTCGCTAGGCAGGCTCACGCTGCGCCACAGCTTTGGCTCTGCCGTGCCTAATCACCGGCTGCTTTTTGTCGCAGTGAAGATTCGGGTAGGAAGGTTTGTTAAAGGAATAGATTTGGAGAGAGACGAGGAGAAAATTGAGGGATTCCGCTGTGGTCCGAGGACTAGAGGAGTGGTTTGGATTTTGTTTTTGAAAGAATCGAGAAGGGCGGAGCCGCGGAGAGGCACCTATAGGCTATAGGTGTAGATGAATTGTGAGAGGAACGGAGGGGAGAACATAACATGTATTACCAACTCCTTTTAAGCAGCAGAGATAGAGAAAAAGCACACGCAGGTTCATCCTTTCCTCTTTCTCAAAAAAGTAAAATAAAATAAAATGAAAGTTCAATTTTTTACACAAATAAGAAGGAAATGAAAGTTGGAATATGCATCTGCATATAGGATAGAGAATGTTAATTATAGCTGTGAGCATTGCAAATAGCAGACAATATCTATACATAAGATTGTGATCAATGGTGTGTCAATGCAGTTGACACGAAACGAAGTTCACGAAAGATCGGCATGCCATTGCCATCAGCAGGATGCAAACATCAGTACCTTACTGATCAGTGATCATCTCTGAATTCCTAGCAAACTAAGCAAGCATACAAACTTTCAGAAACTTCGCACTTTTATCATAGCAAGTTAACAGATCCCACTATCCCAGGCTCCTGAATCGGATTCTCTGACGCCTTTTACAAAGGTTTTTCTTTTCATGAACTAGTTTTAGAAATTATTATAAAAAATGTACAAGAAGTTTCGACTCAATAAGCAGTCAAGTTGGGAGAGGCCGAATTATACCAATAAAGAGAATCTAAACTCCTAATGATTATAACCACCTCACATCATTCTCATTGAAATCTCTATGAGAAATCTTCAACAGTTGAATCCCTGAACGCTTTGTCGACCAACTGTTACCGCAGATCAAATGTTTCAAGATGCAGCGGTAGCGTTATTGCCAGGACATCTTGGCCTGCGACATCGTCTTGTTGTCCGTCCCCATCCAATCATACCCACACCATCAGCTTCCAAGTTTGCAGTGTCACATTTCACCGGTGGACTGGCAGGAGTATCTTCTTCAACAGTAGCTTCTACGTTTTTTCGGGGTTTCCTACCCCGTGCCCGACCGCCATTTCGCCCCCGCCTACCAGAGCCCATCTCCCAGGATTCACCACATGCCCTCACTAACCCTTCAAGTAACTGAAAGTCCTCTGTGATTTCATGCCGGGAGAGTGATACAAGACCAGGCAAGATATCTTTCTGGAAGTCCCTCTTCTGTCGTCGCCTCCTTTGCTGGCCCCTTCTTGGTTTGGTCAGGAGAAGTGCAGCAGAGACCGTTTCTTCGCCAATTAGAGCCTCAGGTGCCTGTGGTCTGTTCCAGTACTCATCAATCTTAGTCTCTTCCAGCTTCAGTGTCAAGGACTCGAATGAATCAAAACCATCATCACTGGAGCGGTTGGCATTACAATCTTGGGTTTCTGCGTGCTTGGCAGGGTCACCAGTATTGGATGTAGCAAGATCGGCAAACCACTGCAACATGTGATCATCAACTTTATCTGGAGTTACTGGTGTGTCCATCGACATGGCAATGATGTCCTTTGCTGCACTTACAGAAGCAGAAGTGTCGTCCACATTCAGCAAAATATCAAGTTTATTGTCCTCTTCACATGCTGGTACTTCCAAATCGATCACGAACGCACGCCTAGAATTGCTGCCATTCAGTACGGATGTGGTGTGGCATTCATGTGACACTACTGATGATTCTGAATTATCTTCATTCGGTATCTCATCATTCAGATCGATTAGGTTCCTGATCAAGGGGGCACTTTTCTTGACAACTCCTTCAGCAGCTGGTTTATTTAGCAATGCACTATTGTGGCACGAAGGAGCTAAGAACGTACCACTATCCTGAACTCTAACGGCAACATCTTCATTGATCTTATCCCTATGAGCTATGTAACCCCGGGACGTCGAAGCGGAAACTGACAGGTTATGAAAAGGTGGGGTCGACTCCTTCCTGTCTTTATCATCTTCCAAGTCAAGAACAACTACATTTGAAAAGCCAAATGCCTTTCGCGACTTCTCCAAACCCATATAGTCATCACAGGTAGCTTTCCTTTTGAGCCAGGGGATCCCTGAGACAAATCCCTTGCCTTTACTATGCTCTGAGCTGCCTGTGCATCTACCATCTTGCACTTCGGAACCATCTTCGGGACCATCCAAAGGTGTCTGATTCAAATTGAAGCCCTTGTTTTTGCCACTCTTGCCATTGCAATACTGAACATTTCGAGAAGACTGTCTGGCTAAGTGCTCAAACACTGGGAAAGTGCTTTGCTCCAAATCACTAGAATTTGCAATCTTATGCTGCCCATGCATTGCAGAAAATGAATCCACTGGGAAACCAAGGTAGAAGCCATTCAAATTCTCAACACTTTTCAATTTAAGGCCAAATGTTCCCATGCTTTGAGTCATGATACCAGGACTTGTATATGGATCTATAATTGAAGATGCAAAATGTGAATCAATTTCTCGTGAAGCAGGAGCATTGTTTCTGCTACTACTGGGGTTGATATTGCAAGATCCAAATGGAGAAGCACTAGACAGTTGGTCTACATGAGGAACAGATAATGCAGTAACAGGTGGAAGACAAAAGCGATCTGAGCGGTCAAATTCGGGAAAATTATGTATGGGAGTGGCTTCGCGCGGATTCCGCGATAACCATCCAACAGAATTGTTCTGATCCGAGCAAATAGTCTGATTACTTCTTGTAAATCTCTTATCAACACCTTTGAAGGCTTTCTGCAATTCAGTGCCATAGAATCTTGGTGCAAAAAAATTCATGTGGCTGGCCTGTTTCCCTGAAGGATTGAAGCAAGAAGTGGAAGAATGCTTAGATCTAATTAAATTAACTATAAGAACAAATAATCACCACCAAGAAGCTAGAAAATGTGTGCCAACCATTTAATATTTCACAATCAACAAAGCAACAGCGTGTTAGTATGATAAGATGTTTCTCGGTATGTACTTATGTAGCATAAGAAACCCCAATAAAGACTACACGAGTGCTGAGGAACAAAATGATGGAAGACTAATAAACAAATAAAAAAAACTGAGAAAAGAGCATAATGTAATGCAATCTTCCAGGGTGCACCAGATAGGTGCTGTAGAAAGGTTAATATAGACCACTCTACTGTGTTATACCCTTTGGACCATCACTAATCAAAGAGAACGTAAAGTCAAATTGGGATATTCAAGACATATATCACATGGTACAAGAAAAGTAATCAGAAGTATGTTCAGAATTAAACCTCTATAGTTAATATATATGCAGTGCCATGTCCACAAAAGGAAATCGATTTTTGTTATGTGTACTAATGTTTTTCTTGACATGCAAATGTACTGGTAAAACTTATGAGCAAAAACAAATGTATAAGCTCTCACCGTCATTACCTTTATCAGCTATTGGTTTCCCCCCCTGTCTTATCTTGCCATTTATGTCACAGAAGTTCGAACATGTCCCTTCATCAGCATGTCCATCACTGGGGTTATCTCTACGGGAACCAAAGTAACTCGTGCTTGATCTCACTTCATTGCGCCAAGAGTTCTCTAGGTGATAATGTTTCGGGTCAACAGAGCCTCCATATGCTGAATCGCATGTTCCACTAAAATACATGCCAGTGATCGGTTCATTAAGATCAGCCACTTGCTTGCCTCTCTGATTGCTTGTAGTCTGCAAAACTGACAGTGAATTATTTCCTCCTAGCCTCCTCAAATCTTCTCCATTTTTTAATGTCAACTCAGTGTCATTCCTAGGTTTTGGATTTGATGTTACACCAAGAAAATCTATAGGCTTATTCTCTGATGCATCTTCATCATCCACATAGCAATCCGCTGGAAGCTGAAGGTCAAAATTGCTTCTTTTGCTCTTTTGGGCGACCCCACTTGGGGGAACACCATTTGGAGAGGACTGAACACTGCCTTCCCTAAGGGATTTGTAGGAGTGATCTTTATTATTGAGCTCTATAACGGGAGTCTTCCAGCATGCTGGAACTATTTCTTCTATCTGCATTTGCCAAGCCATTTTTGCCTTGCTGGGTGGGATTTGTGATGAAAATGAATTTGTTTGTGACGCATCTTCTGGCATCATGTAAGAGCATATCGGTTTATCTTGATAATCTTTCATCAAATCTCTTTGTGCTTTGTAAACCCGGTGCAGTTCGTATACCTAAGCAATAATTGTGTCAAAGATGATGAAGGCAAAACAAAACATATATAGAATGCAGAAAAGCCGAAGATTTTGTTCATGTTCTTGAAGCTTTTAGATTTATTATGCAGAAGGAACTTAAGATAATTAGATCAGTAATGCCAAGGTGCCAACCTGATGCCTGAATACAGCTTCGTGTTCAAGCATTGTCCGCTTGAGCATTTCTCTATCGTATTCTGGGTAACCGTTTGTTTGGTTTTGCATGAAGCCATTGCTTAGCTGACCACCCGATGCATTCTCTCTGTAATATGGAGGCCAGCTACCGTTTATATGCACATTAAGATCCCTCACCACATAATACCCAGGCATATGGCTTTCCCCTTGTACTTTGGCTCCCATTCTTATTGCAACTTGTTCAACGGAAAAGTCAAACAATGAATCATCCTACAAAACCATATGTCAGTGAAGTTTCAGTAAAACTTGAAGTCTCAATAAGCAGCAATTGCGATGCACATCTAAAGAGCCTCAAGTTCGGTAAATGAAGTAGATGAGAAAGCAGGCAAGCAGGCAAGAAACAACTTTTCATGTTCTACTCGTTGTGCAAATTGCCACATTTTGCCCATTTAAATGCACAACATAAATAGCATAACCCCTTAAAGCTGGGAAGTTTTGAATGCGAATAACTGCCATGTTTTGCTGGAAGGGGAAAGGAACATATTGGCAATTCTACAGGGCATTGCACAATTCAGCAATGCAATGTGGATTGCGGACAAACTCTGGAATCATAATAACATCTGAAAATTATGTTAAGCAGAGCAATGCTAAGATCAAGTATGGCAACCAAATGAAAAGCTCATCAATCACAAGATTGAGTGAGTCCTTACCAAATAAAAAACAATGCATTGTTAGTAAAAGCTTCCAATCAAGCCCAAAATGTGGCTTTTCACCGAAGAATACATGATCCACGTGAGACACCGACAAAAAATACAATGTCAGTGCAGGTGTGCAATGTGATTCTTCATCAACAGTTTTGAGCTAAACGGATTGCTCAAGCTGCTCAACGGTTATGAACAGATTAAACGATTTCGCAGGCCAGAACCTGACAATTCAACATTGCATTAAGTAATGAGGAATTGTTTTAATCTAGCAAGCAAGACGTTGACACTGAATATATCATAGCACGAGTACATCATATCATTATCCATTCCACGATTAAACAAGCGGGGAGAGGCAACAAAAGGGAAGGTCAAATTTTTAATACTGTTTGGATATCAACTCCTCGGAAATAACTCAAAGTGAGAAGATAAGTCAAACCGAACAGCTCAGACACAAATCAACTAAAACAGGATATAATTATCATTTTACCACACACCAAATCCAACAGAAAACAACACCAAACCAATCCAAGGTACAAGGAATAAAACAAAAAGAAAGGAATGAGCAACACGTAGAAATTTCACCTCAGCGATCCTTGGCGCTGCGCTGAAGCGAACTGAGCCTGACAACCCGCAGCATCCATGGAACGAAGAGCCTGGATGGCATCTCCAAGAAAGCCCAACAACCCGAGAAGCGCACCAGCAAGCAGATTTAACGGAAGGACGAGGTGGAATTCGACGAGGGGGCGATAACACTCGCCACGATTTCCACTCCAACTACCGCAGGTACCAACAAAGGCGCCACCTTTTCCACTCTAGAACTCCAAGAAACGCATCAAGACGGTGTTTTGCAGCGAGAAAAAGGCAGAGGAGATGGAATTGGACGATATGAGCAAGTCGCGATGCACTGGAGGGAGGATTCCGGAAAGGAATTGGATCTGATGGCCCAAGCCGAGGAGAGAAGAAGGGAGGAGGGGAAGGAATTGGATCTGGTCTATTGTTCTTGTTCTTTTGTCCCAGAGACAGAGGAGGGGGTGTTGTTTCTTTCCCCTTGTGTTGGTTGGTTTCTGTGGGTTTTCTGCTTTCTCTCTCCACATAGAAAGGGAAGGGGCAGCAAATTTGTCAACATCTGGTCTTTTTCTCTCTCCTCCTGGTCTCTGCTAGTCTGATATAGTAATGTAGTCTGAAAATCTTACATGTGAAATAAAACCTGATTATTTTCAGTTTGTTTTAGGAAGGATGAGCCAATTTGAGGTTTAGTTATTGAAGTTCTTTTGAGCTGAATTCAGGCTTCACAATGTTAAGATCCAATTTGGGACACATGAATTTCATAGGTAGTATAAAACCTAGAAATTCCACCTTGCCAAATGGGGTCATAGTTTGGGAGAAGTTGAGGAGGGAATTATTCCAGCACCTTTGAGGCCTCTTTGATTCGAACAAATTTTAAAGGAAAAATGGAAGAATTCCTATAAATTTTGGAGGAATTCTATCATGAGAGCTAACATCTTGTTAGCAATTTCTTTGTGTTTCAATGTACCTTCTCTCTTCCTCTCTCCATTCTCTCTCTAATCAATTAATATTTAATCTCAAAATTTCTTTATTTTTTCTATGGGCCAACCAAACATATGTTTTGAACAATTTCCGTGGTTTCGTTTCCTGTAGGATTTAGTAAGTCATGCCATTCTAATCCTGTGTTTTTTCTATTCCTGCATTTTAAGAATCCTATGTATTAAAAAGGCCCTTACTTCTTTTGTGTGAGGGAGTACTTCCATGAAATTTAATGGCTTGCCACACGGGACAGTACCAAGCCTCCAAATCTTACTAAACAATCTGTCCTTTTTCCTCTGCAGTACTTTATTCTCCATTTTTTACATGCTTAGTACAATCCCGAGAGTTTATAGTATACACAACCATGGGTTTCTTATTACCCTTATCAGCAGAGTTCAACAGATTTCTACTAGTATTTTCTGTTTTGCAATGCATTTGGGAGTTTAAAAATGTTTCTATTGTTCTACTTGGTCCTTCACACGTCACCTTCCAATGCGATTTAGGCAATTAGTAGTATATTTTGATGCTACATCTACTGCTACAATAAGTCCAGGTCAATTATTGTTAGTCCATTCTTCCACTAGTTCGATGGAAGAAAGGACCATCACATTTGTTTAATGTTCTCTTTCAATTCCTTCAATATCTTGGTGGAAAAGAACCTGACATGCATAGTTAACATCCTATTCAATGCATACCTAAAGCACAACTAACTTCTACCTTCAAAAGCAAAAGATTGTCACTGATTTAGTAAGGACAAACAACAGGTGCAACTACTGTAACACCGTACTTCATAAAGCTATTCTTGTTCTCTACTATAAAAAACTTACTTATAACTGAATTTGTTTCGGCTACAAATTAAAATGCTTATTTCTGTATATTAATATGTCGTTCACACGTCGAAATGAGCAATATCTCGTTCAGAACTGCCCCCATTTCCCTGAAGAAAGATATATGTTTATTTTCCTTCGAAATTTGTCGAGAATTCGATTGGGCGCTTGGCTAGGTACTCTCTGCAACGCTCACTTTTGCCAGGGACAATAAACATGGCCAGATGTACATTGGTACAAACAAGCTTGGACTATGGTAATGGGAGAAAAACAATTTATTGAATCTTCTTCTAACTTTTGGCTGATCCAATGGTTGCAGCTGGCCCGTGCTGCTGGTCAGGATGTGGGACCAGTCATGTTAGTTAAGTATAAAACCCAAGAAAGATATTTATACTCTTATTGGTGGTAATAGATTAGTACTCTAATTCAAAGTGACTAGTGGAAGACGATATAGTATTATACAGATTGCAGCATAAAAGTATGTGCAGTTAGACCCTGTGTGGAATGCATAAAAGTATGTCCAGCTGCCCAGACATTTTCATTGGATTTAGGCCATGTTTTGGAAAGGCCCAAAGAATCATGAGGTGCTTCTTGAGATCAAAACCATTAATTACTGTACATTACATGCCCACCCACTTGCAGCATTTGATCTGAAGTTTTGCCTGCGTACATGAAGTGTCTGCTTTGCACCATAACAAATGCTCAATGCACCCAACCACAGCAGCAACAGTGAATCATCCTCCAATACGAGTAAAATGTAAAATTGCACTCCATTAATTTGACCTAAGATTCCACAAGCAGAGAAAGAGATAATCTCCCAACTGCTTACAAGCTTGAAAACAACACAACTGGTTAGTGTGAGAATTGTGTATTATGTTGGCGCTGGTCATCGAACCGCTAAACCAGCGTCCGATCTTGAGTCCGTTTAACCAAGGACCGCCGCTATACGTAGGCTCAACGGCAGAGCAACAACCAAAGGGTCCTGGATCATCTCCCCAAAAGACTAGCCTGATAGGTGATACCACTCTCATCTTTATAAGTTGTGTTCGACTGCCTCTCACAACAGACGTGGAACTATCCCAACACATTAAGCTCAAGAAACAAACAAAGGAAGAGAGAGAAGGGAATCGGCAGCGCATCAAGAGAGAGAGAGAGAGAGGGCAGCATGCATTTGATGTGCATTGTTTGGAGCTGTCTTGAGGAAATTTCCGTCCAGCCATGGTCGTTTTCGCATACGAGAGGGACGTAGATTTCATGCATATCCATTCACCCCATGCATTCCACACAACCACATACAGCAAATGCCTCTCCAATGAAAAGTACAATTAGAATTTCTGCTCTCCGATGAAAAGTAGTAGGAACCGGTCATCTTCACATATAAATACAGGTGATTATTACGATTGTGAAGCATTATCTAGAGATCTATAAAAAAAGATAATAGACATAGAAGCCGTTAAACAAATACTACTAAGGCATTCATTGGATAGACCAAATCCATTTACAATACTCTAATTGGCGTGCTCGGATTGGTTTGACTTCCAAATCTCTATCATGGTAGATAGTTCCCGAGAGCTTCCTCTTCACATATATACATCAGTAGACATTTGTGGTTTAATCTAGATCAAACAAGTGTTGATGCTTCTTATTACTTATCGTCATAGGAAACCAGCTGTTGATTCTTCTTGTCCTGGGCCCTGGCCAGAAATAAAAGGTATAAAACCAAAAAAAAAAAGAGCCATCCCATAATACAGAACAGCTAATCTTGGAACAGGAGTGCCATGGGCAGCGGTTGTACTGGCTATACAGACTTGCATGGTGCCGGCATGGGCCGGGTGCGGGTGGCCCTAGAGCAGGGGCAAGACCGTCATTGATGGCAGGATCGAGTCGGCCACCACACGAAGCTCCCAATTCATGGCTGCTGGGGCCTCCTTGTCGGCTTTCATGGGAGGGTCATTTGTGCCTTATGTATAGGATAGAGTTCCTGTACTGTTTCAACGGAGAACGCTTCTGAACTGTTCGATCAAAGGAATCGACGGTTCGGATCCTTAAACAGACCTCAGCCACAGTGTGAGCTACAGTATCAGATTTCATGTGAGCCTGCATCAATTGGCAGAGGTACCCTTCCTATGAAAGCAATCAACTCTCTCTTTCTCTCCCTGTCTGTCTGTCTGTCTGTCTGTCTGTCTCAGCCTTTATAAGCCAGGGCCAGGCCCTCCTGCCACCGCACTGCGTGCTCACTAAGAAACACGACTGCATTTTCTGAACTTCTGATAGGCCTCCATTCCCATGCCCTTTCTTGTCCATTGCCAGAGCTTTTGTTTCGTAGGATCTCATTCTTAGCCTCTTACGTTAGTTTTAGCTTTTAACAGCATTTTGATAAAGCCGGTATTATGGAGCTTTTGGATTGTTTGTCTCGCGATTACATAACACCTCTCTCGGTGATGAGATGATTTTTGCCTAGCCAGCCATGCAGCATAAACGTCATTGGCAACACAAGGTGGGTAAAATGCTTAGCAAGATTCAATGAACGTGTGCCCACCAGTTTGTGAACTCAAACATGCGAAATATGCTTCTATGAAAAGAGAGTTTTTTGCCCTTGCTTCACCGTAGTTTTCACTGCAAACCAATCACCCTCAACCAGGTTCCAAATATCGAATTTTCGATTTTCGGCAAAAACCGGTCGAAAATCGGTAAAAATCACATGAGTTCGAAGTCAATTTTTTTGAAATCGGTGGTCCAACTTCATCGGAAAAAAATGAAAAAGCGACTGATTTCACCGATTTTGGGTGATTTTTTTATGATTTTCGAGCGATTTTATTCGATTTTCGGCACACTAAAGAAAAATTAGAAAAAAAATAATAAAATTTAAAACAAATGTAAATAAATCCCAATTATTCTGTAAAACACCTCAAATTTTCTTTAATAAATTTTGAATTCATTTAGTGCTTCTAGAAAATAAAAAAGTGTAATTAATGAAAAGGAACAGAGACACTAATAGATTTTTATAAAAAATTACGAGCTTTACAATACTCGGAAACTTTAATGTAATCATATATTATACTTCATTAATGCCCCTAGAAAATCAATTTTTTTAAAAATATACAAGTATGATCATCATCTTAAAATTTTAATTAATCATTATAATTGCCTTAGAACCTTACAAAAAAAATTCAGAAATATTATACTTTATTTAGTGCCCCTAGAAAATCAAAAACAGAAAAGGCATATACAAAGATAGTATCACTTTCAGAATTTAAAAAAAAATACACATGTTTGATAATGATATAAAAATTTTAAAGCATCATTAGCATTGCCTGAAGACCTCACACAAAAAATTTCAATTTTTTCCAAACTTTTAGAATTCAAATTGGAATTGCACCGGTTTACCGAGCGGTTTCAGATGCCGAGCCAGCTCAATGCACTCGATAATCATGATATTCAAGTGATTATCGACAATATTGTGAACCCTGCCTTGAACTCTCGCCAAGTCCCAGGCCCATATAAATTTATATCCCCGAGCAAATCTGTGAACTATTCTGCGTTTTAAAGCAAAATTGTGAATTGTATAGAGAAAGTATAAGCTTAGGAGAAAATCTGTACTGCATTATGTTATGATGGATAGTAAAAATTAGATCTAGCTATTGATTTGTTGAGGGTATTTCTACTACTCTACTATTAGAGAAAGTATAAATAAATACTAGTTAATCTGATCTATTAGATGGAAAAGAATGATCTGTTTATATTAAATTTAGTGTACCGTAAGAGATATCTAAACTTAGTAGTTGTGAATGGATAGAGTACTTATTATCTACATATACATTGACATGCAAGTTCCAAGGAAAACGTCGACGGCAGCAAGGAAATGGACGGACAAGGGCATTTTGGGAACAAAGCAAGTACGCCGGGACCTAGTGGTGGCCAAATGGGCGGCCCGGCCTGAACGTGGCACGGCCATTAAACGGGTTGTGTCATGCTGTCCCACGAGCCGAGATCACGGACCAAGCACGGCCTGAGTGGCTGCTGGGCCGTGACATGCCAGCACGGGTACAGATAGGCCGACGGGCCGTGCCAGGCCGAGGCCGGTCCGTTTGGCCCACAAAATTAAAGAAAATCTGGAAAATTTAATATATATATATATTGGGAAATCGTAAAAGTTTTAAAAATGTAGAAAAAATTGGAAAAAATCTAGAATAATTAGAAAAACTGAAAGGAATGTTGAAAAACTTTTTTAAAATCTATGTAAATTAGGAAAAGTAAAAAATATGAAACAAAATTCCAAAAGGAGACAAGTAATTAGAATTAAATAATAAGCTTTATTAATGTTTGGTTGCCTCGTTAAAAACTTTGCCAAGTAAAAACTAAACATGAGAAGACATTGGTAAAGAAAAAAGAGTACAACCTATAGCTCGGTGATATAGAAAAAAAGTAAAAATTACAATTATTCTTCTCACTATCTAGATAAAAATTTTCAAACATCGTCGCCAGCTCAACATTTTTTGTAGTGTGTTGAGCTCATTGATCAGATTGTTCCCAATCTTTTCCATCATCTCACTTGTCAGATTTGTTCTTCTCTTCTCGATTATTCTTTCGGATAGACTGAAAGCAGACTCTGAATAAACCGTGGAGACAAGAATTGTTAACACATTCCATGCTAATATGAAAAGCACCAGATATGTTATCTTGTGCTCGTGCCATCACTACAAAATGCTGAAGTTCTCCTCTTGCTGCTTTTGGTAGTTGATAGTGTCACTGTTGAGATAGGCAGCTAGCTCCCCACTACTTGTTGTTGTGTTCGCACTTGGCGTTGTTGTACTCGAACTCCTTAAGGTAGAGCCACTGCACCCATATCTTTCCCCATGCAGTTTTCTTCTTACCTGTTGTGAGTGCTGGTGGAGGTCGCTGCATGCGAACTCTAGTAAACTTCTGATCGTACTTAACATAAACTTGAGATAAGTTAGCACAAACATTTAAAAAATAACTAGAATAATTAGTACTCACTGCATCACTTAGAAGTGAGAGAACATTAGCAAATCCTCGAACTTTAGCTCTAGGATTAAAATAAATGCAAATACATATAAAATAGAATTTTTTTTCTAATATTTCAAAATTTTAATTTTCATAGCATATACAGATTCACACAAAATATTATCATTTTTGTGGCTCCTTAAGTGGGTAGAAATTTCTAGAATATGATGCACAATTAAAGAAGAGGTTGAGTAATAAACTCCAGATAAAGCAATAGTGGAATTATAAAAAAGTTCTAAAAATGACAGCAATGATACAACAACATACCAATGTTGCTCTATGAGTAGCGGTTGACCATCCTGGCTACGATAGTGCGTGTTAATAAAAACATAAAATGTGCTCTTATAGGATATGAGTGACTTAAGCATCAACTAGAGTTCCATCTAGTAGGCATATCCAAACCAAACTTACGTGGGCGTAACTCTATTGCAATACAATAAGTCTTATATGCTGCTACTCATTGATTAGTATTATTTAAGAAAGATATTGCTGTGTGAAAAGGTTCAAGGTACTGGTCTGACCTCTTCAGGCCAGATTTAACTATAAGATTAATAATATAGCAAGCATAACGCTGATGTAATAAGAAAGATTCGGTGTACGAATTAAAAAGCGGAGTAATAATGGTCATTGCAGAAGTGTTTGCAGCAGCATTATCTAATGTTATTGCAAAAAAATTATCTATGAGGCTAAAATCTTTCGCAACTTTTACAATACAATCACCAATATTCTCACAGTGTGTGCTACATCAATTAATTTAAATCCTATAATTCTCCTCTAGTTGCTAGTAATTGTTTACATTCCTCTTTTAGCCCTGCCATTCCATATGTCTGATGTCAAAGACACAGAAAAAATACAAGTATTAAAGAGCTCTTTTAGCTTACTACGACAATTATTATAGTATTTAATCAGATCTCTAGTTGTTGTCTGCCTAGAAACTGTAGAAAACCTATGATTATGAGCGGTCATAATATAGTTTTCAATTGCTAGTGATTCACCAAAATTTAAAGGTAGATCTTGAGAAGCAATTAAACGATAAAGAGATTTGCGAGCTACCTCGGGATTGTAGTCCCACTGACATACCATACCGTTGGGGTTGTACTGTAGCTGCGTCTGTCTCAAAGCCACCCCTACTTTTTTACAACTCTTAGCATGTCTTTTTAAGTGTCCCGTTCCACCTGAAGATTTCACAGTTAATTTATACTTACAATATTTATAAATATCATACCTGCTCTGAACGTCGTCTGATGTCTCGAAAATATGCTCGAAATCTTCCCAAACTCTCGATGTACTGCATCTTGATCTTTTTGCCCCGGTACTTGCCGACACAGTAACACTTTTAGAGCCTAAGGATGGTACATGTACTGCAGTTTCTTGAGTTTGATAGGATGCAAGAAGCTCCTCGGGTGAAATCCCAAAATTAGAAGCTAGGAAGGATGCAAAATCCTGGTGCTTCATGAAGAAAACTATAAGAAATAATTACGCTATTTTAATTTCATATCATAGAAAATAATAAGAACACTAAAAAATTAAAATAATATTCTTACCTTGATTTCTTGAAGGAAGCCGAAAGCCGAATTTCGGATTTTTGGATTTTTAGCAAAATTATTTTGATTTTTGCCAAATTAGCATCGAGAATAAGAGAATTTTCACAAGAGAACACAGAGAAGAGATTGCAAAGTTTTCTGGTGGAGAAATGAGGGGGTCTACTACCCTATTTGTGGGGGAAAAATTTGGGGTTTTCGGAATATTTTTTGGATTTTTTGAGCCTCCAACGACTATAAAACGGTTATAAATTCGAAAATCAGGAAAACGACCCGAAACGAGCCTAATCGGGCCGTGTCGTGCCATACTGGCTCGGCCATAAATGAGCCAGACCGTATCGGCCCAAACACGACCCAGACCGTTGGGCCATGCCAGTATGACCTGTTTACGATTGGACCGTGCTGTGCCTGTACTACTACAGAATGGTACATCACTATCGATTCATCTATATCGGTTCTTAAGTTTTTAGGAAAAACGATTGTGATAGATGACTTAGGAGGGGTGTTAATAATAATCACTATCAGTTCTCAGGTTAGAAGCGATTGTGATGTAGCATTGGGCACATCACAATCGGTTCTTATGTGAGAAGTGATGTGCATGAACATCACTATCGGTTCTCACAAAAAAACCGATAGTGATGAGCACACACATATCACTATCGGTTCTTTTGTGAGAAACGATAGTGATGTGCATGAACATCACTATCGCTTCTCACAAAAGAACCGATAGTGATGACTATGCACATCACTATCGCTTCTGACATAAGAACCGATAGTGATGTGCATGATCACATCACTATCATTTCTTATGTAGGAACCGATAGTAATGACCGTGAATATCACTATCGCTTCTTAAGTAAGAACCGATTGTGATGTGCCTCGCAGCTTATTTATACCCATTGGACTGAACTCTCCTCAGTTGTTGTTACAGAGTAGATTTCTCCGTCACCACCCAAAAAAAACAGCTCATATTTTGTGGTTGGAAGCAATACTTGGGTCAGAAAATTGAAATCATCAACGGTGGATGTTAACAGGGTAAATTTGGGGCCCTAGCTTGAGGAGATTGCTCCTCTTTTTGCAGAATTTTTTGTTTTCTTCAAAATGTGAGCATTCCTTCAAACCCCTTCAATTTTGCACTATGTAATTTCGATATGTCACAAAGAAAGTTTAGGTTGCACTGGTATTGTGTATATCCTATCATATTTTACACTCTTTATTTGACAAGCGCACATATATTTAATTATCTTTGTAGTGCTCTCGTGTTGATCTGGAATTATTGTTGCTGTCATATGGTGAATGTTAGAGTTTAGGCTGCGGAACCTACATCTCCCGTCCGAGGGTGCTTGTTTATAAATATACCGATCGAAATGGCATATTTATAAACAAACAGTCTCGAATTGTCTACGTTCTTTGGACAGCTCGAGGATATGTGGTTCGGGCAAGTTTCTGAGCTGTTGTACAACTAATGAGTAGATTTCGGAGCATCTCCCTGTGGTGTTCTCCGGGTACACACCCCTCTTGACCTGTTGTCGAGGGGTGTATCTGGAGAACAGTGGGGAGATGCTGCCAAAATTTTCTCTAAAGTTGTACAACGGCTTAGGAACTTGCTCAAATCACATATCCTCGAATGGGATTAGGACCTAACTTATTTAGAGATTAGGAGTCATCGTTGGTTCCCTTGTTTTGTTTCATTGAAGTCAAAAGATTTGCAAGCTATTGCACTATATAATTAGTTAATTCGATATCATTGTTGATGTTTGCAATGTATGTCTCCTAACTAGGGAATTGGAAGCTCTTAACTAGGGTAGAAGGTAGGTATCGATCGGAAGTACATTGATATATCTTAAAACCATCTTGATATTAATTGAAATGATGTCTCAATGTTTGAATAGCTAGCTAGTTGTCACTTCAATTTTTCATTAATTTATTGTGCGAAGCCTAATTACGGATGGACCGTGAGGAATGGATGTATCAGAAAAGTCATGTGAGTGCTGAATTTCAGAGGGGTGTCAAGGAGTTCAAAAAAATTACAGAAGAGGATATGGTGAACAGGGCTATAAACTTCATATATTGTCCTTGCATTGATTGCAACAATCTCAAGAGATTTAACAACCCAACTCAAATTGAGGACCACCTGATTCGATGTGGCTTCGTGAAGAATTACATGCGTTGGATCCACCACGGGGAGACAAGTAGTACCCTTCCGGTATGTAACGGAGATATGGTGGAACTCAATGATGAGTTGCAGCGTGATATTTTTAGGACAATTTGGAGCAAATATTGCGGGATGTGGAGGGAAATTACATGAAAGGAGAGTTCAAAAAATTCAAAATCTTGATGGAAGACGATGCCAAACCGCTGTTCTCTGGTTGCAAAGCGGAATACACCAAGTTAGGTTCGGTCCTTGCATTGTTCGAACTGAAGGGAAAACACTGTTGGACAGATACAAGTTTCAATGCACTTCTAGTTCTTCTATCGGATCTGCTTTCGGAGGAAAACGAGTTGCCAACAAGTATTTATGAAGCGAAGAAGCTACTATGTCACATGGAAATAGAAATAGAAATGATACATGCATATTCGAATGATTGCATCTTATACCGTAATGTGCATCGGGAGCTGCACGTTTGTCTAGTTTGCGATGTGCCTCGGTACAAACAAAAGGAGAAGTGTAACGACAAGAAGTGTAAGAGTCGGGGCAACAACGATGAAGAGGTCACTAAAGTTGCACTAGCCAAGGTATTATGGTACTTGCCCACCATTCCCCGTCTAGAGTGGTTATTTGCAAATTCCAGAAAGGCAAAATTGTTGCGTTGGTATTATGAGTCTCGAAAGGAAGATGGCAAGCTGAGACACTCTGCTGATTCGGCTCAATGGAGAAACATCGATTGGAAACATGAGGAGTTCGGTGCCTAAATGAGAAACATAAGATTTGGGTTGAGTGCCGATGGAATGAATCCGTTTGGTAACATGAGCAGTCGTCACAGCACCTGGCCAGTTCTGTTGTGTATCTCCAATCTCCCTCCTTGGTTGTGCATGAAGCGGAAGTATATCATGAAGTCGTTGCTAATCTCGGGACCCAAACAGCCAAAAAATGATATTGATATGTATCTTGCTCCACTGATTAAGGATTTGGTAAAATTGTGGAACGAGTGGGTCATGGTGTGGGATGCGTACAACAAGGGAGCACTTCACCCTATGGGTTATGGTATTTTGCACCATAAATGATTTTTCGGTCTTTGGTAATTTGGCATGCTATAGTATGAAAGGAGCCAAAGCGTATCCTATTTGTGAAAAGGACACTGAGAGCTTATGACTGCCGAATTCCAAGAAAACTATGTATATGGGTCACCGTATGTTTCTACCTCGAAGTCATTGATAC
The DNA here is from genome assembly GCA_036346275.1 of Otatea glauca. NCBI lineage: Eukaryota > Viridiplantae > Streptophyta > Magnoliopsida > Poales > Poaceae > Otatea > Otatea glauca. The sequence goes on from CM070723.1 coordinate 55,179,601, forward strand.
CGTAAGATGGATGACAAACTTGATGGGAAGAGGGAAGTTCGTTTGGCCCCGTAGCCTATGAGTGGTAGGCAAGTATATTAACGTGTGGAGGATATCGATGTGTAGTATGGAAAGAACCGTAAATCTGTTCATCCTAGGGTCATTTGGAAGAAGAGATTGATATTTTAGGACTTACCGTACTGGAAGGAGTTAGATGTCCGACACTGTATTGATGTCATACACGTTAAGAAGAATGTCTGCGACAATTTGGTTGACATCCTGCTGAATATAGCTGGGAAGACCAAGGATGGTTTGAATGCTCGTCGCGACGTAGCCTACATGGGAATAAGGCCCAAGCTTGCAGTGATAGAGGATGATGGAAAAGGTCCGTACATCCCCGTTGCATGCTACACCCTGTCCAAGAAGGAGAAAGAAGACATCTACAAGTGTCTCTAAGGTATTAAAGTTCCATCGAACTACTCCGCAAATATTAAGAAGCTTATGTCCATGGATGATTTGAAGTTGCTTGCAATGAAGTCCCACGACTGCCATGTCTTGATGACCCAAATGCTTCCTGTAGCAATTAGAAATATTCTACTAGAGGATATTAGGTTAGTAATCACGAAGCTATGTTATTTCTTCAATGCGATTTCTTGCAAGGTTATTGACCCCGATGTGTTAGAAAACTTACAAAGGGAGGTGGTGCAAACTCTGTGTCAGCTTGATATGCATTTCCCCCCATCTTTCTTCGATATCATGGTCCACCTTGTAGTTCACCTTGTTAGAGAGATTAAGATTTGTGGACCTGCATTCCTACGTTACATGTATCTGTTCAAAAGGTACATGGGTATATTAAAGTCATACATGAGGAATCGGTCAAAGCTTGATGGTAGTATTGTTGAAGGTTATGGGACTGAAGAGGTTATTGAGTTATGCGTGGACTATATAGTAAAAAGACAAGCAATCGGTGTTCCTGTATCTCTCTATGAGGGCAGACTTGCTGGCAAAGGAACCGTTGGGTCGAAATTAACGAGGCAACAGTTTGATATGTATTACAAAGCGCATTTCACAGTCTTGCAGCACAGCGTAGAAGTTGCAGGGTACATCGAGCAGCACAAGTTGATATTATGAGAAGAAAATCCACATATGGATGAGCTTTCCATCACACGAGAATACAATGATCGATTTCTCACATGGTTCAAAGAAAAGGCGGAGGTCTCCCTAAGTGAGAATGTGAAATGGTTGGCCGACGAGCCTAGATTTAATGTACAGACATGGCAGGGGTACGATATTAATGGCTACACCTTTTACACTGAAAGTCAGGATGCCAAGAGTACTGTTCAAAACAGTGGTGTAAGCATAGATGCTTTGTCCGATGATCATCACTCGAAAAGAGGATCCTCAACCACAATGAACTCTTACTACAGGATGATTGAAGAAATTTGGGAGTTCGATTATGGAATATACCAAGTTCCATTGTTTCAATGTAAGTGGGTGTGATTTCCACATGGAGTGAATGTCGATAAGAGAGGTTTTACTATTGTGGATCTCAGTAGACTCGCCTACAAAGATGATCCGTTTGTCCTTACGAAGCAAGCAACTCAAGTCTTCTACGTGCATGATCCGGTCAATCCGAGGTTGCACGTCATTCTTCATGGCAAGAGGCGGATCGTTAGAGTTGAAAATATCGTAGATGAAGAAGAGTATGACCAATTCGATGAAATACATCCATTTGCAGATGGGGCCTGTCTTAACGGTGACGATGAAACACATGAAACAAATTACATGCGTGTAGATCATCAGGAAGGTTTGTACTGTAAATGAAGGAACTATTGTAATGTTTGTTCATTTTATCAGGCCGTTTATTTGGTTTAACGGCCATTACTGTTTAACAGATCCATTTTATTGTGACTTTTATTTGGGTGAAGTTGTATGGTTATCATCTCTCATGGAACATTGTGACATATTTGAAATCTACTTACTAGTTGGTCATTCGTAAAAATTCTCTTATTCAAAAGATTTTAGAAAGACCAACTGATCCTAAGTTATTTCATTTTGAAAGTAGCCGAAAACTAATCTTGACCCATGTAGGTAATATTCTAGCATTATGTGAGTTTCACCTCCTGGACCAGAATTTGGTCATTTAAATATTCTTCATGCCTACTAACCGCCTTTTACCATATATTTTCGAAAAAAAATTCCTTTTGACATTTTTCTTTTGGAAAAGCTTCTAATTGGTCCAAAGTTCATTTATGGAAATTTAAAAAAACTGGATTTTATTTGCAAAACTTTTGACTTTTGCAGTCTTTAAGCAAAAATCATGCCTACGAAGTGAATTTTCATATCTGTTTTCAATGCCAACTCTTTTTTGGAAAATTCTTTTTCGAAAAGACTTTTAGTATCCCAAAGTATGTTTCTGCAAAATTTAAAATAATTCCAACTATACTTGCAAAAGTTATAGCCTTTTTACTCTTTGATCAATGAATTCTGAAAATTCAGACTTCATCATGCTTTGTCTGGAAACCCAATAGTGATAGTCATATTTGCATCGGTTTTTACCTAAACCGATAGTGATATTTATAAATTTCTGTCGGTTTTTTTACGGAGAAAAGATAGTGATATTTCTACATTTGTGTCGGTTTTATTACCAAACCGATAGTGATTAGTACATGTATCTGTATCGGGTTCTTCAGCAAACCGATAGGGACCATCTCATCTCTATCACTTCCTTCTGAGAACCGATAGAGATGACCAACATCATCTCTATCGTTTCTTCCAAAGAATCGATAGAGATGAGATGGTCATTTCTATCGCTTCTTACACAGAACCGATAGAGATGAGCCCTTCATCACAATCGGGCAATAACCGACTATGATAGCGCCGCCTCATCACTGTCTAATAACTTTATGTCGCCACCAGAACCGATTGTGTTTACAAAAAGAACCGATTGTGATGTATATTTCTGTAGTAGTGCTGGATCGTGACTAATGGGTCAACCCGAGCCCACAGTGTCGAGCCTCAGGCCGGTCCATTAGATACGGCCGATTTAGCCACCATTGTCGGGTGTAAGGTCGAGGATGCCGACTAGAGGGGGTGAATAGGCGGCTTTTAAAAAAAATTTCTCTTTCTAATTTCTACAAAGCACTTCACCCCTAATTACCCTTATGCCAAAACCTTATCAATAATAATGCAGAAGCGATAAACTAAGGTTTTGACAATCAAAACCTAAAATAACTAGGCTCACTATGTGTACTAACTAATTATGTCTCTAACAAAAAGCAATTCTAAAGACAAGCAATCAATCAATTTAATTCTATGAATGTAAATTGCTTGAATATAAATAAAGAGAACAAGGCAAGCACAAGAGACACAATACTTTTTACCGTGGTGATCGGAGACTTGCCGGTCTCCCCTACTCCACGTTGAGATTAGCCCAAACACATTGGACCGGCTCTACGAATTGAGCACCCACCTCGAATCCACTAGATGTGGTTTTTCACGCTTTCGCGTAGGCTCAACCCGAACCTTCACAAACTTCGCCGGGGCTTCTCACAACCTTGAGAGCTCCTGCGCACGACGCTCTACGTCGTCTAGGAGTCGACAACCTCCAAGAGTAACAAGCCGAATCCTCTCGCTTAAACTTCACCAAGCACAACACATGTGCTTCCGGTGATCACCAAGTGGAACACATGCACAAGGAGGCTCAAGTGCAACACATGCACAAGAGACTCTCAATCCTCTCCTAATTGCAACACATGCAATTAGAACTCACTCTTAGCTCAAAAGGCAAATTGGAGAAGGCAACACATGCAATTCACCCCCAAGAACACACACTTGATTTCAGCAACCAGCAAATGTCCCCCAAGGCCTCCTTCTATAGCTTCCAAGCCAAAACTAGCCGTTGGGGGCGAAATCTGGAAAAACTCAACAAACCCGGTGCTACCGCCCTACTGGGACTGGTAGCACGGCCTCCTCAACGGCTACAAAACTAGCCGTTGCGAGAAAACCGGTAGCACCGCCAATCGGAGCGGTGCTACTGCTCGGCGAGAGCACCGGCCTCAACCCGGTTGCCTGGCCTCAGCCGAACTCAAAAACACCTCTCTCTGGAAAAATCACATGCGGCGGAGGCGGTAGCACCGGCCTCCGGTGCTACCGATAAATCATGCAGAGCACCGGACCCTGTGCTCACTGGCCTTACAAGCGATGACGACGCCTCAAGGAGAAAACACTGTTTTACACAAAAACTTTTCTCTAAACCATTAAAGATATATTCTTGGAGCTATGTGAGGATCAACACATGATCACAACACTATGCAAAACACATTTGCATATGTTAATCACATACGCCAAAGAATCTCATTAAGCACAACTTATTTGCAAAACACATATGCAAATAAACTAAGAACTTATGAGATCAATCCTCTTAGCCATGTGATGATCAACACATGATCAAGTCAATTTGCAAAACACATTTGCAAACCCTATTCACATGCTTTAGGATCGGAACCCATAATATCAAGTTCATTTGCAAAACACATTTGCAAATAACAAATCCAACTAACAAAAACACATTTCGTAAACAACTCAAGATCTATTTGCAAAACGTATTAAGCAAATCAAACCCGAGTCTATGAGGTTAATCCCCCTAGCCATGTGAAGGTCAACACAAGACCCAGTCAACTTGTAAACACCCATTGCAAGCCCTACTCACATGCTCTCGGGATTCCGGACTCATAGACCTCGGTTTATTCGCACAACGAACTTGCAAATACACATTAAACCAATTTTATGCTTGAGCATTGTTCTTTGCAACACATGTAAAAACCTAGCTCCAAGCAATACCAAAACATGAGCTCTCTATTTGCAACACATGCAAATCTCTAACACCATGCAAGCAACCACAACAAATATAAGTGCGTGAGCTCTCTATTTGCAACACATGCAAATCTCTAGCAGCTATAAGTGCATGAGCTCTATTTGCAACACATGCAAATCTCTAGCACCATGCAAGCAACCACAACAAATATAAGTGCATGAGCTCTCTATTTGCAACACATGCAAATCTCTAACTCCATGCAACCACTTTAAACCAAATTGCTCGAGCTCTCTCCTTTTGCGACACATGCAAAACTTAGCTCCAAGCAAAAACCAAATCAAATAAGATTCAAATAAGATGCAAGTATGAGCACCCTTATTTGCAACACATGCAAATACTTTGCTCATACAAAATCCAATGCATAAGCTTCACCCATTTGCAACACATGCCAAATGGTTAGCTCCATGCAAACACCAAACAAGAGAGTGAGCTAGAGTGAACCGAATCGGGTTCATCAACACATGATGAAGCTCAAGCTAAAAGACTCAACCCCTCTTAATAGTACGACACCTAACAAGCAACCCGGTCTCACAACCAAACACCGAGACCGGTAAAAGACTAGGAACACATCCTTAGCCCTAGCTAGTTATACCTTTGCCGCACTAGATCCACTTGGAGCTTTTATGATTTCCAATCATCTTCTCTCCAGGATCACCTCTTCTTCTTCTTCTTGGTCATCAACGCATGATGAACCTTCTCTAGCCCTTCTCTTCACTTCAGGATCACCTCTTGAAGCTCATCAACACATGATGACTTCTTCTTCCCGATTCTTCATCATCTTGGACTTAACCTACTTCACAACTCATGGAAGATGTTAGTCCAACAAACACTGTTGTCTCAATCATCACCGCACTCCATTAACACATAATAGATGCCTCCAAGATCGATTGAGCACAACCCAAATTAATTTGAATGATTAATTGTTGTCTTGAGCATTTTGATGCAACTAATACTTCATTATACTCAAGAACTTTTCGCTTGTCTTTAATCAACAAGGAAACACCATCAACACATGATGAAATGTTCTTTAATTGATTGAGAGACAATCGAACTCAATTTAAACTCATTTAAATTGACATGAGCATATAACTACACAAGTCATATATACTCAAAAGATTGTTTCAAGGTCTTGATCCTTTATATTGTATGACAAGAGGACATGGATCAATACAATTGAAATATCAAGTTAAATTATAAACTCCTCCTAGATGTGTGTATTCATGTATATATGAATTAAAAACATAATACACATATTTGGACTAAAGCAATGAAAGAGTTCATACTTTAACTTGAATTCTAAGTATGTATTTATATAATAGAATGAATACGAGTGCATATCTTAGGTTTTCCATTTTTCATCCAAGTATGAGACTAATAAGAATAAGACTTAATAAAACATGTTAGTCTCATAATGATTAGATTTGTCATTAAACAATGATTAAACATTAATATTAAACCAATCACCAAAACCAATAGAGCTTGAACTTACAATAGGGCTGGCGGAAAGAATGACCATTTTGTCCAAGCGAGGATCTCAACCCCACGATTCCTGGCAGAGTTGCCACTGCCACTTTTCCATTCCCCAAAATACCCCTCTCCCATTCTCCCTCTATTTTTCCGCAGGGATATTCTTCACATGCAGATACACACAAGTACAACAGCCAAAAAAGTTTTTGTTTTCCCATTTTGTTTCTCATGTTGCTGTTACATTCCTCTGATTCCCCTCCCAAATCAGCCCCAAATCAGATCAAATTCAATCATTCTTATTGCTAACTAAGCAACTTGTCTGATGGAAAAATAATGAAGAGCCATGAAGAAGACCGGCCGGTACAGCACTGTTGCACGCACTGTTCTGATCTTCTGTGACCGAGCCATTCGCTACAGTACATCGTTTTATTTTGTACGGCCGATTTTGATTTGACAAGTCGGCTCATGTTCACGTACGCTTTGGTGCACGCTGCCGTCGAGCAATCAAACTCTTGTGCCCGTCCAAGCGAAGATGGGCACTCTGGCTATGCTTTTATGGGCTAACTCGAGGCATAGCAGCATGATCTAGTTCAAAACACCATTTAACACGAAGTGGATTGTGCCAGGTCGGTATGGTTTTGTTCCTCTGGCCGTACCGGGCACGGTGGGCAGCACGGCCCGGCACGTTACTGTTCGCTCTCTCCTCGCTCGGTCGTCGCTCTCTCTCGTTCTCTCCTCGGCTGACGGCGCTCCTCGCTCTCTTCACTCCTCTCATCGCGTCGCTCGCTCATTACTGAGAGATTGAGATATATGGGCGAGAGAGGATAGAGAGCTAAGAGAGATTGACAGAAACAGATAAGAGAGATTCAGGAATGAATAAAATTTAGTTCCTTTTCTCCTAACTAGCATAGTGCCTGTGCTAACGCTACGACGGCAGTACACCCGCTTATCAATTAAATGAGAAGATAAGTATGAATACAACACTTAATAATAAAAGAGAAATTTAGAATTTTAAATGAATTTAGAAAGAAAACGGAACTAAATGGAGTTCGAATGGGCAAAACGGCTCCCAAAAGATTTTAAATCAAGAAAGAGAAAGAAAAAGAATTTTCTCGATTTTAGATTTTTTTTTAGCCTACACAGAGAGCACAACATGGCGTCTCTCTTGGCCAACAACAGGGGGAGGAAGGCCAGGTGGCCGGCCGGTCGCAGATGGAGTCGCAGACTGGTGCGGCGAGATCGCCGGCACCGGCGCCTGCGGGGGAGGAGTCACGGTTGCGGTGAATTTCGCCGGGAAAGATGAAGGTGATGGCTTGAGTTACCTCCAAAATCCGACGATCTTTACAAGATGGAGCACTTCGGGATTTACGCATTGCGATAGGGTGGAGGAGAGCTCGCCGGCTTTTATAGCCCCGAAACAAGCTTATTTATAGAAACCATAATTTGGGATCAAATCAGATTGAGAGGAAATTTTGGCAATAGAGCACGAAATTTAGGGAATTAACACCATAGATAGAAAGAGAAGATTTAGTGCGGGATTGATGGAGCTTTGGAGCTTCTTTCTTGCTTTAATGAAGGGAGGGAAGAGAAGAAGCTTCTCTGGTCTGGACTGCAGCTAGAAAAAGCTAGAGGTGAGTTGCCTTCATTTTTTTAAAATATAGAAGGATTTTTGAAAAGATAGCACATTAGGTTAAAAAAAATTAGAAAAACTTTCAATTATTTTGTACTTAATAAAATTATTTTCAAAAAAAATTAAATTATAAATTTGCCGAGGCACGGCGGTCATGCGAGGTCGCCGACCAAAGAACTCGCCCGCCGGCAAAGCCACCAATGGCGATCAGGAGCCATTGCAGACCTGCGTTCTGCCGTACGGCTGCTCGATCTCCCGGTTTCTTTTTCCCGGCACGTAATGTATGGTCATTTTCTTTTCCAGACGTTTGTTTCCTTTTCCTTGATTCCAAGACGCTTGTTTCATTTTCCTTGTTGATGTTGGAGGTGAGGAAGGTCTGCTGTGGGCTCACGAGGATGATTTCAAAAATATGAAAAATAAATTGCGCTACCGACCACGGATCCGCAAGAAAAAAAGATAAAATTAAACAATGCTCACGGTATACCGGTTCCATGAGAAAAATTAAAAAAATTAAGCAAAGACTCACAGACCAGTTGGTTCCTTAGATAAAAATAAAAACAAAATTTCAACGCTCTCCGTATACCAAATTAGGCTCTATGGGGCTAGATCCGTAAAAAATTCTCGAGAAGGGTCATATTCAAAAAAAAAATACGATCACAATGCCAGGACAATAAAAAATTCAAGTCTTGTTTCCTTGCATGTGGATCCTCCCTGTTTATTTCCTTGTTTGATTCACCCTCCTTCCAAATATGTAGTACGTACAATTTTGACCAGTAAAAAATTCAAGTCTGGTTTCCTTGCATGCGGATCCTCCTTATTTATTTCCTTGTTTGATTCGCTCTCCTTCTAAATATGTAGGTGGGGGAGGTCTGTTGTGGGCCTCAGGGATGATTAGACACACTAAATAATGGCCATCGGATGTGGGTGAGTAAAATTGAGGAAAGATTTGAGACGTTCATTTTGATGAATGCAAATTTCTGGGAACGTTTTGATGAATGCACGAACATTGGGCTATCTCTAATGAGGTGCATTATTTAGGGTGGACGTAGGAAAAATTGCTTAGGTGCATTATAAAGGGGTATAGATGCATGTGGATCCTCCCTGTTTATTTCCTTGTTTGATTCACCCTTCTTCCAAATATGTATTACGTACAATTTTGGCCAGTAAAAAATTCAAGTCTGTTTTCCTTGCATGCGGATTCTCCTTATTTATTTCCTCGTTTGATTCGCTCTCCTTCCAAATATGTAGGTGGGAGAGGTCTGTTGTGGGCCTCAGGGATGATTAGACACACTAAATAATGGCCATCGGATGTGGGTGAGTAAAACTGGGGAAAGATCTGAGACGTTCATTTTGATGAATGCAATTTTTTGGGGACGTTTTGCTGGGTGCACGAACATTGGGCTATCTCTAATGAGGTGCATTATTTAGGGTGAACGTAGGAAAAATTGCTTAGGTGCATTATAAAGGGGTATAGATATTTGTATTCATTGCTTTAGCCCCGTCTGTCTCTGCCTCCTTACCTCTCGTTGCAATAGTGCAAATGGACCGTGCCTGGACTCGCCGAAGGAGAGCCGGGCCGGCACGGCATGGCACGGCGGGCACGATAGGCCGTCGCGGCTCGGCATAATTCAGACACGAATCACGATAAACCCGTACCAAACTTGCCCAGCACGACGCCCACTGTCACCAAACCCATTGGAATTCAGAGATGGTGTCCTATCATGGCGTGCGTTGAAAAGTCAGTGCCCGGTGTACCTGGCCCCACACAGAAGACACAACAGTGGTGCTGGAGTGTTTAGCATCGTGCTTAATTATGACTAGGCAGTATAGCTCGCTACGGCGCGCCGCGTAAATCCTAGTCCAGATTTATTTTTGCAAAAAAGGTAGAAGGATCTAAATGTAATTCTAAATCTTCCGAGTTTAAAGAACTGGTGCCCGTGTTGAATTTGCGGGACCATAGGTTTTTTTTGCAAAATAACCGGACCTCAAAGAACCGGCGTCCGTGTTGAATTTGCGGGATCACGGTTTTTTCTTTTGCAAAATAACCAGAATGTAATTCTAAATCTTCCGGGTTTAAAGAACTGACGCCCGTGTTGAACTTGCGGGACCACGGTTTTTTTTTGCAAAATAATCGGACCTCTAAATCTTCCGGGTTTAAAGAACCGGCGTCCGTGTTGAATTTGCGGGACCACGTTTTTTTTGCAAAACAACCGGTGTCGAATCTGTGGGACCACAGTTTTTTTTTGCAAAATAATCAGACCTAAATGTAATTCTAAATCTTCGAGTTTAAAGAACCAACGCCCATGTCGAATTCGCGAAACCACAGGGTCTTTTTTGGAAAATAACGGGGGACCTAAACGTAATTTTAAATCTTTCGGGTCTAAAGAACCGACGCCCGTGTCGAATTTACGGAACTACGGGTCTTTTTTGCAAAATTACCGGTGGAAGGACCTGTTCGCGATTTCGGAATTTTTGAAGGGCATTTTCGCAAATAAGCTTCTGGCAGCTCTCTCTGCGCTGGAATCCTTCCACGCTTAATAGATAATATATTATTCACCGGCTTATTCAATTTTACTGAAGCAATTGTAAATGGTATGTTCATCAGTTCCCTTCAGTTAAATTTCTTTGGCTTAATTTTATTTTACCTCTAACGAACAACAAGGTGGTAGCATCCATTCCTTCCATGAGAGTCGTACTGGAGATGCAAGTGGAAAGAAGCAGCCTAAAAAGGTCAAGAACAGGACAGATTCCCCATGCAAAAGCGGTTGAGCAACCCGGTCCAGGCCATGCTATGATCAACCTTTCTCCCCTTTTCTTCCCCATCCTTTATTAATTGTTTAACTATTATTCACACTCAATAGAAAACTAAAAGTATAATATAACACTGCTGCTAATACTAGCAAACAGTGGTGAGTGCTGACATGACACCGGTAACATGATCACAGCAGCAAGCAGTAGCATTGCAGCCTTTTTATCCCCCTTTTGGGTCCAATGCTGGCTAGCTGCTTTCTTTGCTGGTTAATTAAACAAAGGGTTCAGATATAGGGTAATGGTAAATTAGTAAGAAGCTTTGATGTTTTTTTCCCTTAGTCTATTTTTTTTTTCATGTTTGGTCTTTGTCGGCGTTTCGAGCGCCGGCAAGTAAATTTGTAAGTCTAAGGGGTCGCGCGTTCCACTCCCTGAATGGTTAGACTCAGAAGTCCAAGATGTATACTGGTTCGGGCAGAAGATCTCTACTCCAGTTCGTGTGGTGGCGTTGTATTCTCTTTAGCACAGATGATTGCACAAGGTTTACAAGCGAGAGTGCCAATGACTTAGCGAGATGGGTTTGATGGGTGCTCTCTCTCTTCTTTTTTTCTTCTACGGGAGTTCCTGCCTCCTTTTATACGAAAGGAAGGGGCAGGTTACATCGGGAAATTGGAGAGGGGCGAGGCGACCTACACTAGGAGCTTCGGTCCTTCGTTCTGGACCGATCAACGCTTCGATCTTGCCCATCTTTGGTCGGTAGCTTAGTTGGTCGAGGCGGTTAGGTATTTCTCGAAAGCGGCGTGCACGCCTCTGCGAACCTTACGGTGTTGGCGTTCTTTGCGCTTGGCGTGGGTCTTTGCCTCGGGAGGGCGTATCTTACGTCTTGTATGTGGCCGGTGATGGGATCGGGAGCATGACTTGGTCGATCATTTAAACCTTCCGGGAAGGAGCCACCGCCTTGTATAGTCACTTTGATTGACCCGTTAGGTAAGTGCGTGGCGGTCGTCGGTAGAGGATTCGACACGCGGCCCTTGGCGGGTGGTCTTGGCACGATCGGTCGAGTTCCGACCTGCTGCGGTCGGAGCCACTGCTTGGTAGGAGCCGGGGGGCCGTCTCGCTGAGGAGGTCGGGAGCTTAGCTCGGTCGGAGACATTCCCCTTGGTCGGTCGGGAAGGGAAGTCCCGTGTGGCTTGGTAGGTGCTTCGGTCGGTAGTGGGCTGGAAGCGGCCTGTTGGGCTTGAGCTGTGTTTGAGGCCGCTGGCTGGTCACCTTGGGCCGTTGGGGTACCCCTGTTATTAGTATTCGTCGAGAGCCCCGAACCCTCGGCGATTTTGGCGGTTCGGTTGAGGTTGAGAATAGTGATGGGCCCATGCGGTCGATCCGACCGATTAGGTCAAACGATTTCGCAGTGTACCCCAACGATCGGACGGCCTTGGAATTTTGCTCGGTCATTGAACCGTCGGGGCTTTGAATCACCTCGTCGTGCACGCGCGCCAGACTTAGCGCGCCTCGCCCTTCGCTCGGATCGCCGGATTACGGTGAAGGGCGCCGTTTTCGGCGCTTGCATTTATTGCGAGACGTTCAATCTCCCTTCGTCCGGGTATATAAGGGCGCCACGGCTTGCTTGAGTGATGAACCCTTAAACGAGAATCCTTTTGTTTTCTTGACTATAGCCGGGCACCCTTTAGTCTTCGCTTTTGGTGATGATGTCGGGGCGTAAGAAGAGGACCCTTTGGTGAGCTTTGGTGAGTTCGACGGCGATGGCGAACCGGGAGGAAGAAGTCGCGGCCCGTGATGTTTCTTTGCCGTCGATCTGTTGCTCGAGGTCGTCTCGAGACTCGAGGTAGCAAGGGGGCCCTCCTAGAGGCGATGGCGCGAGGACGCCGACTGTAGTTGGTGCGGCTGCGTCGATGTCGCTGAACGGCAGGAGGCGCATCGGCGCACCGTTCCACATCTGCGGCGGCCATCCCGTCGACCAGGCAAGGGCCTACCAACATGTCGTCGGTGCCGCCGGTGCCGTACGGATGTTAAAAGGCTTTGGAGCGGAGGAGGCCCTGCCGTAGTGTAGCGTAACTATTTTTGTATCTGTCGAGTACTATATTGCAAAGTTGTGTAAAGTTTGAGCCTGTTGGCCTATAATGAAATCTCTTTTTCCTTTATGGATGTCTTCGTTTTGAGTTGTCCGAGTTGCTACGTCGTAGCTGGACCGTACCTTGGTCGGCAGGGACGACCGCGATGCCTCCGCGCGAGGTTCGGGTGTCCGAGTGCTCGTTTAGCGTCGTAGCTTAGACCGTACCTTGGTCGGCAGGGACGACCGTGATGCCTCTGCGCGAGGTTCGGGTGTCCGAGTGCTCATTTAACGTCGTAGCTAGACCATGCCTTGGTCGGCAGGGATGACCGCGATGCCTCTGCGCGAGGTTCGGGTGTCCGAGTGCTCGTTTAACGTCGTAGCTGGACGTAGGCTCGTTTTACGTCGTAGCTAGACCGTGCCTTGGTCGGCAGGGACGACCGCGATGCCTCTGCGCGAGGTTCGGGTGTCCGAGTGCTCGTTTAACGTCGTAGCTAGACCGTGCCTAACGTCGTAGCTAGACCGTGCCTTGGTCGGCAGGGACGACCGCGATGCCTCTGCGCGAGGTTCGGGTGTCCGAGTGCTCGTTTAACGTCGTAGCTGGGCGTAGGCTCGTTTTACGTCGTAGCTAGACCGCGCCTTGGTCGGCGAGGACGACCGCGATGCCTCTGCGCGAGGTTCGGGTGTCCGAGTGCTCGTTTAACGTCGTAGCTAGACCGTGCCTTGGTCGGCAGGGACGACCGCGATGCCTCTGCACGAGGTTCGGGTGTCCGAGTGCTTGTTTAACGTCGTAGCTAGACCGTGCCTTGGTCGGCACGGACGACCGCGATGCCTCTGCACGAGGTTTGGGTGTCCGAGTACTCGTTTAACGTCGTAGCTAGACCGTGCCTTGGTCGGCAGGGACGACCGCGATGCCTCTGCGCGAGGTTCGGGTGTCCGAGTGCTCGTTTAACGTCGTAGCTGGACATAGGCTCGTTTTACGTCGTAGCTAGACCGTGCCTTGGTCGGCAGGGACGACCGCGATGCCTCTGTGCGAGGTTCGGGTGTCCGAGTGCTCGTTTAACGTCGTAGCTAGACCGTGCCTTGGTCGGCAGGGACGACCGCGATGCCTCTGCACGAGGTTCGGTGTCCGAGTGCTTGTTTAACGTCGTAGCTAGACCGTGCCTTGGTCGGCAGGGACGACCGCGATGCCTCTGCACGAGGTTCGGATGTCCGAGTGCTCGTTTAACGTCGTAGCTAGACCGTGCCTTGGTCGGCAGGGACGACCGCGATGCCTCTGCGCGAGGTTCGGGTGTCCGAGTGCTCGTTTAACGTCGTAGCTGGACCTAGGCTCGTTTTACGTCGTAGCTAGACCATGCCTTGGTCGGCAGGGACGACCGCGATGCCTCTGCGCGAGGTTCGGGTGTCCGAGTGCTCGTTTAACGTCGTAGCTAGATCGCGCCTTGGTCGCCGTGGACGACCGCGATGCCTCTGCGCGAGGTTCGGTGTCCGAGTGCTCGCTTAACGTCGTAGCTAGACCGCGCCTTGGTCGGCGGGGACGACCGCGATGCCTCTGCGCGAGGTTCGTGTCGAGTGCTCGTTTAACGTCGTGGCCGGGCGTAGGCTCGTTTACGTCGTGGCCGGCGTAGGCTCATTTTACGTCGTAGTGGGACGTGAGGCTCATTTTACGTCGTGGCCGGACGTGAGGCTCGCTTTACGTCGTAGCCGGCGTAGGGCATCCATCCCAGTCCTCGTCCCGGCGAGGGAGCTGCGAGAGGAGTGGCCACCATCTATCCCACACGTATACCCTATCCGCAGTGTGGGACTGGAGGGGTGGCGGCGACGCGTTTACTCGTTGGTTTGAGCGCCGTGCTCGTGGAGCTGTATAATAGGTAGTCCGAGTGGGTCTGGGAGGTCTCGCTTGAGGGACCTTCCGAGGGACGGTCCCGAGTAGGGTGCCAGCCTGGCGTGGGGCGACCCATAAAAACCTTTCTACTCAATCCGTATGGGCCCTGGTCGCTTCGCGACCCGGCATACCGGCCGCCGCTCATCGATGAGCTCCCGGAGAGTGTGAAGTATGGTCTCGGACGCGAGTAGAGGTGATTGGGTCGTCGGTAGACCTAACAGAGGGCCCACCGCGGGCTCACCTCATACTTGCCCTCGCTCAAGTTTCGTTAGGGGCGGCCTTACGCCCATCCGGTGGGGTAGGCCTTTTGAACCCGCACTTTAGCTGGGCCTGAGTGCAAGCCACGGGCTTTTTGTTGCTCGGGCCGCAGCGGCCCAGTGGGCCTCTCGCGCGTGCCGAGCAACCGCCCCGGCCTCAAGGCGAGAGGCGAGAGGTTAGGACGACCGCCTGCCCGAGGCGGCTTTACGGCTCTGCCGTTTTGTCGATTAAATGCGGAGTGGAATTGGAAACCGGAGTTACCAGTGGTGTGAGTGGGCACGACGCCGCTCGGGCGCTGTTCGGTTGGCGCTGCCGTCTTCTATATATCTGCCGGGTGCTTTGAGTAGTTACGCTTCGACTTTCCTCGCCTCTCTGTCCCTAAGACAAAAAGATCGACAAAGAGCCAAGGAAAAGAAAACTCAACCTTCTCTTCTCCTCGCCTTTCCGTCGCCTCTTTCGCAAGGATGTCGTGGCGAGTGCTCCGCCTGAGAGCGATCGTGCGCTTAGCTTAGTGAAGAAGGGCTTCCTCCTGCGCAAGATCTCTCGGTTGGAGGTGCCGACGGAGCGGCTGCCCTCGCCGAGGCGGACGAGTCGTGGTGCTTGCCTCTTTTTTGAAGCGCCCGGCTTGCCGTTGCACCCGCTCGTCCGGGCTGCTCTTCCATTACAAGGCGGAGGCACACCATCTTAACCCCAGCGGGTCCTCTACATCGCCATATTCATCACCCTTTGCGAGGCTTTCACGGGAATCGAGCCGCATTGGGCGTTAGGAGGCATTTCTTCCAAGCGAGGCTCGGAAGGACAAGCCGACGGACCTTGCGGCGCCCATTGGTGGCTGGCCCTCCGACTTCGGTCCGCCGAGCACGGAGTACCTCGAGGTCAAGCCGCCGTCGTCCAACAAGGGGTGGCGCTACGAGTTGTTCTATGCTCGAGCGTCGGAGACGGCGCCCGCCCTTCACCGACAATCTTCCGTGGCGGGAGGAGTGGGCGGGCGCCGAGAAGCGAGAAGAACAAGGTGGCCCCGATCGTGGAGCGGTCGAGCCCTAAGGAAGCGAGGGCTCATCGGGGCGTGGTCATGCGCGCCTTCATGGGGATCGCGCGTGCAACCTCTCGCGCCACAGACCCGCCCTGTTCGATCTGAGGCGTCAGGCGGATGAGGATGGCGGAGCCCGGCCGGCCGCGACGAGGTCGGCCCGGTGGCCGCCGTCATGGGAGGAGGCGCCACGGAGGCGGCAGGCGGCCACCCGGAGCCATTCTCGGTGGCCCACCCTCCAAATCTGGTAGGTCGGCCGGACCTCTTCCCGCCCCTGTTTTCTTTGCGTTTAACACCTGATCTGACCAGTGCTTTTTATCTTCCAGGGACTCTTGGGCATGTCCTCCCGGGCACCGCTCCCGGGAGACAAGGAGGTGAGGGCCGCTTCGGCGAAGGCCGCAACGCTCGACTCCTCCCACAAGAAGCGGAAGGAGGAGAGGAAGAAGAAGAAGGAGCCTTGGCGAGGCAGCGCGGCGAGGACGTGTCGGAGGCCATCTTTGTGGGTGCAACCTCCACCGACAAGCGGCGGAAGCACCCCGGCCACGCGTCTGTGGGTTTCCTTCCGACCCGCCGGCCGGTGGTGATCCGGCGTGGACTGCCGGGGAACACCACGAGCATCGCGCTGAGGGCCTCGGCGGAGGATGCGGCCGCCGCCGTCGCGCGCTTGATGGAGGCGATTTAGGAAGCGACCGGCAGATCCGCCTCGGAGGGGGACCGTGAAGAGAGAGCGCTGCCGCGCGCTTCCGCCTTCGATAAGTACTTCTTTTCTTTTGTTCAAACGCTTTTGCAGAAAAGTCGTTCGAACCGCTTTTTAGAGTTTCGCCACATGCAGCGCCTATACTGGTGTGACCGTGGGGCGTCTCGTGGCGGTTCCGCAAGGGACAACGCCGCAGGAAGTTCCAGAGGCGTCGATCGGGTCGGCGCCGACCGTGGTGCTAGCGACCGAGGGCATGCTTGCCCACGAGGTCGAGGCTGGCGAGGAGCTTCCAACGCCTCGGTTGGGGACACCGCCGTTCGATGTGGTGGGCCCTGCGGAGAAAGAGATGGCGGCGCCGCCGGCGGTCGTGCCAACCGAGACGACGCTGGTGCCTGAAGTGCCCGACCCCTCGCCCCTGGGGGAGGCGCCGACCGAGGTCCCGCGGGCAGAGGTCGCCGAGGGGACCCCTGGGGGACCGATCCTGCCATCGTTGCCGATGGTGCTCTAGACGGGTAGCGCCCCGCCCGAGCAGACGACCAGGGGCCCGCTGCCAGGAGAGGCCCCTGAGTCGGGGTCGGTGGGTGGAATGAAGAGAGCGAGTGGGTCGCTCTTGACAAGGCGTTACGACCGCCGGAGATGGAGCTGGTCCGAAAGGGCGACTCTTTATCCGAATCTTCCACCAGGCGTTGGGCGCAATGGTCGGAAGTCAAGCCGTCGATCACCGTAAGTTGGCGAAAGAACCCAACTTATAAAATTCTGACGTACGCGCCGTGAGACTAACGGTTAGTCATCATCTTGCGAAGATCTGCGAGCTTGCTCGCATGTACGGCCGGTAGCGGTTGTCAAGGAAGAACGCGACCGGCTGCGCCTTGAGTTGCGCCTGGCTCAAGAGGCGCTGAGCGCGAGGCGGTCGGAGGCGGCGAAGGTCCGCCAGGAGCTTGAGGGGCCCGCCAAGACTCTTTTCGATGAGCGCCTGGGGGCCCAGTCCCTGAGGATGAAGGTGGCGGAGCTCGAGTCCTCCTTGGCAGAGGCCACCGTTGCTAGGGATGCCGCCACCACCGCCCAGGGGGCCGTGCAAGCGCAGGCAAACCCTCTGCGAACCGAGCGAGACCAGGCTCGGAAGGACGCCGACCGAGTCCGCTCCGAGCGGGAGGCCGCTCGGAAGGATCTGTCCTCCTTGAAGACCTCCTACGAGGCGATCATGCAAGAGGTCGGCAACCTGGCGAACTCCGCGGCCGGTAAGGGTCTCAGCTTCTTATTTAATTCTGCGGGGACTTTTCGTAAGTCGTGATCATCTGGCGCTGTTGCCATCTGCAGAGACGCAGAAGAACTTGGGCCTTGCTGTTGAGGAGCGGAAGGGCGCCAGCCAGCTGTGTGGCGATCACGGCGGGGCGTGGCTCTGGCGGCCGGAGGTTGCCGAAAATGATCGGCCGAGCCGGCCGCGAGGTGAGGCCCTTCGCAGGCCGCCAGGGCGTCGCGCTCGTCCTTGGAGCCGCAGCAGGCCCGAGCGCTCTAGCGCCCTTGCTAGCCTAAGTCCCGGAGCGCATTGAGGAGGCGGTGATCGCCGGCGCGGCGCTCGGAGCTTCCTCCGCGCTGGTCAACACCATCTCGCACTACGATGGTATTGACCTTGCGGTGGTGAGCAGTGGCGTCGCCGGGAACCGGACCGACGGAGAGATCGACAGGTTCGAGCTCCTGGTGGAGCCGCATGCTCGGGAGGTTGCCAGCCACATCTCACCGCAGGTCGCCCTCGAGGAAGGACGAAATAGTTAGATTTAACCTTTTTAATTTGTAAAGACTATCATGCTCGCAAGCAATTTTTAATTTTAACAAGTTCCATCGCGCTGCCCTTACGTGTTTTTGGCGAGCGTTTGGTAGCCATAGCTCTAAGTCTGGCAAAGGTCACTTATGCGTAGGTCGGGTTGCTTCGAGAGGGGCTAAGAGGATAGGAATCTTGGTTACTCAGCAGTTATGCGCACTTGTGAGGGATCGGAGTGTTCCTGACCGACAAAAGATCGCTCCACTTGGGCATTTCCTTCTTCCGCAAAGTATCAGAACCATAGCCGCTGGGGCGTAGGCCATAGTACTTGGGTCGAGAGGATTACCGCTTGGGGAGGACCTCGTGACCAGTCGGGTCACCGACCCGCACAAGCGCGTGAGCTAGCCGAGTCTGCGCGGGGGAGGAGTGTTCCCGATCGATCGAAGGTCACTCCACTCGGGCACTTCCTTCTTCCGCGAAGCGCTACTTAGCAACCATAGCCGCTGGGGCGTAGGCCGTAACGCTTGGGTCGAGAGGGTTACCGCTCGAGATCGACCTTATGGTTAGTCAGGTCACCGACCCGCATAAACGTCGACTAGAGCGGCTGAGCGGGCGCCAAGGCAGCCGAGCGTCGCAGGGCGACCAGGTGCTCGGAAAGATAAAGATAAAGAGTACGCCAGGGAAAAAAGAGTTTAGGGATAGAATCGCCTTAACTTTTCTATGTTCCAAGCGTTCGGAAGGATGCGACCGTCGGCGCCCTTGAGTCGAAAGGTGCCAGGTCGGAGAACCTCTGACGGTGAAGGGCCTTCCTGAGGCGGCGATAGCTTGTGCTTGTCTTTCTTTGGTTTGGACCCGCCAAGGACAAGGTCGCCAAATTAAAGGATCGCCTCGAACTGGCGGTACGTGGTAGCGTCGCGAGCTTGTTGATATTTGGCTGATCGCAGGATGGCCACGTCATGTGCCTCGTCGAGCTGGTCGATGGCGTCTTGTTGCGAGGCGAGCCCCCGAGCCTCATCGAAGGCTTGTAGTCTTGGGGCGCCATACTCCAGGTCCGTTGGCAAAACGGCTTCAGCGCCGAACACCATGAAGAACGGTGTAAACCCAGTCGCTCGGGTGGGCGTGGTCCGCGAGCTCGGAGGACGGAGGGCAACTCGGCCACCCACCGCCCCGCGAAGTGCTTGAGCCGACTGAAGATCCGTGGCTTGAGTCCCTGAAGGATCATGCCGTTTGCACGTTCGACCTGGCCGTTAGTCCGCGGATGGGCCACGGCTGCCCAATAGACACGGATGTTGAAGTCGTCGCAGAACTCGAGGAACTCCTTTCCTGTGAACTGCGTTCCGTTGTCGGTGATGATAGAGTTGGGGACTCCGAACCGAAAAATGATGTCGTGGAAGAAGATGGCTGCTTGTACCGACGTGACGTTCACGACCGGCTTGGCCTCTATCCACTTGGTGAATTTATCCACCGCGACTAGGAGATGAGTAAAGCCCCCGGGCGCTTTCTTGAAGGGCCCGACCAGATCAAGTCCTCAAACTGCAAACAGCCAAGTGATAGGGATCGTCTGCAAGGCTTGAGCTGGCAGATGTGTCTGCCGGGCAAAGAATTAGCACCCTTCGCAGATGCGCACGATCTGCTCGGCGTCGGACACAGCGGTCGGCCAATAAAAACCTTGTCGAAAGGCTTTTCCAACGAGGATCGGGTGCGACATGGTGGCGCAAACCCGCCATGGATATCGGCGGCGATTGTTTCCCTTGGTCGGCGAGCGCACCTCTGGAGGACCCCGAGGACTCCTTTTGTAAAGGTCCGTCCGACCAGACGAAAGATTTTGCCCACCGG
Source organism: Otatea glauca (assembly GCA_036346275.1). Classification (NCBI taxonomy): domain Eukaryota; kingdom Viridiplantae; phylum Streptophyta; class Magnoliopsida; order Poales; family Poaceae; genus Otatea; species Otatea glauca. The sequence goes on from CM070723.1 coordinate 55,199,834, forward strand.
CGGGCGCCGGGCCTCGGTCGGTCGGGGAGCGACCCATCCGTCAAACGATTGATGAAGAGCTTCCTCCAGTCGGATTCAGCTGCCAGCACGCTGCGGTTTGGTCCGACCAAGTCTGCGCCCGACCGCACGGCGGTCGGGGTGACCGTGCCAGGTGGATCGGGAGACCGCTCGGCCACCAAGTCCAACGGGATGGAAGGTTGCAGGAGGTCGCAGACGAAGATCCCGGGTGGGACTGACCCTTTGCTGGAGGCAAGATTGGCTAGGCAATCAGCCTCACTGTTGTGGCGTCTGTAGCTGTGGTGGTGCTCGAAACCCTTGAACCGCTCCTCGAGCTTGCGCACTTCCCGACAATATGCAGCCATACGGGCGTCTCGCGGCTCCGAAGCCTTCATGACCTGGTCGACGACGAGCTTGGAGTCCCCGCGGACGCAGAGTCGGTGTGCGCCGAGGTCGGCGCCGATCCGAGACCGTTGACGAGCCTCGTGACGGCTATGTTGTTGGTCGCGTCGAAGAGCAACCTGATGGCGTATTGAAGTTTGTTCCCGAGTGGAGAAATGATGACGACTCCTGCGCTCGCGCCGTTCTTGGTGTAGGATCCATCAAAGTACATTGTCCAGTACTCGGGGTCCTCGATCACCGATGGCGCTGGGCTTTGGTCCATTCGGCGATGAAGTGCGCAAGGACCTGCGACTTGATCGTTGTCAGAGGACGTCGTTATCTGCGTAAATCGCGAGCTCGAGCGCCCACTTGGCTATCCTCCCGGGCGTCGCGGTTCGCGGACGATCTCGCCGAGCGGGGATGCGGTCACCACAGTGATGACGTGCTGGTCGAAGTAATGTACGAGCTTTCTCTTGGCGGCGAGCACCGCGTGGAGTAGCTTCTGCACCTGTGGGTACCGAGCCTTGGACTCGGAGAGAACCTCGCTGATGAAGTAAATTGGCCGTTGTACCTTGAGTTCACGGCCTTCCTCCGCTCGTTCCACCACAAGAGCCGCACTGACGACTTGAGCAGTGGCGGCGATGTAGAGGAGCGGCGGTTCGCTGTCTGCAGGCGACCAGAGTTGGAGGAGGATAGGAAGGCCTTGAGCGGTGAGGGCTTCACGAGCCTCCCGGGTCCAAAAGCGGTCGGATTTCTTGAGCAGCCTGTAGAGCGGCATTCCGCGCTCGCCGAGGCGAGACACGAAACGGCTCAAGGCGGCAAGGCAACCTGCTAGCCTCTGGACCCCTTTGAGATTAGGAATCGGGCCCATTCTTGCGATCGCCGAGATCTTCTCCTGATTGGCCTCGATTCCTCGCTCAGAGACGATGAAGCCGAGCAGCTTCCCCTTGGGGACCCCGAAGACGCATTTCTCGGGGTTGAGCTTTATACGGAACCGTCGGAAATTCGCGAAAGTTTCTTCCAGGTCGGCAATAAGGTCGTGCGCATTCCTGGTCTTCACGACGATGTCGTCAACATAGGCCTCAATGTTGCGGCCGATCTGGTTGTTCAAGCACGTTTGCATACATCGCTGGTATGTAGCGCCCGCGTTCTTTAGGTCGAACGGCATTGTAACATAGCAGAACGAGCCGAACGGCGTGATGAAGGAAGTCGCGAGTTGGTCGGACTCCTTCAGTGCTATCTGGTGGTAGCCTGAGTAGGCATCCAAAAAGGAAAGAGACTCGCACCCCGCGGTGGAGTCGATGACTTGGTCGATCGCGGGCAAGGAACGGGTCCTTGGGACACGCTTTGTTGAGACTTGTGTAGTCAACACACATTCTCCATTGCCCATTTTTCTTTTTACAAGTACGGGTTGGCGACCACTCGGGTGGCGGACCTCTTTATAAACCCTGCACCAAAAGCTTGGCGATCTCCTCCTATGATCCTGCGCCTCTCCTCGTCGAGCGGCGCGGCGTTGAAGCGGCCGGCTTTGAGCACCGGTCGGATGCTCAAGGAGTGCTCGCGACTTCCTTGGGATTACCGGCATGTCGGAGGTCCTCCATGCGAAGACGTCATTGTTGGCGCGGAGGAAGTCGACGAGCGCTTTCCTATTTGGCGGGGCGTGGCTTCGACGAACGATCTTGGTCGGATCGCGAGGATCGATCGCGACCTCCTTCGTGTCCTCGGCGGACTTGAAGGATCCCGCCCCGACTTCTTTGGACTCGGGGCGGACTCGGAGGCTTCCTCACGAGGTTATCGAGCTCGGCAACGCGATGATCGCTGAGGCGAGCCTCCAAGCTAAGCTTCGCGATTGTAGGAAAAACCGAAAAGATGATGCCACGGTGATGGCTCCTCGTGGCCCGGCATCTTGATCCGAGGTAGGCGTGGTGGGGACCGCCATGAACTTGGCGTAGCATGGCCGCCCCAAGATGGCGTGATAGGAGCGGGAAATCCACAACCTCGAAGGTGAGGTCTCGGTGCGGAAATTCCTGGTTCCCCAAAGGTGACGGGCGGTCGATCTGCCGAGCGGATGGGCTGTTGGCGGGGATGACGCTGTGGAAAGGAGTCTTGCTCGGTCGGAGACTCGAGCGAGAATCCCCATGGCGTCGGCGTCTCCACGTAGAGGATGTTGAGGCATTGCCGCCATCCATGGCGCCTTGGTGGGCGCTTCTTCCCACGATGGGTCGACCACCGGGTATCTATCTTCGGTGAGGCGTGGTCGAGGTGATCGGCCGATCAAAGGTGGCCGGAATTCGACCACCGGAGGTATTGAGGGACGGCGGTGAAGCGGTGTGGACCTCACGGTAGGCGGTTTGAGCCGACGCTTGCCGGGCGTAGCACGCCGTCGCCAAAGATCATGAGGCGATCGTCGGGTTCGGGAACTCGTCGTCGCCTTCTTCTCCACGGCCGCGGGTCGTGGTAGCTTCTTTCCTTTGCCCGCAGATGTCGCGGGGCGCAGAAAGGAAGTGCCTCGAGACCGCAATCCGGTACTTATGTTTGACGGGAACCCGTGGTTCGCATGGGCTGTCCATCAATTTCGAAGTAGTCGGTAGCGGCGGTCGGTCGCGCCCGCTACTTGGTAGGGTGGTCGACAGTGGCGACCACCTGGGGCTCGCGGACCTGTTTTCCATGCCGCTTTCGCTTGTCGGAGCGGTCGGAAGGGGATCCGATTCGGACGCCGGGCTCTTCTTTGGGCCTTTCCTCCTTCAAGATAGCCCCACACCTCCTCGCCGAGGCATGGTTGGTGACGATGTCGAGGAGTTCCTTGGTGGTCTGGGCTTGAGACGGCCCGTTTGTGCACCGAGGCTTTGCGGGAGGTATCAGATGAATGCTCCCACGACATCGGCGTCGGAGATGTCGGGGAGCTCGTTGCACTGGCGGGAATACCGCCGGATATAATCCCGGAGGGTTTCACCTGGCTGCTGCTTGCAGCCCTTCAGGTCCCAGGAGTTGCCGGGGCGCTTGTAAGTGCCCTGGAAGTTGCCGACGAAGAGGGTCTTCAGGTCGGCCCAGTTCCTGATGGTTTTGGCGGGCAAGTACTCAAGCCAAGCTCGGGTCGAGTCCGCAAGGTAGATGGGAAGGTACTGGATGATGAAGAGATTATCCGTCGCTCCCCCCGCCCGGCATGCGAGCCGGTAGTCTTCAAGCCAGACACCTGGGTTCATGGCCCCAGTGTATTTGGCGATGTTAGTGGGCGCCCGGAATCTGGCAGGAAAATCCGCCTGTCGGATCCCCTGGCAGAAAGCCCGTGGTCCGGGACCATCGGGGCTTGGGCTGAGGCGGTGGCGCCCGCCGTCCACTATACGCGAGTGGAAGGCCTCCTCCGCCGCCTTTCTTCGCGCCTCGAGGGTGGCGCGAACGTCGTAGGCGTCCCCGAGGCGCTGGCGCACCGGGGTGCGCGAGGCCCGGGCGGCTTCGTGGTGTGGCGCCGCCACGGACCAACCGGCGGCGGCGGTGCGGGCTCGCATGTGTTGCACGGCCACGCTACCACCCCCGAGCGATAGGAGCCGGAGGCCTGCATGTGTTGCACGGCCACGCGCTCTACCAGCCCCCGGAGGTTCTGGTACGTGGCCTTGGCCTCCGGGTCGACCGGTTCCGGAAGGCCTCGGCGGCATCGCGGCCGCCGCGCCACGTTACGCTTGCATGGGGGAAGAACTGAGGGCCGTCAGATTCTTCCGCCGGCTTGTGGTGTGCCTGACGCGCGCGTCTGCGCGTCACCGGGCACCTGCTGAGTCGCGGGCTCATCCTGCTCCAGGTTGGCATGGAGTTGGTCGAGCTCAGCCCTTTGCCTATCCAGCTCTTCGCGTTGTCGCTGGAGTTCGACGCGGCGGGCTTGAGCGCGTTCAGCAGATCGCGCGGGTGTTCCCCTCCGCGCCTCGGTCTGCGGGATGGGGCCCCGAATCGCGGGGTTATGATTAATCGGCCGTGCCGCCATGTTGCACTCACTAGAGTGCCGTCCGCGGCGGTACTCCGTCGGAGCCGGAGTCGTGGTGGAAGAGTCTTCCAACACCGTGGATAGAGGCCGCATGTAGCGGACCATAGCCACAAGTCGCGAGCTGCGGGGTGACACGGTCACTGTCGAGCCGCGGAGCTTCGCCAGACGTGGCGGGCGCTCCTCGAGCTCGGCCCGGGACTCGCAGGGCGCCAAGCGGGTGCCGGGAAGTCGTCGGAGATGGCGCCCGAGCTTTCGTGGCGCCGGAACTCCGGTGGCGGTGGGGGACGAAGCGTAAGCCCTCCCGCCAAGGTGACGGCAAAGTTGAGGGAGCCGCGGATCGGCTTCCAGCCGCACCATGCGTCGCAGTGGAAGATGCCATCGGGAGGCAAGCGGAATCCGGAGATGGTGATGAAGACGCACGAAGACCCCTACAGCGCGCTAACCGCCGGCGTTTGGCGCGGCATGTAAATTTGTAAGTCTAAGGGTCGCGCGTTCCACTCCTGAATGGTTAGACTCGAAGTCCAAGATGTATCTTGGTTCGAGCGTAAGATCCCTACTCGGTTAGTGTGGTGGCGTTGTATTCTCTTTAGCACGATGATCGCACAAGGTTTACAAGCGAGTGCCAATGACTTAGCGAGATGGGTTTGATGGGCGCTCTCTCTCTTCTTTTTTTCTTCTACGGGAGTTCCTGCCTCCTTTTATACGAAAGGAAGGGGCAGGTTACATCGGGAATTGGGAGAGGACGAGACGACCTACACTAGGAGCTTGGTCCTTCGTTCTGTTGACCGATCAACGCCGGTCTTGCCCATCTTGGGTCGGTAGCTTAGTTGGTCGTATGGTTAGGTATTTCTCCGAAGCGGCGTACGCCCTCTGCGAACCTTACGGTGTTGGCGTTCTTTGCGCTTGACGTGGGTGCTGCCTCGGGAGAGGGCGTGTCTTCGTACTGTATGTGACCGGCTGATGGGACTGGGAGCATGACTTCGGTCAGTCATTTAAACCTTCCGGGGAAGGAGCCACCTGCCCTTGTATAGTCACTTTGATTGACCCCGTTCGTGGGGTACGTGGCGGTCGTCTGGTAGAGGCTTCGACACGTGGCCCTTGGCAGGGGTGGTCTTGGCACGATCGGAGTCAGGGGATTCCGACCTGCTGCGAGGGTCGGGAGCCCTGCTTGATCGGAGCCGGGGGCCATCTCGCTGAGGAGGTCGGGAGCTTAGCTCGGTCGGAGACATTCCCCTTGGTCGGTCGGTCGGGAAGTCCCGTGTGGCTTGGTAGGTGCTTCGGTCGGTAGTGGGCTGGAAGCGGTCTGTTGGGCTTGAGCTGTGTTTGAGGCCGCTGGCTGGTCACCTTGGGCCGTTGGGGTACCCCTGTTATTAGTATTCGTCAGTCTTCGTTGAACTAAATTGTAAATATAGACTTTTCTTAACCGCGGTAGACATCTATCACGCTTTCACACTATGGAATGTGGGCTTGCCGTGCTCGCATACTGCGGCAGGTGACCTACGACGATTTTATATTGTAGCAGGCGACACGTGTCGTCTTCGATGCTTTCGTGATTGAGAAGAGTACTAGATTTACAATTTCATTCGGATAGAAACCAAACTCAATTGGGTAATGGCTGCCGCGCGCACCTCAACTCAAAAGTCCCTAGCTTGTACGATCAAGACCCAGCCTCTAAAGTAAGTAGATAGTATTAGCAAATCAACGACACTATCCAATCCAATATATGGTCTCCAAAGTTAAGTACATATTCTTCACAGTCTAGTTATAATCAGCAATGATCAATCGTTGATCAGATGGCAAAATCTTTCAGATCGCTGATCAGAGGGCCAGGCACGACATACGCATGCACGCAGCATGCATGCACGAGAACATGGTCCTCCGCTCTGATGGAAACCGGCAATTTTAGGTAGGTTTTAACACCCGGCCGTCGTCAAGCATAGATCGCAGGAACTGTGCGCAGGTCAGCAATTCAGCTCAGAGCCCGCTTCGTCGTCACTCAAGACTGGTGTTCTGAAGATTTCAGGCTCAGGCACAGTCTCATAGCTGCCTGTCAGATTGGTACTGGCCGCGCGGTACGATTTCCATCCAGCATGGATCGATCGCAACAGGTGTACATATATACATCATGCATGCACAGTGGTATTGTGCCAGTGTAATACTTCCAAGTTTTTAAGCTTCTTGCAAGCCATAGGAATCATGCATGCACCGAGCGTCAGCAATTCAGGACGGCTTTCCTCCCTGCTGTGCATCAGAAGCGTTTCGCAATTGTGACACCGTATCCTCCTGCGTCTCGTCTTCTTTGATTCTTTGTTCTTTGATGGGTCTCTGTCATGTTTGATTCTAGCTAGGCGTTTAATTTGGATTCTGTTTGGTATGAGTGTAGCTTTTCTGAGAAGTAGATTTTGGTTGATCTGCATGATTGAATGGTTAGGCTTTTGAGGTTTGATGTTTGGTGACTTGGCTTTTAGGTGTTAGGAGTACTGGTCCGGAATGGTGGGGAGAGGGATAGGGTTTGAGATTTCATAGTTAGTAGGAAGGGATGATTTTTTTCAACTCTAGTGACAAAGTTAGAACATTAACCCATCGAAACCGTAGGAAGCTACCACATGCTATTTTTCGGCTTTAGCTTCTCCTGTATAAATGAGCTGCTGATTTGTAGCTCCCGACTGCGAAAAAACCCGTTGTTTAAGACATCTTCTGGCTTTTAGAGGTGAGAAGCTGAACCCTTCTTAAATAGGGTATTGATCTTTCCGTTCGTTTCACAGCCTTGTCTGAAACATGTTGATGCATGATGCATGTAGTAGTACTCTATGGGCTCGTTAGTTCTAGCTAGGATCGTTTACCGCACGGAAATGCGATGATTTACTCTTTAAGAAGAGAGAAATTCCATGATTTACTAGTGTGTCTACAGATTGTAGAAGGAAGTAACTAGTATTTTGAATTGATCCAAACTCGAGTCGTAGATGCACTAGTCTCTCTCTCTCTCTCTTTTGAGAGGAGGCCCATGTAGCCCTAGGAAATGAAAAGGGCAGTACATGATATGTCCATGGAGTCGGAGCCCGTGAGATCCAACGATGGGCCTTCATTTTCCCTTCACGATGCATAGCACCTGTGTTTTCTGTTCCTCGAAGAAGAAGGAGAAGAAGAAGAAGAGGCCGGAGGCATGGCCCTAGTCCCCGTTTGGAAGGCGAGAATTTTTCCTGACTAATTGGCTATGAAATTCAGGCACAATTTTTGCGCTTCAAACGGCCGGAGCTTAAACAAGGGACAAAGGATCCATAGCAACAGGCCAAGAACATACTGTGCTTCCTGTCAGCTGCTCGCCTGGTTAGAACTCGATCAGAACTTAGAAGAACCAATTGGAGATGAAGTGCAATTTTACAGATGAGCAAGCTTGCTGTGGCCGTGCCGACGATCCGATCACGCTCACTCGAAAGATGGATGCTGTCTTTGGAAGGAGGCGTCGTGTTGCGTGCATAGGGAGACACAGAAATGTATGTCCGGTTGTAAAGGAGAAAGGCAATTATAGATCGTATTAGTTAGTGATAAAGAGAAAAGGGCAAGATAGGAATGCAGAGTGGATAGATGTAAGATTAGGGTATGTACCGTAATCTGTTTTTTTTAAGATTGTCTCTAAGGATTTTAGACAACACTAGAAACAACATCTCCAATAGTTTGACTCTAAAATCATTCATTTTCGTTACATTTCTCTCTACATAAGATTTTATTGATATGCTATTACTAAGAGACAGCTGAAGTGTCGTATTAAAGATACCCTGGTACACAGCTACACAGAGCAGCAGCGCACATGACACAAGACGATACGTAAAGCCAAGAAAGTAGAACAAGTTGCCGTAGGACTGCTCAACTCGAGTGGCATTGTCGGAAATAAAGGAGCAGATAGCGCGGCATCTCCTCACATGGGCCTCCTTTCTGTCTCGAAGTAAAAAAAAACAAAAAAGCGCTCCTTGGCTCAATTATTTTATCAAGTTTGGTCATATAAATTGCAATTATGTGTTTTCTCAACCGCGGTAGGCACCTACCATGTTTTTATATTGAGATAGATACTTTCCACGCTCCCATATTGCGGCAGGTGATTTACGGTGTCACGTGTCATGTCATGATCTTTGCGCAGTCGACAAGGGGACTATATTTAAAATTTTGTTGAGCCAAAAGTTGCAAAAAAATAGGCCTAGCAGCCAAAAACTCTTCTGGCTCCTTTGTCTCCCTAGTGTCTAAGACTTCAAACTTCACTGCAAATCTTCCAAGAGAAATCTTGTTCCACCAGGGCAACAAATCATGTCCAAATAATTTCAACACGGTTAAATGGTACATCCATTGAAGTTCCCGAAAGAAAAAAAAATTCGAAGTTGTTCGTTGTGCTTACTCTAAAAGAAAGAACAAATTATTCGTTGATTCTGAATTTTTACCCGTTGCTCTGTCTCCATCTAGCTCTTGGTGCCTTCATGGCTGACAGTTACTTTTGCTTATATCAAATTGATTTGGAGAAATATAATACATGCATGTCACAGCTAACAGCAACTGCTAACAAATATTTATGCGGGAAAGGTTTGCTTCTAAAACACACTAAACATTGTGAAATGAGCATGGGTAGAAAGCATTCTGATTTTTATATCTTGCTTTGTCTCCATCTAACCCTTCATGCATTCCTGGCTGATAGTTACTTTAATTTGCCTACATAAATGTGGACGAGAAATATGAAACATATCACAATAGCAGGTTAAAGTCCTTTGCTAATAAATATTATGGAAAAAAAAGCCTGCTTCTGTAACACTTTAAACCAAAAATGAAAATAATGATGGAGGATACATAGATCCCAGAACCTTACATCCAGAGGGCCAGATCTTGTGCACAATCAATCAAACAATGATTAGAGAAATTACATGATGGCACAGTGTTGAAAAAGTTGCTTGGTTAATCAATTAAACGGCCAAGATCAACTAAGGCATGTTGGAAGGTACTAATTTCGCAGGAATTTCACTACATAATCCCCGCAAAAATCCCACGGAACTCTACCGTTCGAAACAGGGCCTTCAATGTTCAGACGAGACTGAAATGTATCATTAAGCTTTTGATATTAGTTAGAATCATAAACAATGCTTCGTGTAATTTTGGAAACCAAAACTGCATAGATCCATCTATACTCGCCACTACCAAGGGCAATTAGTCAACCAGTGACAGAATCACTAGCTAATTGCTTGGAAAGCACGCGCCCACTGTACTTTGCAGGAAGAAATTACAGCACCAGCTAGCTTTCACCCAGATCTCAGTCGCAGAGTTGTATATATAGCTCTGCTTCTAGATCATTCTTGATTGACAGAGCACCAACTCACGTCGTCTCACTCTGTCCCTCATACCCCACTCCACTGGCAGGAGCAGTAGCTCCAGCTCATCCCATTTCTTCCCGTTCCAGGAAACACCAGCCGCCAGCCATAGCCCAAGGAGATCGAGATCGGGAGATGTGCCACCGGAGGAGAGGAGGGATGCTGCTGATGCCGGCGAGCGGCGTCGTCCTGCTGGTGCTAATGGTGGCGTCGCTGCCGGCGGTCACGGTGGCGGACAACTACACTGTCGGCGACGAGAAGGGGTGGAATCCCGACGTGGACTACACCGCCTGGGTCAAGAAGCACCGCCCCTTCTACAAGGGCGACTGGCTCCGTAAGTTCAATTCATCCTCCTCGCCTTCAGGCATTCACGTCATAATATATATCGATCCTTCCGTCATGGAAGAAAGCTGAATGAATCACTTGCGCGTGTGCGTTTATTGGATGGATGTACAAAAATCGATGCAGTGTTCGAGTACCAGAACGGGCGGTCGGACGTGGTGCAGGTGGACGAGGTCGGGTACGACAACTGCGACAAGGCCAACGCCATCAGCAGCTACAGCAAGGGCCACAGCTACGCCTTCCAGCTCAAGGAGGCCAAGGACTACTACTTCATCTGCAGCTACGGCTACTGCTACTCCGGCATGAAGCTCGCCGTCACAGCCAAGAAAGCGCCCACCTCCCCGCCGGGGTCCAAGTCCTCCTCCGCCGGGTCGGACAAGACCGCCTCCCTCGCCACCCGGGCCGCGCCCTACACCACCGCCGTCGCCGCCATCGCCGCCGTGATCCTCAGGATGTTTTGATCTAGCTGGGCTCAGATCTTCATGCTTAAGTTCAGCTGTTGCTATATTAATTCTTTGTTTCTTCTTCCTTGGTTAGTTGGTTCTTCCCTTTGCTGTATCTCCGTTTTCTTTTCTCTCCCATTTCTTTCGAAATGGTGTTTGATGGTGGTGATGCTACTGTAGTTGAGGTTGCAAAGATTCAAGTGTGAATTAAGAAGAGTTTTTACTACTACAATATTGATTTCTCAAAATGAACTAGTACGGGTTAGTAGCGATTTCTTGGATTGTTTGTTCATTGTGCTTGTGATTGGCGAGTCCGAACTCCGAAGGTTGTGAGATGCAGACAAATGCAAACCCATGTTGCTACAGTTAATCAGGAGTATTTTTGTACTTCATTTGCTTCTCTGCTACTCCACTACCTGCCTGCTCCGGGGCTAGCTTGGCTATATCGATCACCGTGCATTGGCCCGACGCAAAGCAACGCCTGTATCAAATAATCCGGTGCCTACCGATCAATATTTTAATTGGCAGGTGTTACCAGAATTATTTGGAAGCCTTTTTTTTTTCCCTAATCCTCGACCATTTTTTTTCTTCAAATATGTCTCTTTACAACAAAATTTTAAAAGTAGCTTCTTTCTTAACCATAGAAGACATGACAAGCAGCACCCTTACCTCAGTGTATTCATCAATGAAGCACATTGATTAGTCATTTAATTAAGTTCCTAATTAAATGACTAATTAAGTCACCCCAGCTATGATTGCTCGGTACATACCCAGTGAGCTAGGTTGCTCAGATGCTGCCGAGCTCGTGCTGTGTGATAGGTGACCTATCGAGCTCGTGTTGTACGGCAGGTGGCCTGCTAAGTTTAGAGATGTCGCTGTCGTGATGGATTATATTGCTACGGTATGATAGCGCGGAAGGTCCTGTTGCACCTTCCACGATAAGGAGAAGATCATTTTTGCAAATTTATTTGTAAGAGTGCCGAATTTGCAAAAAAAATAAAATAAACAAAAATGTGTCCGACGGCCGCGAAAAAATCAATTATTTGAGCTGCTCGATAGATTGTGTTGATGTTTGCGCACAAGGCGCTTCAGAAAGCGTGAGGAATATGGGTTTATTTGGAACACAGGAACTTGATGATTTGGTAAGAGTCAGCTCCTCCGAAATTCTCCGTTCTCCAGAAAACCTAAAGAGGATTCTAGAGGATGATCATGGCCTCATGGGTACCTACATACCTACACAAGGATTAAGGGACTGCTGCTTGGTACTAACCATGATTTTTTATGTGTCTCTTTGGTGTGGTACAACCGTACAAGAGCCCTAAAAGAAAAAGCAACGCGTTACAAGAGCGATGTGACATGAGAAGCGTCCCCTCCGATTTCTACATGCTTTACCAACCGACCGACAACGAGATGTGTGCGGCAAAGAAGATGAGCCAGCGAAAGATGGCTGGGTTTTCCGTTGCTCACCAAGAGAACACAAAGCCCAGAAAAGTTCAGGCAAGAAAGAGCCCCGGTTCCTTTTCGTCGTTTGGAGGAGGGTGGCCCCTGCTGGGTTGGTATCAGGCATCAGAGTACTTCATCACCGGACTACCGACTACCGGAGAGCTCCGTCCACGGCCAACGTTCAGGTGGAGGATGGTGGTGCATATCAAACATTCGAGTTCTATGGGAACAACGAGGCGTTCGACGGCGTGGGAGACGCTCATGGACAAGATGATGGGTATGATCAAGATGAGAGTGGATACGAAGAGTTCTACTAGTTCGATCGATCGTCACGCTGTTTTTTTGGAAGGAGTTGTACGTGCTTCTTATGTTTGTGATGGATCCTGCTTTGCAATTTGCATTGAAGACTAAGTTTTAGGTGCTCTTCATTCGTGTCATTCTTATCTTTTAATGCTTGACATCAGACTGTTTCTTGGATGACCGAACAGATAAACACTCATAGGTGAATCGCTTGATGTATTTGACACTAGCCATCTGCTACTATATATGAAGTTGTGATGATGAGCTTTGCTTGATTTCTTTAAGTTCAGTGATCATAGTTGGTGTGTTTAAATTTCTCATATACGCCACCTTCTTAGGTACAGAAAAGAGAGATCACCAGATGATCTCTGGCAAATCCAAAGACGACTAACCTGTTTCTTTGAGAACTTCCCATGGTTCATCTCTGGCTTGTAGCTTATATCAAGAGTTGCTCTCTCTCTCTCAATTCCTGTTAGGAGTTGTGCTCCTTGTGTTTCTGACGGGGCTTGCTAATTCGCAATCTGCACTGAAGACTAAGTTTTAGGTGATTTTCATTCATGTCACTCTCATCTTGTAAATGATCGAAAATGACGATCAGAGAGAGGTGAATGATCATAAATAAAAAATTTCTCCTAAAAGAACCAACTAAAACCTCACTCGATTAAATAAGAGCAGAAGAAATAATTATCTGAGAAAACAGCGGTGGTAGTGCTGGATAAATAGTAACCCCCTACTACCGTGCTACAGCAGCAGTACTGTCGGTGAACAGTGACACCAGGGCAATGAATAGTACAACAGCATGAATTCAAGATAAAAAAATCCATACAACTTCTGATCAGCTTATCCAACACCTATGAAACTTTGTATGCACCCTCCTAAGGATGTCAAAAACCTATTTCAACCATCAATCGCAAGGATTGACGTCAAAGTTCCGACATTTTTCAAATTTAAAGAAGGTTGCACCAAAATCGAGTCAAAACTCAAACTTTCATCCTGTGCTTGCAAATGCGGATTTGATGATCAAGATAACCTTAGATGCCCTATCATATGTCATAGCAAGCAAGAACTCTAAAGATATTGCCCCCAAAAGCTCAAGAACACAATCTACCAGAAGCACAGACTAGGGAAGAGAACCAACGAGAAGGTGCAGGAATACTTCGCCTTACTAGAAGCTGAAGCTGCAGGAGGAGTAACCTTCTCATCAGAGATCCCATGGACTACACCAGCTGACTGAAAATATTGTGGTACTAGACTTAGAAGAAACCACAATCTCTCCACTCTTACAGGCACACATAATAGTAGAAGGATGTGCCCAAACATGTTCTAAGTAATCAAATCCTAAACCCTGATTAATCTACTAATCTTAGATTAGTTTAGAATGAGATTGAGCTTCTTCTTGCTTCCAACCAATTTCCTAAAAGTACTCATGAGATACTCACACTCCTGAAAAAGGAAGGCACATAAAGAACAAAGGGGAAGAAGATGATGAAGAGCCAGAAGAGGAAAAACGAACAGTACATGCATATTTCTCCCTATGCATAATCGCCTCAATCTTGAGGGCCTCACGAGAAACTCACTCGGTATTCCTAATCCTAGCGGTCTGAGCTTCTAGCTTCTTCCTAAGTTCATCATGGATTCTACTTGTGTCCCCCTTAATCTCAACACATTTAGCACAAGTAACCTGTAACTTAGCTAGAAGGTCCTTAGCAAGTTCAGTACACTTGATATTCAAAGCATCATAGTCAAATTTTGGTTGTCTACAGCCCTCACATAACTTGACTGGATTCTTATAAGCAAATTATTCAAGTTCTTTATTTCTAACAGAAAACTTTGTAAGGTGAGTAGTCATGGCATCAATCTCAGCTAGCAATTTAGGGCAATTGTTATAAGCAGCACATGTAGGAGCATGAAGAAGACTAGCATCAACAGGAATAGCATCAGTAGTACTCAAGCTAGCATTCTTCACTCTAAGAACCTCAATCTCAGAAAGCACACTATCATGCAAGATCTTTAGGTTCTTCAACTCACAAAGAGCAATCATCAGCGTCACAAGAGGGTCTAGATATAAGTGAAGCAAGCTCCCATGACAGAATACCTATCTCCTTCTCTAACTCCGAACACCTAGCTCTAGCTTTAGCATGAAATTTTTCTAACTTGCAGAAAGCATTATTAAGCTCATCATAGGTAGGTACCTCATCAGACTCGCTGTAGAGGTCGTCGTCGCTGATGTTGTTCTCATCTGCTATGAAGCATGTGCGGGGGAAGTCGTCGCCATCTTTGGTCTTTTCTTGGGGATCATCCTCTACATCATCGTTGCTCCATGTCTCGGTGGCAGAGTGTAACAGCCCGAAAAATGAAGAACAATATAAATAAAATGGAAATGAATATTTTGGATTTAAATATATTTATTTCTGAATTTTCTTGATGTTATTGGCTTTATTGGATTTTCTTGAACTTATGTTTTGTATGAAAAGTCCAACAAATAGAATTACTAAATGGAAAATGATAAAAAGGTAAAAGTAAAAAAATAAGAAAAATTACCATTTGACCATGACCAACCTGGTAAGCCAGTAAAAATGCTTAGTAAAAATCTTTGGTGCTGATTTGGAGCAAAAATAAATATCTTAATTCTCTCTTTTGACTAAAAACAGTAAAGTTTGAATTAATTAAAAATAATCGAAGTTGGTCAGGAGCCACAAAAATTACCAAAGAACCCTTAGAGCAGTAGTTACATCTGGTAAAAATCTCAGCAATTTATCATGTCGGCAAAGCCTCCTAAGAATTCAAAAACAGAGACTATTAAAAACAAGAAATCTTCATGTCAGAATTTTTATAAAATATTCACTTGAGTTCTTGACTTGAAATTTTTATGGGGACATACATATGACTTAATGAACCTCCATAAAAAGTTTGGGAAAGAATTAATAATTTTTACACTTCTAAATAAATAGATTTCCGAAATTCAATTTCTGTACCCGTCCACAGTGTCAGAATTTTTATAATTTAACAATAATGCATTTTACTCTGAAAATTTAACTGGACTCTGAGGACTACCAGATAAACCCAGTCAAAAAGTTTGGAAAATTTTCAAAGTGATTTGACGGCCGTTTTAATGGTCACATGGAGCATGTCTCGGCTGTGCTCATCCTTGGAAATTTTTCTCTCTCTGACTCGTGGGCCCGCCCCTTTTTCCGTAATCGTGCGCTGGCAGAAACGGAAAACGGTTCACTCGCCGACCGGTGGGGCCGGACCCACTCGTCAGTCTCCCCCTTCGCTCTCTTTTCCTTTTTCCTCTCTCCCTCGCCTGAGACGAGCCGCACCCTCGCGAGACTTCGCCAACTCCTCACCGCATCTCAGCGCATTTCACGCCGCCCCGAGCTGCTGGTCACTGCCACGCCGAGCCTCGAGACTTCCGCACCATACCTTGTCCATCCCGCGTCACTTCCTGCCGGTGAAGCTTCGCGCCACCTCGCCGAGCGGTCAAAACCGAGCCAGCCACAACTCCCTCGCCCGTTCAAACGCTGGAGCTGCCGCTTTCCGGGCTATAAATACCGTAGGGGTGTCGCCTTGAGGTCCTCTTCTTCCTTGCTCAATCCCTGGACCAAACGCCAGAACCAAAACCTGTGTTCTTCGCTGTTTTGGCTGGAACCCGAAAAGGGGGGGAGAATCAAATCGAGCTCAACCGTGAGTAATCTTTCCAAATTGATGGCTCCTAGAGCTTCCTCATGAGCTGATGAACTCATCCCACTCGTTTCTTTTGTTCATCTTGCCTGACTCACCGCACCGGCGCCTTCTTCTCCAACTCCGCGCCGGTGGCGAGCTCCTCGGCCAAACTCCGGCCCGACCAACTGGTAAAATGGAACCCACTAACTCCACTGATGCTCTCAATGCTACCCATTCGACCCATGTCGCCGCCGTCCTTGCACTCGGCGAGCCGCCATTTCCGCCGCCGCATGAGCTCGGTGGAGACCCATCTCTCGGCCACCTCCGGCCGAATAGCCATCACCCCTAGATGCGCAAAGGCACACCGATGCTCATAGCGCCACCCATTCCGCCGGACTTAGTTCGCCGGCGAGCCTTGGACCAAAACGCTCTGCTCGGTCGACGGGTGGGTACCCGCTGTCGATCCTCGGTGGGGTTTCGCAGCGTCACGTGTCGGCAAGCGGGCCCGACCGTCGATCTCGAGCGCTTCGCTTGGCGCGCCCAAGACGGTCGGCCGACGGGCGGGCCGACCTGTCGATGCAGCGGGTCGCGTTCAAGCGCCAGTAGCAAAAACCCAATACGCTTTCCAACTGCGAAACGTATTTTGGCATTTTAGTTAATTTTCAAAACCGAGCCACTTCAAATGCCCATAACTTTTGAACCATCGGCCAAAAATAGTGAAACCAATTTCTAAATTCATGAAAATTCCGTAGATTCAGAATATGCAAAAATATTTTGAAGATCATCTCTGGAAAATTTTGAAATTCAAATTCGAGTTAAAAGGCTAGAGATATGCTCTATACAAAACTTCTGTAAATAAACTTGGAAATTTATGAAACTAATTTTTCTAGAATCCTTATATTACCAGGAACCCAGATATATAAGGATATTTAATTTTCATGCTTGTTTGAATTACTTTCTACTTAGACCTTGTTTCCAATACCTTAGTAATTCAAATACGTATAATTGTATTAAAAAGAAATTTAAAAGGGACAAAGTTAATTATAAATACTAGGATGGCAGTAGCATAGTTGAGTTTGGTTAAATAGGAATTTTGGGTTGAATTAACTTTAAACCATGTAATCATTATTGTGCCAAATGCACTCGCACATATATATGTATATATATGTGCTTTGTAGGTTAAATAGCTAAAATCTAGTTTATTTGATTCAAGCCATGAACAGCCTAACAACCTAGCTGGATAAGGAATTCGTAGTTAATAAATTTGTATCACCAGAACCTTCTCAAAAATCAAGAATAAATCTAATTAGCTAGCTACCAGTTATAAATTATTTAAAACCTTTTCTATGCAAATCACTTAGGGTTAAGTGTTTAGCGTAACCCTTAACTAGTGTCTAATTCTTTTAATTCAAATAATTTTAGCATCTATAATTCGAAGTCATAAATACTAGAATTCACAATTTTAGCCTCTTGAATTCGTAAATCCCAAGCTTTTAATCTGTAAAAGAAACCATGTTGATCATTTCACAAAAGTATTAACATTCCAGATGTAAAATTATTTACTTCGCGGAATCTTAAAAATCATATTCTTAATCCTCAAAAGGACAACCCTGTTTTCTGCAGTTTTTCTTTATTTGACTTATTATCATCTTCTTTTCGCCTTTTTCGAATTTGGATATTTTACTATTTTTCCCGCTTGATCGTCGTGTAGAGACCGACGTCATCGAAGAGGAAGACGACGCCATCGCCGATCCGGATCTGAGTTAGACAGTGAGTGCAAGGCAAGCACCTCCTTGAACATGTTGAACCCAATAATTTACCTACTCTATGTTGTTTTTGCTTATGTACAGTGCATCCGGATAGATCTCCTAAAACCGCTAATTTGGGTTAAAACGTAGTTAATCCTGTAAATTTTGGTTTGCCTCAATCAGTATGAACATGTGAA
Source organism: Otatea glauca (assembly GCA_036346275.1). Taxonomy (NCBI): domain Eukaryota; kingdom Viridiplantae; phylum Streptophyta; class Magnoliopsida; order Poales; family Poaceae; genus Otatea; species Otatea glauca. The sequence continues at coordinate 55,217,666 of CM070723.1, forward strand.
CCTTGTAAGCCTTAGTCGGATAGCTAGACAATGTTTAATGTCATTTTGGGTATAATCGCTAGCATAAAATATCCGCTAAGCCGTTGTTCGTGTGTCATTCTTTTCAACGTATGTATGATCCTCAATTGGGAAAATGTTGCTAGTACTTTGATTAAAAACCCAAAAATAAAACTATGGTTTTGATGCGGGCGATTATTGGCAATAGCCGAGGTGCGAGAGGATTTGCACGTAGTGTAGGGTGGAGTATCGCCTGTGTCGGATTAAGGACCGAGCAATGGGGCGCTATCGATCCAAGAATTTCGTACAACCACGGGGCTTGTATGGGCGGGTCTTAGCCTATTAAGTTATTTAGGTGTGGCTTTGCATCTAAGGAAGGCGGAGTCTCGCACGCATTCCGTTTCGGTTTGTCTGTAGGGGTTTCTACATACCAATGCAACGGTGTACGCCTTGCCGTGAACGGAAACGTGGTGTTGGGTGGAAAGTGAAAGGATCCACGTCTTGGGTGAGTGTTTCTGTTTTCATGGCGAGGGTCAAACGTCCCGGGCTGGTTCAAAGCCACATCTAAATAATGTAACGGCTCAGATGATCTCCTTGCCGACACACCAAAGGAAGTGTAAACCGCCCGCAAAAGAGGTTGATCATTCCTTGTGGGTAAAGCTGTACACCTCTGCAGAGTAAAAATCTAATTGATTAGCCGTGTCCACGGTTATGGACGCTTGGTGAAGTCATTCCAATGTTAGAATGTTTTGGTACTTTTCTGGAAAAACTGGGTTTGAAAAGGAAACCATTTTGCACATAGCTTTTTGGGTCAAAGGACAGACTCCGGGGATCCTTACAGTCGGGTAGACTGGGTTGAAGGACTTGGTTATTTGGTTATCACTTTATATTCCAATTGCTCATTTGAAAATGCGATGTTTCAATCTATTATGTCATACTTTTTAAATGTTTATGCAACTGCAAAATAACCTTAAACCTGCCTTGTTTAGCCTGCATAATTACTTAAATGCATCTGCCAAACACTATAAGTCTTGCTGAGTACCAAAGTACTCAATCTTGCATCTGCTGTCTCAGAGGACGAAGCCTGCGAAGCGTCCGACGACTTTTACTTTCACGCAGGGTGCGGAACTTTTGACGACGAGTTTCCCTAGGTTTGCCAAGTCAGTTGCCTGAGGGTTAGCGGGCAAACCACGTGGCTTTTGGAGTTTTAATTTCTCTATTTTTCCATTGTTGTAAGAATTTAACTCTGTATAATTATTACTGCTTGTAATATATGCCTGTCAAACATTTATCTTGTGGTTGTGATATGAATGTTGTAAACATGTGAGTGCTAGCCACTGATCATGGGACTAGTACGGTAATCACATGGAGGTTCCTGTTTGCAAAAACGGGGTCTCACAAATACTGGTATCGAGCCACACCGATCGTAGGAAGCCTTGGGTGAAGGGCGTTAGATATTAGAATGAAAACTTAATTTGAAGAATAAACCAAACTCTACTCTCTACTAATAATGAACTTTAGCATATATGCTAATTTTCTTATTTGTGGTCTCTTAGCTATTCATAAATAATTATTATTAATCTCTTCTTTTCTGTTATTTTGTAGATGGCACGTTATGTACCTTACCATGAGTCGGTCACTCCAGAGCTAGGTGGGATGATGGGGGTACTACATCATCTGTTAAAGGATTGTCATTACGAGAGTGTTCCGAGATATGTGGTGTTCCAAGCATACCTGAGCTCGGAGACTAAGGAATATGCTACTAGAGTCTTTATACCCCCAAGACCGGCTTTTAATGAGGGTGAAAGGATTTTTGAAGGATATGGATCATCCATCGATGCTTCGATGAATGAAGCTGCTTATCAGGCCGTGATCCACCTCCGTCATGTGATTCCAGACCTGGATCCTGCATATCGCTATCTTCCTGGAAGACCCCCGGTTGGAGATAATGTATATAGAGACCACACTAGAGTTAGAGATAATGGTCTTAGGGTTATGTTGAATTTTGTAAATAAGCTAGACAAGCACTATGTGCAGTTAGCGCAGGAGCTGTTAGAGACTCGACGACGGATGGCATTCCTGGAAGCCCGCTTGGCCCCGTGCGTAGCAAGAGGTACAATACCACGCACGGTGCTAAGTGAGGGGACTTCCCAAATCCCATCCGCGCAGCGCTCTCCACCTGACTCCTATGTACCCACACCTGGTGTGCCCAGAGGAGCCAGAATGTCCTGCATAGGTAGTTGCCCGCGCCTTATTAATGATAAGGGCATAAATCCCCGTAGCACTTGTGAATTTCAGCCTGAAGCCCCTCGAGTGTATAGGCGTAGAGCCTACACCGCTAGGACTTTAGATGGGATAGAATAGGTAGGAGTGCATGGATGTGACAGCCGTTGTAAATATGGGACGTGTGAAATAAATAAAGTGGTACTTTTGTTGTGAGTAAATGTGGAATTAGTTAAATTAAGATTGAGAACCATGTAATAAAGAATAATATAGGGATAACTTAGTTCATAAGAATTGTAAGGGCAAAGAATATAAGAATGGTGAGATAAAATTAACCCATGCAAAAGTAGCGTAATTCTTGTTTCCTTGTTACTACTGGCACTATATTAATGCTAATCTATTTTGCTTTAAAATTTGGATGACCAACCCTCCAATTAGGCAGCTATAGCTAGGACTTAGCAGAAAATTATGGGCAAGAAAAGCATTGCCCTATGCTCACAGTTAGGCAGATAGTTAATGGATTCAAAGTGTATGCGCACGCTATTACTATAAAGAGAGAGCGTCGCGTGCGCCATCAAATTAAGCATTTTAGTTCAAATAGAGTCCAAGCCATCCAAGAGACAAGTCGTAAGCTGGCAAGAAAGATTTGTCAAGTGCATCAAGTGGAGATGGGAGCATACGTGCGCTCGTATGAAGCGCGTATAGTTGGCCAAGATATCGGATCAGGACCTAGGAAGCGCAGGACTGGAAATAGACAAGAGTATTTACGTCAGTTTCGCCCGGCAGGAAATCCGGAGCCGCTTCCCGAGCCCTCCAGTTCTGGGAGTAGTTGTGACGTCGGATCGCCATCACCGCCTCCGGGGAATGGTAGCGGATAGGTTCTTCCCTAGAAACTTATGCTATAATAGTATATTGTAAAGTAGTCGGTATGTGTATGTATCCCTAATAGTTGCATGAAATGCTTTTGGTATTGTAAGTTTTTCTAAATTGTATCTCTTTTGCATGAATAATAATAATGGATTTTCCCTCGCAAATTGTAACTATGGGGTGAAAATTTTCGATGAGAAAATCCTAAAAATAAAAATAATAATAATAATAATAATAAAAAAAAATGAAATGATGGAGCAATAAATAAAATGTCAAATGAGGCGATGGTGAAACTAAGAACTTTAGAGCAAATACGTGCTGGGTACATTTGAAATTTTACTCTAAGTTTTTGTCGCGTACTAAAATGGTATTGATTTCAGGATGAGGCCAACCAGGTCACTCAATCGGATCCTGGAAACTGATGCACCGCAGGATACTTGCGATCCCAGAGCGAGTGTCTCAACGCCTGCACAACCTAATCCTCAACATCCTGCAACAAGAGCCTCGACATCTCGAGCAGCCCGCCAAGATGCCCCTATTCCATCTCCTGCTGGGGATGAAGTTCACGAGCAATGCCGCCTCCCCACCTACCATGGCTCAAGTGCGGCCCTAATTGAACAAGGGAGGCGGCGAATACCACGACATCGCAGCGAGATAGCCCGAACACTGCAGCTCGAGGTGTTGGCCGTGGAGGAAATGGTGGGGCTCATAAGTGTCCAAGTTGAATGAGTTCTTAAGGATGCGACCACCGTTTCTCCCCTTTCGCGAACCTCTTGATGCGATGATTGGTTGCGGGTGTGGAAAGCAAGTTAGATATTGCTCGGTGTGACGAGAGGAGAAGGTCCTATATGCCTCTTATCGCTTGCAAGGAACTGCACCGTTTGGTGGGAGAACTACCAAGCAAGTGCTACCGTAAGACGGGTGGTCCTATGGCTCGAGTTTAGAGTCAGATTCCGCCGCACACACATTCCACCAAGTGTGATTGAAGTGAAAAGAGGAGTTTCTTGACCTTAAGCAAGGATCAATGACAGTGATGGAGTATCTGCACCGCTTCAATCAGCAGTCACGATATGCCACTTATGAAGTAGCTGATGAGGCAAGAAGGATTGAGAGGTTTAGGGAAAATCTAAATGAAGAGATCAAGTGGGCTTTAATTGCCCAAGACATTGACGACTTCCAAGCTTTGGTGGACAAGGCCGTAAGAGTGGAGCATGGCAGTCGCAGTGTGATGGAGAGCCGCAAGCGCAAGTGGCTTGCGCGTAGCTCATCCGAGTCGGATCATCTAGGCCACAAGGGTGGCGATCGACTAGTTTCGCCGACCACCACCGCCATCACCAGCACCAAGAGCCCAACGACCGCTTCTCGTGCTCGAGAGATCCTGTGGCGGGCTACTCGCTTTGTGCAATGGCGGCCGCAGCACTGTTCGCCAAAGGCAACACCTAGGACTGCCGCTGTTGCCCAGAAGAAGGCGCCTAATGTCACATGCTTTCATTGCAATGGCGTGGACATTACGCCAATTCCCGCCCCAAGAAGAAAACCGGCAACCTCGTCCCCAAGCTCAAGGCGGACTCAAGGATCGACGCCACCACTGCAAGGCGGGAATATTGGGCGCCTTCACCATGTGACGACCGAGGAGGCGCAGGAGGCCTCAGACGTTGTGCTTGGTATGTTCCTTGTGCAATCTGTGCCTACATTGGTGTTGTTTGATTCTGGGGCTTCTCATTCTTTTATCTCCAAGAAGTTTTCTGAACAAAACAAGTTGGAAGTTTCCCTGTTGCCTACTCCCATGGTCGTACAATCACCTGGAGCCATCATTAGAACTGCTAGATTCTGTTCTGGGATTAACATAGAAATCAATGGGGTTACATTTTATGCTGATCTCATCCTAATAGAAACATCTGGGCTAGATGTGATCTTAGGCATGGATTGGTTGGCCAAACATAAGGGCTGCATAGACTGTGCCGATAGATCTATATCTTTGGTAAATCATGATGGTATATCTGTGGAATTTGCCTCAAGTGCCAATGAGTTAGCATCCCAGCCAGTCCGGTGTCTAGCATCCACAGTTGAATTGGAAAATGTGCCAATAGTTAATGAATTTCCAGAAGTATTTCCTGCTGAATTACCAGGAGTGCCTCCGGATCGAGAAATGGAGTTCATCATTGACTTGGTGCCGGGAACGGCACCAATATCAAAGCGTCCATATAGGATGCCCACCAATGAATTAGTGGAACTAAAAAAGCAGCTCAAGGAACAACTGGACAAGGGATTTATTCGCCCCAGTACATCACCCTGGGGAAGTCCGGTTCTCTTCGTCAAGAAAAAGGACAATAGTCTGCGCATGTGTGTAGACTACCGTGCCTTAAATGAAGTAACCATCAAGAATAAATATCCGTTACCCCGGATTGATGATCTATTTGATCAACTAAATGGGGCGCAAATTTTTTCCAAGATAGACTTGAAGTTGGGGTATTTCCAGCTGAAGGTCAGACCATCGGATATTCCCAAGACTGCCTTCACTACCCGTTATGGATTATATGAATACACCGTGATGTCCTTTGGGCTCACTAATGCTCCGGCAAGCTTCATGAGCTTAATGAATAAGATTTTCATGGAGTATCTGGATAAGTTTGTAGTAGTATTTATTGATGACATTCTGATATATTCCAAGACTGAAGAAGAGCATAAGCAGCATTTGCACATGGCCTCAAAGAAACTCAGAAAATAAATTATATGCCAAATTCGAGAAATGTGAGTTTTGGTTGAAAGAAGTGGCATTTCTCGGGCATGTTTTATCAGGAGGCGGAGTTGCTGTCGACTCAAGTAAAGTGCAAGCGGTGTTGGCTTGGGAGAGGCCACAGTCAGTCCCAAAAATTCGAAGTTTTCTGGGCTTTGCCGGTTATTACCGCCGGTTTATTGAGAACTTCTCTAAAGTAGCCAAGCCACTCACGCAACTCTTAAAGAAAGAAAAGAAGTTCAATGGACTTAGATTGTGTGAGTTTCGAAGTTAAAAGAAAAGCTAACCTCTGCCCCAGTCCTCATATTACCAGATATTCATAAAGATTTTGAAGTATATTGTGATGCATCACTCCAAGGGTTGGGGTGTGTATTAATGCAAGGAGGCCGAGTTGTCGCTTATGCCTCTCGACAACTTCGTCCTCATGAGCAGAATTATCCTACTCATGACCTTGAATTGGCATTGTGGTTCATGCCCTTAAAATCAAGCGGCATTATCTTATTGGGAATAGGACGGAGATCTATACTGATCATAAAAGTCTTAAGTACTTCTTTACCCAACCAGAATTGAATTTGAGACAAAGAAGGTGGCTGGAGCTGATCAAAGACTATGACCTTGGTCTTCATTACCATCCTGGTAAGGCCAATGTTGTAGCTGACGCTCTTAGTCGGAAGTTGTATTGTGTGCTGGATCCTCGCCAGTCCGACCTAATCAATGCCTTCCAAAAGCTCAATTTGAATTTAGTGGAAAATGGATATGTGGCCGCTCTCCAACTTCAACCAACTCTTAAAAATCAGATTAAGGATGCTCAACTCCAGGATGAAGCCGTTGTAGAAATACAGAATCATTCAATTGGGGGCATAAATTCTGAGTTCACAGAAAATCCAGATGGGATAATTATGAAAGGAACTCGTATCTATGTACCCAATAATTCTGATATCAAGAAGTTGATTCTATCTGAAGCCCATGAGTCACCATTATCTATTCACCCGGGTAGCACCAAAATGTATCAAGACCTTAAAAGAGAATATTGGTGGCCTGGTATGAAAAAGGATATCGCCGAATATATCGCAAAATGCGATGTATGCCGGCGTGTCAAAGCGAACATCGGCGTCACCGGGTTACTCAACCACTACAAATTCCAGAATGGAAATGGGATGATGTCGGTATGGATTTCATTACTGGCCTTCCTCGGACTCAAAAAGGAAATGACTCCATTTGGGTTGTCGTGGATCGACTAACCAAAGTGGCTCATTTTATTCCGGTCAAGACCACGTATTCTGGAGATAAATTGGCAGAACTTTATATCAGCAATATCGTGCGTTTGCACGGAGTTCCGAAAACAATTGTTTCAGACCGAGGATCGCAATTCACATCCCGTTTTTGGGAAAAATTGCATGGTCTCTTGGGAACTAAATTGACTTTCAGTACTTCTTACCATCCCCAGACCGATGGTCAGACTGAAAGAACAAATCAAATACTTGAAGATATGTTAAGGGCCTGTGTGCTCACGTATAGCACCAATTGGGAGAAGTGCTTAGCATTTGCGGAATTCTCTTACAATAATGGTTTTCAAGCTAGTCTGCAAATGTCGCCATTTGAAGCCCTTTATGGAAGAAAGTGTCGAACTCCACTTTTTTGGTCTGAGGTGGGGGAAAGACAGTTCTTTGGCCCAAATTTAATAAATGAGGCCCAAGAACATGTAGACTTGATACGAAGCCGATTGAGGGAAGCCCAATCCCGCCAGAAAAGTTACGCCGACACTCGTCGACGTGACTTGAGTTTTGAAATCGATGACTATGTCTATCTGAAGGTTTCACCTCTTCGCGGGATCCGTCGATTCCATGTTCGAGGCAAGCTAGCCCCTCGATACATTGGTCCATATCGTATACTGGAAAAGATGGGGGAAAAAGCATACAAGTTAGAGCTGCCATCCCAGCTATCCGGTGTACACAATGTCTTCCATGTGTCGCAGCTTAAGAAGTGTCTGCGCATTCCAGCTGAACTTACCCAATTAGAAGAGATTGAACTCCAGCCTGATCTGACCTATCGCGAGCACCCAGTCAAAATCCTCGAAGAAGCAGAAAGGCGCACGCGGAATAAAGTTCAAAAAATGGTAAAAGTACAATGGAGTAACCATACGGAAGAAGAAGCAACTTGGGAACAGGAGGATAAGCTTAAAGAAGAATTTCCCGATTTCTTTTAGACCTTTTCTACCTTAGACCCGCCAAATCTCTGTAAGTAGATTTACGTAAGGGGGTAGATTTGTAACAGCCCAAAAAATGAAGAACAGTATAAATAAAATGGAAATGAATATTTTGGATTTAAATATATTTATTTCTGAATTTTCTTGATGTTATTGGCTTTATTGGATTTTCTTGAACTTATGTTTTGTATGAAAAGTCCAACAAATAGAATTACTAAATGGAAAATGATAAAAAGGTAAAAGTAAAAAAATAATAAAAATTACCATTTGACCATGACCAACCTGGTAAGCCAGTAAAAATGCTTAGTAAAAATCTTTGGTGCTGATTTGGAGCAAAAATAAATATCTTAATTCTCTCTTTTGACTAAAAACAGTAAAGTTTGAATTAATTAAAAATAATCGAAGTTGGTCAGGAGCCACAAAAATTACCAAAGAACCCTTAGAGCAGTAGTTACATCTGGTAAAAATCTCAGCAATTTATCATGTCGGCAAAGCCTCCTAAGAATTCAAAAACAGAGACTATTAAAAACAAGAAATCTTCATGTCAGAATTTTTATAAAATATTCACTTGAGTTATTGACTTGAAATTTTTATGGGGACATACATATGACTTAATGAACCTCGATAAAAAGTTTGGGAAAGAATTAATAATTTTTACACTTCTAAATAAATAGATTTCCGAAATTCAATTTCTGTACCCGTCCACAGTGTCAGAATTTTTATAATTTAACCATAATGCATTTTACTCTGAAAATTTAACTGGACGCTGAGGACTACCAGATAAACCCAGTCAAAAAGTTTGGAAAATTTTCAAAGTGATTTGACGGCCGTTTTAATGGTCACATGGAGCATGTCTCGGCTGTGCTCATCCTTGGAAATTTTTCTCTCTCTGACTCGTGGGCCCGCCCCTTTTTCCGTAATCGTGCGCTGGCAGAAACGGAAAACGGTTCACTCGCCGACCGGTGGGGCCGGACCCACTCGTCAGTCTCCCCCTTCGCTCTCTTTTCCTTTTTCCTCTCTCCCTCGCCTGAGACGAGCCGCACCCTCGCGAGACTTCGCCAACTCCTCACCGCATCTCAGCGCATTTCACGCCGCCCCGAGCTGCTGGTCACTGCCACGCCGAGCCTCGAGACTTCCGCACCATACCTTGTCCATCCCGCGTCACTTCCTGCCGGTGAAGCTTCGCGCCACCTCGCCGAGCGGTCAAAACCGAGCCACCACAACTCCTCGCCTTCAAACGCTGGGCTGCCGCTTCCGGGCTATAAATACCGTAGGGTGTCGCCTTGAGGTCCTCTTCTTCCTTGCTCAATCCTCGACCAAACGCGAACCAAAACCTGTGTTCTTATTTGTTTTGGCCGAACCCGAAAAGGGGAGAATCAAATCGAGCTCAACCGTGAGTAATCTTTCCAAATTGATGGCTCCTAGAGCTTCCTCATGAGTGATGAACTCATCCCACTCGTTTCTTTTGTTCATCTTGCCCAGCACTCACGCACCGGCGCCTTCTTCTCCAACTCCGTGGCGGTGGCAGAGCTCCTCGGCCAAACTCCGCCCGACCAACTGGTAAAATGGAACCCACTAACTCCACCGATGCTCTCAATGCTACCCATTCGACCCATGTCGCGCCGTCCTTGCACTCGGCGAGCCGCCATTTCCGCCGCCGCATGAGCTCGGTGGAGACCCATCTCGGCCACCTCCGTAGAATAGCCATCACCCCTAGATGCGCAAGGCACACCGATGCTCATAGCGCCACCCATTCCGCGCCGGACTTAGTTCGCGGCGGCGAGCCTTGGACCAAAACGCTCTGCTCGGGTCGACGGTGGGTATCTGTATTGTCGATCCTCGGTGGGGTTTCGCAGCGTCACGTGTCGGCCCGCAAGCGGGCCCGACCGTCGATCTCGGTGCCGCTCGCTTGGCGCGCCCGCCAAGACGGCCACGACGGGGGCCGACTGTCGATAGCGGCGGGCGCGTTCAAGCGCCAGTACGCCAAAACCCGTAATCGCTTTCCAATCTGCGAAAACGTATTTTGGCATTTTAGTTAATTTTCAAAAACCGAGCCACTTCAAATGCCCATAACTTTTGAACCATCTGGCCAAAAATAGTGAAACCAATTTCTAAATTCATGAAAAATTCCGTAGATTCAGAATATACAAAAATATTTTGAAGATCATCTCTGGAAAATTTTGAAATTCAAATTCGAGTTAAAAGGCTAGAGATATGCTCTATACAAAACTTCTGTAAATAAACTTGGAAATTTATGAAACTAATTTTTCTAGAATCCTTATATTACCAGGAACCCAGATATATAAGGATATTTAATTTTCATGCTTGTTTGAATTACTTTCTACTTAGACCTTGTTTCCAATACCTTAGTAATTCAAATACGTATAATTGTATTAAAAAGAAATTTAAAAGGGACAAAGTTAATTATAAATACTAGGATGGCAGTAGCATAGTTGAGTTTGGTTAAATAGGAATTTTGGGTTGAATTAACTTTAAACCATGTAATCATTATTGTGCCAAATGCACTCGCACATATATATGTATATATATGTGCTTTGTAGGTTAAATAGCTAAAATCTAGTTTATTTGATTCAAGCCATGAACGACCTAACAACCTAGTGGATAAGGAATTCATAGTTAATAAATTTGTATCACGAACCTTCTCAAAAATCAAGAATAAATCTAATTAGCTAGCTACCGTTATAAATTATTTAAAACCTTTTCTATGCAAATCACTTAGGGTTAAGTGTTTAGCGTAACCCTTAACTAGTGTCTAATTCTTTTAATTCAAATAATTTTAGCATCTATAATTCGAAGTCATAAATACTAGAATTCACAATTTTAGCCTCTTGAATTGTAAATCCCAAGCTTTTAATCTGTAAAAGAAACCATGTTGATCATTTCACAAAAGTATTAACATTCCGGATGTAAAATTATTTACTTCATGGAATCTTAAAAATCATATTCTTAATCCTCAAAAGGACAACCTGTTTTCTGCAGTTTTTCTTTATTTGACTTCTTTATCTGCCTTCTTTTCGCCCTTTTCCGAATTTGGATATTTTACTATTTTTCCCGCTTGATCGTCGTGTAGAGACCGACGTCATCGAAGAAGGAAGACGACGCCATCGCCGATCCAGATCCTGAGTTAGACAGTGAGCTGCAAGGCAAGCACCTCCTTGAACATGTTGAACCCAATAATTTACCTACTCTATGTTGTTTTTGCTTATGTACAGTGCATCCGGATAGATCTCCTAAAACTGCTAATTTGGGTTAAAACGTAGTTAATCCTGTAAATTTTGGTTTGCCTCAATCAGTATGAACATGTGAACCTTGTAAGCCTTAGTCGGATAGCTAGACAATGTTTAATGTCATTTTGGGTATAATCGCTAGCATAAAATATCTGCTTAAGCTGTTGTTCGTGTGTCATTCTTTTCAACGTATGTATGATCCTCAATTGGGAAAATGTTGCTAGTACTTTGATTAAAAACCCAAAAATAAAACTATGGTTTTGATGCGGGCGATTATTGGCAATAGCCGGAGGTGCAGAGGGATTTGCACGTAGTGTAGGGTGGAGTATCGCCCGTGTCGGATTAAGGACCGAGCAATGGGACGCTATCGATCCAAGAATTTCGTACAACCACGGGGGCTTGTATGGGCGGGTCTTAGCCTATTAAGTTATTTAGGTGTGGCTTTGCATCTAAGGAAGGCGGGAGTACTGCACAGGCATTCCGTTTCGGTTTGTCTGTAGGGGTTTCTACATACCAATGCAACGGTGTACGCCTTGCCGTGAACGGAAACGTGGTGTTGGGTGGAAAGTGAAAGGATCCACGTCTTGGGTGAGTGTTTACGCTTTCATGGCGAGGTCAAACGTCCGGGCTGGTTCAAAGCCACATCTAAATAATGTAACGGCTCAGTATGATCTCCTTGCCGACACACCAAAGGAAGTGTGTAAACCGCACGCAAAAGAGGTTGATCATTCCTTGTGGGTAAAGCCGTACACCTCTGCGAGTAAAAATCTAATTGATTAGCCGTGTCCACGGTTATGGGCGCTGGTGAAGTCATTCCAATGTTAGAATGTTTTGGTACTTTTCTCGAAAAGCTGGGTTTGAAAAGGAAACCATTTTGCACATAGCTTTTTGGGTCAAAGGACGGACTCAGGGATCCTTACGATCGGGTAGATGGGTTGAAGGACTTGGTTATTTGGTTATCACTTTATATTCCAATTGCTCATTTGAAAATGCGATGTTTCAATCTATTATGTCATACTTTTTAAATGTTTATGCAATCGCAAAATAACCTTAAACCTGCCTTGTTTAGCCTGCATAATTACTTAAATGCATCTGCCAAACACTATAAGTCTTGCTGAGTACCAAAGTACTCAATCTTGCATCTGCTGTCCCAGAGGACGAAGCCTGCGAAGCGTCCGACGACTTTTACTTTCACGCAGGGTGCGGAACTTTTGACGACGAGTTTCCCTAGGTTTGCCAAGTCAGTTGCCTGAGGGTTAGCGGGCAAACCACGTGGCTTTTGGAGTTTTAATTTCCTCTATTTTTCCGCTGTTGTAAGAATTTAACTCTGTATAATTATTACTGCTTGTAATATATGCCTGTCAAACATTTATCTTGTGGTTGTGATATGAATGTTGTAAACATGTGAGTGCTAGCCACTGATCATGGGACTAGTACGGTAATCACATGGAGGTTCCTGTTTGCGAAAACGGGGTCTCACACAGAGAGGGAGATATTGTCGAGTGTAGCGAGAACACGATGGAAGAGCTTCTTGTTCTTCACGAACTTATGGTACTTCTTCTCATGCTCGAAATCAAGAGCTGGAGCTTTCTTGTTGCGGTTTTTGTTGGTGTGGTCATACATGTTCGTACCGTCGTAGTTGTTCTTGTCCTTCTCCAGCTTAGGGCAGTTTGCCCGAATGTGGTTAGGGTCACCACACTCGAAACAGGTGATAAAATCACCACTCTTCCTCTCTCTCTCACACCCTCTTGTATGCATGGGAAAAATTTCTCGCTAGAAGGGCAAGCTCATTTTATGAAAAACTCTCTAGATGCTCATCACTCATCTCACAGAGAGCCGAGAGGAAAACACCAAAGGAAATATTAGAAGTGGTGGGATCTGTGACCAAAGCCATCAACTATGACTTTGTCTTACGTGAGACGATGTCAATCTCATGAGTCTTGAGTCAGGAATAAAGCCCATCAAGAGTCAGAGTTGACAAGTCTGTGGTATACTTGATGGAGGTCACCTTCATCTTCCAAACTCGAAGATCAAGTGTCGTGAGAAAATGCCGATCATTCTCCGAGTTAGAGTATGTGGTACATATAGCTCGGAGATCACTCAGAATCTTCGTAAACTGCCCAAAGCACTTGTCCAAGGACTCTCAGTGTGCTGCTCAAACTTGTTGTAGTCACGCTTGAATTGATCTGTCTTGATCTGAGTGGTTCCCTCATGGTAGGTATCGAGGGTAACCCAGATTTGGTGAGCAAATCGCAAATGAGAGATTATGTCATACTCACCGCGACTAATGTCCTGCATGATAATATTTATTGCCTTGGCATTTACCTCAACGTCAACCATATTTGTGGTATTGATATTCTCATCGACAGGAACCTCATACGGGAGCTTCACCTTCTGCCAGATCGAGAAACCCTTGGTAGTGATATATGACTCCATCCTGGACTTCCAAAAAGGATAGTCCACCCTAGGGAATATTGGAGGCTTAGCAGAACACTTATCCGTCGTCAAGGCTCTTGAGACCGGTCAAGATCTAAAAAGAGCAAAACCGGGCTTTGATACCAATTTGCCCTACAACCAGTCTTTCCCTTCTACTTGAAGCATCGCCCATGCTCCGTCATCCACCATGTGACCCCATGACTTCCCACTAAGCCTCTCACGAGTCCGGATTCCCCCGAACCGTCCTCGCTTGCAAACGGGTCCAAGTCACTTAGCGTGCCACATGTCCTTATCAGTTTCACCATGATGGCGCCAGCTTCCTTGACCGTTCTGGATCTCAACTCCTCCCTAAGCCTAGTCTCGGTCCATGCCGTTGTCTGCCATGTCTATCTCCAATGCTTCACGCTCCGGCTCCTTGTCTTCCCAGCTCGCAACCACTTCCCGACCTCAGTCATCTTCCGATGTCCCTTAACTGTTCTGGACCTCAACTCTCCTAGCCTAGTCCCGGTCTCCTTCGCCTCATCATGACCTAGATCCGAAGTCTTGAAACCAACACAGACAAGTAAAACGTCATGTAGCACTGTTCACAAAGATGTGCAATAGTCATTACATAAATACAATTTTTAATTCACAGAATCTCGCTCTGAAAAATAACTACCGTCAACTAGAGCCGATAGTACCGCTCCCCAAGGCCAGTAGTGTCGATTTTCCTGAGACTTGAAAAATCACCCTCCTAAAAAATAACTACCGCCATCCTAGGACCGATAGTACCTCAGGGCCAGCACTACCTCTACTCTCAGGCCAGTAATGCCGCCTGATAGGCACTACTGCCGTTCCAAGGCCGGTAGTGCCGCTCATCCTGACATCACCTCAAATTGCTTTGAATTTAAAACAAATTCAAATCAAACTCAAACATGAGTACCATAAGCTCAAACCCAGTCAATTACTCATCACTCACATGAGTAAACCTCCACATGGTCTTTTATCTTGTAATGCTTGGTATCAATCTGTTATGGGGTATGTTTAATTTGACATTAGCCGCCTTCTATGAAGTTGTGATGGTGAGCTTTGGTTGAACTGCTAGCTACTGTAGCCTGTAGGCTTAGAATGCATCAGCAACCGTGGATGAAATTTCACCTGGCGGCAAAGAATTATTTTCTGCTATTACCGCGCGCCGGTAATTCAGGACGTTGTGGAGTTAATGGGGGTGCAGATTTAATCGCAGTAAATCAAGACGTACTATTAATCAAAGCATCGTCTCGACTCCAAGCATGCATGACACACCCAACCTACGTCTCTCCTCGCCATGGCCGCCAAGAAACCAACAACCAAACCGCGCAACGCCATAATCGACATCGACAGACCCTTAACTAAGATGTAAAAGAAACTAGAAGTACAGACGGTGAACTCCTGATATTGTTCTTTTCAGTTTTATATGTTATCATGTACATTCACGTTTTCAATTAATTAATAGGTTAGCGCGGTCTTTTGGCGTCACCAAATCATTGACACAGATATGTTTGTTGCTCATCATGCCATATTAACTATCCAGTTACATGTTTAATCTCCTAAGCAATCCCATCAAGTAAAAGTCCAGAGAAAGGGGAACTGTGCTCCGTGGTGATTTCTCCCCACTGCTGTTGTTTTTCAGCCCAGCTACCTGTTTTTCTTTTAAAAAAAAATTAGCCAAGATCTCTATCGAAAGAAGAAGAAAACAACAACCGAGTTACAAATGCACGCACCCGCACACCAGCATACACACCCGCGCTCGCATCTGGCTCATGAGGCGCCCGCGTCGATACTCGGGCACGGGCGGGCTTCTTGGCGGCTCAGCGCCTTTGCCAGCTGAGCTAGGGTCGCTCCTCCCCAGCTACCTATTTTATTCCGCAGTTTTATTCGGTGGTTTCGCTTTGTTTTTGCACCTGAACTGAACCTCCTGCGTTTTCGCTAGCCATGTCTTGTGCATCCGCAGCAGCAGCAGGGGCTTGATCTTGCGCTTGAGCAGCAGTGGAACCGTACCATCTCTGCAGGCACTTGCGGACGTTGTCGCTGTCGTCGTCGAGGTCGCGGAAGGTCTCCATGTCGTCGTTCGTGTTCCGGATGGTGGATAAGATCACCTCCTTCTTCCACTCCTCGATGCGCCGAAAGTCGCAGTACTTTTCCCCGAACTCGTACATTTTCTGACCACCAATTCAATTCAAACAGAGATCGGCACTGATCAGACCAAGAATAAACCTTTATGTATTGCACGCACGCACCAGAGGTTCGATGCCGCCGATGTCGTGGGTGTACTTCTTTGACACGCCGGCGAGCTCCCTGTCGCGGAACCGCTCCTCCACGGACCGCAGCATCTCCTCTTCCGGCGGTAGTGTCCTCCTGCCGGACAGCATCTGCGCCACCCATTTCCCCTGCGCCTCGAAGAACCACGGCACTAACACCTTCCTCGGGATCCCGACGAAGGACAGCGACGGCGCGAGCGACGGCGGGAAGACGTGCTCGAACAGCGGCCCTACGCGGTTGTCGTCGACGGTGACCACTCCCCCAGTGTCCAGGAACGGGAATGAGTAGGTGTACCCTGTGCTGTAGATGACGGTGTCGGCGACGACGCACGAGCCGTCGGCGAACACCACCAGACCGTCCTGGCACAGACGGTCTATCTGTGGGTGCAGGTGCAGGTTGATGTGCCTGCCCAGCATCTTGGACATTGCCGGCGTCATGGCCTCCTCCGTGGACTTGGCGGTGAGATGCACCTCCTTGGCGACGCCGCGGAGGTCGAGCGCGATGTCCTTGCCGCTGTCGCCGCACCCGACCATCACCACCACCTGCAGTGGCACGTGAGTAGGCACAGTTGCCGTTAACCCATTAAGCACAGGAAGCCGTTAACAGCCACAGTACCTCGTCGCGGAATGGGTCCGGAACCCGGTATGAGTGGCTGTGCAGCTGCCTCCGCCTCCATTCCTCCATTCCTGACCAAGATCGAGCTCCAAAATTAACAACACAGAGATTAACATCGGACCACTGTCTGATACAAAAACAGAGTTACCTTTGATGCTTGGAAGCCTTGGCTGCGAGTAGTGGCCGGTGGCCACGACGACGGCGTCGAACACCTCCTCCGTGCAGGCCACCTCCGCCTGCTGATCATCAGTGTCGCGCTCCCCGAGGTCTATGGATCTCACCACCCATTTTGGCACGTCTCCTTGGAGCGGCGCCGGCGGCGAAGACATGGCGACGCGCACGACCCTGGTGTTGAGCCTGACGGCGTCCATGAGCCCGAACACGTCGCAGAAGTCCTTGAGGTAGCAGTACACCTCGCGGTGCCCCGGGAAGCGGCGCGGGTCACGGCCCTTCCTTGGCAGGAACTGGAAGTCGGAGAAGCCCATGGCTTCCCGGGGGCTGATAAGCCGGAGGGAGGGCCTCCGCGCCGAGCGGGTCGTCGCCGTCGGTTGTCGGGTCGTACAGCCACTGCCCGCCCACGTCGGCGCTCTGCTCCAGCACCGTGACGGCGTGGCCCTCCTGGCGCAGCTCGCGCGCCGCCGCCAGCCCAGCCATGCCCGCCCCAACGACGCATACCTTCCTCGACTTGAGGAGATTGTCGCAGACCATATTTGGTGGTGACAAAACGAGAGAGCGCTCCTTAACTGAACATATTGTTCAGCACCGCAGAAATAAATATACAGCATGTCAGTGAGTTGCCACGATTGTTGCTAGCACTGTTCAGTACTACAGCAAAATATCTCATTGTAGCGTGGAGCCAACCCACCGACATGAATGGTGAGAGACGTTTGATACCTGAAAAGAACAGAAGAACTGGTCAAACAATAATCTAGCCAATGTTGACAAGACGCGAATTTTTTTTACTTTCCTAACGTTTGGGTATTCGTTTTCCGAAGAATAGTCACGCTCGAGACAAAATTTTGAATCTAGCCTCCGTCGGCCAATCCAGCGATTTGGAATAGCAGGATTTTTTTCTTGTTTATTTCCCCCGAATCGGAATCACGGAAATATATTTTAATTTTTCTATTCACGGAAAATTATTTTTTTATTTTTCTGTAGCTCGCTTCGACGGAATCCAGCGGTCTGAAACCGCTGGAATCGGGCGCTAGAATCCAGTGGTTCCAAACCCCTGGATTCCTGGGATTCACGGGCGCAGCCAGAGGAAGAGTGAGAATTTTTCTTTTTCTTTTTTTTTCCTCACTTTGCGATTTGTTTGCGGCAAAGATTAATGATCCAGCAGCAAACAAAAAAAATCAACGTTCTAGGACTCCGACCGGGAGAAAAATGCAAAAAATTTAAGCACATCAATTTCGCTGGAAAGAAGTAAAAAAATATTTTATTGCGGATGTTGTGGACTGCAGGATAAAAAATAATATTTCGCCTAGCCGAAAAATACAAAATAAAATGTTACAGCGGACTGGATCCGATAGAAATCAATAATTTTTTTTGTAGAAAACAATTTAAACAAAATTGTCTATTGTTTTGCTATTCCTACAATTTTATCTTATCGCAAGATCGGCTATTTTGCAGAAAAAACTACGGCGGATAAACTATAAAATGACAAAACCGCTTGAGCCATCTTTGCAAAAAAAAAAAAACACCGCCATAATTTTTAACTGTATGACACTAATAATTGCCACATCTGGTTCGGCCGTTATTTCCCTCATTAGTGCATGCATGCGAGTCCCAATTACGAAAATGACCAAGCTCTGCATGTTTATATAACTCGCACGACCATTGCAATGACTGAAAATAAAATTTTCGATCGAAAAAAACATAATTACTTTTTGTTTGCTATTCTTGCTATTATGTCAAACTTTTACTGTTATAGCCCTGCACATGTTATTTTTCAAAAAAATCGCCCCTGTCGCGACGAATTCACCAAAATGGCATGTGTACAGTACAATCCAGCTGACCCAATCTGTTCAAATTCACAAAAATGGCCTATGTACAATACAGTCCTACAGTCCACAACATCCGCGGTAAAATATTTTTAGTGTCATATAGTTAAAAATTATAGTGGTATTTTTTTTGCGAAGATGGCTCAAGCGGTTTTGTCGTTTTTTAGTTTAGCTGTCGTAGTTTTTTCTGCAAAATAGCAGGCCTCGCGATAAAATTATAGAATTAGCAAAACAATAGAAAATTTTGTTTAAATTATTTTCTGCAAAAAAATTTATTGATTTCCATCAAATCCAATCCGCTGGAATATTTTATTTTGTATTTTTCGGCCAGGCGAAATATTTTTTTTATTCTGCAGTCCACAACATCCGCAGTAAAATATTTTGTTTCTTCCTTTGAGTGGAATCGATGTGCTTAAATTTTTTGCACTTTTCTCCCGGTCAGAGTTCTAAACCGCTGATTTTTTTGTTTGCTACTAGATCATTATTCTTTGCCACAAACAAAATCGCAAAGCGAATAAAAAAAAGAAAAAGAAAAATTCGCACTCTTCCTCTGCTTGCGCCCGCGAATCCCGAGAATCCAGCGGTCTGGAACCGCTGGATTCCAGCACCCGATTCCAACGGTTCCAGACCGCTGGATTCCGCCGAAGCGAGCTGTAGAAAAATAAAAATAATTTCCCATGAACAGAAAAATTAAAATATATTTCAGCGGTTCCGATCCGCGGGAAATAAACAAAAAAAAATCCTGCGATTCCAGAGCGCTGGAATTAGCTGAGGGGGGCTAGATTCGAAAATTTGTCTCGAGCGTGGCTATTCTTAGAAGAAAAACGATTACTCAAAGGGCTAAAAAAAGTAAAAATTCACCGGATGCTCCTCCCCTCTCTCTCTCTACCAATTGACTCGGTGGTTGAATATTATTTGCTTATTTCGTATCAATCGATCTAGATCCAAACAACCTAATTCGGGTGCTGCTACATGCATGCGACAATGCGTGCCCCTTTCTGGTCTGGTAAGCTTTGATGCCTCTCGATCGACCATTAGTTTCCACTCTTGCATTGCATCCACCATATATACGTAAATCACATCACATGCTTAATTGTTTATATCGTCGCATCACATGATGAAAAATCCTGAATATGAATCCTAGCTAGCACTGTGTACGTTAGTTATAGTGCAGCTAGCACTGAGAAGCAGCTAGAAGAAGTGGCACACGTGCTTAATTATGAACTTTATATCGGTCGACCATTCTCTAGCTTTACCACCGACCACTATTATCTTGTGCCACCCAACTCACATGCATGCATGCCTTCTTTTCCTTGTAAACTTGCATGCAGTGACCTACTTTCCATTATTTCCCTCATGCTATCTTCCAAATTTGTTGCTTGTCCCAACTGTTTAAGGGAAAGTACGATAACAAAGCCGGCTGCTTACTCCATTTTCCATTCATGTCATCTAGAGTAAGCACTAAAATTAGTTTGTACAATAACTATCTCTCAAGGTTGGCTCTAGATGCTATGCATTAACTATCTCTTCTCTCTTGTACATAACTAATCTACTTATGCTCTCGTGCAATGCTTACTACTAAATAAGAACCAGCTCTCTTCTCTCTCCTCTTTTCTCACTCTTCCACATAGGACAAAGCTGACGTGGACATGCTAAGAGTAAGTTGAAGTGACCTCATTATACATGCCCTAAACTCAATTAATCAAACAAAAAATCACTATGTTTCCTCTAAAGGTTAGGAGACTATCACTTTCAAAAGGACTCTGTGAGGTGATACTTTGGCCTTATAGGAAAATTTAAAACAGAAGGTCAAGGGGTGACACTAAGTGAGAAAGAGGAGATATGATTGTTTGGAATTTGAGTTCTAATAGTTTGTTTTCCGTGAATTCATTTTATTTGTTTATGAAAATTTAGAATGTAAATTTTTCTTATAAATTCCGTTAGAAGATTAAGATTCTTCTCAAAGTTAGACTTTTCATTTGGTTAATGCTGAGAAAAAGTATTTTAACTAAAGATAGACTCTTACAAAGGGATTGGAAAGGGGATAAGAAATATTAGTTTTGTGGTACTAACGAGACAATTGACCATTTGTTTATCTCAGATCTATTGGCAAGATTCATTTGGAATGTGGTCAAATGTGCTTTTGGCTGGAGATGTTCATCTGCTAATGTTGAGCATCTATTTGGTGATTGGTTGATTCAATTCAGAAATGAATCCAAGAAGCTATTGTTGGTGGGAATTTCAGCATTGCTATGGATTATCTAAAAGTGTGTAATGCAGCGTGCTTTACAAATGTCAAGCATGTTGATGGCACAAAACTAATATTTGATACAACATAGAGGCTCAACATTTAAACTGTTTTGCAGAGAAAAGAGGACGACAAAGAAGCCATAATTTGAGGGAGGGGGGCAAATTGCTGGAACAAGTGGTTACCGAAGTGCTCAAGGAGCATAGAGGATGGAGACCAACGGTTTATAGGATCGCTATTTGAAATAGAAAAAGATGGAGAGGAAACGAAAGAGTTTTCGTGGTGATCGCAGAAGTACCAAGACAAAATGATTCATATTTTATGTTTTATGAGTGACACTGTAATGGTTTAGTTCATTTACTTTCTGCTTTTAGATCATGTGTTCGCTTTAGGCACGAACTTTGCTCTAGCTGACAACTGACTTTATAAGTTAGGGTGTAGCAAAGAGCTATATTTCTGTTTTTCGCTTTGCTCTCCTGTAGTGAGTTTCTGTGATTTTTTATAATGGGGGTGAGGGTGAGGGCGTTGTTGTTGCCCTTCTATTATTAAAAAAAATTAATCAAGCTAAGCAAATCTCCACGTGGAGCTTCAAAACAAAAAGGGCTATTTTTTTTTGCGAAAAGTGGAAAAGCTACTACCAAATTTCTAACATATATATGTTGTTGCGATACCACTCGACGTGACATGCAAACCATCAATGGTGCGAATGTGATGGAAATATGATGAGGCCGGCCGACGCATGCGCGTGAATCAAGAGCCTCCATGTGAGGAAAAGATGGCCGTCGAACAGTCGCGCCGGCACACTGTCAGTACGGTAGGTGATGTGCAAAGATTACGCAGATTAATTTGTGTTACAATCCTTCACCATGGACACCGATCAACACCTATGTCAAGAGGTAAATTGCCGATCCAACACAAGATACAAGTGTCGACGATCGGAAAACCGCCGATCGCAAAAGAGGGGGATACTGGTAGATCGTTCGGAGACGAGACCCGAAATCGTGCTCGTTCGGGAATGGCACGCGTCGCGGGATGTGTGTTGGGGAAGAAGCAATGAACACGGGGTTTATACTGGTTCGAGACCCCGAGTTCGGGTAACAATTCTACTCCAGTCATGCCCTGAGGCGAAAGGCGTAAATGGAGTTCTGCGGGGGAGTACAAACGGGGCCCGAGCTGGGAGTCGCTCGAAGGCCAAGCCGCCAGGGAGAGTTCAGGGGACTTGTTCTTCTCTCTCTCTCCCTTTTTTCCTCTCGCTTTTTTCCTCTCTGTTTTGGTCGGGGCACTTCATCCCTTTTTTAGCCTTTTAGGAGTTTCGCTGTTTGGTCCCGAGGTTGACGTTAGGTGCTCGTGGCGAATCGACGGGGGTTGCTGAGAGACGTCGATAGTCGTCGAGGGCTGACGGTAGCTGTTGGGAGTTGACGGGAGTTACTGGGCCCTAGTTCCACATAGAGTCAGGTATAGCGTTGACTCCCACGCAGAGGAGAGTTTTTACACGAGATAAATAAATTGTTACAGATATCTTTTACTCCCCCCGGGGGGACGTAGAGATGCAGAGGTCGTGGCTTCGAGGTCGAGGGTGTCCTTGCTCCCGAGCCCGAGCTCGCTGGTCCCGAACCCAAGCTTGGGGAGAGCACCTCCTAGGCCGGAGACAAGCCCCCGGGTCTGTGGAAAGCTGCCACGAGACCCGGGGGACACTTATACGTGGCAAGAGTACCGATCCTCGATAACAAGTATTTTAGGGATACAAATAGATGATAATATGAAGCAAGGATTGGGTCGAGCAGTTTTAGACCGGGAATTGGAAGAGGGAGATGAGGAATCGGAGAATTGTAGTTTGGGGGAGAGAGAGCACGAGAAAGAGGCTCATATTTAGGTGTCCCATTTGTCGAGCTTCAAAAAATAGGATTCAATAATTCGTCTAATATATATTAGTTTTGTAACAAAAACATTACACATATATTTTAGTAAATGATTAATAATTTTCAAATAACACATAAAATAGTTGGCAAGACACTTGAAACATATAGAATCACTGAGAAACATATAGAGTTTCTAGTCATGAACAGTTGTAAGGCACAAAGGCTAGCTGTTGCTTGTGTCCATTATCCTCGAGAGGTAGGGTAATCCTCCTGGTCTTCCCCGTCCCCGATGAAGTAGCCATGGATTCCACCTCTTCTCTCTCTACTCTTCTTCACAGGGAAACTCTCTCTCTGACCACCTCCTTTAGCCTGCAAGTCGCACCGCAGTCTCGGCCTATCTCTCCTCTCCTACATATCTTTCCTTGGCATCTTGATCTTCTCCTCATCCTCTCCAATTAAACCTGCTCGGCTGCGGCTCCTCTCTCTGTCAGCAACATGGACTCGCCGGAGCCGCATCTGATGCGTGTCACACCGCGTCCGACGCTAGTTCCAGTGACACTGTTGAAACGCCCTTTGATGCAAGCTGTAACCGCTCAACGATAATGAGCAAACTTCTCCGTGGCCCATATCAAATATTGTCGGAAACGTCTTCGCCTGAATACTGAATACGTTCAGCTGAAACGCTTCTGTGATGCAGCGTCTGAAAGCAAAGTTCAGATCTTCGAATACGGGAGCAGAGCAAACTGTTGGGAAACCACGTGGCCCAATGAAAGCCCACGATAGTCCCTTAGTCGAAACCCTAGGCGACTACTATATAAGGAGGAGGGGGTCCCCCTATATACAAGCAATCAGAAAGCAATAAAGTATTCTACGTCGCTCTCCCTAAACCTGTCTCTCTTGTCTCTCTGTTCTCCAATTCAGATCTATTCGGGAACCCCGAACTATTCGATAGCAAGGTTCCTTAACACGTTATCAGCACGAAGCTCTACCGGAGATCAGAATTGAAAGGTGAGAAAGGTGGGATTTCGACGACTGAATCTAAACGCTTGTCGTTTCTATGCATGCATCTATCCTACGCATCTTGTACCATTTTTGTCACGTGGCACAAAGCCACACGACGATCGCTCGAAGCTACTCGGCATGAAGCTACAGACGATACATCGCTACAGTACACGCAGTTACTGTACATACATGAAAAAAAAGATGGCAGCGCTTGCCCGAAGCACTGCGCCACCGTCTCCCGATCTCTCTATGTGGCAAGAAGATCACTGATGAAGAGAAGATTGAGAAAACTCTCTCTACCTTCCACCCAAATGCTATCCAGAGTGCACGCAGCTATCGTCAGGACGCATACAAGGAGTATAGCGAACTGATTGATTTAATGCAAGTTGCGGAATCGCAAGACGATGTTCTACGCAATAACTATGTCTCGCAGCCACGGAAGGGCACCGCACGTAAGTCAATGCCAATAGCTATAAGGTGAGAAAGCCCATTCATAGAAAGAAGGCCAGCGGGTGGAAAAGAGAGGTCTCGTGCCAAAGGAAAGTCCAAAGCCCGGTGAAGAAGGATGACAAAGAAAAGGCGACGCCAAGCCGTATGGACAAAGAGAACCAAACGTGCTTGGTGTAGCACTTGGGGACACCGTCGAAGATATGTCGGAATCCAAGGAAGTGATCAACGATATCGGGCTAAGAGGAAGGCAAAAGAAAACGCCCAATGAGGCGCTTCGCCAAGATTGGTGATGATGATGCCATGGATGAAGATACCCCACTTGTTTCATCCTTACGAATAGCACGGACATCGATCTGCGCACCAATATTATGGCAAATGAAGAGAAAACTTCTGTCGATAACATAGAAGCAGAAATTAATGCATATTTTACAGATTCTGTTTAATGCATTTTTTTAGATTATGATTGTTAGCATTTTCTTTTGAATAATGAATTGTAAGCTCTAGAAGAGCATACTTCTCTTATGAATAAATATGAAATTTATTCTTTATTCCATTATTCTTTAATTTGCAAGCAATGTTTGAATTATTTTGCCACTGTTTGATTGGAATTATTTTTCCTTTTTAGAAATCGTGTAGCGCCCAAATGGAAGAGATATGCATTGTTGATAGTGGCACAACAAATACCATCTTAAGAGAGTCTAAATACCTCCAGTCGATCACGAAGAACGCTATAAAGATTACTACGATCGCAGGAAGTGATTCATATGTAATAGGCTCAGGAAGAGCCACTATTATATTGCCTATGGGTACAACTTTGGTAATTGAAGAAGCCCTTTTGTACCCTGAATCAACACGCACTCTCTTAAGCTTTAAAGACATCCGCGCCAATGGTTTTCATGTAGAAACCAATGAAGAAAATGGCAAAGAATACTTGTGCATCGTGAAGCACGCGATATGTGGGAAAATGGTATTAGAAAAATGTCCCTCATATGAATCTGGATTGTACTACACGAATATTCATGCACCCGAAGTGTATACTTCCTTGAAGACTGTTTTTAGAAGCTCTGAGTTATTTTCTTTATGGCATGGTAGATTAGGTCATCCTGGTCTTAGAATGATGAGAAATATAGAGAATAACTCACAAGGTCATGGCATTAATGTTTAAAATTTCCCGAATTATGAAGATTTCGTGTGCCCTGTATGTGCCACTGGGAAATTAATAACTAGACCCTCTGTCATGAAAGTGTAAAGTAAAATTCCTGCATTCTTGGAACGCATCCAGGGGGATATTTGCGGCCCGATTCAGCCCTTGTCAGGGCCGTTTCGGAACTTTACGGTGCTCATTGATGCTTCCTCGAAATGGTCGCATGTATGCTTATTATCAACAAGAAACCATGCTTTTGCAAAGCTGATCTCGCAGATCATAAGAATTAAGAATGCTTTCCCTGATCATCGCGTGAAGTCCATTAGAATGGACAATGCCGGAGAATTTACTTCAAAAGCATTTGATGATTATTGCACGCAAGCAACAGGGATAGCGATTGACCACTCGTACCGCACGTCCATACGCAGAATGGACTAGTCAAGCACTAATAAAGAGGATTAAGTTCATTGCCGGACCGCTTTGCGAGTTGTAACTTGCCCAACACTTGTTGGGGACACGCGATCCCCGCATGCAGCAGCTCTCATCAATTTCGGACCTTCGCCTACAACATCCATTCTCCTATGCGACTTGTGCCTTTGGATCATCCCAAGATCTCCCATCTCAGAAATTTGGGTGTATGGTATATGTTCCTATACCACCCCTCAACGGATCGCAATGGGCCTCCCGCAAGTCCGGGATATATGTTGGTTATGAGAGTGCATCCATAATCGGTATTTGGAATCCATGATCGAGACTTGCATCTGACCGATTCACGATTGCATTTTTGACGAGGACCGTTTCCGTCATTAGGGAGAAATCAACCTTTGGATGAAAAATGCCGGAAATCATATGGCATTCCACCGATCCCCACACATGACCCCCGCACTAATGAAGCAAATCAAGAAGTCTAGAAGATAATTGATTTGCAGAATCTAGCAAATGAATTGCCTGATCATTTTTGTGATCTAAAGGGCATGGTTAAGTCGCATGTACCCCCAAGAAATGCACCGAGAGAGGTGAAAATACCAAAGAAAATAGAAGGTATCCTCATCCTGCTCGAGGCCTCAAAGAAAAGAACAGAAATCTGACTCCTCAAACCCAAAGTACCCGGAGATGTCTGGAGAAAACTAGGCAAGAGGACTTACCACAACCAATCAAGAAAATACCACAAGGAAAGAAGGGAAGCCAGTTGGGACCTAGCACTGGAAAGAAGCCAACGGAAAAGGCAATTCCAGACTTGAATCTTCCACTGCAGGAAGTCGCCGGAAATAATGTGTGAGCACACATAGGCGATGAAAAGCTAAAGGAACTTGCTCCTGCGATAGGGAATAGCAGCGAAGAGCAAGTAGAAGTGCATGAAGCACCCCATGATGAAATGGCCATAAACTTTGTAATAACAGGAGAATCCCTGAATAGAGCAACAGCTAATATCGATGCATACTTTGCAAAGAAGATTGCCTCGATCATTGATCATGATCCCGAGCCTGCATCTTTAGCAGAGTGCAAGAAAAGGCTAGATTGGGAACAATAAAAGAAGGCAATCACTGCAGAGTTAGTCTCTCTGAACAAGAGAGAGGTGTTTGGACCCGTATGCCGCACACCTCCCCATATAAACCCTGTAGGTCACAAATAGGTCTTTGTTCGGAAGAGGAATGAAAACAACGAAGTTGTAAGGTACAAGGCAAGGCTCGTAGCTCAAGGTTTCTCTCAACGTCCTGGAGTTGATTATGAAGAAACCTATTCTCCGGTCATGGGAGGAATTACCTTTAGATATTTGATCTCAATGGCAGTCAACTTGAAGTTGAGAATGAAGTCGATGGATGTTGTCACAACATATTTGTATGGAAACTTGGATTCGAGATATACATGAAAGTACCTAAGGAATTCCTATCCCGAACCAAGATGGAGCAAATAGAAACACATGCAGTGTGAAATTGGAGAAATCACTGTATGGGCTAAAGCGATCGAAGAATGTGGTACAATCGCTGAGTGACTTCTCTGCAAGAAAGGCTACACAAACAATGAAGATTGTCCATGTGTGTTTATACAACGATCCCCGAATGGATTCTGTATAATCTCCGTCTATGTAGATGACTTGAACATCATTGGGATGGATGAAGAAAGTGAAGAAGCATGCTCATACTTGAAGTCTGAGTTTGAAATGAAGGATTTGGGTAAAACCAAGTTTTGTTTAGGCTTGCAGCTTGAGCATGTCCAAGGAGGAATCTTGGTACATCAATCAACCTACACGCAGAAGGTGTTGGAAAGATTTAGCTTTGAAAAGGCATACCCTGCAAAGACTCCAATGGTCGGAAGGTCACTCCAAGCAGACCTAGACCCATACAGACCTAGAGAAGAGGGGGAGGAAGTCCTGGGAGCAGAATTCCCATATCTGAGTGCAGCTGGAGCGCTCATGTACCTTGCGAATAGAACTAGGCCGGACATTGCGTTCGCTGTGAATTTGCTAGTCCGGTACAACGCAGAACCCACCAAAAGGCATTGGAAAGGGATCAAGGATATCTTCCGTTACCTCTAAGGAAGCAAAGATCTTAGTTTGTTCTTTAGAAGAAACAATGAACTGAATTTGGTTGGCTACGCCGATGCTGGGTACTTATCAGACCCGCATACTGGCAAGTCCTAAACTGGCTATGTTTTCCTATGTGGAGGAATAACAGTTTCCTGGAAGTCGTCTAAGCAGACCCTTGTCTCGACGTCGACAAACCACTCGAAAATCATCGCTTTGTACGAAGCATCTCGTGAATGTGCATGGCTCAGAAGAATAGTTCACCACATCCAGAAGTCATGTGGCTTGAACATTGAGCAAACTCCCACGATCATTTATGAAGATAATGCAGCTTGTGTTGCCCAAGCACAGATGGGTTATATGAAGAGCAATCTCACGAAGCATATCAACCCCAAATTCTTCTATGCTCACGAATTGCATAAGATGAACGAGATCAAGATATTGCATACTAAATCATGTGAAAATCTTGTGGATTTGTTCACTAAATCACTCCCAGCATCTACCTTTGAAAGGTGCGTTAAAGGAATTAGAATGATGAGACTTAGAGAAGTGCAGATTTCAGGGGGAGATATTTCACATACTCCCACATGAATCTCGAACATGAATTATGAATACCCAACATGAATCTCGAAGATAAGCAATTGAAGTTTGGGTGAATTGTACTCTTTTCCCTTAGCAAGTTTTTCATGAAGTTTTCTTGCATAAGGTTTTAATGAGGCAATTCGTGCAACATAGTAAGCGTATGCTATGTACTCTTTCTCGAAGTATTTTTCTCACTGGGTTTTTCTGGAGTTTTAATGAGGCATATGCATCTCACGGCAAAGGGCCCAAGGAGAGTGTTGGGAAACCACGTGGCCCAATGAAAGCTCACAATGGTCCTTTAGCCGAAACCCTAGGCGACTACTATATAAGGAGGAGGGGGTCCCCCCTATGTACAAGCAATCAGAAAGCAATAAAGTATTCCACATCGCTCTCCCTAAACCTGTCTCTCTCTCTCTGTCTCCAATTCAGATCTGTACGAAAACCCCGGACTATTCGATAGCGAGATTCCTTAACACAAACAACAAAACAGAGAAATGTTAGCGACGTGAGACTGCACGTCTTTTCCGTTTTTCTATCCACAATTTATACTCCGCTATACATCTGCCCACACCACACGAAACGGAAACTGACTCCCTGCTAATCTACCAAACTGACTTACTGTTGTTCTGTCCGACAACAATTCCTAAAGCAACTCAATCCGAGTATAAACCTGACTGCATATCTGAATACAGACTAAACAAAAACGACTCTTACTTCTGGAAAACGAAAAACTACAAGATTAAACTAACAGACACTGCTTCTGTCTGTTCATCGATGGTCTCCTGGTGCTGCTGCTGCTGCCCTTTGTATCGCTCTCGCCTCCCGCTTGGGCCACGGCTCGGTCACCCTCGTGCCTCCTTGGTCCACCATGCACCATGGGAGGATCACCAAGAACTCAAGGACCCAACAAGGCCACCAGTTCCTTCCATTCCAAAGAAACTGATGAAGAAGAAGAAGTACAGTGCGGAAG
The DNA here is from genome assembly GCA_036346275.1 of Otatea glauca. Taxonomy (NCBI): domain Eukaryota; kingdom Viridiplantae; phylum Streptophyta; class Magnoliopsida; order Poales; family Poaceae; genus Otatea; species Otatea glauca. The sequence continues at coordinate 55,247,054 of CM070723.1, forward strand.
ATGGAGCTATTCAGCAGCCTATTGCCAGATCATTACCATTTATTTAATTCAAGAAGCAGGCAAGCAAAGTCAACTAGGAAAATATACATTTTCCATTGTTTCTCAAAAGAAATATCTTGTGTTGATGGAGATCTTCCTGAATCAAATCAAGCGCTGTTGAGTTCAGATTTCAGAGAGGGTCAAAGGGAGCTGCAGCAGTAGCAACCATGGCTCGTACGCCTTCTTCTTCTTCCTCCTCCTGAAGCACCGGCGCGAGGGGAAGCCATCCCTGGGAGCGCAAGCCCTTTCGGACGAGGTTGCTGTCGTGGAAGTCGTCACGGAAGGTCTCGAGGTTGTCGCGCCTGCTCATGACTGACGACCGCACGAGCTCCTTCTTCCACTCCTCGACGCGCGGGAAGCCGCAGTGCTTCTCTCCGTACTCGTCGCAGTACTCCAAGTCGAAGATGTTATGCGTGCGCCGCTTCGGCACGCCGGCCATCTCCCTGTAGCGGTTGTACTCCTCGGCGGAGCGCAACATCTCCTCTTCCGACGGCAGCGTCCTCCGGCCGGACAGTACCTGCGCCACCCATCTCGCCTGCACCTCGTAGAACAGAGGCACGATAACCTGAAAACTAATGGAGATTGATGAAAGATGCGAGATCGATTCATTTTCGCATTTTTGTTTGCTGGTTGCAACGAACAATAGTGGGAAAAAAAGCTTCTTGTGCCTCGGTAGGGATGCCGACGAAGGAGAGGGACGGCGCGAGTGACGGCGGGAAGACGTGCTCGAACAGCGGCCCGACGCGGTTGTCGTCAACGGTGACCCTCCCCTCCGTCTCCAGGAACGGGAACGAGTACAAGTACCCGGTGCAGTAGATGATGGTGTCGGCGACGACGCACGAGCCGTCGGCGAACACCACCCGCCCGTCCTCGCACAGGCAATCGATCTGCCAAATGCAAATCAAATTACATGACAGCACGCCATGCGTGTCGGTCTGTCGGATCGTGCAGAAGCAGCGAACTACATATATACCTGGAGATGCGCATGCAGGTTGTCGTGCTTGGAGACCGCCTTGGCCAGGCCGGCGGTGATGGCCTCGACCTCCATGGACTTGACGCTGAGGTGCACCTCCTTGGCGACCTTGCAGAGCTCCAGCGCGATGTCCTTGCCGCTCGCCTGGCACCCAACGATCACCACAACCTGCACACATATAGAAATGTACACGCGTCACTGATGTGAATATATCTAGCAAATTGATCGATCACACCTGCAGTGTTTGCTCGTCGATCACCTCGTCTTGGAACGGATCCGGGACCCGGTACGAGTGGCAATGCAGCTGCCTCCTGCTCCACTTGTCCGCTCCTAGTTCACAAGCAGAGTACGTAGTTAGCTCATCAGAAGATTCAGACACGGCATAGTACCTCCTGCTCCGTTTGGATTAGTGTACCAGTGATGGTCGGGAGCCTTGGCTGGGAGTAGTACCCGTTGGCCACGACGACGGCGTCGACCACCTCATCCGTCAGAACCTCGCCCTGCGCGGTTCTCACCACCCACTTCAGGCAGTCGTCATCGCCACCTTCACGCGGTGCCATGGCGACAAGCAGGACCCTGGTGTTGAGCCTGATGACGTCCATGAGGCCGAACGCGTCGCAGAAGTCCCTCATGTACCTCAGGAACTCGCGGTGGCCCGGAAAGCGCCGGGCGTCGCCGTCGCTCTTGGCGTAGAACGGGAAGTCGGAGAAGCCCATGCTCTCCCTCGGCGTGTTGAGCCGGAGGGAGGCGTACACGCTGCTGTGCACGCCTGCCGCGCCGAGCGGGTCGCCGCCGCCCCCACTCGGGACGTCATACAGCCACTGCCCGCCGACGCCATGGCTCTGCTCGACGACGGAGACCGCGTGGCCTTCCCGGCACAGCTCGCGGGCGGACGCCAGACCGGCCAGCCCAGCGCCGACCACGCACACCTTCTTGGAGCTGGACGATGGCATCTTGTCGGCGCGTGGAGCTCGCGGAGGATGGCGAGCCATGGCGCCTGTGCAGCCGGCCCATTTTATCTTCGGCTAGTGGGCACGTCGTGGCCGATATTGGCAGTCTAAACTTTGCAAGATTGGAAATAATTATTTTTAGCGACGCGTAGGGACAGATGATGTATGCTCCTACGTAGTAGTTATTTACTAATTGTAGTGGACGAACGGTTGGTCTTGGTCAGTCATTGTTTTTGCTTCTGCGTTGCCGAGCCACTCGGTGCATTTTGGCCCCTTCATTTTTTTTCATCTTTTCTTGAATAAAATTGGAAATTTAGTCTTCTCGACTGCGGAAGCACCGACAGGTGACACGTATCACCTACTGCACTCTCTTACCTCAGCAAGTCGTTGGCACCACAACTCCCTTTCCTATCGAGCACAGGTACCGCGGAAGGTACCTGCTGAGCTCAGTATTCGTGCACAACTCTCTCTCTCTTTCTCTCTACTCGCCCATTTTATAGAAAAACCCTCATCTTTCTCTTTCTTCCTCTCTCTCTCCCCTCTCATACCTCTGGCCACCGCCCCACCTCGCTTCGTCCGCCAAGCTTGGATCTGTTTGCCACCTTGCCCGACCGACCTTCCCTTCCATCTTCGGCCGCCACCTGCCCGCCCCTCGCCCCTCCTCGTCCGGCTCCGTCCGCCGTTGCACCATGCTTTGTCGTAGAGGTCCGTCTACGCTGCCTCCATCCTCGGTTCCGATCGTCGATCTGTGTGCCGCGGTACCTTGCTGCTCCGTCGTGCCGCCTTGCCGGTCCGCCGTGCGCCTTGCCTCGGCCGCCGTGCGACCTGCGCTGTCCGCCAGAGCCGAGAGGGAAGGGAGAGAACTGGGAGGGGAGAGAGACACAGTAGGGAGGAGAGGAGAAGGAAAATGGAGGGGCTTTGCTGCAAATGGACGTGGTTAGTGGGGAGGAGAGGAGTATGAATCTCAATGCGATCCAACGGCGGAAAAAGTGTATGTGTAACTTCACGTATATACGTGGAGTTGAATTTTCCGGCTCCAAGACGAATTTGACAAGAAAATATTAGCCTACTAGAGCTGCCCAGCAGAAGCCTAATTGCAGTTGACACTGTTACTGCAGCCGACTAAGCTCGATCAGGACCGTTGAATCACACATGGGCGATCTTGATCAACCTGTCGAATAAACAGGGGACAGTATTTGTCTGTGGCTTTAACACCAGGGCTACTGTGTAGTGCTCGTCGATACGAGACAATACCTAACCTAGCTAACACCATTTCCATATAGATAATAAGACATTACATGTACATGCTGACTTGGAGATGCTGGTGCAATGACTTCTGCTAAGTGCTAACCTAATCCGACCCTTAATATTCGACATGGACACCTTCCAATTCCAGGAGCTCCTTGTCTCGTACCATCTCAATGCAACAACAGCAGGCGCACAAGATCCCATCACACCAAACACAGCACAATCCTTTGTGAATACTCCCTCCGTTCTTGAAAGTAAGGAGAGAAGCATTCAAATTGTGTCCTCCAATATTAGAGATTGAAAGCTCTCCTCCTTAAATTGTGTTCTCAAATTGTGCCCATGCATGCAGATGCACGTAGATACATGCAACCACATATATTCCAAAACAAAAATGAGGCAAGTCATTCCCTATAATCGTGATTAATCAATGCATGCATGTTGCCAATTAATAGAGACACAGTATTAAATAGGGGCATTAGAGTCTTTTAGCAGAAACCATAATCTGATCTAAAATTTCTTCTGTCCCTTGTTTTCCAGGACGGAGGGAGTACTTCAGAAAGACCCAGGTATATGCACAGGGTCAACAGAAAACATGATTCAACTCATCTATTCTTGCATCATACAGTTTTTCTACGACTCGATTCAGTCCCTTAAGAAATAGACTGACAAAGTAGATGGCTTAAAGAAAGTCCATAATCGCAGCAACGACACAATGAATCGTGTTACATTATGATTCAGGTTAACCAATAGATGTGAATATTATGTCTCTTATTGAATGCATATTATACAGTGGAGAAAACGACAATAGATATGGCGAGTGAAAACTACATTGCCCAATACTTGCATATACAACAGGCAGCATCTTACACAACAATACACTCATGTGTGCTAGGATACAACACTACAGGACCCCGAAAATGTCGAAAGTGACATTACCGTGCTGGGGATAAATAGGTCACATGCAGTTAAAAAAAGATTCGCACCAGACTGGTAGTATTTGTGATTTTTAGGATTCCTCGTTCTTCACTGGTGTCCACTGTGCAGCTTCTCTCTTCCTTCTGACATGAAATCCAAACGCAAAACCCAACAGCAGTGCAAACATCACACTGCCTCCGATTTCCATGTACAACGGAGAAAATCTCCGCTCAGTGCTGACCCCAGAGCTGAGCTTTGTATCATCAACCGCCTCAGCAACACTACCGTTACTGGTTACTAGCCCAGCCCAGAGAATATCTCCACCATATCGTGGACTTGTCCATCATGGTTCCCAATATACATTAGTATTAGCTTCTCCCTCGTAGCTATGAGCTTTGTGTACCCGAACTCACCACCACGGTACATGGTGTTAGAGGTGTCAGACCGCGTCTACTACAGGCGCAAGACCCGCACTACCAGCGCCCCTGACCTATGGCGCCAATTCAGGCATAGCAGTAATACTTTCCTATTTTTCTCCTTCCTATTGTTAGTCTTTCTAATTCCTAGCTTCCCTATTTAACTCTTTCCAATTATAAGCATTTGGGTATGAATAAAAGGAGGAGGCAAGAGAAAAGGCACGTTGTCACGCGCTGGGGACAGGAATGAGGGTGGAGGCTGGAACGACACGACGACCGCCGCGCACCCCAAGGTATGAATTACCATTGTACGACGGAACCCACGATCCGTTGTCGTGGCTGCGACAGTGCGAACGTTTCGCGCGCATCCACGACATTCCAGAATCGAAATACGTCGAGATGGCAGGCCTCCATCTCCGTGGTGAGGCACAGGAGGTGTTGGATAATTGGGAGCAAGAGGAGCGGCACATCTCGTGGACGGATTTCTTTGAGACCTTCTTCCAGCAATTTACCCGCCATTCGTCGGTAGGTCCCCTAGGGGACCTCGTGAACTTGAAGCAGGGTGTATCCCGCGCAGATGATTATGCAAGGGAGTTCCAGAGGTTGCTGTCGCGTGCGTCCAGAATGAAGAGGGAGGATCAAATCGAGATGTTTTCGGCGGGGTTGTCCGCGACTCTCGCGGCCGATGTGCGCCGCGATCGCCCACGCGACTTGGCGGAGGCTATCGCACTCGCCCGGGAGGCAGAACGACGAGAAGATGCGTGGATTGCAAGGGCCCAGCAAGCCTCGCTGCAGGGGGGCCGCCATCGCCCTCCATTCAGCAGGGGCACGGCTTCATTCACCTCGGCCGGGAGACCTCCGTCACAACGTGCACCCCCGCCGGCAAGCCAGGTGGCGTTCCCGACGCACACGTCGATTCCGGCTCCAACCGTGTCGTTCCCAGGAGGAGGGCGACTAGCACCGGCCAGTTCGCAGGGCTCCTCGACCGCCTCTGCCCCATACCGGCGGCACCTCAGTCCGGAAGAGATGGCAGAGAGGCGCAAAAAGGGCCTCTGCTATAATTGCGACGAGATCTATGCCAGAGGGCATCGCTGCAAGAAGCTCTTCCTCCTCGAGGTCTTAGACGAAAAAGACGAGCAGCCTGAGGAGACAAGCTCTCTTCTTGTGTGCGGATGTAGGTATTATATGGTACGTAAGTGCCCATATCACCAAACAGAAAAGCAATGGTCTCATTGGCCAAGCTGTCACATGAAATAAAGCTGAATGTCTCGCTCCATCCTGCAAGTCACTAACAACCTATCAAGAATCATTCAGTTGATCAAATTCTAGACCTGAAGAGAACATATGTAAAAACATGCTGACAACAAGTGCTCAATACTGTTGGAAAATATGAATGAAGAACTGTTCCCTAGCATAGCTTGTCTCACAGACCAGCTTATTCAGCTTATGGCTTTCGAAGCCGTCTTCCAAAAACTTAAACTCATTTTAAGGGGGTCTGAGCATAGACCTTAAGCCAGAAGAAAATACAAAAGCCTGGCCCTAGCTTAACCTGATAAACCTACATTTTAAGCTACGCCAAAAGAACCTCTGGTCAGTGCTGAACTCACTAGAAAAAGAGGGAGAAAAACATTCGTCTATTCAAAGAGTGCTGCCATTTCATTTGTCAACCATATGGAGCAAATAACCAAAGTACCATCCATGCTGCGTCTCAATTACTTCACATCTTGATGTTTAACCCATGCTATGTAGACCTTCATATGATTGCAAACCCATGCTATGTAGACCTTCAAATGATTGCAAAGCAGTTCCACCATTTTAACTACCAATGAAGTTAATATATTTCTCCATCTATACTACTGACAACACAAAATATCAACCAAAAAACTGAAATATAAGTTGTAACACAGGTATAAGGACAGCCTAGGCCTCACCAGCAGATCCTTTAAAATCATGTTACGAAACTGAGTCAAAATAAAATCAACTGTTTATGACTAGTATGACATACAGAGCTCCAATCATAAAACCATAAGTACACAAATGCGATATAGAACATCAGTATTCAGAATAAAATTTCAATTTTATAAATTTCAAATAAAAGAACTAACGTCAAATTTCCCCACTATAGAAAGTACATCATACTTAGTTTTCTAATGACCCAGTCACACCCATCAAACGTTCAGAAAAATACTCCAGTACATCAGCTTCAGCACTTAAATAGAACACACACAAATAATGCTTAAGTGGGTGCTCATTATAGTTGGTAACAATGAACTGGGATTGTTAATATATAATACACGTAAATGCTGAGAAATTCATAATCAATTCAATTGCAAATTGTAAAAGCAAGAGCCAACAGCATGTAGATACATGCCATGCATGTGATGCAACGAGCACAAGTCACTCGTACAAGACTATCTTATAAACCAAGATTAACAGCAAAGCAAAATTTCCCACATATTTTATTTTGTGAACCCTTCCTATGCACATCATCCATATTTCAACTATCTTCAGCACAAATTTAAGTATATTCTGAAACCACAAATTCTCTAGCTCACTCCCAGACTCAAATCCTAAACCCATGCACCTACAGTAACCTAATTGCATCTGCATGCTTCAGCTTCTATGATTGATAGAGCTAAATTGCTACTCAGAACTACAAAATTACATCTTTGCAAGTAAACTATCTTCACCACAAATTGAACTTCTGAATCAAAAGTCAAACCTTACTAAGTCCCATATGCTGAATCAGCGAAATTCAATCTCCGAATCCAGAAATGCTCCAGTTCACTCCTAGACTCATCAAATCTACTTGTTTTTTTTAGATGGATAATCTACATGTTTTGATAGGGTATAAACAATAACGCATGGAGATTATTTTGGGTTTTTTTTTAAAAAAGAAGCTGGGAAGAATATTTTAAGAAGAGTCTTTTTTGTTTTTTAAAAAATGCTTGACCATCAAAAGTCGTTGACAACTTAGCACAACGTAGAAGACAGCACTGGCTAAAAAGTGGATGCAAGATATATGGGGATGGGCACCAAACGGTACCTCACCTCTTTCCAGCTGATGCAAATGATCTCTCGAAAAGACCATGCATGCATTCTCGTGTTTTTGATGTCCAGCATCACATTCATACTCTGCTCTCTTGTCTCCTCACAGTACAATGACTGGGAGTGTACAAGCACCAATGATCAATCAAACAAACCAATTAAGCAGTTGTTCAAAGTATTCTTCTATTACATTCATGACTGAGGCCCAAGTATATACTCAGCTCAAGAGGCAATTTTCCAGCCCACAGCAGGAGTGGGGCAGAGTTTAGATAGCCAGTGTGTTTGCTACTGTCATACAAACGTATTTCAGATAATCCATCATAAAGGTTAGAGATATAATAGATGTAGGTACAACAACCACTGCGTACCATCATTCATCTGGTTGCTATAATATCACCACGCTAGCCGTTCGCTTCGATTTGCTCTGCGTCCATTGGATCTATCCTTCAACGCATCCGTGATCACTATCAGTAGCTTCCTCTCCTCTAGTCAGGATGGACCAGCAAGGGGAAAATAACTCTAATATTGTTTTGTTTTGTTCTAATATCCCAAAAGTGTTTTTTTTTTGGTTGAGAATGCCAAATATTCAACTGGCCATATGTACTTGGATGCAAGAACTTTAGGTGTGATGTAATTCACGTGTACTAGCCTGTATATCTCGACTTTTCAAGGATTGCTGCTCAACATTATCTATTAATGTCCAGAGTGAAAATTTTTAAATACAGGATGCAAGAAAAAGTACAATAAATCAAAGTAACCCTTATTGGTAGAGAAGTCTTGTTTGTGTCATTTTGTGATCTTCTATGCATTTCTTGGTTTGATGGGAAACAAGTTTTGACTTTGTCTGACTTGCTTGGTTATTGGTGCGATTACTCTGCAATTTGTTCTCTTTTTTTGGGCTCTTTAAGAGATTCAGTTTTTGCTGTGTATTTTGGTGTTTCAAGCCGTTTGAGCTAAGAAGGAGAACACGGTGGCGACAAGCCGGCTGTGCGATGTCGTGCTGCACAGGTAAATGTTGTTTGGAATGGTGAAATCATTGCTCTTGGTACTTTTCATATATCTGGTTGTAAGAAGATAGGAATCTCAGGTCCTTCTGAGTAACCCTCTTGCGTATCTATTGTGCAACTATTGAGCTGTCCAGGCTAGCTGACATGCATTGATAAATCTTATTTTTTTATGGATCCTTGCTGATGTGTTCAGACTTCAGATATTACAGAGACTGAAAATACAAGTATTTGTTCTGAGAGAGAGAGAAGCATTTGATGTATGAAGTATGGCCAGATGACTGTAGATTTCGTTTCGTATATAGAAGAAAAGATGAATTATTCTAGCCTGTTTGGTCGGAATGGAGCTACCGTAGTCCACATACGAGAATTGTAGTTAAGAATGTTTTTTGAGTCATAATTTCCTACAAAGAGGAATAGTGCTTTCACAGTTTGAGTTGGGAAGGAAATCCAAGCTTCATTTGTACTCCACCGAAAGTTTCTCTGCATACTTGTAATAATTTAGTGTCTCAGGGAAATCTTGCTACTTCTTCTTTTTCTGAATTAATAGGCAGATTTCTGAGGTTAAGGAGGAGTGGAGAAGGGCATTAGAGGAGATACTGTATGTGCTGGTTATTCAGAAATTTGTTGAAGCTGGTGTGTCTTTGGTTCCAGCTCTCTTTCAATCCATCATTGACTCTCCTGAGAGTTGATCAATGGGCAGAGTATGTTGAGCGTTTCCGCTCACGTGATGCAGCAGCAAACGAATGCCTCTGTTGCAGCTACAAGTAAGCTCCGAATTGGCAAAGTCTATGATCTCTTCTGGGGATCAGGGGAGGAAGACGATGCGCTCAATCGAGCTATAATGAGCACTCACGAGTCACGACCATGCTATTGGATTTGTCTATTGCTTCCTTCGGAAAGTACAGCGGCATCCATGGTTAACAAAATCGATACGGAGAAAATAGCTCGAAATTCGAAAATTGAAATATAGAGCCAATCGTAGAGTTTCAAAATCAGTTTTTTTGGAAAAAAATTCAAAAATCGACGGACTAGTTGAATTTTTTTGGCGGTCGATCAAGCGATTTTCACCGATTTTCGACTGGTTTACGTTACATAAATTTTTCCGAAATTTTGAATTTTTTAATTGGATCGGTTTACCGAGCGATTTTAGAAGTTAAGCCGCATCGATACGGGCGAAAATCCAGCGATTTTCATCGATTGTTTGAACCCTGGCAGCATCCATACCTCTAGTTTTTTTTAAAAAAAAATTAGATGAGCTAGCTAGGTATAACGGTATATGGTGATGGATGGATGGAATCGCTGCAGTGAGGGGACTGGGATGGGAGCCATGTATCGAATCGATGGATGGATGGATGGAGGAGATGAGCAACCTCCCATCCAGCATAAATCAATCAGTCGGTCTATTCCATACGGTTGCCCGCGGTGCGATCGATCGATCAATCGATATTACAAACTCCCATCTACTCCTCTTAACTACCACCTATTATAAAATTCCGCTCGTCGCGGTTCTTAGACGAAAGTCTCCTGTCTGCACCGACAGGACTACTAATTCAACGCAGGTAGGTTTACAACTATCTAGATTTGTTATATGAAAATTATATTATTAGATTTATCGTGATAAGTTCTTTCGTAATATTACGATTTTGTTAGTACATCTTAACGTAAATAAGTTTATAAACTTAACGGTTAAACTCGTATCTTAAGGACTGAAAAATAAATAAAAAATAGAAAGAAAGGAAAGTGTACATCTCACAATTCATAAGTATAATAATTTATATACAATATATACATATATATATATATATATATACTATTCTGTATCTACGTGTAGAATAGTCTATTGTACGTTTGGACCATTTAACCTAGTCCGACCAAACCATGCAACACACTAATCAACGCAACGGATTGCCCTAGTGGCGTCCCCAAACCAACTAATTAATATGTTTCGTAATTTGTAAATGAATCTATTTTTCTTTGTTTTAGTCATAATTTTTTATTGGCAGCTCCGATTCGCAAAAGGTTTTCACTAGTAGCTTACTGACGACGAGAGTAACAGAATGATATAAGTCTTGCTAATAAAACAGTCATTTTGCTGTTCGTTGACAGATTTTACTATCTATATAGATATATTTTACTATATATATATATTTATTTATTTTACTATCATGTAGAGGGGCAATAGCTTGAAACTACTTATTGCACAGGTTGCTGAACTCTCTAGCGTAATAGTAAAATCTATACATATAAATAGTAAATTGAAGTGTATTTGATAGTAACTTTGAAATAAATATATCATATGGATATAATACATCACGGTGAGATTCTGCAGTAAAATCTATATACGTTACCAGTAATTTGTTTGTAGACCAACTTAAGTGTACCACTGTATGACAAATTTTTCATAAGTTATAGCAGCTGTTTCACTGTAAGATAACTACTAGGTACGACGATGATCTTTCAGTGAGGGAAGAAGGTCACCAGCACTGGGCGACGAGCGTGCCGGTCGGGATCGCCTTCTGCCCCGTCGGGAGATACCGAGGAAGCTGGACATGTCGACCATCTTAACTGACAGACGAACATACTTTGGTCTGGGATTTGGATAACTTCTGTCCTCTATATAGAATTAGAATCCATGTGCCAGCTGATTCTCACTGGCCTAGTTCTCCGCCTCCACATACAGCCGGTCCGGTTAAATTCTTCCACAATCAGAAGCAGCTTCTCCATAATCCAGAATATGCACAATCAAAACCTGTCCCAAACGAGGTCTTACTCCTCGACACCCCTGATTCAGTGGCAATGTTAATTACTAGTTCAACACATCATCACGGGTGCAGATCCCTGGAGTTAGAAAGCAACTCCAATCTCAACTATTCATTTCCTCCAATGGCTCAAATTTGCCACATTCACCTCCACCCGATCGAAAATAAATGGTTGAGATTGCAACTCCACCGGATGGAGTTGCGTTCTACCTCCAGGGGATCTGCACCCCATCATCACTAGCAAAGTTACTTTGAGCTACCATTATCTGCACAAGCAAAACGATGAAATAATGGCAGTCAAGTCTGTTATTGGGCAAAAATACATCAATTCTATAATAATTTTAGGAACACAACTAAAGAATTTGGATTTTTGCTATCAAATATGCTACAAATTATGTGTTACCTATTTAGATTTTACTTCCAAACCTCACCGTGGCGTATTATAGTCATTTGATAGATTTACTCCAAAATTACTATCAAATACACTACAATTTACTATTCATATATATAGATTTTATTATTATATCAGAGGGTTCAATTTACTACTGCACAGACTACACAGGCTACTGAACCCTCTACATGACTTTAGGCTGAGTAGCAGAAGCAACTTTGAATTTGTTGAGCCCAAACAATAGATTTAATGAGTTCTTGCCAATAACCAGGAACGATAAATAAAAATATTAAACTGAAGGCCCAAGCAAAATGAGTACCTAAGAAAAAAAAAGGCCATATGCAGACAATGAAAACCATAAGACTGAATTACTTGGATGCCTGTGCCCACAAAAATCTCAGAGCCACCCATTATCGTAATGGAACTCTGTGCAAAGTTTCCTCCTATGATATGAGTTACCATCTCTTGATCACTTATAGTACCCTAAACATCTGAATATATACACATACATATACGGATAGTAAAATCGGTCACCGAACAGCAAAACGGCTGTGAACATAAGAAAGACAGTAACATCGTATCAAGGACAAAGTCTATTTGAATTAGCTGTGATTTATTTAGCAAATTAAATCAATACGCAACCATATCTCTTGTTATTATTCGGAGTAGGGGTGAAAACGAATAAGATATGGGCAGATATTGCTCTTTCTGTATCCTAACTCATATTTTTTTCGGATTCGGAACCGGATATGGGCTAGCCACATACGGATCCGGGTTATTCGGGATTCAGATACAGGACAAATATGTGACAGATTCAGATAGGAAATAGATAAAGATATACGGATAATACACACATATATAGAGCAATATATATTGAATTAAAATCATACGAGTACATAACTATAGTAACAAGTTATATATCAATCAAAATCAATAGACGTCGTAGAAAGAATATGCTACTTGAGGATCAATAGAATCAACTAATTGTTAATATAAATGGGCTAGTATGGAAAAAATATGATGAAAATGGGTTGAACCTCACTGATACCTGAATAGAAAAAAATCTGAATATTCGGATCCTGTCCCGTATTTACCGGATATTGGATGCTCCAGATCCGATCCCAAATCCGGATTCAAGTATCCGGATCTGATCTCGGATCCGACCGAATAGTCAAATCCGATCCCGATCGAATTCAATGGACGATATTTAATCCATTTTCACCTCTAATTCAGAGCCAGATTGGGAGGTATTAATGGTCTTGCATAAATCTGGGCATATACGTGTGGCAGTTTTTCCCGCATTGAGTCCTAGTCAAACTTCAGTGCGTGTATCCAGCCGGTCGGCTGCCTGGCAATTTTGTTTTCGTGCGTTCGATTCGATCACAAGTACAGGTCTTTTTGGCACGACTTCCATTCCAGCTTTTAGCTTTAGATCTTAAATGCTTAGTGGAATAGATTTTTTAAGAATCTAGGGCTGTCTACAAGAGTGTTTGGCTAAAATGCTGACTCAAGATTCTAGAATAGAAGAACTATGTGTAAATTATTAACAATACCTTTGGTTTTCTTACGTGTACATTATTTTGTACATATTAATTAGTAGCTGATATGAGTATTTATTTTGTAATATATATTTTTTAGACAATTATTTTTGTACATTATCAGCCTTGTGTACAAATGTGTCACAATATATTTATGCAATTGATACGCGCCTAGACAAAGAACCATCATCTTTTTTTACTTTTGCCTGTGTTCTGAATTTTGATGTTGCGCATAGCAATTGCAAGCATACTCCAAAGTAAACCCAGCCATAAGATCTTTTGCCCCAGCTGGTTATAATGTCTGTGAACACTCATCTGAATAGCTTAGTTCAGTTGCTATTGTGTCTCAGACATGAAGCAATTCGCTGTATATGAATCCTGCATAATTCACGCTAAGTTTACTTTTTAGCGGCTCTTTGTGGCCTCTAGTTATGAAACATCCGAAAATCATTATAATCTTATTGGTTGTACCTCATAAAAAAAACACTGATTAGAAAATGAAAAAGGAGGAAAGAGCTAAGAGAAAGCTGCAGGTGACATGGTGGTAAAGGCAAATCATCTTCTTTACTTAGCTAATAACTGTAGCACATATGAGTCATACATATTGTCATTGAACATACCAACATAATGGCAGTATCAAACAACCCAAAGCACCCGTCTCCTCCTCCGCATCCTCCCTCGGTCGAGTCCATCGGGTCCCCGGCACCCCGGTAGCCTTCCCCATCGCGCAGCACATCCGGTCACCGCGCAGCCCCCGCCCCTGCCGCCGCCACCATTGCGCGCCGAAACAAATGGCTAGGGTTTTCCTCGGATGTGAGCGCTCTCAGTGACGGGAGCCTCCTCCCTCTCCAAGTCGGGGGAGGAAGCGGAGCAGGGCCAGTGGGGAGGAGGCAACGCCGCCGCCTAGGGTTTGAGGAGTGAGCGAGGGGCGTGGGAACAAGGGCTGGGCTGGACTGCACGGCTTGGTTTGGGGATATTGCCTAGTGGCATTTGTAGGTAATTACCCTCAACTCAGTGGGCAATTTTGTATTTTAATGCTCCGTTTCATGTGGGAGTAGAGGAACCCCTATTCTAAAAATTTGCACTACATGTCAGATCTTCTCTGCTCATACTTTGAAATTTTGTAGAGTTAAGTTGTTTGGCATAGTTTCACCCAACTCCCACTAGAATCCAGGAGTAAGAGCTGTGCCAAACAGGTCCTCTATATTGGTGACATGGTATTATCTTCGTGTAATATGAAAACACTTCTTTGAACGTAAGGATCTTTTACTACTGCACAGACCACACAGGATGAAGATCTCTGCATAATAATAAAATCAATACACCGGACAGCAAAATAAATGTGAACTGCTACTAGTCCGGTGATAGATTTCACTATCCATATATATATCTTTTACTATCTGTATATATATTTTTTACTATCGTACAGTAGTAACTTGATATTCATTTTAGCAGTAAAATCTGATTTATGTGAAGCTTATTAGTGAGGCTTATATCATGCTGTTCCTCTTGTTGTCCGTAATCTACTAGTAAAAATCGTTCGTAGATCGAAGCTATCAATAAAAAATTATAGCTAAAACAAAGAAAAAATATGCATATACAAACTAGGGAATACATTTACTAGCGGTTGGCCACATCCTGATTGGTTTAGTCAACACTCTTGCGTACACACGTAATTGAATGGTTCGGATGCGTTTCTCCGAGGTTACGACTAGCTCGTAGCTATGCGCACGCGTAGAATAGCGCTATCGTACACACACATACATATATACATATATATATATATATATATATATATATATATATATATATATATATATATATATATATATATATATATATATATATATATACATATATATATATATATACATATACATATATACATATATATATATATATATATATATATATATATATATATATATATATATATATATATATATATATATACATATATATACATATATATATATACATATATATACATATATATATATACATATATACGATAGCACTAATCTGCGCTTGCACGCTGATTAGGCTATTCGACGCGCTGGTCGTAACCTCGGAAGACATACGTAGCCGAAGCGTGTAGAAGCGTACGACCCAAAAAAACAACTCGGAACCAAAACACAACGCTAATTCTGAACGCGTAATCTTCTGACGTTGATCAAATTACTACCAAATTGTGGTAACATGCACGTGGTTCCAACCGAACTAAGAATAGAAATAAATACGTCTCTTGTTTGTACATGCATCCGTTTTTTCTTTAATTATTCATAACTTTTTATTGGTAGCTTCGATTCACGAACAGTTTTTTTAGTAACTTATTGACAATGAGAGTAACATATTGATATAAGTTTCACTGTATGAATCAGATTTTATCATTCTTATACATGCATTTAACTACTGTATGATAGTAAAATATGTATATATGGATAGTAAATTGGAGTGCATTTCGCATAAACTTTAGAGTAAAATTCTATGCGTGCGCGTACATATGGTAGGATAAAGCTACGGATCTCACCTAACATGCACTTCTCAACTACTATAAGATATATTTTCCTTTTATCACTTTGTATCTGAAAGTTTCAATGATTATTTGGATATCTAAATGACTTCAAATAAAAAAGTTGTCAACTACAAAGTTGTAGATCTCATCGAGAGCTACAATTTTCATATAAATTTTGTCTTCATTCGACTCCGTATGAAAAAGTTATGATTTTTGAAAAATATTATCATTGCGGGTTCGAATTCCGAACCGACAGATCACTGTCGGTTCGTAAGCCGAACCGGAGTGATACTTTCTCCATTATCACTGTCGGTTCTTAAGAAGAACCGGCAATAATAGTATCACTGCCGTTTTTTTTAGAACCAGCAGTGACAAGTTACTATCATTGCCGGTTCTTCTTCGGTCGAGCATTTATGCCGATTTAATTTATGAACCGGCAGTGATAGTGTTATTACTCCCGTTCTAGCCAAGCCGGTAGTGATAGGCAGACAAAAAAGGGTTTTTTTTGTAGTAGTGCAGACAGGCTACTGAACCATTTGCAAGATAGTAAAATCTATGTATACCGATAGTAAAGATATATATATATATATATATATATATAGTAAAATCTGATTCATACGGCGAGACTTATATCAATATGTTGCTCTCGTTGTTAGTAAACTACTGATGAAAACCATTCGTGAATCGGAGTTGTCGATAAAAAGTTATGGCTAGAAAAAAAAAGTTTCATGTATAGAATAGAAATTCATTTATTAGTTGATTTGGACGCGTATTGATTACTTGGATATATGACTCGGTCAAATTAGTGCAATCCGATGCGCTAATTACTTAGATACATGGCTCAGCCGATATTGGCTGGTCCGTAGAATACGCGTAGCTATAGAATAGCATACAGAGATTGGTATGGTCTGGGTAGAGGAAACTACAGAGGAGACAGCCGCGTGGCGAGGTGATGATGTCGCTGCGGTCTTGGGTGTCGCGGAATGGCACAGCTGACACGAGCTACAGCGGCGCTAGCTCTGCTTCGGGACTCCAGCGTGAGGAGGAAGAAGAAGATAGGAGGTGAGGCCGACAGGTGGGGTCGCACATAGACCAGGTCCCATGGGCAGTCTCATGGCGTTCAGCTGGCTATTCTCCCCTGGCAGGAGTTGGTCCCACTTGGCAGACAAAGAAAGAAGGGGTTCATCTCCCCCTTTGTTCTGATAGCAGGTTGAGCTGGCTTTGGGTTCAATGAATCGGTTAGCTGTTGTGTCTGAAACTTTTTATAATTTTTATGGGATATGGTTAGATAATTTTATTTATGATGTAAAATTTTCATGCCGAAATATGACGGAAAGAATTTATAAAAATTCTGACAATGCACTATGCTCATAATTCTGTTTTCTGTTTTTAATTTATCTGGGAGTTTATATCTTCTCAAAAATTTCTTAAACTTTTTTTGGGAGTTAAATATATACATATAATCCTTCATAAAAATTTATACTTGATATTAGTTTTATTTAATTTATAAAAATTCTGACATTCTTACTTTTGGATTTTCAGCTTTTCTATTTTTGGATTGTTAAATATATCATAATTGATTATTAATTTTTAATAATTTTAATGTTGATGTGTCTATCCATCCATAGGACAATATAAAATTTTTAGGCCGATATAATGTTGTATTATTTTTATTTAAATCTGACATATTTATTGTTATTAGTCAAGAATCATTAATTGGGCTTTTATTTCATGTTTATTTATTTTGATATGAATTTTAAATTCATAATGGAGTCACTGGAGGTTTCCTGAGCTTAAATAAAATTTTTATTTATTTTATCATTATAAGCTTTTACTCTTTTCTTTATCTATTACTTAAGTTTATATTAAAATGATTTTTCCTTTAGAGCAAAAATTAAGAAAAGCCAAGAAAATTCATAAAATACAGAAAATGTAAATCAAAACTAATATTATATTTTAAACTCATTTTTATAGTTTATTCGATTTGAAAGAAATAATTTTAATATTAAAATCTTTCTTTTCTTAAGATTAAAATTCAAGAAAATAAATAAAAGAGGACACTTTTAAATTAAAATCTTGATTCCATTTAAAATTTTTATTCAATTTTATTTTTAATATTTAAATTTTTATTTTTGTATTTTTGAATTTTTCGAGATGTTATATTATATATATATATATATATATATATATATATATATATATATATATATCAGTGTCGTCATCCGTCCGTGGAAACATCTCTCAATCTATCTCGGGATCCTATCTACAGGGTTCCGTCCATCAATCGACCCATCGATGTGATGTGAATGTGATCGATGCATCTTTCTCACATTGCAAGTTGCAAGCAGATGGAGCTAGCGTATATGCATTTAGAGAGGATCATTCACAACCGCTGTATATCTCTCTCTCGATCACTTTCTGGCCGTGGCCACTGGTGGCGAGAATGGCACCACCAACCAGACCAAATGAACTCACGGAGCACTGCGGGTGAGACGAAGAGAACTAAATGCTCCCGCCTCTTCTTCGTTTGTTGGACGTATTTTATAAATGGTTTTGTTCATAAACATAGAGCATATTTCATATTCTAATGCAAAATTAGTATAATATCCTTTTATAGTCATAATAAATATTCATCTTTACTTGATATTTTCTATATGTATGTATTAAATATATAGTGTTTAGAGAGAATAATTAGAGGTAATCAAGTCATTTTCAATATCTCTTTTTCCCGTATACTAAAAGAAAATACGTCCTAGTTCTTAGACGGACAGAGCAATTAGCGTGAACAGTGAAAAGCAAGAAAACTCATATACATGGACGAGCATGTGCATGCATCTTCATGATGTGTTTCTAGGCGCCCATCGATCTCACATGGCTATATATATATATATATATATATATATATGCATATACCTAACAATGCATCGATCACTGCATGCGCAGTTTATCTACAAAACATACATCAATATTATACTTATCCAACAAACTCTATACCCTACATATAGGTTTGCTTGTGTTGCCGACGCATCGAGAAGGAACGAACGTACGTAGCTGGTTACATGATTATTATATATATTTTTTCAAGGAGGTTATTATATCTTTAGAAAAGTACCTTTGTTGTTCCCTCAAATATTTTTTACTCATAATATATCATATGAACCTAAGAGTTAGTACTTACTAGCTAGTATATTCACTACTATAAAAAAAACCCCATTTTTGTCGGTCTATCACTGCCGGTTCATAAACTAGACCAGCACAAATGCTCGACCAAAGAAGAACCGGCAATGATAATGGAGAAAGTGTTACTGCCGGTTCGGCTTATGAAGTCGAATAGAGATAAAATTTTTGAAAAATCATAACTTTTCATACGAAGTTGGATGGAGACAAAATTTATATGAAAATTGTAGCTCTCGATGAGATTTATAACTTTGTAGTTGACATCTTTTTTATTCGAAGTCATTTAAATGTCCAAATAATCGTTGTAACTTTCGGATACGAAGGGATAAAAGGAAAATATATCTTATAGTAGTTGAGAAGTGTATGTTAAGTGAGATGGTAAGGAGAGTTCGCGCAGAGTAGGGGTGGTCCATATACAAATAATTTTTTTTTATTTTACTGAGTGATTTTTGGATTTACGAACCGGCAGACTATCATAGTCGGTTCGCATATAACCGACAGTGGTATCGGTTCTAGAACCGGCGAACTATCACTGCCGACCAATCACTGCCGGTTCTAATATCCGACAGTGATACCAGTTTGAAATCGGCAATGATCTGGTGCTTTATAGCCGTGATTATATATACTCCATTAGTTGACATGAATGACAAAAAAAAACCTATATATATAATTATCCATGCAATACCTCACTCCACATGGGACAAAGCTATTGGAGCTAGCCAGCTGATTGGAGCCAAGCCAATGCGCGGTCAAATCAACACATGTAAATGTCGACAAAGAAGGAACAATTAATTGGGATTAATAACTCAGCAAACTTGTTGGGTGGTAGCAAACTTTATACGTCCGGTCGTGGGCGAATCTTCCTTTCTTTTCTTCTTGACTGAGTCATGACCGGAAGGTCCTTTCTTCCTCCTCCATCCAGAGAGCTAATTTGCCTCGGTGTCAAGTGCGCGGCTGAAAATCAGCGTCTGTTTTGTTTCACCATCATCACTGTTAGTCAATTTAACTGTGCAATTAAGTAGAATGGTTTCGGGCGCCATCGATCCCCAAGATTTGTTATTACCAAATCATGGATACTGATATGTGGGCCCAAATATCTGGGCAGCCAGCTGCTTAGACATGCAACAACAACGACCGGTACAATACAAACAGTGTGTAACCGTAAGCTGATTTGGAGTATATATACTCACTCTAGTCGTAAATAGTCGTCATTTTGAACAAAAGTGTAGTTAAACTTTTGAAATTTTGGCTGCTGGTATCTTTTTAAATATTTAAATTGGATACATAAAAATCAAATATGTAGATTTGTCGAGAAAAATATTTTATAATATTATAATTTTATTAGGTTTAATGAATACATTATAATATAAATTAGTAGTCACAATCGTGTTTAAGAGACCATATCGATGTCTAAAACGACAACTATTTATAATCAGACGTACTATATGCGCTTCGTGGATGCGTTAACTTTGGCTACGTCGACCTGGCCTATCAATCCATGACATCCACGAATTTAAACCGGACTGGATCGAGTACGGTAATTAATTAAGGTGACTTACTGACATGGTGTGTTCTTGCATGCCTTACCGCCATTTTTTTATTAGGCATCAATTGGGCCATAAGTAAGGCAGCCCCTGTACACATATATAGACGTAGTTTCGTAATGTTAATTCTGTGTAGTGCGTACGTACTGCTACAAATATCCTACGTAGATATGTATATGCACGTACGTCCGGTAATAATATTCTCTTTACCATGCAGCTTTACACTCGCTTGCAGTTGTGGATTACTAGAGTCTAGACATTATTAATTAACCATAAGAAGATAGAGATGAATAGCCAAGGAAACGTATACTACTATGATAGGCCGGGGGAAGAAGAAACCGTAATTAATTAATTAATTAATCAGTGTACCATGCAATGGATTGATCATGAAGATCGATCATCGATCAATCAAATCATTGTACGTACGTACTGCTCTCTAGCTAGTAGAAATCAGTACAATCGCATATATAGAACGGCATCACGAAACATATTGCTTAAAAATTGTTACATATCAAAATCTGCAAGTTTTAGCCTACCATTCTCTTATATAAAATATGCAATGGGAAAATTATCAGTGTATCATCATTAGCTAGATTTAGGGTGCTACTGTAAAGTATGAGCACTCTTCAACGTTGACTAGAAAATGACGACGGGGTTTTATTGATTTGATGGTTCATTCACCCACTTGGCTCCCCTTTCCTACCTCAAAAAACTCTCTAACAAAAATAAGAAAAAACACCTCTCAACAAAAAAAAATTAGTTTTTTTATTTTCATTCCAACAACCTTGTCACTCTTCTCAATAATTTGACAGGGTGTGACGGTAAAATCGAGACTGCACTATAGTGCAGGAGTGATACCGGACAGGATTGAGCTCGACCGAGCAAGACGGCAACACAAAATACTGAGATGGAATAATCTAATCACCGCGCTCGGCGGGATGGCCATGTGCGCAAGGTTCAAACTTTCGGCGAATTTGGCGAAATTTCGCCGAAATTTCGGACCACCCCGAGATCTCAAGTACCGGCGGGAAAAAAATTAAAAAAATTGGAATTGCTACAGTAAAAATCCGAAATTTCGTTTTTTTGGGCGAAATTTCGTGTTTTTTTGGCCGGTTTTGAAAGTTTTAGGGCCGGATTTGGTCCAATAACCCTTAGAAAAGTCATTTCCTATGAAAATTTGTTGAAAAACCTAATTTTTTAAACATTTTAAAATTTTGGCAGAAACACTGTCAGATTTTTATAAATTTTTACAAGAATGATAATAATCTGAAAATTTTATGGTACTATACTTAGTAGATTAGAATCATACATAAAAAATTTAAAAATAATTTAACTTCATTTGTTATCTTTAAAAAATCAAAAACAGAATGAACATAATTGGGACAGTTATATTATCAGAATTTTATAAATTTTCTTGAGTGTGATTATGATCTAAATTTTTTTGAGAGATTAATAATTGACTCAGTAACATTATATAAATTTTTCAAAAAATTTAAACTTTTTTGTTTGGTCAATCAAATCTATGTAAGCATTGAACTTCGTTTGTTATATTATATTTCAAAAATCAAAAAGAAAAGAACATAAATGGTACTGTGCCTTGTAAGAATTTTATAAATTCACTGGGGTGTGATCGTGAATCACAATTTTTATGGGATATTAATAACTTACTTATCACCATTCTTTAAAATTTTCAAAAAAAATTATGGTTTACATAATTTTTCATTTTGTTCAAGTTTGCCGGTAAGCCTTTTAACATGGCATTAGTACTGTTCGAATTTTTAAAAATTCATACAGTTTGATCATCATCTGAAAATTTTATGAGAGCATTATAGATACATCATAACCATGCACAAAAAATTTCAACAGTTTATAACTTCATTTGTATTATTTTCCATTCGGATCAAACTTGTCGGTCAGTGTTCTATCAGGACAGCGCCACTCTCCGAATTTTTAAAAAATCCTCACATGTGATAATCAGCTGAAATTTTTATGAGAACATTAGTTATGGATTATAACCATGCAAAAAAAAATTTCAACAGTTTATAACTTGATTTGTACCATTTTCCATTCCGATCAAACTTGTCGGTCAGTGTTTTATCAGGACAGTACCACTCTCCGAATTTTTAAAAATTCCTTAGGTGTGATAATCAGCTAGAATTTTTGTGAGAACATCAGAATTGTGTCAGGAACCTCAAAAAAAATTTCAAAATTTTTCGATAACGTTTAGACCACTTTTCAGCCAGTGCAAAAAAACCCGAAAAAATCAGAATTTCGGGTTTTTTCGCCGAATTTCGGTTTTTTTTCCGGATTGGACCGAATTTGAATTTTTAAATTCAAATTTTGTCCAAAATAATTCCGAAATTTCACCGAAATTTCGTTATCCGGTCCGGGACGAAATTTATTCCGAAACCGAAATTTAAAACCTGCATGTGCGTGCCTCTCCAGCTTAGCGCTGGCTACGACGCTACCTGTCCCATCACATATTACTCACTGTTTTCAAGCAATATATCCTATGTGCTTTTAACTCTTTTTTTCGTTGTTGAGATTCATCGTGTGTGTTAACTTTCATGCGCTACTTTCCAGTAAAATATATGTGTGTACAGCCTGACAGCAATATTCTACTGGAGTGTCGGTTTTGATTTTATCACCACCCGACAGTACAGTATCTTTCACCTAGAGATCGTTTCCCTTTAATTAATAAATCATTCATATTGTACGCTCCATATCAAATTATTGGATAAATCATGTATTCAATTACCGATTCATCAGTAACTTGATTGCAGTACTCAGCAGCTAGGAGATTGGTTGGTTGATTTGGTTCAATGCGGCTAGCTAGCTACTCCACAAACTAGTACTAGAGGGTGCCTTGATAAATATAATTTGGCTTCAAGAGGTTAATCAAATTGATAGCTCCCCTATATCTTCTGCCCTTGACGACTATATACCAATTGGATGGTAGTTTTGTGTCCAAATGGATCTTTCAATTCACCCACAATATACAAGTACTAGTGTACTTCCTCCGTTGATAAATATAAGGCCTATAGTTTGAATGGTCTTATTGAAAAATATAAGGCGTGCATTTAGATTTAATGAGCCTTTCCACTTATACCCCTATTTATTCTCAATCAAACATATGCATTTATTCATTATCTCTTATCTTTCAAGACAATTAAGAGGGATATGTAAGTCATTTCCTCTCATGCCTTTCTCAATTTCATCACAACCTTAATCCTTGTGCGAAGTCAAAATACGCCTTATATTTATCAACGGATGGAGTATATTCTGCTATACGACGCCAGCTAGCTCATATAGAAGAGACGTAGGTCAATTAATCTCTCCCTGTTGCACTAGTGATTTGATAATTGCAATCCATCAGCCATGTGCAAGAGAATTGGTCAATTGAAAAACAACATTATTTTAGACGTGTGTACTCATTCCATTACACCAACTTAATCCCAAACTTGATTGTAATTAATTGGCAACCATCCTGGTCCAAATATGACCTGCACAAGATATAGTAGCTATCAACAAGACAAAATTGAAGATCGATCGATCACTTGCATGCTGGATCAGCACTTGTTAGGGGCATGCGTACGTGTATATATATAATGTGCTGGCCTAAATGGTTAAGGTAGGTGCTATAAAACCGAAAGAAATCGATAATATGATGATTCGTTGTAAACAAAATTGATACTACTTTATTTTCGCGAGAGTACGTACCAAAATTGATATTACTTGCTTGTAATCAGTCGCCTTTAAAAATGTAAAAAGAAAAAAAGACCTAACTATCTGCTTATAATCTGATCATGTATTAATTAGTGTAGAAAACTTTGGGTTGTGTTGGAGTTATGTTCAAATTGCTTGTAAATAACTAATTAAGTGCCGTTCGATGAGGACAAAACGGAAATCAACGTCAAGAAATCTGAGATTCCGGATACGGGGACCTATCAGTTAAATATTCAATTCCGATATACATATATATCCCCATCGGTCGCAATTAGGCACGATGACGTACTCTTTTTTTTAAGAAATAATTAGGCACGATAACGTACTACGCTTCGTAGCTGGCGGCCGTAGAATTACTTAACAATATATCGATCGGCAAGATCGTACTTACGTGAGAATGAACTCCAAATACTCAATTGATGGTGGTTATTTTGTTGGTTGCCTAGCCTACACATGCATCTTGTTATTTTTACTATACCTACGAAATAAATACCTGTCTTGTGATTTCTTTTCTCTCTGTATGTTGTTGGAACCAGGTTAACAAAACCGAATTTTGAAATTCGCTTCGAAATTCGCGATACGAAAACCGCAAAAACCGCTCGGAAAACCGCCCAAAAACCATAAAAAACCGAAGGTTTAGTAAATCAAATTTTTCTGAAAAATTCCAAAAAAATTAGAAAAACCGCGGTTTTTCGCGAAAAACCGCTGCCAACCGGATGTTCGTCGCAAAACGGTTTTTGTGAGCGGTTTTTGACGAAAAACCGAGCGCATAAATTTTTTCAAATTTTTTAATTTTTTTTTTGAATGGACCGGTTTATCGAACGGTTTTTGATTTCGAACCTCAGCGGTACGCTCGAAAACCGAGCGGTTTTCGTCGGTTTTGTGAACCTTGGTTGGAACTAATTAATCAGGTGTTTTTCTGTGTAATATCCAAGTTTCAAGGCTCTTGCTAACTTTTTAGGGTGTGTTTGGTAAGGCTCCAGCTCCACCAGATCTGTGGATCTGGTGGAGTTGGGTATTACTAACTCCACCAGATCCGTGGAGCTGGAGCTGTGAGTATATTAAGAGTGTTTAAACGGATCATCTTTTCAAATTTTAGAACAAAAATATAAACTTAATTCACTTTATTTTAGCCTACAAGTTTCAGATCTCAGGTGAAGTTGGGATCTGGAGCTCTACCAAACAAGCCCTTAATTATTAGTTCCTATGATTTCAAAATGGCTGGATGGTCGATTAAATTTGTCTTTGTGTTTCTTTTTATCACGAGGAAGACGCACACGTGCACATACTACGACCATGCATGTACATCATAACCATACACAACACACGCAATGCATCCTCCTGGCATATGCATAAAAAGATAGAGGTGGGGGATAAATCTACAAGCTTACAAATTTTCTATTGAAGGGCACTTGTATATTTGTAAAAGTGGGCACTAGAAATTGAATCACCATGTGTAGAGTCGTACACCCACACGGCTCTAACCGATTGGCCGGCCCTTACATTGTATTTTTTTCCCTCAAAAATGAGCACGCAAATAAATACATTTATGCGCATGTAAGCATGACGAGAAGCTGCAGTAATAACTCCCAAAAGTTTTCTTACGGTTGAATTTTCACGAGAGATATGGATGGGCGGGCGTCAAGTCGATGATAGTGACGAGCTAGTTGACATGGGCGGCCGAATGGGCATGTACACATACGACATATCTAAGTTTTCCCAGACCGGATGGAGATTACAAAATGAGGGCTAGTACGGCCTAAGTAGCTACTAGGGATCATATATCATATTATTGCCTCTCAGGTTTCTTCTCTTTTTGCAATCACAGTGCAGCAAACTGGAAACCAGACAAGCAATGGAAATCTGGAAATTAAAGAAATAGAAAGGAGGTGAAAAGGAATGGGAGAGAGATTGTTGAGCCTAGCTCTGGGATATCCCTGCAGAAATTAAGATATTTTTAATAAAAATTAAGACGATTATACTATGAGTATACCGTTTAAATGATGTTGTTATATCTATTTGTCCTTTTGAGCATGTTCTGAAGGACCAAAAAAACGATCAGAGGGGAGTGAATGATCACAAATAAAAATTTTCCCTAAAAATTAAACCACCAAGAAATAAGATCAAATGACTGTACAATCTAAATCGGTGGTTGGATGAACAGTGCTCAGATAAACAAAGAAAACTACACTGGTCGGATGAATAGTAAGCAGCAAACTGTTTGGATGAATAGTGCTAAGATAAACAGTAAATCTGCACTTGTCGGATGAACAGTTCTACGAACTGGTCAACATCACTGTTCGGATGAACATTGCTAATTGAACACTACTGGTCGGATTAACAGTGTTTGTGATGAACAATGCTCGGTAAATAGTAAAAATCAGCACACTCTCAAAAACAAGAATCGAATTAACTTTTGATCGGCTGGTCCAAAACCCGTGAAACTTTGTGTGCACCTTCCTATAGATGTCAGAAACCTATTACAACCTTCAATCACAAGGATTGATGTCAAAGTTCCGAAATTTTTACAGTTTGAAGAATGCTGGACCAAAACCTGGTCAAAAATACAAACTTCACGCTTAACTTGCTCGTGGGGAATTGATGATCAGGATGATCTTAAATTACCTTTCACATATCACAGCAAGTAAGAACACCAAAGAACAACCATTTAAACAAACAAGAACATGATCTACAAGGATCTTTCTTCTACCAAGTACAAAGATCGGTTTCTTGAAGAAACTGAAAAGAAGATGTTGTAGATTGCCTAGATAATTGGGATATGATCCATATAAGATTCATCCAGCAATCTTTCATCCTTGGCACAAGATCCAAAAGCACTTAGAAGGAGGGGAGGCAAATCCAAATGTGCGAAAAGTAATTTGCAAGAATTTAAATGCTGAATTTAAAGCATAATGTAAATACTGAAAGTAAACTCAGAATAGGGAAATAAATCTTTTATTTCTAAGAAAGAAGGTTTACAAAGACTTACAACAAAGTGGGCAAAGCTCAAAAGAGCATCAGAACCTTCAGAGAAAAGACATCCCTCTCCTCTATTTATAGCACATTGGGAGCAATCTTCACCCTTAGATGACAACTTGATCCTCAAGAAGCCTCATCAAGGGCTGAGATCCACTCCCTCTTATACATGGGCTAACCCGCAACCCAACATCATAACGGGTTTTAACACACACCTCTCAGGGCACCACTAACTCAACCACCACTCGACCCACAAACCTACGATCCAACAATCCTCCTTCGCTAGAGTAGAGCTTAAGTTAGCATCTGCACCATCCACTTGTCTTCTCGGCTTGTAGCTACTCCCTGACCTCAGTCATCTTTGGCGACACCTTAACCATCTAGACCTCAGCTCTTCTAACCTAGTCCTGATCTCCCCTGTATCACCATGACCTAGCTCTGAAGTCCTGCAACCATCATAGACAAGGAAAACACATCACATAGTAATGCCCAACAATATATGCAATCAAATCAATACATAGCCAGAATGATACACAATTTGCCTCGACTAGTTTACAATCTTTTTCAACCAGTTCACAAACTGTCCCGACCAGTTCACAAACTGATCAAATCAAACTCAAACTTATGCACCACAAGCTCAAATATAGTCAATTGCTCATCATAAACATGGGTAGACCTTCACGTGGTCTTTCAATCTTCACCTTGATGAGTATATTGATAAACACCGAAAAGGCACAATTTTGAGTTTGAAAAGGAAAGAGGAGAGCAATTTGATTGCAAAGCCTTACTTGGTCTAGCTCAAGAAGAAATAAGATCTTGACCAAGTTGGCGAGGATGATTTTAGAGCAAGAACCAGAGAAAGAGCAAGTTTTCCACAAAATCTCTAAAAATCCAATAAAAAACCCATAAAAGCTCAAATATGCTTATGATCCTAAGAATTAGCAAGTTTTTACCATGATCATAAGAACTAAGATGCATTCATATTTTTATCTTTTAATGATGTCTTTTTTTGCAATTTCTCTCCCTTTTGGCAATATAGGCATCAAGATGGTATTTTCTCCCCCTTTACACATGTATGCATGAAATGCATCCTAAAGGAGCTTTGAAGATTATCTAAGTGACCATAGAGACAAAGTATGGCACCAAGCTAGTCAAGTTCAGATTATGCTAAACTAAGGCATGTCCAAGTGCAAATGTCAATTTTGTTAGCAGGCACAAATAAGACTATGTCATTTTTGCATAATTTAACAAGTGCAACACTTATCATAGTTTTCAAACTAGAAACAAAGCCATTCAATAGATCAAATAGAAAACATAGAGTTCAACCTACTCAACACTTTGGGAAAGCTAGATGTGCGTATAAGGTCCTTCGTGCTCAATCATCTTTAATGCAATTTTTTGCTTTAAGATTTCAAAGCACATAGTGGGGTGCAAATGTTTGACATTATTTGTATTCTTTACCCACTTATGTGTTTCTTTATTTGCATTTTTCAAGTGTAATTGACTCAAGCCATTGTCGACCATCTCAAGAAAAACTCTTAAGAGAATGATCTTGGTCATACACGATACATTCCAAGTTTATCCTAAGTACAATGGGAAGCAGTCTTGTAAATGTAAAATGTTGAGATCAATTTGCACAAAAAGAGTCAATTTTTCTTTTCATTTATCGCTTATATTTATAAGCATATGAAGGACTCTAGTATGGATTATCCTAGCTTCACCCAAGTTGCTCTAGGGACTCTAGTAGAAATATAAGTTTTCACAAAATATGGCATATACACCTAGTGAGGAAACATAGCAAGTAAAAGCTACAAGTTTCATCGAGTTTTCATTAAAGCTTAATTTTTATTTTTAGCAAGCTTAGCATGATGAAGTAAAATGAACTTGGACATATCTAAGCTAGAAATGATCTTCAGGAAAGCAGCAAGGTGCATAGAATAAAAGATAGTTCATTTGCATAATAGACAAAGCTCATAAAAATAGAAAATGAAGTCTATATGCAATGCATGAAGCAGGTTCTCAAACTCCCCCTCAACAAGTGGATCAATTTTAAGCACAAATCTGGTTCAAGTTGAGTGATTAACATAATTAAGCCAAAAGAATGTCCAAATGAACTCAACGAAAACTAGGAACACAGAATGAGGAGAAAAAGACGAGAAACTGCAAATTGAGTGGCTATAGAGCATAGAAATGACAGTAGAGAACACTATAGCTCAGACTCACTCTCATCTTCCCCAATGACTAACATAGGAAATCTGACTCTAAAACCCAAGCAAGGCAGTGCACACAGACCCTGTCTACCCAGGGGGCCAATATCTGCTAAACTTATAAGATTGTGAGGGAACACAACTCAGAGAGAAGAGAGAATAGTTAATTATGCATGATAGCAACCTATAGCATAAGATGATAGGTCCACACAAAGCATGCCGGAAGTCTAAGTGAAGTATACTCAGAATTCTAAGAATAAGCCCAATATCACCTAGAAGATGTAGAAGAAAGGAAATGCTGGAAGTAAACAAATAATACATAATATACAGAACCAGCTCCCCCTCTGTAACATCTCATAAAATTCAAAAATA
The DNA here is from genome assembly GCA_036346275.1 of Otatea glauca. Lineage (NCBI taxonomy): Eukaryota > Viridiplantae > Streptophyta > Magnoliopsida > Poales > Poaceae > Otatea > Otatea glauca. The sequence continues at coordinate 55,276,855 of CM070723.1, forward strand.
TGAAAAATGGAAAGTTTGAAATTTAAAAATAGATTTGAATAAAAATTTCAATTGGAATCAAGATTTTTATTTTTAAACAATATCTTTTCCTCTTTTCTTACAATCTAAACTTAAGAAAAGAAATATTTCAATATTGAAACTATTTCTTCCAAAACAAACAAAATATAAAAATAAATTTGAGATGTGATACTTAATTTGAATTTTAATTTCTTGATTTTTCTAAATTATTGGTTTACCTTGAGTTTTTGTTCTAAAAGAAAAGTTATACCTATTGAAATGGTAAATGGTAAAAGTAAAAAGATAAAAATATAAAACCAATAAAATTTTTAAAAATCTTAGATAAATCCCAGATCCATCCAGGATCCTGATTATGCAACTTTCATTGATCTGTATTAATAAAATAAATTAAAAAGACAAAAATAACCCTGTCTAGATATTCTGAACCGACATTGTAAGAATTCTTCAGAAGTCACTCGACCTTAACTTGGGTTAAAATTTTACAAATGCCTACATATTAACCTTACCCAACTCTGGTAAAAATATCAAGAATTTATCCCTAGATTTGTTAATTTTAGAAATTCAAAAAACAGACAATCAGAAAAGCTGAAAATTACAATGTCAGCATTATTAAAATTAAAATATAAAATATAAAAATCTGAAAGTTTTATATAATGTCAATAATACTATTACAGATCTTGATAAAAAGTTTCATAAAATAATAAACTTATTTTATCTTAAATTAAATAAAATTCAGAATCAACAGGAAATGACAACTATGCATTGTCAGATTTTTATCAATATTTATATTAAATATTTTTATCTGAAAATTTTCTGGACTCTCAAAGTTACCTTGCCGACCTACATAAAAATCCTTACAAAATCCTGAGTTGGTTTCCAAACCTAGTCGGTGGATCTATTTCTGTGCTGTCCAGAAACTTCAATAAAACTCCTCTTTTCTTTCACTGCCATGTGGGCCCAACGAACCCAGTTGTGTGCTGCCGACTTTCTCTCTGCTCTGCCAGAACCCTCTCCTTTCTTCTCCTCTCTTCTTCATCTCTGCCCGCCATTTCTTTTCTCTGTCACGGCAAAGCAATTCCCCTGCCATTCTTGCCGTGGCAAAGATTTGGCGCAACCTGGGTAGCAGCTTGCGGCGCCAACCTAGCCATCCCTGACTCTCAAGCCTGATGATTCTTCTCCTCCCATGCGAGCCAACCAAATCCAGTGCCGCCGCCTCCGTCTTGGTCCTCTTCTCGTCGCAATTCTTCGCCCAAATCACCAGCCTGCCGCCTCTTGCCGATTCCCTCTCGCGGCAAGATTTCACCATGATTTTCCCTGCCACGGCAGCCATCTCTCCAAAATTTGCCGTCACGGCAGCAAGCTTCACGCGTGTTCTCGCCACCAATTTCGCCAGAAACCCAAAAGAGGGGAAAAACTTCAATTCGGCAAAATCCATAGCAATTGTTGAGCTGGGTTCAAACCGAAGCATTGTTGTGCATCCTAATTTACTCTTTGGTCATCGTCTTTGTGTTCCATCGCTTGGACCGTCGTCGCCGCGAGCACCTTTCTTCCCCACGGCCGGTGCACAGCGACAGTCCAACTCGGTGCTTCTCCGGTTGAACTAACCGCCAAAACGAGACCCTGGTGACTCACTGATGCTCAGATGGTCACCCATTCGAGCCGATGCTAACCCATCTTCTTCCTCGGCGAGCCGCCCTCTCCTCCGCCGCAAGCTCTCGGTGGCACGCCAACCCAGGCAATCTCCGGCCGAATCAACTCCACCCCCATATGCACGCAAGTGTGCTGAGGCCTGTGGTGGAACCCATTCGTCTTCTCCGGTGCTCCTTCGTCGCCGGCGAGCCTCGATCGTGGCCGCCACTGCTGGCTCACGGTGGCGACCCACCTCGCAGCCGTCTCCGGCTAAACCAACGCTACCCCTGCATGCGCATGGACCTCCCGAAGCTCTCCGTCCTGCCCATTCCTCTTCTTCGGCCTCCTCCGCCGCCGGCAGCAGAGAAGATCGCCGCCTCTGTTTTGGCTCTATGCCAAGCGAGCCATGGTCACAAGACTTCATCGCACTCGACTCTCGCACTGGGCCCGACATGTCAGCCCCTCGGCTCAGCGCCGCCCAAAAGAGGAAAGCGCATTCGAAGCACGAAGACATATTTTCCTTTTATGGTAATTTTCTTATTTTCTGTATTTTCCAAACCGCAATGCATTCAAATACTCATAACTTTTGAACCATCTATCCAAATGAGATGAAGTAAATTTCTAAATTCATGATAAATCCTTTAAATTCATAATATGCAAAAATATCTTGGAAATGAACTATATTTAAATTTTAAATTCAATTAAATGGAAAGGATAAAAAATATGTCATGTATAGAATTTTCACAAATGAGCTTCAATTTGAATGAAACCAATTTTGATAGAAACCTTAACTCCTCAGGAACCTGAATATGAAAAATTATTTAGATTTAGACTTTGTTTACATCATTTTCTAAAGAAAGTTGTTTCCAATGTATTACATATTCAAATATGAATATCTTTTGTAAAAATAATTCAAATCATATCAAACCAGTTTCTATGTGTTTAAAAGTTAGTAATATACTTAGATATGCAAAAATATTTAGAATTGAAACTAGTTTAAATTAATTTGAGAATAGATTACTTTCCAATACATTTGAATCAAAATAAGTATAAACATGCAAATCCAAACAATGGTAAAATGATTCCTAGGTCTTTAATAAAACCATAATACCCCTGTTATGCGAGAATACCTCATGTTTGTGCATATTTGAATTAAGTACATATTAAATCTTAATGTTTACTTATATGGAAACACATCTTGGATAAAAGTAAAATATTGTGAAACCAACTTTAAAATACTCTTAGTAATGTCCCATGCTAATGCCAGAAAAATAAATGAATGATCATATAAGGATAAGTCGCAAACTAAGAACTAAAATTGAACCGTTGTCGCACAAGAGTTAAAATTATTTAAGCTTTTTCAACAGCCCGTAAAATATCTCGTCTTAATACAAATTTTATGAAGATCAGTTTAGAAATAATATTTAGGATATGTACTACCATAATCTAGAAAAACATCTTATTTTCAACTTGCTTTGCATCTGAATCCGGCTAACCCAATACCCTTAAGTGATATGGTCGTCGTAACCCTTAATATCATATAAGCTCTTTCAACAACGAATATAATGTCTCGTCTAAACACTAAAATGCATGAAATTAGCTTAGAAATGTTCTTCGAAGTATAGACTATAATATTCTGAAGAAATAATCTTATTTCATCATGTTTTGCATATAAATCCTAATAGCCAAATAACCTTAAGTATTATGTTTTATGGACTCAATTATATGAATAAGCAAACTTTGAAATAATAAACAAATATGTAATTTGTATCACCAGAACCTTTTTAAAAACCTTGAGTACATAATTAGTAGCCTAAACTCAACAGATCTAACTTATATGAAACCTTCTCATGCAAATCGTTTGTGGTCAAGAACTATTCATGCATAGCATGTAACATGTTGTCAAGTATCTTAATCTTTATTATCCAAATAATTTTAGCATCTATAGTTCAAAGTTATAAATGCAAGAATTCATAATTTTAACCTCTTGAATTCGTAAATCAAGAATAGATAATCTATAAAAGAAATCATACTTTGTTATCAACCTTAACTTTTGAATGCTTATTTATCTGGAAAACAGTATGTGGAATCATACAACTTAAACCCTAAAATACTCCTGTTCTCTTTAGTGAATCCTTATTTGGATTTATGTCTGTTTTCTTTTTGCCCTTATTAAAGTTGGATATTTGCTATATTTTCGATTGAACGACGTGTAGAATCCGACGTCGCTATTTTCGTCACTGCCGCTGTCAGCCGTGGCTTCGTCTTCATCGTAAGCAATGAATAAGCAAGGCAAGCACCCCTTTTGATCATATTGATGCCAGTTTTATAAATGCTTTCATTAAATGTTTTACTGTATACTTTATTTTTATTAAAGTCTCCTATATATGAGTATTGGTAGTTGTACCAGTAGCATTATAGAACTTCCTTGATAAGTATGAAATTATGAACCTTGATAACCCTAGAATAGCATAGACAATAATTGATGTCAATTTGGGTTACTCACACTTAGTGTTATGCTTAGCCATGCTTAAAGCAATACAAAACTGAGACATGATTAAAAATGTTGGAAATGACATTTAAAAGGGTATGACCATTTTTATGGTTGGTATTTTGGTTGGAAAATGAAAATAAAACTATGGTTTAGATGCGAGCAATTATTGGCAATAGCCGGGAGTGCATATCTTTGCACGTAGTGTAGGATGGAGATTATTGCTCGTGTCGATTTAAGGACCGAACTATGGGTTGTTTTCAGGCCAAGAATTAGCGTACAACCACAAGTGCTGATATGGGACAGCCTTAAACCGATTAAGTTATCTAGCTTAACTCTGCACATTGGAAGGCTGGAGCAGTACGAGTTGTTTCTTAATGAATTGCTCGAAGGGACGTCCACACCGAGGTGACCATGGATCAAACGTTTACCGATACACCGGTGCATGCCGTACTCTGGGGAAGTTCCATCATTTCTATGCTCTGAGTTCTTCTGCCATAGTATGGGTTAACATCCCGGAGCTGGTGCAAAGTTAACCTAGGTAATGTAAAGGTTTCCGTCATGAATATTCTGGCCACTACGCCAAAGGTGCGTGAACTATGCGGCAAAAGGAAAAGTTCATGACTTGTGGGTAAAGATGTACACCTCTGCAGAGTGTAAAACTAATCAATTAGTCATACCCGCGGTTTTGGGAACTTGGTAAAGTCATCACATAGTTAGCTGTTTTTATTTTGATAAAACTGGGTTCTACCGTGTGTCGGTAATTCCTACTGTGTATCAGTGGGAATGGTTTGTGGATATGGTCAGGTTACCCAGGTTCATGATTTCACTTACTCGTACTTTACATACTGTTATTTCTGTATTAAATTGCTTTTATTTAAATCCCATTTTGCAATCTACTATTCTGTATTTACATTTCAAATTGGCTTTATGCAAACAAACTATACTAGCCTTTCCTTTGAAATGGCTTGCATATATAATAGGCTTTGCAAAAGTCTTGTGGAGTACGAAAGTACTCACCCTTACTTAATTGTTGTTTTTAGGTGAAGAATCAGATTAGTCCGATGAAACATATTTATCGCAGGGCTCGGGATATTGACGATGAAGCTTTTCTAGGGATTATGCCTTGTCAGTTGCCTGAGGGTTGGATGGGCACACTACAAGAATTTTAATCCTTTCCGCTGCACTTCACTCTGTATTGTAAGATCTTATTGTATAAATTTTTATTATCATTTGTAATAAAGAGTATGGATATGATATCAATTGTTGTAAATATGCGTGCTAGTCACTGATCATGGGACTAGTACTGTTTGCACATGAGATTTCCATTTCTACATTTATGTGAAAATGGGGGGCCATTACACCCTCAAGAGATGCCGTAAGGGCACACGACTCTAAGCTCTCCCCTTAAGGCTACAAACCTAGAGCTATCCAAAGGCTTAGTAAAAATATCGGCAATCTGGTGGTCACTCTCCACAAACTGGAGCACTATATCACCCTTCTTCACATGGTCTCTAAGGAAGTGATATCTAATGTCTATATCCTTGGTCCTGGAGTGCAACTAAACACACGAAAATGAGAAACACTCGGTTTTCATCCATACCTCAACTCATAAGAAGTGCAGTGTAAATGTGCTCTAAAAAATATGCGATTAGACACATGACAAGCAGTAGCTATAGCCTCAGCCCAAAACTTCCTAAGAGTATTGTACTCATCTAGCATCTTCCTGACCATCTCTGATACTCATCTAGCTTTCTGTCTCTTAGCTTATTGATGAATCTTTCGAGGTAAGCTGCAATACAAGCGAGGTTCAGAGTCGCTGATGCCGTTAGCGTCCGCTATGAAACATATCGCGGTGAAGTCGTCGCTGCCTATGTTCTTCTTTTGCGTATCATCCTCGCCCTCGTCGCTCTAGGTCTCCTTGTCGGAGAGGTTGATGTCGTCGAGTGCGGCGAAGACACAATGGAAGAGCTTCTTGTTCTTCGAGGAGTTACAGTACTTCTTCTTATGCACCGGATCACGAAGTGGAGGCTTCTTGTTGTGTTTCTTGTCGGTGTAGTCGTTCTTTCCCGAACCATCATAGTCATTCTTGCCTTTCTCCAGCTTGGGGCAGTTCACCCGAATGTGATTGGGACCACCACACTCGAAGCAGGTGATTGTGGTACCTCTCTTCCTCTCCCTCACCCTAAGAGAAGAGGCATCCCTCTCCTCTATTTATAGCACATTGAGAGCAACATCCACCCTTAGATGACAACTTGGCCCTCAAGAAGTCTCATCAAGGGCTGAGATTCACTCCCTTACTTATACATGGGCTAACCCGCAACCCAACATCATAACGGATTTTGACACACACCTCTCAGAGCACCACTAACTTAACCACTACTCCACCCGCGAACCTGCGACCAACGATCCTTTTTCGCTTGAGTAGGGCTTAAGTTAGCAGTTGTACCATCCACTTGTCTTCTTGGTTTGCAACTATTCTCTGGCCTCAGTCATCTTTAGCGACACCTTGATCGTTTGTACCTCAGCTCTCCCAGTCTAGTCCCGATCTCCTTCGTCTCACCATGACCTGCTCTGAAGTCCTGCAACCATCATAGACAAGGAAAACACATCACATAGCAATGTCCAACAACCAATGCAATCAAATCAACACATAGCCAGAATGATACACAATTTGTCCCAACTAGTTTTCAATCTTTCCCAACCAGTTCACAAACTATCTTGATCACACAACCAGTCCCGACCAATTCACAACCAGTCCAAACCAGTTTACAAATTGTCTCGACCAGTTCACAACTAGTCCTAACCAGTTTACAAACTGTTCCGACCAGTTCACAAATTGATCAAATCAAACTCAAACTTGTGCACCACAGGCTCAAATACTGTCAATTACTAATAACAAACATAGGAAGACATCCACATAGTCTTTCAATAATACTCCCTTCGGTTCAAAAAAACTTGTCGGTTTAGGATATGTATGGTCAAACTTTTGAAACTTTAGCTGTTGCTATCTTTTTAAATATTTAGATTGGATGCATGAAAATCATACACGTAGATTCGTCTTAAAACGTATTTTCGTAATATTATAATTTTATTAGATTTTTAAATATATTACAATAGAAATTAATGGTTAAAGTTGAGTTTTAAGGATCGTATCGATGTCTAAAACGATAATTATTTGGATCTAAGGGAGTATATATCTGTAAGTAGAATAAGGAGTAAAATAAATGCACAGCTAACCCGGGCCCAAGGGAGGAGTGGATTGGCCGGAGTAGACGATAAAAAGGCCCCGAGAAGCTTCTCTTCTTGCTCCTCCTCTGCTACCAGTCCTGCCTTAGGCCAAGGTTAATTTTGCTCCTCTGCTCAGCTGCTGTAAGTAGGGATCTCGCGGTGGGGTTCTTGGCCATGGCCGGCGCCGGGTGCGGCGACTGGCCGTTCTCCTTCGACGCGTACGCCGACTCCTCGGCGATATTCGCGGAGCTCGGGTGGGCGGCCGCGGGGGAGCTGCCGCCGCTGGATCCGCCGGCGTCGGAGGTGGCGACGCTTGCCTGGTCCGTGGACGGTGGCGCCTCGTCGAGCTCCACCGACGACGGCGCCACGGCGGAGGACGCCGACGGGCAGGTGGCCGCCGCGTCGACAGAGGCAGCGTAAGTGGAATTGCATGCGCTCCTTGTTTGGCTGTCAATTCATCTCTCCCCCGCAAAATTTACAAAAGTAGGGTAAATTTTGTAGATCTCTCCTTTTTTTCCTTGTCTTTTTGTTATCTTGGCTGTGTTTTGTTCGTGATCACCGTCGCTAACGGTGGCCTTGTTGTTTACGTGTAAATACGATACAGAGATAGGGGTGGATGATTCAGTCGTTCGGTGTACGTGCGTTTGTGGTTAATATGAGTTGCGCCGGGATTTGTTGTGCTAAACACCACGCGCTTTCTTCCTCCTCCCTTATTCTTTTTTTTTTTACTCCCTCCATTCACAATTAAATTCTTGTCATTTTGGACATCACGTCGTTTTTAAAACACATTTTTGACAACTAATTTATATTATATTATATTTATAAAGTACAATAAAAATACGATATTATAAAAGTACTTTTCAAGAAAAATCTACGCATGATTTTTATGCATCCAATTTAGTTATAATTTAAAAAGATATATACAATCAAAATTTTAAAAATTTAGCTGCACCTATATCCAACACGACAACTATTTATGACCCGAGGGACTAGTTTAGTTTGTGTGCTAGGGTTGTTTGGTCACTAGTAACTTTTTTTCTTGTGTACACGTATTACGCGCGTACCTTGGATATATATGTACGTGTATCCGTATTTCCATTGCATTTCTTGATTAATTCATTCCTCGATCGATGGCGTGGCGTCATTAATTTCATCTTTTGTGCTCGATCACTAGTGTGAGCCTCTGGCTACCAAGATCGTTCTTTCATTTCGTTTAATTCACGGCCAACAGGTGCTAAAAGTCAGATGTGAATTGAAATGGCATAAGAGATAGGAAATTGAAACTACAAATTAATATGGAAGATTCAACAATTCAGGAGTTGCACCTCTCAGTTAATTTGATTCGTTTTTGTAGGTAGCAACCATTTGTAAATTAAAAGGCATTTTGCTCTCACTTAACTTGCTTATAATAACATACCTAAATTCGATCACCAACGTCATTTCTCCCAATCAAAGAATATATGTTAATTTAGGTTTCTCGTGCTGGATTGCCAGACCCGGATTAACACATTTGAATCCTCTGTATATTCTGTATACTTGTCCTGTAAAATTTAGGACACATAGTAAGCAAAACAGATACCACAACATGTCATACGATATTTTATTTATTTAATTATCAGAGTTTTTATAATATGTGGCTCACAAGCCAATTGAAGACCATAGCAGCGAAAGACATAAAGAAGTAGCAGGATCCAACAAATCCGCCACAGGCAATGGATTGGGACAGTCCTCAGTGGTGAAGAAATACACCTCCACCAAAAACAACAGATACAACAAGATGAGTACAAAAGTACTCTGTAAGTCATATAGTAAATGCAGTGTAATGAAGGGTCACAAAGGAAAGCATAATAAAGTTAACTTGAGCATAAAGCAATATTTCAAATACAATAAGTATTTTTCAAAGCGTAATTGTTATAATAAAACTGAGTTATAATTCCATTTTCAACACGTGATCCAACCTATAGTTTCATCCCCATTTTCCTACATGGAACCCATTCCATCTGCAAACCACTTTTATAAAATCACTTTTGAAAACAAAAGTCTAATCTATGAAAAACCTGCTCGGCATGCTCATGACTGCGGGCTCGGCTAATCGATTAGTTTTACACTCTATAGAGGTTGTAAAACTTTACCCACAAGACATGATTATCTCTTGTTACAATGCAATTAACACGTTTCCTTTGATGTGTGACAGAGAGATCACGACAAGATATTTACAATGCGGCATTCCAAAGCAGTCATGCCCTGCTAAGGTTCCACTACTGAAAGGGTTAGAAAGCCTTAGTTAGACGCCCCTTTTGCGCCAAAGAAATAACCCATTTGGCACAATCGATATTGAAACTTTGTAAATTAGTTAGCCAGGTCTATCCTATACTAGACTTGTGGTAGTACGGATACGCTTTACATTCAGTAGCTCATAAATCGGTCTTTAATTGACTAGGCGAGCTTATTACAAACCCAGAACTAAGGCGTAACAACCAATTCTCGTCCGATCTAAATCACATTTTTACTTTCTTTTGAACAATATCAATTTTTGTAGCATTCCATGGTGCACCAATACCAAAGAATAATTTTATTTCACTACAAATCTTTGTTTGGCATAAATTCCCAAAAGATCTATTTTCTAGTCTAAGCATGTCTAAGCCATTTGCTATATAACACTAGTTAATACTGTATTTACGTACCAACTAGTGAGATTTTGTTTAAGGTGACAAAGGTATGAGGATTTCAGTGTCAAAATTGGTCATAACAATTAGGGAAAAACTGTACATTTAAAACTAGGATTTAAATCTATAGTGATAAAATTATGCATGCAGTAATTTAAATCAAAATATAATTTAAATTATGGGATCAATACGATCAAAAAGTGTAACTTTCCTTACAAGATGCACCAGTGCTCTGAGTCGTCGATCTAGTACTCGTTCGGCACTCCGAAATCTAAACGTTTGAAAAAAAAACTAAATCCAAATAAATTTAAATAAAATTCTAAACTAGCATAAATAAGTAATTTAGGATTTTAGATGAATTTAGGAAGAAAAATGGAGTCAATTGGAGTTTGAACGGAGGAGAACGGGCTTCTGGAATATTTAAATTAAGGAAAAAGAGAAGAAAAACACCATTTAGGTATTTCTGGAATTTTTTGGATTTATTTTTCTAAAGGAAATCTCTTATTATTGCGTCAGCAGCATGACGTCAACCACAGATTTTTGAATTTTTCTGGGCGAAGTGGAAGAGAGCACCGCATAGAACGTGGCATCATGATACCAGTGGTGTGGTCGGTTGCGGCTAGGGAGCTTGCATGGTGGTAGAAACGGCGATGAAGCGAGGTTCGGACGACGGCAAACAACGAGCTCGATTCGGCGATGCGGTGGGCGAAATGCCAAATAAATTGAGGGGAAACACTTGTGGTGGCATGGAACACGATGTGACATAGTTGAAAAGAGCAGAGACTCACCAGAAGGTGGCAGAGCAAGGTCAGGGCTTGGCTGCCGGTGCTCAGAAGACATTCGAGGCACGTCGCGTTTCGGGCGATTGAGCGAGAGAGAGGAGCTGGGAGTTGAAAAAATAGGTTGTGTGAGTGAGGAGGGCCTCGCGGCTCCCTTTTATAGGGCGAGAGGAGGGCCGGAGCGACGGCAAATTGGCCCGGGATGGGAAAGGAAAGCCAGGGATTTGATTTGGTGCAAAAAGGAAAGAAATCGGGTGTGGATTGGATAGGATTTGAAGCTTTCTTGAGCAACTATATATGGAGCAAGAGAGTGAGAGAGAGAGCGTTCTCGGGTGGTAGAAGAAGTCTCCTGAGAGGTTGGGTTGGGTCGGGTCTCACTCGACAGTGAGAAGATTTAATGATTTTCGAGATAAATAATTATAGAAAATAGAAAAACTTTTAAAAATAGCAAATATGGTTCAAAAATTCAGAAAAAAAATTATAAAAAATACCATGAGACATTTTGAACTTAATAAAATTATTATTTTTTCATAATTTGGGCTTTATTTCTTTAAATCTGAAAATGGAAAAAAGCATTTATAAAATGCTGAAAATTCAGAAAAAAAAAATTCCAAAAATAAATATTTAAACAATATGCAATTTTAGGGTGTTACATGAATCACCGATCGACTAGATATGTTGTTCGATCTACACCGCCGGGAGTAAATTAATCGAGTACGTTTTGGCCGGAACGTCGTGGCTCATACAAGTTCGTTGCAAAGCACGCACAATCTTGCAATGCGCTCACTTGACATGGTTTTCATGCATATGAGTTGACACATACATAGTTCACATGCATTTTCATGTGATACGTACTGTGAGTGCGGTTAAATCTTGACACTGAACTATTACGCAAAATTAAATATGCATACTCGCAAAAAGAAAAGAATAAAAATTTTGCCCGTGCGACGTATATATGCATGCAGATGCAGGAGCAAACCGGTGCCGAGGAAGAAGGGGCGCCAGAAGCGCGCCAGGCAGACACGGTTCGCGTTCATGACCAAGAGCGAGATCGACCACCTCCAGGATGGCTACCGCTGGAGGAAGTATGGTCAGAAGGCCGTCAAGAACAGCCCTTTCCCGAGGTATATATTTTTTACCTACCTATATATCTATCGAAAATTTTATACCATGCAAGTTGCACAGCTTGCTACGTACCGTATATATTTATAAGTGGATCATGCGTCTGAGCTATAAGCTGCTTCGTGTACTCGATGTTCTAATTAGCAGCTTGCTTCCATCCCCCTCTCACCCAAGTTCTTAATTTTAACAGAAACTACCTACTTAATCCGGCCAGTACATTTAGTATATTAAGATTGATAGGGCAACCCCAATATTACATATATAGTACCGACGCTAGCTGTGCATGAGTAGCTGAGTACAATACCATATATATGATGAATTGGGTGCACATTAAATATGTGAATTGAATCAAAGTACTTGCAATTAATTAAGTAGTAGTGTAGTAGTGTGCAGGGTTAACAAAACCGCATAAATCGCTCGGTTTTCGCGGTTTTCGACCGTACTGCTCCGGTTCGAAAATAGAAACCGAGCGGTTTATCGGCGGAATTTAAAAATAAAAAAAAAAAAATTATGCGATGAAAACCGCTCGAAAAGCGTTGAAAAACCGCGGTTTTCGCAAAAAAAACCTTTTGAAAAACCGTTTTTCAATAACATTCAATTGGTCGGCGTGGTAAACCGCGAAAACCGAGCGGTTTTTCGTCAAAAACCGCGGTTTTCGCTAATAGATTTGACCAAAATTTGATTTTTTTGATTTTACAAACCATTCGATTTTTTGCGGTTTCTCGCAAAAACCGCTACCGTCGGGTTAGTGGTTTTAGCTTCGAAACGAAATTGTGAACACTGGTCTACTCCAAATATCGTTTCATTATGGACGTCGCGGTACTTCATAAAGTAAGTTAGCATATGGGCATGCTCGATCGCTAGTACGTACTAGCTAGTATAGTAGTTTTCTTCTACTGAAAGAATCCAAGAAAGCTAGGAGTTGCTCCTGTCGCATGCATGCTTTTCTCTTAGTTTCTGAATTCTGAACATGGACATCACATACAAAACATGCGTGGTTATAATTTGTTCCTAATGTGTATAAAATTATATATATGAGAGTACCTTGACCTTGACTCGATGCATTTGGGTGGTAGTTTGCTTCATGCATGCAAGTGATTGGAGTTGCACAATTAGTACTTTAATTTATCTCTGATTAAATAACTATATATGCTGATCAGTCTTTTCAAAAAAGAAAAGAAAAATATCGATCAAAAATACATTTGAACTACTACTCTTAACTAGCTAGTGTACAACTAGAAAGAGATAGAAACCTATGAAGTTGTCGGTAGAATCGTACGTAATTAATTGACTACGCAAAGTTAACGAGTGCATATAGTGCTAGTAGTTTGTACGTACCTCATGTCATTTTTATGAGGAGTGTGCTTACTTAATCCTGGTCATATATGCATATTGCATATCTAAAAAGGAAGAAGAGTTGGAAACTAGCTTGGTGCATATATACATGCTAATTTCAGTTGATGAATCTCTTCCCCCCTAATTTCTTTTACAGAAGAAAATGTAGCTAATTAACTAGCTAGCTATGGGACAATAATTTATCGATTTTCTCCAAAAAAAATGAACACGATTAAATTTGTTATCAGCGAATTGTTGTAGTAATCTTTTACATCGGATTTCATGATCAATATAATATAGGAGCTACTACCGATGCACCAACAGCAAGTGCACGGTGAAGAAGCGCGTGGAGCGCTCCTCCGAGGACCCCTCCGTCGTGATCACCACCTACGAGGGCCAGCACTGCCACCACACCGTCTCTTTCCCGCGCGGCGGCGCCGGAGCCCTCGCGCACGTCCACGCCGCCGCCCTCGCCGGGCAGATGGCCTTCTCGGCGCACCACCTCTACAACAGCCTGCCAGAGATGCACAGTACTCATCAAAACCTTCCTCCTCTGGCGCTGGACACCCGCGTCTGCAGGCCGCCGGCGATGACGTCGTCGTCGCTTCTGCAACCGCTGCACTGCAACCAGGAGCTGCAGGCGACAAGCAGCTACCCGCTGCCGTCGTCGACGACGACGACGATGTCGGTGACTTGTGTGTCGACGCAGTCATCGTTGATGACGGCGATGCCGTCGCCGGCTAGTGTTCCCGTCGACAATGGGCTTCTTGACGACATGGTGCCGCCGGCAATGAGGCATGGATAGACGATGTAAATTATGAGACGCGTGCATGCATGCATTCTGAGGGTTGTGGCTAGCTAGGTGATTGTAACTTAGTTCTTAACTGGTTACTAGTACTTTGCTCGATCAGCAGGTCTTCTGATTATTGGGCATGGAGAAGAATATCAATCGGCAGACTTAGGGATATATGGGGTATATAGATATATTACAACTCTACGGATCATTGCAATTAAACATGGTATAGTGTACGTACTAGTATAGTTTAAAATAATAAACCGTCATATATGCTTTATGCAAAATCTAATTTATGATATGTAATCCTGGTTTGCGTTAGTGATTCTTTTCATGAGAATGGGTAGCTTTAATTGATCGATTATCGACGATGATGTGCATGCTAATTTGTCCATGGTCATCACTTATTCTGTTGTCAGACATATATACCTTCGTTTTGTCCTGCAAGTCGGAGAAGGCATGCATGCTGTGTGAATATATCTGTTCATGTGTGTAGATGCTTACGTACGTGATCTACCTCAGCGTTGGCCGGCGCCAGGTCCCTCCGTATCTGCTCCTCGCTCACCCGAGCCTTGTCGCCGAGCGGGCCCCTGCACACGTCGATCGCCGGCGGCTCGATCCCTTGTGTCGCCCGTGCCCTTCTTGAACGCGAACCCCAGCACGGCCACCTTCCTTCCGGCCACCGTGTTGAACATATGTGGACGTACGACACCTCGCGGCGTACGAACCGGCTCTTCTGGTACCGACTTGTTCATGGCTGTTAAATACGTCGTTTTTAGGATTTAAAACGGTGTGTTAGATGAATCCTACTAGAAAAGGGATTCCTAATCCTAATAGGAGTTAGATTCATATTTGCTTTAGGAAGAGAACCAGGGAAACTATATAAACCTAGAGGGGTTATAGAGAACCCAAGTAATCAACAAGCCACAAACCAATTCATCTATAGCAAAAGACGCACGAAAGGATTAGAGGCAAGGTTGTTTTTTAGTACTAGATTCTTGTATAGGGCAAAGATCCGAGAGTCCTAAAAGGTTCGAGATATTGTGAGAGAGCAATAATCCCTTGTACTCTTTTGAGATTGTGCTTAAAGAATTTATGGTCCGCTTTGCCAAATCTTTCTCTCTCGTTGTGGTGGATTCAATGTCGTATTTTGATTCTCTTTACGGGATTCATCTGATTCATTCTTGAGACCATGCATGCTCGTGCCATGTCTCACAAAACTTTAATCCGATCCGAGGGCTGCTACGCATAAGAAGGGATATCAGAGTATAACAAGTGGTATCAAAGCCAAGGCCGGATTAACCAGATTTGTGAGAAGGTCGATAAAGTATTAGGTGGCACAAAATGAAGATTGATGTCGACAATGTGGAATCAAGTAGAGAAATTTGACGGTGGAGGAAATTTCAGTGTGTGGCAATGTGTGGTGACGAGGACAAACCAGAAAAGACGTTCGCTGAAGACTGGAAGGTGATGGAGCAGAAAGCTGTCAGTAAAATATGTTTGTCTCTCTGATGGTGTAAAGTACTCGGTGATCAAGGAGAATTCACCAAAGAAATTATGGAAGGATTTAGAAGAATTGTATGTGGCAGAGTCGCTGACAAACAGGTGGGTGCTGAAACGACAACTATACAGGTTGCGTATGAAGGAAGGTACACGGTTTGTTAACCATCTCATTATCTTCAGCAAGCTTATCACACAGTTGATTAGTGCGGATGAGAAAATTGAGAAGAACGATAAAGTTGTCATATTGGCATCATCTCTACCACCATCATGGGAGCAATTGGTGATGAATATTCTCGTCAGGAAAAGCACTCTCAACTTCGATGAGGCTGTTGCATATCTATTGGAGGCAGAGTACTTGAAAAAGCCATCTGAACCTTTATCCTCGGATGATCAAGCATTGGCTGCAGTAGGTGATGTAAATAAAAGCAAGAGTTACAGAAAGAAGAAAGGTAAGAGTAAGGGCACACGTGTATGCTATCTATATGACGAGAAAGGTCATATGATAAAGGACTATCCGATTTTGAAGCAAATGAAGGATGCATGCTCAATGACGGTAGCAAAAGATGATTTGGACGTACTTATCGTCAGTCAACCAGGTACTTCTTATAGATGGATATTAGATTCAGGTTTTTGCTTCCATATATGTTTGGCGAGGGAGATGTTTGATGAAGGATCTTTATGTCCGGCACATAGAACTGTTCATTTAGCTGATTGAAAGGAGTATGCAATTATTGAGATGGGAACGGTTACATTGGAGATGTATGATGGAGCATGTTGCACATTGACGGGAGTTCGGTATGTTCCCGACATAAAGAGAATCTAATATCTGTGAAGTCGCTTGAACTCAAAGGTTGTGAGGTATCACTTCGAGGTGGAGTCATGCAAGAAGGGCAACCAATGGGAGGTTGAAAAAAAATCCTGATTAGGAGAAAAAAAACCGTGTCAACGGTAGGTAATCAAATCTCAACTGCAGTTATGTGCGAAACTGCAAAGACGGATGCAAAATCTAACAGACGTAAAGGCAAAGGTGCAAGCTGTTGAAAGAAGAAAGATGTGGCAGGACCAACCACGCAGTACCATCGAGAAGGTGGAGCTCGAAAGCAGTACAAACCTATGGCATGGTGGGCTATAAGAATAGGAGGTGTGGTTAACCAAACTACACAAAGAAAGGGATCTCAGGTGGAGGATTTGGGAGGCCAAGCCCGAACACCAACACACACATTGCAGTGATGTGCACAAGCCATATAGTAGGGCACTCCCAAAGGTAGGAAGAAAAAGAAGAAAAAATATGCAACCGACTTGGAGCGAATTCTTGGAGGAGCATGGTGACTTCAATGGATAACAGTCAAAGTAAAGATTGTTAAATATGGTAACTCAAATGTAGGCTTTTAGAATTTGAAAAGGTGTGCTAGATAAATCCTAATAAGATTAGGATTCCTAATAGGAGAGGAATAGGATTCCTATTTGATTTAGGAAGAGGACTAGGGAGGCTATATAAACTTAAGGGGGTTATGGAGAACCCAAGCAATCAAGAAGCCACAATCCAACTTATTCAGAGCAAAAGGCGCACGAGAGGATTAGAGACTAGGTTATTCTTTAGCACCAGATTTTTATATAGAGTAAGGATCCGAGAGTCCTAAAAGGTTCGAGAGATTGTGAGTAAGCAACAATCACTTGTACTCATTTGAAGTTGTGCTTAAAGAATTTATGGTCGGCTTCGCCAAATCTTTCTCTCTCGTTGTGGTTGCTTCAGCGTCATTATTTTGGTTCTCTCTACAGGATTCATCTACTTTATTCTTAAGATCATACACGCTCATGCTATATCTCACAAAACTTTAATTCGATCTGAGAGCTACTACGTATAAGAAGAGGTATCAGAATATAACAACGACTGCCGCCTACCGTTTAGCCGAAAGGCCGTTGCACTCGCAGACGTGCACCAGGCTCAAGACGTCCTTCTGGAAGCACGAGCCCCCGAACCCGAATGCCGGCATTCAGGAACCGACCGCCGACACAGGAGTGCTTGCCGATGCAGCAGATCTTCATCATGGCTACACTTGTTGTCTGCTGATCACTTTGAGTTGTGTGCAGTGTGCACCAGAAAAATGAGGTGAACATTCACAAATGAGAAGAGGTGCCTACAGCTCTTCAAACACATCATAATTCATAAGCAGAGTCACAAATACGCAAAACAAAACAACCAGAATTTGGTCGGAGTAGCCGATTTAAAAAATAGAGTCCAAGTATGGATAGACTTCCAGTATGAATAAAGGACTCTAGCCAATATTGACTTAAAGAGTAATTTTTCTCCCAGAAATTGAGGCCGATACCATTGTGGATCTTGAGGAGTCAGAGAAGGATACGATCAGTCTAAGTGCTATTACTGACACAAAGATTTGGCAGGTGTAGCCGATTTGCAAGAATCAGAGGAGGATACGATCAGCCTAAGTGCTATATTATATAAGAGGTCCAGAGGTGAGAAGAAAAATTGCCAGAGCCAATCAATCAACTCGCATCTAATTTATTTACCTTTTGTCAACTAGGAGTAGCCTTTGTAATTTAGAACCTCTTTGTAATTCGTCTTTGATCAATAAAGTTGCGCATCGCCGATTTACACAAAGTTATCTCAGGTTTGTTTTCGCCGTTCTTGTTGCACGTCGCCTTTTTTTCGGAAAAATGGATCTTTACCTATCATCTAATCGGCTCAAAAGTCTATTTAGATCTATCTAGCCGATCGTACCATTAAATCGGTTATTGAAACAATTATTTCAATCTACCTTGCCGATTGCAGGATCAAATCGGCTAGCATGCTACGAACCAGAAATAAGCTCAGTGTTTGCATGTGTTTGAGTCGACTAATCCTCCATCATATTTTTCGACATCAACAATACCCCACATGTGCTTTCTTTAACCGTGTCGTGGCTGATGAGCAGAGATGGACTGAAGGACCATGCACGAGCAGGTCTAGCAGCAGCAGTAGCACGGGAAAAAAGAAATGCTCGAGCCATCCCAAACTCCCGTTAGTATAAAAGGTTCTCAGGGATATACAGCAATGACCTAAAAATTAAACCCATTGGTAGATTCACAGTGACAGATGGAAGGAAAGGAGGAGAAGAAGAAAACAAAAACGTGTATCGATCATCAGAGACGACACGTCAGAATGCTAGATTCGAGCATAAATCAGGCCCATTTCTCGTTGCATTCTCGTACATTGTCAGGTGGCGTCCCTCCGCTTATGGCAGCAAGAAGATGATCAAAGTGAGTGAGCTTCCGAATCAGATGCTGCATGCCTGCATGCTATTGCCTGCCTATATGAAAAAGCTAAGCTATTCGCGCATTGGTTTGCCGATTTTTTATGATAGGCTAAACTATTTTGGATCGTCTATCTTGTTTTATCCCAAGGTTTAGATCGAACTTCCTAGGAGGTAATAGGTCACCCATGATTTCAAATGCGTATTAATGCTTTTTTTATTTGGACATTTAGCAAAATAGGAAGTAATATATTTAGAAACCACCAATTGTTTGTATCGAAGCATTAAAATATTATTATAGGACACATTTCGTAAGGGCATCACACGCATATGTGAATATTGTCGACGCTATCTATAATATCTTGTGAACGTGCCGATGTTAGGTACGGTTGCACATGCATGTGAACACTTGTGCCATTTTTTGTTTTTAGAAGATTTAAGGGCAAACAACTAGTTGTACAATAAGTTCAAACTAATGGTATGCTTAATGTGTAATCTGTTAGCCTTTTAATATGAATTTGCCTCCTGACTGCGACTCACGCGTATAGTAGCTAAACAATGAAGGTATCAATATCCTTCATCTTGGACTGGAATACAAACGCCACGGCAAACAGTTAGACCACCCCACATACAATGATGCAAAGTGCAAAAACGAATGGAGGCAAAAGAAACACTTTCTTTTCCATTGAATCAGAACGGAGCACAGCCTGTTTTTTGAGTTTTGCCAAAGCCCAAGAGAAATTACAAAAAAGAAATGGGCACAGCAAGAAAAGGAGTGCTCCAAATTAATGGCATCTAAGTACTGTAAAGCTATCATCCTTTCCTTTCTGCTTCTGTGTACTACTAATGAGCCCTAAACCCCACCAAGTCCCCCTGTCACCTATAAATTTCCTACAATGTACAAAGCACCAACACCAGTCATACTTGGACCCTTTGCCTTGTTACTCGCCCACCATTGCTTGCCTGAGCGCTGAAGTCCAGCACTCTCGGCCCGCCAGTCCAGTCTTCGTCGTCAGTGTCGTCATCATTACCACCACCACCACCGCCGCCGCGGCCTCTTGTAACAGCCACTGGCCTCCTAACTCTCAACGAACTTCTCGGAGTTGACCGCTTTTTCTGGACCGTAGCGGTATACATTCCATAGTCCATGGAATCTTCTCGCAGCAATGTCTTGAAATCCTGTGCATCACATCAAATGTTAAGAAGAGTGTCCACCAAATTCCAGACCATAAACCATAAAACTTTATTTTGGCAGGAAATCTAAAGGTTCAGCATTACTACCTGGTATACACGTGTTATATCCTGCAGGCAGCTCGGCAAACTGATGTTAGTGTTGTTAACGTTAAACGGGATATTCTGCTTGGAGATTGTTTCACCAGATTTTGGTGGATCCTTCAGAGAAAATGCCTGTATTCAAATTGGAAACAAACCTTGCATCATGTAAATGCGTATTCGGAGTACTAATCTCCAAACAAGGGGCGAGCCATACCTGACAGCGGGCATCAGTTAAACTATAGACAATTTTCAAATGTCTCTTCAGTTTGAGAAGGAGCTGCAGAGCTATCGCATCATGGCAATCTTGCTGAAAATAAAGGGCAATTTAGTGGAAAATGATGAGATGCAAACATGTAAGAATTGCAACCATCTCTGCATCAGTATATTGACAAACTCTATTCAAATCATTGCACCCAGAACCTCTCAAACTCACCTGAAGTTTGGCCATGTCCACACCTGACGTGCTACATGGATTGTTAAGCATCCTTACAGAAACATCTGCCAAATTCTGGTCAGAATTTCCCCCAGGCTCATGCATAACATCACCAGTGTCTCTCGGCACACCCACCATATCTTGCTGCTGATACATTGAAGTCCAATTTTTCAAATTTGCCTCGACTGCTCCAGCTCTTATTTGAATAACTCGATTTATATCATAGATCAAGTAAAGTGGCTCATCGGGGCATGTGAACGGGAGAGAGGTAAGAACTTCGGCACAGTATCTGCAATGTTTACAAAACTTGAGAGCCGAATTCCCATCAAAGATTAAGGATCAACAGGCATAATTTTACATTTTTACTTCAATTACTTACACAAGAAAGCTGATTGTGGGGTAACTCCGGCTGTCAGACACAAATTTGCGGACTATTGAGTGCACAAATTTGTTTCTTGAATTTCGATTTGCACGGATAAGACGGTATATTCTAGATATGCCAGGTTTAACAAATGTAATCGGGTTTGATTTCATGTTTGTTGCCACCATGTTATGGTTACTGACTGTGGACTCGAAGAATCTAAATGACATTTGGAGGCCATCACCTAAGCGGCTTTCAAAAAATGAGGGATACCTGCACACAACTCCAACTTATCAGATGATTTTATTCAAAAAAAAACATAAACATAAGAAGTTGGATCACCATACTTTTCATTCATATTCATCAGCAGATGATGAGCCAACTTTGAGTTCCCCTCCAGCGGGTCAGTTTCAAGTGCTATAAGGTGTGGAACACACGTAATGGGGTGAACTAAACCCTGGCGAAGAACAATTTCAACAATCTACCAAAAGAAAACAACAATAATTATTTTCTATTGTAAAATAAAAAGGGGGGGAGTGTGAAAAGTTGACATCGACCTAAATAACCTTTAGTGCAGTTTGACGAACTTGATCGTTTGTATCTAAACATCTTTCAAGAATAGAATTCCAATACAATTGGATAATACCACCACATATGTTGGTGTCTCCAGCACCAGCAGCAACAGGCACTTCACTTCCACCATTAGTTGCATAGTGTACAGGAGGCTTGCCAGTACTCTCTGAGGTGAGTTGGCTTTCCGCATCACGGAGATACTCGTAGAGGTTTTGCAATCCTTGAATCTGGACAAACGGGTCCAATTATAAAAAAATGCTATGCAGAGTAGATACCAGAGTGTCTTAACTGTCTATACCTTTAATCTATAATCAACACCAGAAGATAGTGACGCCTCTATTAGATTTAAGATATCATTCTGTAGCATAAATTCAGGCTTTGCAATAAGTATGTATCCCAAAGCCTGCATGCACAAACGAAAATTGTCATTTAAAAGGGAACAGTTCATATAAAAGACATGCAGTAACACAAAACAACCAAAGCAACACAGAGTCATGTAGACATGTTAAAGAGTCACTTTATGTTTCTGGTTGCCAGTGTCACTAAGTGGAGTATTAAGTGTACATTAATGCTCAGCACAAACCTGCAAAGCTCGGACCTTCAAGCTGAAATCCTCCTTGAGAAGATACCTTCTCTTGAGCAAGTCAAGAATCTTTGGGAAATCAAGTTGGTTTTCAGATGTTGCCATCAGTTGATAACCATACCTGAGAAGCAGCCCGAGACAAAATAACGAGCGACCCAATAGCTGAGTTTCAAAAAGACAAACAATCAGATAACTATAACTAAGCCACATTATATTGCAAGCACAGGAAACTAGGGAAAAAAGAGAGAAATATTTCATCTCCCATGCAGGATAAATGCACTTACAGAGCAGTCCTCAATAGCACATGTTTGACAAATACTATGCCTCACGATACCATATAACCTTATCAAGTATCAACCAATATATAACCATGCTACTTATTCTAAAACTATTCTATGGATTAAATATTTTAATTTATGCAATTTCACCGACAGCAATGGAAATAAAAGAAAGCACCATTCAACATGAAGACAAGTTCATTCAATAATACTTCATATAGTGTTGTTTGTTACAGTGTGATGTCTGTTTTGATACATACAGCTAAAGCACGGACCACTAAAATAGGTGTAAATTAAGAGAAAACTACGTTGTGCAAATAAGATTCATATACAGAAAATTTAGATACATTTGCAGTTCACTATCAAGTAAAAGTACAATACCTGGCTATCAGAATTAGAACCAGACAGATGCTTGTAAAAAATGTTAACGAGGTACTCCAATAACCTCGGACCTCTCCCTGCTGCATTGGTAAGGGCACAAAGGCACCTGTTCATGAAAACGAGCACAGATAAATAAACAAGAATGTTTCAAGGCAAGATTAAGATCAACTATTGATGCTTGAACCAAACGAGGTTTGCATTGTTGCATCTAATTTTTTATTCGCACTCGATAAGCCCCCCCCCCCCCCCCAAGTCCCCGTGGCCGCGACATACAAATGGTGACGATTCATATATGAAAAAGGAATTCATCAATTAAATGCATTTATTAAAATATTATGAATGCTCGAATTATACCATGATAGATAAATATATGTTATTAACCTATTTAAAGTTGTGAGGATATTTATCTTTGAACTCAATCTGCATTCTTATTCGTTTTAGATAAAATCTGTAACAGTTAAGCTAAAATACATATCTGATCATCAACTATAATGCACATTTTATTTTGAAAAATGGATCCAGATATGGTTTTGCTAGGACATCCATGCCACATCAATAACACAGTAGCTTCTGAAATATGAATTTTCAAGAAGTCATATTCGAAAGTCAAGGACATATGCATCAATACTGCTCATCAGAGAAACTTGAGGGTGAAGGTAAGAAATATAATTACTTGATACAGGCATGTACAACTGTCAAAAAAGAGTGGCGAACTATCATCTGCTTCAGGTCCTGCTCAAGTTCTACCACCACAGTTTGTGGTGGCTTCTGTAGGAGTGGAAGAACAGCATCAATCACAAAAATTATACTTTCAAGCAACTGGGCAGTTGATTTATTGTCAACCTGTGAATATAGAATATCAGGAGTGGGTGCAAAAGGTAGTAGTGAAAGAAAAATAAATGAGGGAAACTATAATTTATTCACATAGCCATAAACACCCTTACATTCACTTCCAAAAAAGATACATTTCAGCAATGTCAATGCGCACACAACCCAAATGAATTTGAAAAGACATTGCAAAGTTGCACTGCACAAAAATTTTACTTGATTGCATCAACAAGAACATCAGCTTTTTAAGAAGCACAATCAAAACCATTGTTATCAAGTCACGCAATTAATCACAACTAATCGATGGTTAGTCGCAAAGTCAGCCTGGTAGCATGACTGGAGAACCTCGACACGAGTAGTTGCCTACTCGAGCGATTTGGAATACAAGTCAATGACTAATCGTGATTAGTCGGGCGACTTAGCTATCGACTCGACACCATGGAGAAGAGGTGAGAGGGGGGGGGGGGGGACGGGGGAGGGGGAAGGTAGGAGGTAGTAGCAGGCAGTAGTAGGTAGCAGTAGCAAGTAGTGGTGATGATAGAAGGCAGCTAGTAGTAGAAGCAACCAGCAAATAGTAGTGGGCTAGTCACGACTAATCGGCAAGTCGGTAGCATAGCGACTCGACCCAACTTTATGACAATAACTATGATCGAAACACAAGCTCTCCTGTTTTCAGTTCATAGCGAAGAAGTGAATGTGATAGCCCAAAGTTATTCTGACAAGAGGAGATGGCAACTTAAAGTTCAACAGAAGGAAACCCATGCTCACCTGATTCTTAAGGTATGGTTGAAGCGTCACAACAAACTGAGAAGGATCAGTTACTGGAGTGCATAGGGTGGGATCAATGATACAAAATGCTTGCAAGGCAAGAACATAAGGAAGTGCATGAACTTCTGTCTCATTAGCAGCTCCCTCCTCAACCTCCATAACAAACACGTGTAACAATCAGTCTCTTATACAAAATTAGTTTGTATTTAACCAGGGTCAGGAAATACCTGCAGTATTCTTTCTAACAAGCGTTTACATATCAATTCACAACGCTTCCGAAGTGATGCCATAACGGATGGGTTAATGCCTGTTGCCTTAGTTGACTGTGGGAGGAAATCAAGAGTCAAATTACGTTTTATAATGGTAATAAGAGGTTGGTGATTGGGCATCTTTCTCAACATGTCAACAATTTGCTCAGTCTTTTTTGCAATCTCCATTGGAACTGAACTACCATCAGCAACCAAGTGTCTATGACTCCCAGTTGGTCCTTCAAACCATAGCTCATAAAATGTTTTGCATACAAGATCCTACAAAAGACAATGAAGATCCGTTTAAATTAACTAATATGGATAGTAAAAAGGAACTAAAATCTTGCAGGTCCAAAGATGTTGCATGCTTGCATAGCATTCTTTTGTAATCCTAAACCTACATTCCTCAGGTTTACTTGTTAAGGCATCAGAATCTGGCTATCAATGTGACTTCAAGTTTGCTGTTATAAATTCTAAATAAATAAAGGCAAAAATCACACAGAAGAGGATGCTCTAAATTTTGCAAAAGAAAAAAAAAACAGAGAGTTTTCATGTATCAAGAACTTCCCCTATCTGCGTTTATGTAATATAAAATTTTCCTGCTGAGGATGATTTTGTTATTTTGATTTTGCGAAATGCAAGGGAATTTCCCATGTAATAGTAACTAGTTAAATACCACTATTTACATTTATGTACAATAACAATTGTTGAAGCCCATATACACATCACAGTCGACCTTTGATATAAGCATTTCTGCTGCGATACCAAATTCACTATAATAATGTAATGTCCTGAGCACCGACCAATGGTTTTTTGATATAAACTCACCTGAACACTTGACTCCTCATCATTAACACGCGAAATAATCTCCACAAAGGCATGAGTTGTATCCGTGTTTGGATTTGTAGCACAAAGATCACGGATTATTTTGATCGCACGTTTGCGAACACTTACTCCAGTGTCCTTTATCCGTTCAGCAACTTTTTCAAGATACTATAATGGAAAGATGTAAAGTCAATCACATTAACACCCAAGAATTTGCCAAAAGATAACCTCGTATGTGTACTGACCTTCAGGCCCACATCAGGGTGTGAAGCAATATGCCTTCCAACAAGCTCAAGGGCAGCTTCACGAACAGAAATAGCTGAGTCACAAAACCTTCCTTCAACAGCAGATTGGACACGTTTGTCACCCAAGACCTCAGGATCGGCTTCAACTATACTGCTGACCTACACAGGATTTAGGTTGTAGGTAGTGATGCCTAGTGTCCAAATGAGAATGATGCACAACATATAGTTTCATAAGTTCACATATACTCACCGCTCTTAAGGCCTTTGCTCTTATGACAGGAGAATTTTCTCTCAAGCTAGCCTGAGAAAACATTGGGTTAACTCGGCAGCATCTAACTAAAACTAAAACCAAACATCAGGAAGCAATCACATACCAAAAGGAGGGCAAGAATTTTATCGAACCCCCGAGAAAATGAGTTCTTCTGGCCAAGTGCCAAGCAAATTTTCTTAGCCCAGTCTCTGGATAATATCAAACCATTGCCTGAATCTCGCAGAATCTCCTTAGATTTCAATCTGGCAAGATAGTAGATAATCTTCTCCTCAGAATGTGGGTCATCTTTGTACCACATGCAGAGATAGAACCTGCACACAAAATGGAAATCAATCTCAAATGACATTTGGACAAACAAGACTAACATACCACACAACATACCATCGAGTAAACAGGTTCCCATCATCTTGTGGCCCAGCTTCCTGGAGATAACTCAAAAGTATTTGTTGAACAGTATCCACTGCTGTCACCTCATCAGGTGTAGCAGATTTCTTCCTACGCGAGGTAGAAGTTCTTTTACCATTTTCTTTATTTTGTAACTCATAGTACGACTGTAACACACTGAGCTGTTGTTTGCAAAAGCATAAGGGGCAAGCACAATCACGCTGTAAGTTTTCCTGACTACCAGCCCCCATACAGTCTGAATGGAAACATCTTCCACAGACATCACAAGCCATATTTATACCTCTTCCACCAAGACAAACACAGCATTTATTTTTCAAGATTTTTGAGCCATCATTATATGCATCAGTAAGCTCTTGCAATATCCAAAGCATCTCCTTGCTACAGATGACAGAATCACGCTTCAATCTTGATGCAATACCACCAAGAAGATCAATAGCAAAGCAGCGAGCAGAAGTGTCCTTCGATTTCAATCCAGCATTTTGAAGCAGCAACACACATAGAACCTGTCCATAAGTTAAAGGGTACTCGAGGGCATTACTAAATTGATTACAGTTGTGAATTGCAGCAAAAAAATAATGCATTAATGCCAGCAGCAGCTCATGTCTACATTTAGGGTCTCAAATTTAGCACAGCACTGCTGAGTGCAATTTACCTCAAGTATAGGAGCAGCAGCTGGATACTCGGGCAAGTTTAGTACTGTTAGAAGGTCCTGAACAAGATTTTCTATAATCCCTTTGGCTTCTGACATATCTTGAGATTTAGCAGCAGTGAAACATTGAAGCACATTGGTCCAAAAAAGGCAACAAGCCTCTGTTGCTGCTTCATGGCACTTAATTGGATAACTAGCATCAACTGAAGCATCAATGATAGTGCTCCAATTTACTGTTCCCTTTAAGCTGTCAGGAACATTTGCACTAAATTGAACCAAGTGAACTAACAGGGCGGTTATCATCTGGATTTGTTTTTGTTCCTCGTCTGCTAGATGGTAAGTTCTAATAGCATTTTTTGAAAACTGTATCTTACGAAGAAGATTAAGCGTTTCATCAACCAAGTAACTCCTGTGTTGTGTGTATGATGAAAAAACCTGTGTAAGGATTTAAAAAGTAAGTAAACAAATTCTTTAAAAAACTGAAGAAAATCGTAAAGCCAATAAACAAAAAAACTACCGTGCAAATAACACCAATCGCCTTCAGTTGTAAAAGCTGCATATTGTCCACCAAGAATGTAGTAAAGCAGGTTTTTGCTAACTGCAGAATACAACTATCTGACAAGTGCACCATTGTGAGGAGTTCCTTAAGAAAGCCCAATATCAAGCATAGTTTCTGCACAGCAGAATATATAGAAGCAGAAACTCTGACATAGAAAAGGAAAATCGAACTATATTAGTACCCGGGGAATACCCCATCAAAAACTAGAAAAGGAAAAAAAATTAAGCATAAATTGATCACGTACTTGTTTGCAGAAGGTTTCCTCATGCTTAAATTAGAAGCAGTACGCCTCTTTTTGCTAGCTGGTCCATTTTCCATGCCCTCTTCTTCTTCATCTCCTAGATTTGACCAAGAAGAGAAATATAAATGCCAATCTGTGTGATGTATGCATGTCAATCATGACAGATAAGTTTAGGTAGCACCAAAAGGTCACCGTGGCTAGAGCACTAAATAAGTGCATACATGTCAGCAGGGCATAATAAACTTTAGTCACACAAGACAATCTTGTCTCCCAGGAAATGATATAGTATGAAAAGCCCAAAGAACACAGAAATATATATATATATAGTAAAAGTAATTGGGGCACCATGGTGCCTGGGCTCCTACACTATTAGCCATCGGATTGCATTAACATTCGTGCACGGTATGAACTGTGTAAAGTGGATATTTGTTGAGATCCAACCCACTAAGAGAGCAGTAGCCCCCTAATCAAGGGATTCATTCCATGAATAAGATTAGTGTGTTCATCATTTGCTTATATTTCCAATTAAAGAAAATTGCCTTCAAATCACATATGCCTTTTTGTTTCCAATTTCACAACATGGTGTCAGGATCATTTAAGTTTCTTCGATATATACGGCCGATTTCCGCACAACACGACTTTAATGATCCATGAGTAAAAAATGGTCTGCGTACCCTAATTTTTTATATAGTATATACCCCATTTATCTCAAGTATTTAGATCCGGAGATAGAAGCGGCCCTCCATCTTATTCTCCGTACTCGTATGCCCAAAAACAACTAGTTTGCATACTCACGTATCTAGCTAAGAATATGATTGTACAAGTATATGGCCACCTTAGCCCCCGTGTAACACTAATAATAAAATTGCATACCTCATCGACTTTATACATGCCACATGAAAATGAAATACCTCGCAACCCTTTTCTGACTAGATAACCATTCAAAAGAATAATCAGCTCATTAGTAATTAGTATGCAACAGGATATAGAAATTGTCATATTTAGCACATAGTTGGCATCAGATTATATTTTTTACTGTTGCAAAAAAATCTACACATGCCATACATACGTACCTAAATTTCTGGTTGCTTTTCTCCTTGTCAGCTAGTTCAAGAATCAAATTAGTACATTCCATTAATTACTAATTATGGTGTCGTGTTGCCAAAATAATGAGCACGATTGCTATTTCTTTCCAAATCAGTGAATGCTAATGGGTTTGCCCATTATATTTCATACTCATTGGACCAGTGTGCATCTAAAAGTAATCCAAAGACAGCAAGGCATGGTGCCCCGATCTAGCGTCCTATATATATATATATATATATATATATATATATATATATATATATATATATATACACACACACACACTGCACAATCATGAAAAGTCAAAGATAGTAATAACACTACAACAGCATATAAAATTATGTATTTTGAGACTACCATCATTTGTGACATTTTCAGCTGGCTTGTAGAGAGCTCGGAAGGTTGGGTTACTTGCAGACATACAATCCATTATCTGATGCCTTGAGAAATCAATAATTCGCTCAATAAGCTGGTATAGCCAAAGTTTTTTTTTGAAAAAAAGGTCAGCAACCTCAACAATGCCATTTTAAAACAAGATAGAAAAGAAACTCACAATGTGCATACCTCTTCTCGATACAGCTGCTTTGGCATATCATGGTGGGTCATGATTGCTAATGTGGCATGAATGGACTCCAAAGCAGAGAAAACCAAGGGTTCTGCATCTGCAGCATCAGGCTGTAGGCACCCAAGCACTTGTCAGACTATAATATGCAGCATCTTTTATTCAACAATTTCTAAAACAAAACAAAAAAAAATAAGAAAACAATATGCAAATTTCAAGTAAAATAATTTTTGCAACAATAATAATGATATTATAAATAACTCACATTTTCCTTCACGTCTATTGATAAACCTTGAGAGCACCGGATCTGGCGGTCTATCACATGTAATAGCCTCGTAAGTGTATCCATAGGAATCCCATGGAGCATCTTCTTTGATCGAACAGATGTGATTTCATTTACAAGAACCTTAACATCATTCAAGGGAATTGATAACCAGTCATCGCCATCAGCATCATCAGGAATTTCTGCTCTTCCACAGAAATCCTCCACCATCTCACAGAAGTTGGTGATGACTTCTACAACACATAATCCAAACTGGAATCAGCTGAATGTTTCAAAGTAAAGAAAGGAATGAAGATGGGTCATATACAGATGAACAAGACTAAACCTTGACTATTAGGAATGCTGGGGCCCGAACTTGAAGTAGAATATTCGATTTCTTTCTTCCTTACTTTCGGCTTCTTTGAAGCAGCTGAATCTGGTGTTAGTTCATTCTACAACAGAAAGCAGCTTAACACAAAAACCGATCACAGGGGACTAAACATTAATAAGAAGAAATCAGTGGTATCTAACATACATGAAGATGCTCTCTGTGTGAATTGATGTCATCTGGAGGAAATACATGCCCCTTTCGTGCTTTATTCAGATTAGGTGCAAGATACTCAAAATGCTTTGCACGTTCCTGACTTTGATATTCCTGACCTTCAAGGGGACCTGAAAAACTTGACCAATGTAGCAAAAAATTACAAAATGAGAAAAGAAAGCCTAATAGAGAGTAACAATATTGCAAAGCACGCACAACCACATAAACATGCAAGCTTCATTGTTATCATTGAATAGAAGTTGTATTGCCTTGCACTCTTCAAACACAGACAAACTTGGAAGTTAGAACAAGCACATATATTATACATTGGCCCCGGCTAAAATGCTTTCGAGTTGACATGATGAAACTGAGCAAAAACTACCAAACTAGCATGGTATTGCCGGGATAAGAATAGACAATGTAAAAGACTTAAAAAATTCTATCTTAATAGTTCAGATATAATACACCGGGAATGTTAAGTTATTAATAGCGTTGCATATACACATAAGTGCCATAAAAAAGGATACAACAGTAGAACACCATCCAATCTATCAACTTCCATAGAGCCGTGTGACGTCAATGTTACTAACAAAAAAGCAACACAAAAAAATTTCAAAAGAATCATGTTTTTCTAATGAGGGTGTTTTCCAGCCCTACTGCTGGGTATCAGACTTGGGTCAGCAGTTACATACTCCCGCGCTCCCACCACTATAACTCTTGGGTTCAATTCATCAGAATATTAATTAGGTAGCATAGTTACCGGATTCGTGGTAAACCCTTGTGAATCACGAACTGGATTCATCGAACCCGAACCGGTTTAGGGTACAGGGTTCATGTTCGGAGTGGAAATTGGAAGAAAAAGTGGCAAGCCGCGAACCCAAATCCCATGCCGCGACTCAGACGAACCGCATTTCTGGTAACTATGCCTAAAAGCATTTTTGGTAGTGCATATATACAAATATTTGGAGTGAAAACCTACAAGGCTATAACGAATTGGTTCAGTATAAACATCCTACTGCTACCAAGTGGAGCTTGTCATGTTCCTGTAAAGAGCATTTATCTGATGCACTACAGCCAATACTCGGTTTCAAAGGCAAATTAGTAACTCCAAGTGATCCTTGGTATGGTATACTTTACATCTGTTGGTGAAGTAATAGAAGGAATAGAGTTGTTTTAAAATAGGACCTATTAAAAAAGGTAAATGGCACATTAAATCCCTCTACTTTCGCCAATTGCTCGGTTTGGTACCGCTACTTCAGTGAAGCTCGAGTTGGTCCCTCTATTTGCAATTTATTATCTGTTTAGGATCTGGTTGTCAGGGCATTGATATGGCATGTCAAAATGCTGATGACGCTGTCCCTCTATCTCAGTTTATTGTCTGTTTACGATCTCGTTGATAGGGCATTGACATAGCATGTCAAAACGCTGATGACACATCCCCAATTTGAGCAACAACAAGCATGCCGAAATAGATGATAAGGATTGCAACATAACAATGTAAAACTGGAAAAGAAGGAAGCTATTTTTGTGCCTAAAATCGTAAAATCTATTATCTATCAAAAGTTGCACTTTTACAGTCCAAATTGATTGGGATTAAGCAGAGAAGCAAAACCAGTTTTTTTTTTTCTCCATGACCAAATAACAAGGGTAACATAGCAAACATATAGATCAAAAGATGGCGAGTACCTCCCTCCAACAACTGGAAAAGAAAGTCATTAAAAGGAGACATAAAACTTTTGAAATCTGATTAATTGATTATGACCAGTACTTCTGCATAAGATGGGATAGAAATGGAGTCAACGACAAAGGGACCATGGAGCTGTGTGGTTGTGGGATGATGGAAGTTGGGAAGTCAGAGATTTGTACAGGAATTTTTTAGGGAGTCAAGATGGCTGGGAAAGTGCTTCCAACATAATCCTTGGGCTAAAATTGACTTGTCCACTTGTGTTAACACAGCCTACTGGGCCCAATCAGAGACTCTGAGTCACTGTCCAAGCCATCAAACACCAGTTAAACAAGTCCTAAACAGCCAAATATTGTAAGTGAAGGGACCAACTTTAGCTATTTTCTAGTAGATAAACAAAAATGAACCTCTGACGAAATTAGGGGGGCCAAATGTGCCAATACCCTTAAAAAATTAGTTCATTAAAAATAAAAGTAAAATTATCCAGTTCTCTATAGAGCAGTAAGTCGAGAATGAGCATGCATCCCACCTGTGGGTGCTTATTTGCAGTATGTGTCCTATTGGCCTTCTATGTGGATTTACTATCACAAAGAAAAGGACATGTTCATGCATACGGTGGTATAGCATTAATGCAAAATATAGGTGATGTATGCATCAAAAGAACAAAAGCAAAGTTCTAAGCACTAAATTTTACCTATACACGCACCAAATAACAGGAATGCATTAAGCATTTGGTTAGTTCTGTTTGAGAAGATGTAACCACTGTATTATGAACAAGGCCAACACATAAGCGGACAAAGGCGGTTGAGTGGCATAGTGGAGTGGTGGGCCTACCACTAACACTTAAGTTGGGACTTGGAGAAGCTTGAATTATAACACTGGAACTATTTATATTATATGGGCCACTGATATCCTATTTCTCCGAGCTCGCCAAGTCAGATACCAGAGTCCATGTTGAAATCAAGCATCTGTGTCATGTCCAGGTAACACTGGTAATTGGTGAAGTGTTTAATGGATTACCCGTAAATGTCCCATTGTGTATTCAGCTGCATGTCATATTAGTTCAAAGCCATGTATTCCGTACCAGTTCATGGAACTAGAAGCATTTGAGGCACTATTACACAAGAAACGCACAAACCAAAAGGCACAGAAGCAGCAAATCTTGCAAGCATCACCCCATTAACAGCCACACAAAATCGAGGGGCTAAACACAAGTTGAGCACAATGACATAGGAAAATCCGGACCATGATGGGAATTACACTGAGGACAAAAAAAGATTTCAAAACACTAACAATATACCAAATGTCATCAAACTAAAAGTCTGAGCTCAGCCAGCCATTCCCCTGCATTAGGACATTGAAAACAAAGGAGCTGCTTTGCACACCGAAAACAACATGATACACCACAATCATTTTACGAAATGATGGCATGGCATTACATGACACAAAACGTGCTGTTCGAAGCAAAGGTAATTTGAGCTCTACCAGAGTAACAACTCCAACATGCACTACAGCATCAGCAAATGAGATGCTGCTATAGCAATTCCACACCAACATACAGTTGTAAACATTAGCACGATACAGCGGCATATGAAATGCTCAGTCCAAGAAAAGTCACTGCAAAGTACTTGTTCATACATACAGGCATTCCAAGGGTAACCTGTTGTTAAGCAACTAGAGCAGACGCTAGCAACTTGAAGTCCAGACAACTATTCTGTCCATTTCAAATGGAGGAAAACTGGAAAAGTACCAAGCATTCTGAGATGGAAGCTAGCTAGCTGGTAGGACCTAAGGAAGGCTCAATTTGCAGAGCGTTTACCTTGCTCGGGGGGCGGGGGCGGAGGAGGTTGGGGAGGAGTGGGTTTTTTGAACTTAAAGGCGTCGGGATTATGCTTGAGCACTTCCCTCCAGAGCCAGGAGCACTGGCTGGGATCCACCTCGACGTGATCCGCCTCCGTGAAGCCCCTGTGTCGCGCAAACGACACAGAAAATAATTAAAAATCAAGGTGAAATTGCGCACGGGAGCAGCGAGAGAGAGAGGCAGGGCGCTGGTTGAACGGAGCGGGGGAAGGGAAGGGCAGGGAAGGCTCACAGGTGGGAGACGTCGGTGTTGGCGAGCATGCGGGCGATGTTGGCGGCC
Source organism: Otatea glauca (assembly GCA_036346275.1). NCBI lineage: Eukaryota > Viridiplantae > Streptophyta > Magnoliopsida > Poales > Poaceae > Otatea > Otatea glauca. Next base: position 55,310,871 of record CM070723.1, read on the forward strand.
TGCATGATCATGTCGGGGCGGTCGGGGACGGCGAGGGGCTCGTGGTCGTCGAGGAGGCCGGCGTCGAGCGTGGCGGGGAGGGTGGGGAGCGGCAGCGCGCCGGCGATCTCGGAGTGGACGGTGTTGGGCAGGCGGCAAGCGCGCTCGAAGGCGCCCCTGCAGGAGTCCATGGGCATGGGGCCCCGGCGGGCGGAACCCTAGATGCGGGGAGGAGGAGGGGATTCGAACTGCGAATTGGGAGGAGGATTTGATTTGTAGCGCTCAGCTGCCTCAGCGGAAGCATTTACTAATTTGGCAAGTTAAGTCGGGTCGGACTCGGGGACGACGAATCAATCTTGTGAGGACGGATCTGGACAGGGAGACGACAACACATGGTTGGCTTGGCTTGGCTGCCTCTCCTCTCCTCTGGGTCTGGGCTTCAAGAACTGAAAAACCAAAAAACTTTTTTGTTTCAAATGTTGAGTGCGCTTGCCTTGCCCTTGCGTCGTTGCGTTGGGCTCTACGTCTCTTTTTTTTTTCCTTGGGCTTCAAAAGCAGCCCCGTAAATTAATTTCCAAGCGTGTGCGAAGTTGTACTTAAAAAAACTATGAATAATTCATACTATACCACTATAAAAATTTGTTATGTATCATTGAGAAAACGAGTAGTATTTTTTGAAATGTCAATGAATAGAGCTGTATAGCATAAATTATCCCAAAAAAACTAAAGCTAGGGTTTACATTACCGAACTGAGCTCAAAAATCGACCCCTAACAGTATCGATTTTCATCAAATATCGGTAGAAACCGAACGAAATTCAAAGACAAACTTTTTGAACTCAACGGTCAAATAGTGGCAAAAAAATCGAAAACCAATCGATTTTACCGATTTTTGGCCGATGTTTACGAATTTTCGACCGGTTTACATCGAAAATCGGCACACTCGGCGGAAATTAGAAAACAAAATCAAGAAAATTTGAAAAAAAACAATTGCAGAAAATGATAGAAAATTTTTAAGAACCCGGTAAAGACCCAAAAAATCAAGAAAAATACTATAAATATATAAAAAAAATACTAGCATGACTTTTCTTATAAGACAACGTCAAGTTGTAAAGTACACATTTGCAATAATAGCACAACTATGGAAAAATTTCGGTACGACCTTTACTATATTTTTAGACAATCTTAAATTGTAAAATAGGCATTTAGCAATAATATCTCAACAAGTAACATTTCATTTAAATACCATTCACAAATCAATTCAACAAGTCCACAGCTCAATGTCCATGGCATATTACATTTGAAATCAATATTTCTCACCGAAAATTAATGTCCTTCTCATTAGCATCACCCATGTACTAGTGGAGGATCAAGGACTTTCAAAATGGGTGTTTAGAGTTACAAAAATATTGTTTAATGTAAAATATAAAGGGTCCCTAAATAGCAAAAATACAAAGTACAAATTATTCTTACTAGAGACAACGCATGAAATAATTTAGATATTTGAGGATTAGGGATTTAAAATCTACATGCTTCCTCTTTATTTTTAATGTTCTCATGCTATATTTCAAAACTCACGATTCACCGTTACAAATTAACATAACGCTAATAGATTTGCGAATTGGGGATTTCTGATTAGAGAATCAAGAATAAAATTCATCTGTGTGGTTACCAATGCGTAATACTCAGTTGATGTTGATTGTTTTAGCACCACTTTCTACATTGCCGGGTGTTGCCGTCCTGGCCCGCTGATCAGCGTGCCCATAGGGTTGCCCTGCAACATGCCACATCATGCTCTTTGCTCCGCCGAAGCTGGTGTCACACCCTCTATTCCCGAATCAGTGCTCGCTGCGGCCACAGGAGTCAGAGCTACCTTGCGCCGCTCCTTGTACCGCCACCTGCCCTGCAGCCTCCGCTCGTTCGCTAGTGTCGGTGCTTGTCCGCTGCCTTGCTCCCTGACAACTTGCTCCTGCCTAATGGCCTTCATCCGTCATTACCGGGTTGTCGCCTGCTGCCTACACCGCCGTGCGGAATGGAGAGGGAGAGGGAGTTGGGCTTGAAAAATGGAGGAAGACTAGACCTTGAGCGATTGGGCCGTGTAGGAAAGATTATGAGATAGAGTGGGTGGGACAGACTGAAATAGACTTTGAGGTTGAAATAAGTATGTTTTTTAGCACACTTCCTAAGGCCCTGTTTGTTTTTGCTTTTGATTATGGATTCTAACCCCAAAAGCAGAATAAAAAACAAACAAGCGATTTTAGGAATCGATTCTCACAATCCAGCCCACCCATATTGAAGGGATACGGGTAGGCTACACTAGCACATAATTAAAATTTCTACCTCGTAAACCAGAAAGCCACGCAAGTAAATGATCATGGATCGTTACCACTAGACGCGCAGTGCAGCGGAAGGAAGTTGATGCAGCCCGAATCAATGAACTGTGTGTCCGGTTGCAGTAGTCGATCTTCCTCGTGCGGTGGACGATCCTCCTCGCGCGATGGTCAATCGTCCCGATCAGTGTCGCAGTAGCAGCAACACCTCTACTGGCGTCCACACATTCGGGAAAAGAACATCGTGCGTCGGTGTGTCAGCACCAGCGCGGGAAGGCTCAAGTAGAGACAACTAGGGTTTCGGTGCCCTCTCACATATCAATTGCAACCACGAACTCCCTTTATATAGCCGTCCCCTCCCCTGCGGTGGAACCCTACATTAGGGCCCAACTGAAGGACAAAGCCCACTTGGCCCATTAGTGACGGATCCAATCCATACCACTATATTCCAACCCATTAAGTGTGTGACCCTGTAGGTTCATATATATTTGGACACGACTCGAAAACACCTTTCCGATCGATAATTGACAGCGGTACCTAGCAGTACATATCGATTCCCAAATATCCATAAAGCATCGGACGAACCTACTATAATGTGATAATGTCATATTCCCTTTGCTTCACGATATCAGATCAAACTCAAGGCGAGAGTCGTGTCATCCTATGACAGCTCGATCTCTTCACTCATACCGTAGTGGAATAATTTATCTGGATTGACTCTCAATCACATCCGGCATGGCTATGCACTTACTTAATCTATCTACCTCGAGGGGTCCAGAAATATCTCTCTGTTATATAAGAGGAGCAAATTCCATCTTGATCATTCATGTACCTCAGCATGTTTCATAGTAAACCTGAAAGCTTCCTTTATAACTAACTGGTTAAAGAGTAGCATTTGATAGCTCCTAAGTAAATCATTACACATCTAGAAAACCAATGACGATCTCAGGTCTAAGGAACATACATACACTATGCATGAGACCAACTGATGACACATAAGGTCTATCCAATGCATGTTCTCTAACATGTGTCCATATTATTGATTAGATATCTCCATATCTCTATGACCCGTGAAACATGGTCATCAATCAATACATGTGCTGATCTATGAAACATAACCGTCCTATATTATGATAATCGATCAGGGATAACTTGAATAATATCAATATATGAAAAAAGTTGCACGAACAAGTCACTTACTTGTTGATTAATCTAATCGATGTTTATTCAAAGGACAAACAATTATATTGTTCCATAAACATAAGGCGTGATACAATCATCTCTACGATCGCCTCAAGGGCATATCACCAACACATATATACTAGAATTCACAATCCACTTCATATGTGCTTTTGGATTCTAGCTTTTGGAGAATCAGTTTCTCTACAACCACAATCTAGAATCAGTTTTTAGAGAATCCAAAGCAGAAACAAATAGGCCCTAAGTATATACACTTAATTTACTTAATAAATACTAGATTTTTTGTTAATTTTTTTGGGTGTACAACTGTACACCCTTGTCCCTATGTGGATCCGCCACTGCCATGTACTCTGAAACTGCACTTCTTCTCTGCGAGGAATCTTCAGCTGCTGCTTCCTTTCTGAGTCTCTCGTCCCTCTTTCCCTTCTTATTATCCTTCGTTCTATCTAGGTCACGCTGAAAGTACTCGCGAACTTCCGGAGGAACTCGATTGCAGTGGATGACATTCATACTATGCCCTGCCAAGTGATGCTTCAGTCGGGTTGCATCGCCTCCTTTCTTCTCTTTTGTGATAGTATTTGCATCGAAATCTGGTCCCCGGTTTGCCGCCGTGCTCCTACACAATATTGACATGGTCTACCATCTGCTAATAGAAAACAACAGGAAGTAAACGTGCATGTTCAGAGGAAGTGCTAGCCTAAGAAGATATATACATGTACTATTACAATCATGATTTGCATGCATATTCAGGGCCTGTTTGTTTTTGTTGTAGATTTTTTAAAAGCTAATTTTGAATTGTGGTTGTAAAGAAGCTGATTCTAGATTCTAGATTTTAGGATGGTAGTTGGTGGATAATTATTTGGATTTTTTAGTGACATTCTCATATTTGTATTCCTCATAATCCATAGAAGTACATATGAAGTGGAATATGAATTCTAGTGTATATGGGTGAGCTAGATTATGAGAATCGATTTCTTAGAATCGGGTTGTTTGTTTTTTATTTAGCTTTTAGGGCCAAAATCTAGAATCCACAGCAAAAACAAACAGACCCTCAGAATACATAGATATATACATGTACAGAAGATATATACATGTGGTAGCCTAAGAAGATATATACATGTACAGCAAGAGTACATTCATGATTTATATGCACAAGCCACAAACCATGCCTAACAAGGAAGTCTTGTCAGCAGAAACAGACATCACAGAATGATATCCCCAAAAGGTATATCATACACGCAAAGCAAAAAGGAACATGTAGGCATACAACTTGGTTGATATCTATATTAAGTATGGGCATGATGGTCACAAGCATCATCATTAGACTGTGTTAATAGCTCCCAACCATCTCAGGCATACATTTACACTGAAAAATACCACATTAATAGCTCCCAAACATCTCAGGCATACATTTACACTGAAAAATACCTCATTTGAGACAAAAGTTGGAAATTTCAGGCCACTTGAGTAGCTTCAGGCATATGAAGCGAAAATTGACCTTATTGAACCGAAAATCGATGGCAAATCTAGAAAATTGACTTCGTCGTTGCAAACTACGCGCCTATCGATTTTTGGTACGAGGAAATGAATATCGAAGCTTACCGACCAAAAATCGAGATCCGGCGACGAGATGTTGGCCGACGGTGGGCGGATCTTGTCGGCGGCGACAGGGAGGTGTTGAAGTCAACGAGAGGAGTGTCGGGACTAGGTACTTTGCTATCGAAAACTCCTAGAAGCTAGTTAAAAAGGTGGGAGACTCATGGTGGGCCTGACCGGGCTATTGGGCCCAAATGGCTGTGGGTTGCAGCCTGCTCGGGTTTTCCTTTTTTTCCCTTTTCTATTATATATATTCGTTTTTGCTCAAAAAAGTCACACAAATTCGGTTTTTAAAAAAAATTATGGCAAATGTCAAAAAAACTATTAATACTAATTTTAGAGAACTTTTGGATAATTTTTTTTCAATTTTTCTGAATTTTTTGAATTTGAACTTGAATTTGACCAGTTTATCGATCGGCTCCGTTTCTCAAGCTGGACCGATACGATCGAAAATCATGATTTTTGTTGATATTTCAAACCCTGGCTAAGGCTATAACCAGGCACATTCAAAACATATACCATCATCAGCGAAAGTATTTTACTCCCGTGACTGACTGGAGTTAAAATATATAACTTCACCATCTCAAAATACATAGGCCCAGTCACCAACCATTTAAGCAGCATGGAAGGTACTTTCAGTACAACATAATTTTTGGAGTATACTTAGTGATTGCTTGTCTATATAGGATTGTAAAATTACCTTAGACTTAGCTTGTTGGTGTACTTAGCGAAACCTAGACTTTTTAGATCTTAATTGTTAAAATTCTCGATTCTAGTATTACTTGATCATCTATTGCAATTAGAGCCAAAGAATTTTAAAAACCTCCTATTCACTTCGCTCTAGCCTGTTATCCTTGATCCTACAGTGGGATGCCATGCAGTGATAGTCGTGACTTGAGATGACCTGTTCTAACTTCGATGTGTTAACCATCTCGATGAATGACCTGACGAATGGCAAAAGGTAATGTTCGAACTCGTGGCGGCCTTCAAGAGTTCAAGGCCTTTTTGGTCTTTGAAAAACATAGAAGCACTAGAACACAATTATCTAGCCATGCTTCATTGAAAGTTCTAGAGCAAGATATTTAGGATGAACTTTATATGAATAAGATATTTTATATCAATAGTGTGGATCTTGCTATGTGGCAAGAATCCAACAGTAGCTTATATCTATAAAAGGGGTGTTATACTTCGCTCCTTAGCATAAGCCACTACGAGCATAAGGGCATGCTAGAAGGCTGGGTAAAGTAGAGGTGTGACTGCTAGGTTAGTATGTGCACTATTGTAATTTTGTTTGTGTTAATAATATAGTATTTTATAACTATAATTCTCATATACCAAAAGACATTAGTTCTCCTAGTCAACAATTATTTTATTTGTAAAGTAGGACTCTAACCTGCACCTTTGAGCCTAATAAAGTTCTATACTTTAACAAGCGGAAGGTGAATTTCTCGTTCAACTAGTATAGTGTAATGAAACTTAAATGCAATGGGCCATACAAAAACAACAAGAAGTATAGATTTTGCTAACAACTTTGTTGTGTTAATAGTATAGTCCAAACCCTAAGTATAGTGGTCAAAGTCCCTGCTAAAGATAGTATTAATTGGTACAATTTCATATATTCTAGGACCTAGGAACAAGATAGTTTGCATTTATCCTGCGCACAATCAACAGATGCTCTTATGGATTTTTTTATAGAAAATGCTCTTGTGGAATTAGGCAGCTTTACTTCCACCACCTAGCTGTAAACAATACCAGCCACACGCAGTAGTGTGTTGTGCCATTGCATTTGATCGATGAGAAAAATGTGTCCCTTTTTTATTTCAGACCAAAAGATGTGAAATTTTTATATTGTTCTATCTAACCAAGTCCATTAAACTAGTATACAATTGTGAGCAGAGATGGGAATTTTCTAGACTAGGATGGGCACACCTGCGACGATGATGCAGAGGCGTGATGGGGCAGCCACCTTGAGAAGATGTTGCCCTCTCCATCGCCACCGCCAACCTTTGCGCCCACACCCACCGCCGAAAGAATTACTAGCAAGAGGAAATCGCACCATGGTATTATCAGGATGAACTGAGGTGCGTCCATTCTTCACCCATCGCTGTAAGGTCTAACCATTCAGACAAGCCAAGCAAGCAGATAGTTTACGATGCTCCACTGGCTAATTAATACTACTCCCCTCGAGATAATCCTGACAACATACGTATTCTAATCCTCACATCACTGACATATGCATGAGGTCCTTCCTCACGCATACTCTAGCTTTTGGTGCATACAATTTGACAGTTTTTTAGAGCACAATTTGACAATTAATCCTTACCGTATTTGTTAGGTAAATCAAAACTACTCAATACTGCACAGATATCAAGGATTGTGCAACGGTCAAGATACTAGTCCTACGTCAACTGGGGTGGATCAAAGACAACATTTCAACTCGAACGCACTCAAACCCAGAGTTTGAAATCTCGTTTTCGGTCTTAGAGTGGGCAAAATCCATTTATATTGTCTACCATTGGTTACCAATTATTTATTATCCTTTCATCCATATCGTTTGAATTTATTTATTTTATTTGAATTCAAGTTATTGCTTTCAGCAAAAGACCATATGACTATCCTTTGTCAAACTTTACATGAATATATTTGCATCATATCTTTACGGCTTGCTAAATACTTTTTTTGTACTCATGGCTATACATCTTTATTGATGAGTTGCTGAAGAAGGACCAGGGAATACAGAATTTTACGAGGATGAGTACTATAAAGACTACGTGAACTAGGAAAGTGTTTCCCTAGTCGACTGCATGTGGCATGTTGAATGGTCCAAGTTATCTTATTTTCACTATAATAGTTTATTTGTTTATTTAGCCCTTAAGGCATAGCTGTGTATTCTTGACTATAAGGTTTGTTGCTCTATTTAATAATAATTGCTACTCTCTTAGTTAATTCATTGAATAGAATGACATTTTATCTATATTACCACTGTGTGTACTAGTGTGATCCTGAACTAGTATAGTATACAGAGTTTCGGATTCGTAAATCCGGGTCCCGACAGATGCCTTCCAAATTTTCTCCTTTGTCCTTGCCTTTTAGGTATAAGCTTGTGAAAGTTGTGACATATGGTTGATTTCTTTTTAACCCCATCAAATGTTTAAGCCTTGAGCATTTATTTGTTGCAGTGTTGGAAGCAAGGCACGCTTTGTAAAATGGAAAGATGGAAGCATGCAGCTGCTGATTGGCAATGAAGTTCTTGATATATCTGTACATGAAGCGAATCATGATCAGTCCCATCTGTTTCTGAGGAATGGGAAGGTATACCAGTTCTTATCAGCATGTTGACAACGTTTCCTATTGCCTTTTTGTTCATGCAAACTCTCACCATCATCCGCGATTAAGTTTCTCTAATCTGATCAATTTTTAATTGTAATGCAGGGAGTTCTACAATCACAAGGAAGGCTTGTACGGAAGATGAGATTTATGCCATCTTCCTTGTCTTCCAAGTTGTATCACTTATTAACTGCTCTTGTTGATTCTCAGAATAAGAAAACGGTTAAGATGCAAAAATGGTTTGATGCTAAGGATCCTGTGAGAGTGAAGCACGAAAAAGAAAGGGTACCCAAAATTACAACACTTAGTTGACTGGATGTATTTGTTCAACTAGAAATCTATACGCGGCGTGCCACGCTGCGGGCGCCGCTCTCCACGTGAGAAAATCGAGAATTTTGTTTTTTCGAAAAAATGGCTTAAACGTAATGGTAAAAAAACGGGAAAAAATGCATGTTTTTTCCAGGGAAAAGGATCCCAATGGTGTTTTCCCCGAAAAAGGATCTAAACGTAATTTTGATTTTATGGAAAAGGACCCGAGCGCAAGCCTTAAAAATACATAAAGGACCTAAATATAATATATATTTTTTTTCGGGAAAAAGGACCTAATCATTTTTCCCCGAAAAAGGACCCGAATATAATTTTTTTTCTTCTGAAAAAGGACCTAATCGTAAATATTTTTTTCGGCTCGACTCGCGGCTTGAACCGAGCCGGCTCGAGCCGCCACGTGGGGGTGCTCCCCATCCAGGAAGTCTTCAGGCTTTAGTAGAAGGGATTATGACGTGTATGACTTGTGTTTGTCCAATGTAGCTGCTTAAGCTAAGGTTCGTAGGTCAGATATAACATGACTTGTGTCGTGTTAAACTTTTTCTTTTCATTTATTTCTCTTGGTGATAGCCATAGGACTTGACATATCCTCTACATTTATAATATTTTCCTAAGAGAATAGGAACTGGATGCAAGGAATACTTGCTACAATAGAGTAATCAACAAGGTAAGCAGTTTCTGTGGACATGCAAACTTCAAATTGAACATAATATGATTTGATATCTATAAAATTAAGAGATATATTTGAGCAGATATCAAATCCTACTGCTGAATAAGAGGATAGAAAAAGAACAGGAAAACTAGTACCTTCTAAGAAATGCTACTAGTGGAGTACTCAAGGATGGCATTCTCCATGAAACTATTGAGATTCAAATCCGAATATGCTCTAACCTTTACTGGACAAGAATGTTTGGGTGGATAACAAATCTGTATCACTATATAAATATGACTGAAAGGTGCTCTAAGAGTAGGGCAATCAACAATCAAGGTAGTTTCCTTGGAAATGCAAATATTGAATACTTTTAGCTATAATTAATTGGTAAATGGGCAATTCTCAAGGGTCTGCAAACGTTACACATACATACATGCAACGTTGGGATGTCGGTTATAATCTCGTGAAGGATAAAGAGCATGTTTTTACCATATTCAGCCTACAAATAAATTAAGCTTTCCTCATTGGCAAAACATTTGGATGAGTCCCACAGGTTTGTTGCGTCCTCCCCTTTTTCTTTCATGTGGAGAGGATGAGCTGTAACTAGTAAGGTTAGAAACTTATGGTTGTTCCTATTGATATCCATGTGCCTTACAGAGCTCTTACTTTCCAACAAGCATGTAATCTGTATTCGGTAAATTCTCTTCATGAACATTCAATTTATCATACCTGTTTCTTTCGGTGCATAAGCCAGCATTAATAAACCTGCTGTTTGTGGATTTTGAGCTCGATTGCTTCTGAAGTTTAACTCACGTTTTCTTGATTAATTCACAAAGTTTCAGCCTAAGTAGTAAATACTATAAGGGTAGAAAAATTCTTTACGTGATTTGATTGGTAATGTGATAATTATGGTGCATAGCATTAGTAAGACGCTTCAGTCAACATTCCAAAAAAAAAATCACATCAAGTGAAGTTGCCATTTATGAAGGCACAACAATAATATGTTTGACATGTGCATTTGGTGAAGGCATAAAATCATTTTCCCTCCTGATCTGTTTTCCCTCTTTGTTCAAAACTGATTTCATATGCATTTTGAGTGAAGTTTGTCCTTTTTCACTGACACAGTAATTATGCAGGCTGAGGGCCAAAATATTCGAGCCCACTCAATTCTTCAACGCAAAAGAGATAAGGTGAACCGCAAGTACACACAATCTGTCAGGCAAAGACGGCAGCTTTCTCCAGGGTTTTCGGAAGATGCGTTGGATGAGGTGGGTATCTTATCATTTCTCTTCTTTTTGGCAGTAAAGAAGGTCATGGTACAATTAGCTATTGCCAATTTGCCATGCATGTATACAGTGATAAAATTAACGATAAATGATATTTAGTATAGACACAAATAATCATCCAAATCTAGGTGTAGGACCACTTTTGATTGTCCCAGCTCTTGCTGCAGCAATGGCAGTCCTGTTTTCTTGATCTTCATGGTCAAGGAAGTATAGCGCTCCACCAAAAAAAAAGAACGAAAAAAGAAAAAATATATATGGAAGTTGTGGTGAAAATTTTACAATGTGTTGTTCAGGCTGTTGATATTTTTTAGATGCATGGTTTCAAGAAGGTGTGTGTAATAACGTAATGACATGCAAAATTTGCTTGTCTTATTAATTCACATGTCCATGTAAGCAAGCATACTAAAAAAAGGATACTTCTTACCATTCTTGTTGAATTCTGTCTAGTCACTGGGTTCAAATATATATATATATACACTTCTAATTACGACTTAGTGGCGGCGGTCCGTTCTCCATACCCTCTCTTTCCTTCTATTCGCTTAGCCCACCCCCACCTCCCTTTCCTTCTGTTCACTCAACCCGTTCCCCACCCGATCCGGATTCTCTCTATTTTATGGAAATATTACTGATCACATCTCCTTAAAATTGAAGGATTTTATTCATATCTCTTATAAATGAAAGAGTTTCCCCATCGTATCCCGCTTGGATGGAATGACATACTCACCATATCCCATAACATGAAAATCCTATTTCATTGTATCTCATTCGGATGGAAATGTAGAGATTAAAAGGCAAGAATTGCATAATCAAATCACGTGCCAATCCCGGAGATCACAAGGCACCGTATCATAGAGGCTGAGCACTCACACGCCTGGCTGTCCTCTCCTCCACCTATAAAAGTCCACTTTCATCTCCATCATAGAGGACATACGAAGAGACGCAGGAAGAGACAGGAGAGGAAGGCTCATACACACAGGAGAAAGAGAGAAAAAAGCAATACAAAAGATTCAAGATGGCGCAAGAAACGATATGGAAGGAGGCCATGGTCATGACTCCTTCTCTCTCTTTTTTAAGATAGCTAAAGCTATGATTAAATTATAAGGATAGAAAACAAAATTTAAAGTTACAAGATGCAGAAGACTGCACTCGATACAAAAAGAGAGGAGAAAAAAAAGAAAAAAGATCAAATTCTTTAAAATTGCCGTTGTACTATCATGTTGAGGCCTTTTAAAATTATACTAGCATGAATGATTAACTGATAATTTGAAGCACTCTTAAGTAGCTAACAAGTTCGCTTCATACATGTCTTTCTCATCAACCAACTTGAAAATTGCTTTGAAAAACTTTTCTTAGTAAGGTTGTGTTTGAGAATTTTCGTAGCAACGCACCGGCACTTAACTAGTATATATATATATATATATATATATATATATATATATATATTTTCTTTATTTGCAAGCAACCATTTTAGCTAGCTACCATATGCACATGCCACATCAACATATCGTTCTCTTATACTAAAGCCGAGATCATTCGTTATGCCGCATCATCAAGTTAACAATGGCCGTTGGATCGACTACACCGGCCCCATCCAACCATCAAACATTTTTGGGCTTAGGTAGGGTATGGACTTGACTTGGGTAGGGTATGGGCTGGGTTGGGCTTGATAGGGTATGGTGGGAATTTGGGTTTTGACTGGGCTTGGGTAGGGTATGGGCTATGTTGGGCTTGGATATGGTAGGGCCTGACTTGGGTTTAGACCAAGTTTGAGTTCGGTATCGGATATGTAGGGTATAAGCTGCACTTGGGTTTAGAATGGGCTTGGATTAGGATAGGCTTAGGGTGGGCTTGGGTTGGGACATATTAAGCTGGAATTGAACTAGCATATTATCCTAATAATATATTTTCCAACATATATTGAGCTTGATACCAGGCTGAACCTAGGTAAGGCTGATCGGGCAAGGTTAGGATGGGCTTAGGTTGGGCATGGGTTGGGCTATATTAAGCTAGCTTGAGCTAGCATATTCTCTTAATAATATATTTTCTAACATATATTGAGATCGATACCAGGCCGAACCCAGGTAGGGCTGACTAGGCAAGGTTAGGATGTGCTTAGGGCCTGTTTGGGGGTTGTGGTTGGACTGAAAAGCTACTTTTGGCTTGCTAGGCTGTAAAACAGTTATAGCTGGCGGCTGTAGTTTTTTCTTGAGAGGCCGTTTGGCAAACTAGCTTTTGTGTTGGTTGCTATAGCTGTGCAAAGGGGAGAAGGTGGCGGCCGAGAGGGGAGGGGGTGTCGACCAGCGGCGACCGGGTGGGGAGAAGGCGACGACCGGGCGGGCGATTGGGCCGGGAGGAGGCGACGACTGCACATGGAGGCGGCGGCTCAGGAGGAGGCAGCGCTCGGGCGGGGAGGAGGCAGCGACAGGCGGGTGACCAGGCTAGGAGGAGGCGACTCGGAAGAAGGCAGCGCTCGGGGGGGGAGGAGGTAGCGCTCGGGCAGGGAGGAGGCGGTGACCTAGCTGGGGAGGAGGTGGCGATCGGGCGAGGAAGAGGTGATTCGGGAGGAGTCGGCGACCTGGCGAGTGACCGGGCTGGGAAGGAGGCGACGACCGGATGGGGAGGAGGCAGCTCGGGAGGAGGCGGCGATCGGGAGGAGGAGGAGGCGCTCGGGAGGAGGTGGAGATGCTAGAGAGGAGGAGGAGGAGGCACTCGGGAGGAGAAGCCACAACCCACAGCCGTGAAGCACCTCCCCACTAGTTGCAGCTTTTTGGCTGCTTTTGTTGTGGCTGAGCTATGCATCCGGCCTGTTTGGGGGGCTTGCCCCTTAGATTGGGCTTGGGTTGCGCCATATTAAGCTGGGCTTAAGCTAGCATGTTATCTTGACAATATATTTCCCAACATATGTTGAGCTAGATATTGGACTAAAACCTCTCTGGGCTAATTAGGTTTTGACTAGGTTTGGGTTAGGACGGTTTTAGGTAGTTAAGTTCAGAGGCAGAGGCAGGGGGTCTTGGTGGGGCTTCAGCCCCCTGGCCCACCACGAGAAAAACCCCCAGGCCCACAGAGCAGCACGCAACAGCAGTTTGTTTTCAAAAATAAACATGGAAAATATCTTACAACGTTTTTAGAACATGAAAACTCGTAAATGTCAACTATCACCTCTTTTGAAGCAATGAAAGGTAATTTTTTTCACCTTGCATATTTACATATTAATACTATATTACATGCATTAAAATTTCAACTATAATATGTCGGCTTGATAGTTTTTATATTTAGTACATGTACTTGTGTTCAGCTCCCCTCTTGAATGAATCTTAGCTCCGCCACTGGTTAAGTTGGATTTGAAGTAGCATGTTCTCTCGATAATATCTACAAATAAATTTTTTTTATCTTTTCTTATTTTGACAGTAATACTTTTACGCACCATTTCCTTTCTTACACCTTCGAAAACATACTGAAATTTCTGCTATATGCCCGTTGCAACGCACGGGTCCAATGCTAGTATTTCTTTTACCTGTAAATCATAGGTGTAGTGTGAACTTGTCTAAGCATACTCTAGGCTTGTCTTAACTCGTAAGTTATGTTGGCAGTTTACTTTTGTATGAGATTTATTTCATGCTTCGCTAGATTAATTAACTCTTGGTGTACATTGTGTAATGGATTATGGATACATCTGCAGATTCAGGCTAGATGTGTAATTTTATTGTACTGTTGTAGCTCTTGTTTTCCTGAAATTTAGAGGCACATGTTCAGTAGCTGTTCGGTAGATAGTAAGGGCCTGTTTGTTTCAGCTTTGGATTCTCTAAAAGCTGATTCTGGATTGTGGTTTTTGAGAAGGTGATTCTCCAAAAGCTAGAATCCAAAAGCACATATAAAATGGATTGTGGATTCTAGTGTATATGAGTGGGGTGGATTGTCAGAATCGGATTCTAGAATCAGGCTGTTTGTTTCTGATTCTGCTTTTGGAACTAGAATCCAGAATCAAAAGCTAAAACAAACAGACCCTAAGTGTTGTGCTAGTTTGAAACTTGTCCAAATAATTTTTTGATTGTAGATGATTGTATTTATGAGCTCTAGAGACGCCGCGCTTGTGTTGGGACATTATTGTTATGCTGTGTCTATCTGTCACCAGCTCCATTGTTTTGTAGTAGCCTAATGTGCCAAGAACTTATTCAATAGTCATTTTTGGCAGGATGAGGAGCTTGACAATCACTACAGTTCTCGCCGAATGCCGTCTCGTAGTCGTTTTGAGGATGAATTGGAGGCTGAAGCACTAGCTGAGAGGCGTATAATCTATGCAAAGAAGGTGAGCAACTGAGCAAAAACACTTTCTCATTTTAACCAAGATAGTAATGTTCATACTTACCTATATCCTGTGCACAATTTCAGTCGAATATGAGCAGAAATGTTCCTCGCAAACCATCCTTAATTTCCTCCTGCTCGCTCACCAAGGCGTCAGGCCAACGAATACTCTGATAGTGAAAGGGAGGAGTCGGAGTATGAAACTGAAGGCGAGGATATTGAGCACTCGCCTACCAATGGAAGATTGGAAGGGAAGATGAGCTGGATGAGGAGGATGAATATGAGGAAGACATGGAAGAAGGAGAAGCTATGTCGGATGAAGAAATCGAGGTAAGATGTCATGGCCTCAAACTCCACCTTTTTTTCTTTTTCGCAGAGTAAGCAGTGCGATGCTTCTTAGTAAGCCTGCTAATTTTTCAAGGAGTTGGGTTTTCTCATTGGCAAAAACTACTAGCTGCAGATGAGGACAAGATTGCCAGTAACTTGGACACTGCTAATATGACCTATTTGAATTGCAGTTTAAAAGGCACACTTTGTCGATACATTTTCGTTCGGTAATCCTGCATCATTTGTTACTGCGATTTCCATTTGGCTGCTCTTTCTATGCATGGCTGAAAAGGAATTCAGAATTCTGATACATAATTGCAACCTTGGAAGGAGAACATGCTGTAGTCACTCAAAGGCGCAAGGAGGTCGACTCCGACGACGATTCGCCGCCGAGAAAACAGCAGTCTGTTCGTCGTAGTAGGAAGGCTGTCGTTTTTGATAGTGACGACGAGCGAACGAGAAAAAAAAATGCAAACTTGTTAACATAGCATACAACGTTGCGTTATTTTGTTTTTTTAGTATTGTCTAGAAACGAGGAGGCTGTCAATTAAGAGCATTGCTTCAATGTTTTCCCTTCCAATACAAGTTGTATAAATTTTAAAGCAAACGAAGGGGTAAGTAATCACCATTTACCATTTATTCATGATTTAATATTTGTGCAGCTGTCAAAAGGAAAAACATGGAAGCACCTCTCGTCAATTAATTGTTCTCAGATAGGGGGAGAAAAGAACAAAGGACCATGCTAATGTGCTGCCAGTTTTTAATTCTCTGATAACATAATAGAAGTGATAAGCGTTGGTGATGCATCAATATTGCTGTATCAATATTGCTGATGCAAATTCGTTTTGAGAATTATTACTAGGAAACAACATGGAGGTTCACCATTCAACTAGGAAGACCGAAGACCGGGGGGTCATGACAGACACGTCCACGTCAGCGCGCGCGCACCACAAATGTCGTCCTCTACTGTCCTGTCACCTCACGATGGCGTCTTGGTTGCCAGCTTGTCCGCCTAGAGATTCGTGCATTCACGAATATTGAGGCGAGGTGAACGGTGGGAATGGGCTCTGTGAGGGTGTGGTGTACAGACTTGGCTTGGTCTACAAAGGTGGCTCTCCCTTGGCCTTGGACGCGCACGCGGCTTTGACACGTCTGATCGAGTCGGACTGACACCTCTCAGTTCATCCGAACTAGTTGCTCTCCAAACCCGCGCATTGATAGCGTGGTCAACAAAAGCAGCGCTTTAAACGAATCGAAAAGAGAAAGAAATTTTTTTTGAGAATTTTCTTTAAAAAAACAAAAGTACTGTACAAAATGGTGCTGTACTATGACACCGTAGAAACTACAGTGCCACGAGCCACCTGGCGGGATGGCGTTGACCTCTCCGAGATTAAAGCTGTATATAGATAACGCCGACTCGATCGCCTTGACGTCTCGTGGCAACTTACATGTAGTGATCGGATCCTGTGGGGTCTCGTTCAAGAAGATATACATGTACATACGCTAGCCACCATGGCGCGCACACCGTATAAATACACACACTAACGTGTTTCCTAAGCACACATCTAGATAGATAAAAGTTGAGAATAAATCTGCAACCTTACAAGATTTCTACTGAAACATATTTGTATGTGTATAATAGGTAAGCAATCAGATGTACTCGTTAGGACTCTTTTCAAAATGAAGATCTAATAAAATGCATGATTCTAGATAGGTTAGAAGGCGGCGTATATAGTGAAGGCGTATATAGTGAAAGCTAGCATATGATGAAATATTGAAGTTAGCCAAATAGAGGCATTGGATCAGTCTCAAATGATTCAGATCCAGGTGGCATCCAACCTGCTCCACTTAAACATGTTTTTACATATATCCTTTACCAAAATTACAAAAAAAATTCTGGTTTTCTACGGTTTCGAGAGCGAGTTTAGACGTGGAATTTTGTAATTTTTCTAGGAAGATATATGTAAAAATGTGTTTAAGTGAAGGAGATGTGATTCCGTCCCTCTAAACTATTCGAGATGGATTTAATGTCTAGGTTTACTTACTTTTATCATTTCACCATATACGCTGCCTTGTTGAAGGAGCAAATCTTCGCAGCTTAACCTCCAATAATCGACACTAGTATTCTCGAAAAAAAAAACACTACACTACACTGTTATACTAACTAGATAGTGCATTCAAAGCCCACGGGGACAATGGCCGAAGCTAACATGTTTCATTAATTAATGTGACAATGAACAAGGAATTCTCGTGCCTTCCCTTGAATGTCATATGCTTTAATGTGTAGTTTAAAGAATAATCATGCTGCCTAGCCAATTTAGACCTGGGCATTGGGTCTGGCCGTCACGGTACGAGCCCGATAGACTATGGGTCTAAACCATGCCATGTCACTTATAGCTTAGCTAGCCAGCTGTGCCGTGCTAGGGCTAATCTGACTCACCTCTGGCAAGCCTAGGAACGACTCATTGGCACATTGTACCACCTTCGTGTCATGTCGACCCAGGTTCGATCTATTTGAACCGTTGCAGAGAAGAGGAAATGAGCTGAGATGAGCGAGACACCTACTGGCGTGGTCACGAAGATGGAGTGCAACCCATTTGAAGGCAAGGAAGGCGCTAGTGTCGGGGAAGAAGCACGCATGGTAGCTAAGACGGTGAGGGTCGTCGAGATCCGTCGCTGTCGCCATTCTCTTCCTCTCCAATCGTCGGTATCTTCTTCCTCGGGACGACCGACGAAGCTAGTGGCTCAATGCCGTAAAGTTGTATCCAGCAGTGGCGTGACCGAAGGCCGTTGGATTTGACACCGAGACGACATGGGACAACAGAGGAGGTGGCGGCGCGGGGAGGAAGTTGGGGTGGAGGAGGGTGAGAGGAGACGACAAAGGCGCAGGAGAGATGACGATTGCGCTAGATGGGTCATGGGAGAAGAGGAAGGGGAAAGGTAGTATTTGATGATGGGTTTGATCGCTGTGATGAGATAGTTGATAATAGACTGCACTGTAGATAAGATGTTTTTCATAAAAAGACTACATTCGTGCCATACCGATTCAAGTACGACCTAATCAATCACGTCGGACCGCCCAAGTATGATCCCGAAAGTATAATTAGGTTTTGAATCAATAGGAACATAGGGGGGACTGAATTGGAACGGTTGGCGTCGAAAAGCTACAAGCTAGTGAGATCGTGGTCTTCTCGGAGATAAGGGAAGGTGTTTGACATGGAGCCGAAAAAAATAGGTCCCAACTAATGTCAATGACAAAAGTTGCAGGCCTTAGGGTGGGGTGCTCTTTGAAGACAGACTATGGATACATTTGAAGACAGACGTTGGCGACTTCAACTCATAACATGCATCAACTTGACCAAACGAAGACTAACCAACCGAATTCACCAGCGAGTGTAATGCTTGCAACGGCATAATCGCGAAACCAACATGAATCTGCCAAAAAATAGAAACCAACGAAGAACACAACACAAACTTGGGCTAGTATCAGCTACGGCGATGAACAGAAAGCAACGGGGAAAGGGAAATATTGAGGAACTAGCAACCTGCCACGCCGCGGGCGCCGCTCTTCACACGAGAAAGTTGAGTTTTTTTCCGGAAAAAAGACTTAAAGGTAATGGTAAAAAAAAGCGGAAAAAATTTTATGTTTTTTTTTGGGAAGAAGGATCCGTGCGTTTTTTCCCCGCCGAAAAAGGACCTAAATGTAATTTTGATTCTGTGGAAAAGGACCCGAGCGCAAGCATTAAAAACGCATAAAGGACCTAAGTGCGATAATTTTTTTTTAAAAAAACGGACCTATTCGTAACGTAAAAAGACCTAAATGTAATTTTTATTTTGTGAAAAAGGACCCGAACGCAAGCCTCAAAAACGCATAAAGGGCCAAAGCGTAATATATATTCTTTATTTGGAAAGGAGGACCTGTTTGTAATTTTTTTTACCGATAAGGATCTGATTGTAATTTTTTTTCTTAAAAAAGACCTTTCCGTAAATAAAAAAAAGACTCATCCGTAAATATTTTTTCGGCTCACGGCTTGAGAGCCGAGCCGGTTCCAGAGACACGTGCATGCGCTCTCCTCCCAGAAACCTTCAAGGTATAGTAGGGTCATGATTAGACAGAACAGAAACTAATCAAGCATAGATTGCAGTTTACCCCATTCAATTTCATCTAATTACTTTCCAGTTCACTTGTCCCCACCATCAACCCGCATTCCATCTACAGCTCCACACACACTCAATTTTTACTCAGCTCCGGAGCCAGGACCTCGTCGGCGAATAGCCGGAGATGGCCGCGCATCGCCAGAGCACAGTTTACTCCACCACCACAGCCACCATGTTTGTCCTTTACCTGCTCATCGCTTCCTCCTCATCCTCTTCGCCATCCCAGGAGCAGGACAAGTCGGCGCTCCTCCAGCTCAAGAACGGCCTCTCCTCCAGGTCCGGTGACCTTCCCGACCGCTGGTCACCGGATTCCGGTGGCCACCACTGCACCTGGCTGGGGGTGGGCTGCGATGCGCGTTCTCGCGTCGTCGCCCTCTCTCTCCCACCGCGACTAGACCGGCTCCGCGCAGGGGAGTTACCACCGGCGGTGGCTCGCCTCATCGAGCTCAAAGTCCTCTCCTTGCCCTCCCACGAGCTCCGCGGAGAGATCCCTAGTGAAGTCTGGCGGCTGGAGCACCTACAGGTGCTCAACCTCTCGGGCAACTACCTCCGTGGCTCCCTGCCGGCCACCTTCCCCCAGGGGCTGCAAAGCTTGGACCTTTCCGGCAACCGGCTGTCCTGGAGAATATCGCCTGGGCTAGGGAGCTGCGCGGGGCTCCGGCGGCTGCTGCTGTCCTCCAATTCGTTGGATGGTTCCATTCCACAGCAGATTGGGAAGCTTGAAAAGCTGCGGATCTTGGAATTGTCCGGGAACAAGCTCACCGGCGTCGTTCCGATAGAGCTCCTGCATTGCAGGTCCCTTGTCAAGGTGGACCTCAGTAGAAATTTGCTTCATGGTCAAGTACCTTCCAGTCTCAAGGAGCTCAAGAACTTGAGGTTTCTCTCATTAGCAGGGAACAATTTCAGTGGTGAGATACCTTCCGGTCTGGGCCAGTCGAGGTCACTCAAGGTTCTAAATTTGTCCTCCAATTATCTATCAGGCGTGGTTCCCATTGATCTTGTGGCATTGAGAAATCATTGTGTTCTACTGCTTGACAACAATATGCTCTCTGGGAAGATACCTGCCCCTGCTACTGCTTCTGTGTCACCAATTCTGCTTGTTAATGTTTCCTCAGTGACAGGTGATAGTTCCGGTGTAAATCCATCTCCCCAGCCCAGTGAATTGTTTACAGTCTCCGCGCAATTCACAAGCATGCGAGTGCTGACTGAGGTGAATCCGGGCACACCGCCTGGTGGCAGCATTAGTGGTGATCGCTTGAGAACCATAGAGATTGTTTCCATAACTTTGGCGTCAGTCATTATCTTGGTTCTGTTTGCTGTGGTCATCCTGTACATGTGCACAAGGGAATGGACTCCGAAGCCGTCAAAACACACTTGCATTACAAGGGAAGTCAAGGTTTTTGAGGGTGTTGATGTTGGAGCCCCCCTAACTTACAAGACAGTTGTCCGTGCCACTGGAAATTTTAATGCAAACAACTGCATTGGTAGTGGCGGCTTTGGCGCGACATATAGAGCCGAGATTGCACCTGGAGTTCTGGTGGCAATAAAGAGGCTTGCTATTGGAAAGCAACAAGGTGACAAGCAGTTCAAAGCAGAAATTGAAACCCTTGGGCAGCGGTGCCGTCATCCTAATCTTGTCACTCTCATAGGGTTCCATATCGGTGACCCAGATACATTTCTAATATACAACTATTTGCCAGGTGGCAACCTGGAAAGGTTCATACAAGAGAGAACTAGGAGGCCAATCGATTGGAGAATGCTGCACAAAATTGCTCTGGATATTGCTCGTGCTCTTGCATACATGCATGATGAGTGTGTTCCCCGCATTCTGCACCGAGATGTTAAGCCAAGCAACATATTGCTTGACAATGAATACAATGCATATCTCTCTGATTTTGGATTAGCAAGACTTCTTTGGAACTCAGAAACTCATGCAACCACAGGTGTTGCTGGTACTTTTGGTTATGTGGCACCCGAATATGCAATGACATGTCGTGTGTCTGATAAGGCAGATGTTTATAGCTATGGAGTTGTGCTTTTTGAACTGATTTCGGATAAGAAAGCACTGGATCCATCATTTTCTCCATATGGAAATGGTTTCAACATCGTTGATTGGGCTTCTACCCTTATCAAAAAAGGCAGAGTTCGCGATTTCTTCATTGAGGGCTTGTGGGATGAGGCTCCACATGATGACCTGGTTGAGATCCTGAACCTGGGGGTCAAGTGTACACGGGAGGCTCTTGCTTCTAGGCCCACTATGAAGCATGTTGTTCGACGTTTAAGGGAACTGCGACCTCCTTACTAGCAACAACAACCAATCCTGAGCTTCTGCATACTGAAAGGAGGTAAGAAGCATGGACTCTTACATAGACTAATTTTATCCACTTCTCACCCAAGGACATTGATTTAGTGTGTACTTCAAGGTCGATTTGACTTCACTTTCTATGTTGTGATAATATTTAAAAGAAAATTTTGATTCTGATTTTTGTTGACGTTCACTACTTACTCTTCTCATACCATCATACAGAATCTCCATTCTTGTGCCTGGATGGTGTCCTAGGGCTAGCTGATCGATGCATAACAAATAGAGCATCCTTCCTCCCATTGTTGTGGAAATTTGGTAGTAAACATGCACACCCTAGGTACAGGTGTTAGTAATCACTATGGCCTTCTTTTACTTTCAACTTTTATTGTATTGACTAATATGTATAAGAACCTTGCAATTCATAGTTGGACTCCTCGGTAATAATTTCCATACACCTGCCAGTGCGTCACTTGGATGCTGAATCCACATATGTCAAGAAGTGATGGTCATGGATGACAATTAGTCAATCACAAACGAGTATTCTGCAGCAGCCTGAGGGGAGGCAATCCTGCCGCGCGCGGGGGAGGGGTGTGGATAATCCTATTCATATTTAGGCAACCCCCCAAACGAAATTCAGGTTGGCCTATGTAGAAAAGGAAGCAAGGTTGGTCCACAAGAGCGTGTTGCTCAAGTGAGAAGATGCCTGTGCAAGGGCACAAGAGCTGATAGTGAAGCGTGTCGCTTCTTTGTAATGTGGTTGCTGCTGGCCCTGTGGTAGAGAGAAGAGGCTGGGAGAGATGATGGGTTGATGGGCGAATTATATTTAGAAAATTGTTACTTTTTAAAACAAAAAATATCATTACTGGCATTTTTTAAAATACAGCCTCTCTTTCGCAGTGCTATTTTTGAAGCTGCACATCTTTGGGTGGTATATATCCTATTTCCCTATTATTTAAGGCTTATGGTTACCATTGGTTTGAGATTGCAAAGCCGTGATCACTGACATGTAACGTTTCTTGTATGTAGGTTACCGGGACTAGTGGTGAGACAGTGGCCTGTTCAGCGCCCAGCAGATTTGAGGATAAGATGTACATATGCCTTCTGTTCTAGGAACCCCTAATCTAGTTAGGAACTTTTGAGTACATCTTTCTTTTCCCTGGCGAGGAAGGAGCGCCTGTACTTAACCCGATGGCTATTGGGATTTCAACCGTTGAAATGTTGGCTGTTTAATGTGCAGTGCAATTATGCTTCTGTCATACTCGAGAAAGATGACGCTGGTGGCACGATGTGCCGATTGAGAACAAGAAGATGCAGCCAGCAAATCATCTTCTTGTTTTTACCGTGCTAGTACCTCATAGCGCCGCCGCTGGGGCGGGGGGAGGAGAGGGGCGGAGAGGTGAGGACGGTATGTCTTTGCAAAATTACCATGTTACCCTTACAACGTTGGTGTCTCCACCCTTTTTAGGCTACCTCGGGGGAACAGATACCGACTTTAGATTGAATTTGGATAGTCGTCGGATTTGGTATCGGTTTCGGATTCGAGAGATCTCTATCAGTCGGATCAGAATATTCCGATTGTATTATCGAATAACTTTATTCGGATTCGGATATGGGTCTAACCAAATAGCTTAAGCTAGGCCCTACCTCCATAGCTTCACCCTCCTGCTGGCTGCCAATAGAGCTTGACATGCAAGAATATGTTTTTATTTGTCTACATGAATACCTAGAATTCTTTTGCAAAACATAGAGAAATATTTGATATTTTTGCAACTTTGTTGGACTACCTGATAAAATGATATGTTAAATTGCGATAATTCTGTTACACATTGAACGTATACGTTTGATTAATCATTGCTATATGTGTTATGTGCATATCTATTTTCGAGTGATATCCGACAAAAAATATTTGGTACCGTATTGATTCCACTCCATATTCACTTCAAATTCGTGATTGATATTATCCGCGTCATATTCGTATCTGACTCTAAGTCCGATAAAAAAATATAGTTTAAGATATGAAAAGAATGATATCCGATCGAATTTGAGCCGATTGCACCCTTACGGGGGAGTACCAAAGGTGCCACTGGTAGATTAATTATATATAGTATAATTAACTGGGATAATATGGTACCTGGGCACCATGATCTAAAATTGGTATTTTCCCTATGAATCTCGTGTGAAAAAGTTTAAATGTTTTTGGATGTCTAGTTTAACTACTTTACTAACTAGTTCAAAAAAGTTTAAAATGAAATTCAAACTAGAGTTTCCTTTTTTATGGTAATTTAATTTTACATATGTGCTGATTTATATATATATAAATAAATCAGTAAAGCATGTGATCTAAATTTGTTCAAAATTTTTGAAATGTACTATATTTTTTCAAAGGTATGCATTTTATTTGAATTGTTATAGATGGGTATATACCCTAAAACTAAAATTTTTGAAAAATATATCCGACTTTGGCTTGAATTCACTTATAAAATCATGGTACCCTGACATCATGTGTCCCATTTTTGCATCATAAACGAACTTAAAATACTCCCAGATGTAGTTACTCCTACATTTGATATACTACCTAAATGAACTTAAAGTACCTCTTTATCACTTTGGGCACACTCATATGCTAATTATGAGACACTCCAATGTGAACCACACGAAAAAATTGCAAGAAGGTCCATAATTTTTAGCTTATTTTGTAAATATCTTCATATACGTATATAAAAAGAAGTATGTCTAAAAAAACATACATATCACCTTAGATAGCCTTGTACCCCCTCCGTCCAAGTTATGAGGCTTATTTTTTTGAATAGTCTTGTCCATAAATATAAGGCTTGCATGTAGATTTAATGAGGTCTTTCCTTTTATACCCCTATTTATTTTCTCTCAATCATATATATTTATTCATTACCACCCACACAAAGTATTATCTCTCATCTTCCAATACAATTAAGTGGGGGCATCTAAGGTCCTATTTGGTACGGCTCCAACTCCACCAGATTCATAGATTTGATGGAGCTAGGTATTTGTAGCTCCACAGATCCGTGAAGCTGGATCTGTGGGTATATTAAGAGTGTTTAGGTATGTCATATTATTTAATTTTAGACTAAAAATATAAAGTTAATTCTATTTATTTTAGCCTACAAGATTCAGATCTGACGTGGAATCAGAATCTAGAGCTCTACCAAACAGAGCCTAAGTCATTTCCTTTCATATCTTTCTCAATTTTAACACAATGTTAATCCTTATGCAAAGTCAAAATACTCCTTATATTTTTAGACGGAGAGAGTATACTTATATACTACATGTACATAGCTTGTGAGATACTCCCTCCGTCCTTGAAAGTAAGGGAGAGAAGCGTTCAAATTGTGTCCTCCAATATTAGAGATTGAGAGCTCTCCCCCTTAAATTGTGTCCTCAAATTGTGCCAATGCATGCAGATGCACGCAGATACATGCGACCACACATATTCCAAAAGAAAAACGCGGCAGGTCATTCTCTATAATCGTGATTAATTAATGCATGCATGTTGCCAATTAATAGAGACACAATATTAAATAGGGACATTAGAGTTTTTTAGCAGAAACCATAATCTATTTTAAAATTTCTTCTGTCCCTTACTTTCCAGGACGGAGGGAGTACATCATAAGGAGTAACTACTCCCGGGAATAAGGATAATCTATTAAGTGAAATTAGATTAGTTCTACCTGTCACTGATTACAAGCACGGAATTAAGCACATCATAAGTTCATTCGATCGTCAATTCAGGGGACAACATGCACAAAGACAGTTGAGCATTATCCCCATCGGGCTGAAATCAGATGGCATCACAAATATCAGGTGCAGTAATGAATACATCGATTTCTTTTGCATTCAAAGGAAGGCGGATGAGTTAAGAACAATCTTATAAATAGAGAAATTTTACCATGCATTATATCAATAGTATATGGTGACAGTAGAAATTAGATTTAGTCATTGATTTGTTGAGCGTATTCCTAGTGCTCTACTACTGGAGGAAGTATAAGTAAATACTAGCTAATCTGATCTATTGGGTCGAAAAGAATAAATAGTCTATATTAAATTTAGTGTATGTTAAAATACCTCCGTAAATAAGTTGCACACTTCCGGAGACAATTATGCACGATACCTTGCAGTTTATAGTTCCTCTTATTCCTGTTGTTCACATTTCTCTAAAAAAAACCTTTCCCATAGCCAATGAAGTATGAACCAGCAATGGATCCTGCAAACAACCAGGGTTCCAAATCTCGTCGAATTTTGGCGAAAATTTGGATTTCGGATCACCCCGAAATCTAAAGCACCGGCCAGGAATTTTTTTTTTAAAAAAAATTAAAATTGCTACAGTAACCCAAAATTTCGGTTTTTCTTGGCGAAACTTCACCGAAATTTCATGTTTTTTGGCCGGTTTTGACCTGATTTGGTTCAATAACCCTGAGAAAAGTCATCTCCTATGAAAATTTGTTGAAAAACCAAATTTTCTAGACATTTTAAAATTTTGGTAGAAACACTGTTAGATTTTTATAAAATTTTACAAGCTTGATAATAATCTTAAAATTTTATGGTACTATCCTTAGTAGTTTATGATCATATATAAAAAATTTAAAAATAATTTAAATTTATTTGTTATCTTTAAACAATCAAAAACAGAATGAACATAATTGGGACAGTTACATTGTCAGAATTTTATAAATTTTATTGAGTGTGATTATGATCTAAAATTTTTGTGAGAGATTAATAATTGACTCAGTACCATTATATAAATTTTTTTTAAAAAATAAACTTTGTTTTTTTGGTCAATCAAATCTATGTAAGCATTGAACTTCGTTTGTTATATTATATTTCAAAAATCAAAAAGAAAAGAACATAAATGATACTGTGCCTTGTAAGAATTTTATAAATTCACTGGACTGTGATCATGATTCAAAATTTTTATGATATATTAAGAACTTCCTTATAAACATTCTGTAAAATGTTCAAAAATTTTAAACTTTTTTTTATTGCTAAAGCAAATCTATGTATTGATCATCAGACTTTTATCAGGACGTAGCACTGTCTGAATTTTTAAACATTATTTGAGAATGACCATAATCTAAAACTTTTAAAGAAACATTAATGTTACATCAGGACCATCCACAAAAGTTTTTAACGTGGTTTAGATATTTTTCATTTTGTTCAAGTTTGCCGGTAAGCCTTTTAACAGGGCAGTAGTACTGTTCGAATTTTTAAAAATTCATACAGTTTGATCATCATCTGAAAATTTTATGAGAGCATTAGAGATACATCATAACCATGCAAAAAAATTCAAATGTTTATAACGTAGTTTGAACCATTTTGTATTCGGTTCAAAATTGCCGGTCAGTGTTTTATCAGGACATTGCTATGTTTGAATTTTTAAAAATTTCACAAACTTCATAATAATTTGAAATTTTTATGAAAATATAATCAATGTGTAAGGACTCTCCAAAAAAAAAATTCAAAATTTTTCGGCATCGTTTGACCCACTTTTTTCCCGTTGCAAAAAGACCAAATTTTTGGGTATTTCGCCCGAAATTTCGGTATTTTTCGGCGAATTTCGTTTTTTCTCGGTACAAAAAAACCGGATTTGAATTTTTGTTTTTAAATTTCAGGCGAGATTTGTCCAAAATACCTGAATTTCGCTGAAATTTTGGAATCCGGTCAGAGACGGTATTTTATCCGAAAACGAAATTTGAATCCTTGCAACCAACCATGTATATGCAAACACCTCAACATTTGGAGACACAATTTCCTTCTGATGGGCCTTAACAGAGCTGCACATATCAGAGGAAAGAAACAAAGATGGTTATTAAGATGCATAGGTGAGACAGAGCACAAATCTGATGCGCGTGCACATATACCTCTTGGTGTATTCACAAGACAACTCCTTTTTCACCAAGGTCTTGATATTCTTGAGCAGTAAATTGACCTTCATATCAACAAAGGCATGCTCAAACCATGAACAACGCCAGTTTCATTGTCCGAACAAGCAATCAACATTCGGAAATTAGAATGCATGTATAGAATTTACAGAGGTAAGAGAATCTAGTCACGATAAAGCAGAATCCTTAAATTCAGTTAGAAGATGTACTCATTCATGTACATGTGACTGAAGAATCCATAGGTCAAGGACCGAGTGGCTGACTATGCTTAAAGAAATTGGCATGACACAGCGAAAGCTAAAAACAAACGAGACACAATTTACATTGTGTGGGTGTCTATCTACTGTTCCAGTTCATTTTTTTGCAATCTCTAAATGCAACCATAGATTATCAACATGATGAAAGCTAAAGACATGGTGAAGGAGCCTGCCGTATCAGCAAGCTCCGGGTTTCCTGCATTAGCAACGCTGCCAACGCACGAGACAGGTCAGAACAGACAGACCAGCGTCTCCAACCTTTCTCCACTTTGATCTTCTTCAAAGGTTCGATGTGCACTGCCAAGCTCAGTCAGTAGTGCTTCGTGGCGCCATCGTCGACATGCATTCCATCTCTTATCTCTGAGGTTGCGCTGCTCGTTGTAGACCGTGGCGAGGAAGAGCTTCGACGCGACCGCGATGAGGGCTCCGGCGACTCCGCGACGACTGGATTCCCTTTCACTAAGCCATCCCCTTAATCTAATTGTTATATTCTGGTATTCCTTCTTATGCACAGTAACTTTCAGATTGAATTAGAGTTTTATGAGATAAGACACGAGCGTACACGATCTCAAAAACGAATCTCATAGAGATAACCAAAATAACGATATTGAAGCAACTACAACGAGAGAGAAAAATTTGACGAAACCGACCGTAAATTCTTTAAGCACAACCTCAAAAGAGTAGGATTGTTGCTCTCTCACAACCTCTATCTTACCTGTGAATCCTGGTAACAACCTAGACTACCAGGAAAGCTAATTCAATTGCAAAAACTAATGTTCGAGAAGGGACATAGCCAACCTCAAAAACTCTTGTTTGAATGCCCCTTCAAGAGATCAGCCTCATTTTCATCTTTGTTTTTGTCTTAGGAGGTCATTTGTTTTTTAACATCATTCCATCCCACAAGAATCTAGTACTAAAGAATAATCTAATATCTAATCCTCTCGTGCACCTTTTGCTCTAGATGAGTTAGTTTGTAATTTCTTAGTTACTTGGGTTCTCCATAACCACCCCGTAGGTTTTTATACCCTTCCTGAGGTAATAGGAATCATACTCATGTTAGGATTATGAATCCGAATCTTGTTAGGATTAGGAATCCTAATCCTGTTAGAATTCATCTGGTACACCTTTCTAAATTCTAAAAAGACTAAATTTAAGTCACCATATTTAACTGTCCTCTGGTTTGCAGCGAAAAGTCATGTATAGGATGATAATCCATCACAAGAGCTTGATCGATTCGTCAATGTGTTCTCGTCAACTAACCAGTTTTTTTTTTTCTCATCGTCATGCCATGCAGGTAGTTGTCACCTCTAGTTCATTTGCTCTTAATTGGTCAGGGTGAGCAGTTTAAGGGCTCTTAATTGGTCAGGGTGAGCAGTTTAAGGGCGTGTTTGGTTGTTTAGATGAGGCTGAATGGGATATAGTCCTCCAGCATGTTTTTTTTGTAGATGGGTTAGTTGTGATCAAGGTTTCGAATTTTAGGGCAAAATTTGAATTTTTGGACAAAGTTTGTCTTAAATTTGAATTTTCGAACAAAATTTGATCGAGTACACTTCGGCGAATATCTCGAAGGAATAATCATAAAAATTAGATAACTATACAACTCATCTAAACAATTCAATATCACGGCCGTCGAAATACAAGTTGAGGCAGGCGAAAGCACAAAGCA
The DNA here is from genome assembly GCA_036346275.1 of Otatea glauca. NCBI lineage: Eukaryota > Viridiplantae > Streptophyta > Magnoliopsida > Poales > Poaceae > Otatea > Otatea glauca. The sequence continues at coordinate 55,340,490 of CM070723.1, forward strand.
ACAAGGCAAGCACACGACAACATGCCAAACCAATTCAACACAGGGAACAACCATGTCGAGAAGCAGCTGACAACAACCATGGCAAAAACAAATTTCAATGGTACAAACACCACGTACTACAAAACTGGAAGAGTAACACAAGCGATAAGTATTCATTCTCCAGCCAGCAAGCCAAAACTATTGATGATAGATATCACGGCGATCTAGTACTTGATTGGGGCCAGAATATCAAGCTGAGAACCCAGCTTCTCCTCGGCAGCCTTCTCCGCCTTGGTGCGTAGCTTGGCCAGCTGCTTCCTCCTGTCATATGCAACCTTAGCCTTCTGCTTCCTCTTCTCCTCTAGTTCCTGTGATTCAAACACAACGTGGTCAGCCATGGTACACAATCAAATAATCTGTTCACAAAGGCACGATCGCTACAAATTAGACAAAACAACTCATCCTGTTAACTACAGCACAACGTTGACCATATCATTTGTCTTAAAATACATCCTATGTCCATTACCAATCAGTATTGTTCACATCAAAACAAACCATTCAATATCCGTCAGAAAAAAAGAGAGCAATAAACAGTGAAAACATTCACAAATAAAGCAGAATCAACGGGAACCCGTCTGATTTTCTTTATCATCCAAGTCATGCTCATGTTGCACAAAACTCAAATAGTTGAACAAATAACAAAAAAAGGTTTTATCGGTCAGCAAATTGAAAGGACAATCAAAGCTAAATGTAGACAAATCCATATGGCGCAACGGTACATTTCTTGCTGCAGTTGCCGAAAGCAGCAAACAGTTGCAATATCTAATCAATTCAGAAAAGAAAACATGGGCAAAGACAGAGAGGCAACCTGAACAAAATTAGAAATAATGCTGATTGATACTAGAGGTACTAGGTTACTAGTATATACCCAATTCAACAGCTCACCCTATCATGAATCAAAAATCTTCCTTTACGAAAAATAGTTTCGAACTAGACGATATCTATTACTAAAAATCTGGCCGATGTCTACGAACAAACTGCCCCGTAATCACAAATAACAAACACAACTAAGATAGTGCAGCATTCCACAAGAGGCTGTCCCCGCAATTACAGTGCTCATACAAGCAGCAGGTAGCGTCAAATCAAACCAAGTATACATACAGTAGAGCACCAAACTTACCCTGATGGTGTCGTGGTAGTTCCATCCGACCTCCTTGGAGAGCTGGCCGAGCAGGCAGTACTTGTGCCCCGGCTGCAGCCTCAGAACCCTAATAGGCCACACGCAAGTCGCGAATCATCGATAGAGAGAATCGATGAGCCAGAAGAGAGGCACGACGAAAGAAGAAGGCGCGGCGCTTGCTTACTTGAGTGCGTCGGGGATGACCATGCGCTTGGAGCGGTCGTAGGGCGGCGGGACGCCGTCGAAGGCCTTGAGCCTGGCGAGCGCTGCCTCGCCGCGGGGGGTCTTGTGGGGGATCATGCCGCGTACGGTGCGCCAGAAGATGCGGGCGGGGGCGCGGAAGTGGATGGGGCCGTGCGAGGGCTTGGTGTTCATTCTCTTCCGCAGGAAGCGGAGGTACTTCATCTTCTGCCGCACCAGCCCACCGGAGATGCACATCTCCTCGCACCGCACCACCACCACGCGCTGCCCGTTCAGGAGCTCCTTCGCCACGATCGACGCGAGGCGGCCGAGCATGTGGTGGCGCGCGTCCACCACGACCCGTCGCGCGCACACGCCCGAGCCCGACACCATCCTTCCCTTTCCCTCGCTTCTTCTCCCTCACCGCCTCCGGACTCCGGGGAGGGTGGCGGCTGCGTGTGGAGGGAGTGGGAGGCGCCGTTAGGGTTTATCATATTTATAGGCGCCGAGGAGGCGGGAGATTGGGCCGCGCGCTATACGTGGGCTCAACAGCCTTTTTCATATTTCTTTCTTTTTTCTTTTATAGAAAGAAAGAATATATCGACGTAGAGATGATGGCAGTTTTATCTATGGATTTATGTACCCGCGGACACCTGATCTAATAAAGATGGATACGAGTAGCACTTCAAATCTAGGAGTTTTCAGATTTAGGTACCATATAAGATCATTGGATGGGCATAGGGTGTCAATTTATAATCATGGATACCCAATATGTATCTATGATATGTGGACCCCACTTAAAAAACCAAACTAGTCTCTTCATATCTCCCCCTGTACTCTTCACCTTTTCCTCTTGACCTCTCCTCATCCTCAGACCCCAGCCGAAGCTGCCGCCTCGTCTCGCCACCTCATCCTTCCCTTCCCCCCTTGCCGACCCCCATCGGCTCCCTCTCCATCTCCCCCCACCACCCCTGCCAGCCTAGGCCTTCCCTTCCCCCCACATGTTCCCGTTCCCCCTTTGGCCCTTTCACCCTTCAACCCTAGGAGGGCCCTCCACCTCCTCCCACGCCAAGACCAAGAAGGTGGCTAGGGCGGCTCAGCCAGAGACGGATGAGGCGACGCTTGTCAACCCAGATCTAGGTCCATTCTTCCTCAAGCAGGTCCGCGACGCCATGGTCTACAGAGAGGGCGGCGGTGTGGCGCACGCGCTCTAGCGGTGAGGCGAAGGCATCAAGCTCGAGCTCGCCATGAGCCTCCATGTCGCGATCGCGATCCACTGCGGCCTAGGGAAGGACACCGACGTCATCCCCATCCTCGAGCGTGTTGTCGAGGTTGTCATGTCGCCCTCTTCACCCCCACCACGGCACCCTCCCCTTCACACCCACCGTAGCGCCCTCCCCCTCCCCCTCTAGCCAGGTACTCGTGCCCCCTCCGCCTTCCCCTTCCCCTTCTGGCCATGTGCACACCTTTACCCATAGGTACCTATCGGGTTCGGGCGTAGGCACAGATATGTGCCCGTGAAGCTTAATGAGTTCGGGTAGGTAGCATGTGTTCGGATTCAGGTGACAGGCTTGAGGCAGTTGTACCCGGAGGTACCCATCCGATTACCACTCCTGTATTCGCATGCTAAAGAACTTATTATAGCCGGGGAATTCATGCAATTATTTGAACTCCGAAGCACTAGGATATAGCCAGGGAAGAGGGTGCATATCCAGCAAAATTTCTCCGTGTCTGAATTATTATTATATATATATACGTACGTATGTGTAGGTTATACGTAGAATAATAATAAGGTGGGTGTCTGAAACATGCAATCCTAGTCCAGGCTTGTTCACTGCTCAATGAGTATACAACATCCTATACGTACCCCTTCCCCTCACACAAATCAAACCTCATAACAAGCAAGTTACTACTTAAGTTACACTTCACATGCATCGCATCCTTCCGGGAGCGTACTCAACAGGGGCTCCGTTAGGCCAGACTCATGTGACCCTAAATATCATTTTTAGCACTGAAGCTTCATTTTTAGTGTAGCAATGACGAATGCACACATGTTTGGATGCGGCTAGAGGAAGAATAAAACTTCAAAGTCATATGGCTTGGTGAACCACTGCTTTTTAAAAGCCTAAATTGGCAATAAGTAACTTCACTTGCTAGGTGTAGCAATGACGAATGCACAAACGTTTGGATGTGGCTAGAGAAAGAATAAAACTTCGAAGTCATATGGCTTGGTGAACCACTGCTTTTTAAAAGCCTAAATTGGCAGTCAGTAACTTCACTTGCTACGTGCAAAATTGGATTCGAACCATATATGCATACAGAGACTAGAGAGAGAGGTGAGGAGGCTCGACACCTCACCTTTATGAGGAGATAGAAATCCACCGAGTCAGGGGGCACTTGACGTATATCACAGGAAGTCGGCGATTGCCAGGGTACGGTGAGGGCGTCGAGTGGATGCCTAAGAGCCAGCGAGGGATCAGGTGTGCAACGACAGGGAATCCACCACGGCGACAACGAGTAGACATGAAAAGCAACGTAGTGTGACTTGATGAGTGCCTAATCTATACCCCTTTTATAATACACCTAAACAATTTTTTCTACGTCCACCCTAAATAATGCACCTCATTAGAGATGGCCTGCACCTAGCAAAACGTCCCCAGAAACTTGCATTCATCAAAATGAACGTCTCAGATCTTTCCTCAGTTTTACTCACCCACATCCGACGGCCATTATTTAGTGTGTCTAATCATCCCTGTGGCCCACAACAGATCTCCCCCACCTACATATTTGGAAGGAGAGCGAATCAAACAAGGAAATAAATAAGGAGGATCCGCATGTAAAGAAACCAGACTTGAATTTTTTACTGACCAAAATTGTACGTACTACATATTTGGAAGGAGGGTGAATCAAACAAGAAAATAAAAAGGGAGGATCCGCATGCAAGGAAACAAGACTTGAATTTTTTATTGTCCTGGCATTGTGATCGTATTTTTTCCGAATATGACCCTTCTCGAGACTTTTTACGATCTAGCACCATAGAGTTTAATTTCAAAGCATACGGAGAGCGCTGAATTTTTGTTTTTATTTTTATCTAAGGAACCAACGATCCGTGAGTCTTTGCTTAATTTTTTCAATTTTTTCGCGGAACCATGGCATGGCGAAAGCTCTTGTTTAATTTTATCTTTTTTCCTTGTGGATCCAAAGATGACGAGCGCAGCTTTATTTTTCCATATTTTTCCAAATCATCCTCAGAGCCCACAATGCACCTTCCTCACCTCCAAAGATCAACAAGGAAAAGGAAACAAACGTCTTGGAATCAAGGAAAAGGAAACCCTAAGTGCTCCCTCTTGTAAAGATCGCGGATTTTGGAGGTAACCAAGCCATCACCGTCATCTTTCCCGTGAAATTCACCGCAACTCGTGACTCCTCCCATGCGGCGCCGGTGCGGCGATCTCGCCAGATCGATCTTGACCCATCGCGACCGCCGACCACCCCGCCTTCCTCCTTTATATGTGTTAAGCCCAGAGAGCACATTGTGCTCTCTGTGAAAGCTGCAAAAAAAATAATATAAAATCAGAAAATTCTTTTTTCTTTCTCTTTTTTGATTTAAAATCTTTTGGGAGCCCATTTTCGCCCATTCGACTCTACCATTTAGTTCTGTTTTTCTTTCTAAATTCATTTAAAATTCTAAATTTCTCTTTTATTATTAAGTGTTGTATTCATACTTATCTTCTCATTTAATTAATAAGCGGGTGTACTGCCGTCGTAGCGTTAGCACAGGAACTATACTAATACTATCTATACCCCTTTATAATGCATCTAAGCAATTTTTCCTACGTCTACCCTAAATAATGCACCTCATTAGAAATGGCCTAATGTTCGTGCATCCAGCAAAACGTCACCAGAAACTTGCATTCATCAAAATGAACGTCTCAGATCTTTCCTCAGTTTTACTCACCCACATCCGATGGCCATTATTTAGTGTGTCTAATCATCCCTGTGGCCCACAACAGACCTTCCCTACTTACATATTTGGAAGGTGAGCGAATCAAACAAGAAAATAAATAAGGAGGATCCGCATGCAAGGAAACCAGACTTGAATTTGTTACTGGTTAAAATTGTACGTACTACATATTTGAAAGGAGGGTGAATCAAACAAGGAAATAAACAGGAGGATCCGCATGCAAGGAAACAAGACTTGAATTTTTTATTGTCCTGGCATTGTGATCATATTTTTTTTCGAATATGACTCTTCTCGAGACTTTTTTACGGATCTAGCCCCATAGAGTCTAATTTCAGAGTACGGAGAGCGCTGAATTTTTGTTTTTATTTTTTATCTAAGGAACCAACGGTCTGTAAGTGCTGCTTAATTTTTTTTTTAATTTTTTCTCGTGGAACCAGCGGTCGGTGAGCACTGTTTAATTTTTATCTTTTTTTCCTTGCGGATCCAGCGGTCGGCGAGCGCAATTTTTTTTTCATATTTTTTCGAAATCATCCCTATGGCCCACAACAGACATTCCCTCACCTCCAGCATCAACAAGGAAAAAGAAACAAACGTCTTGGAATCAAGGAAAAGGAAACAAACGTCCTGAAAAAGGAAAGGACCATACATTACGTGCTGGGAAAAGAAAACCGGGAGATGGGGCAGCGTGGCCAGGAGAACGCATGTCTGCAATGGCTCCACGGTCGCCATCGGTGGCTTTGCCGACGCGACGAGGTTGCTGGTCAGCGACCACGCGGCGGCCGTGCCTCGGCAAATTTATAATTTAAATTTTTTTGAAAATAATTTTATTAAGTACAAAATAATCGAAAGTTTTTTTTGAGATTTTTTCTAGAATTTTTTAACCTAATGTGCTATCTTTTCAAAAATCCTTCTATATTTAAAAAAATGAAGGCAACTCACCTTGTAGTTTCTTCTAGTGCACCTGCACCAAAGAAGCTTCTTCTCTTCCTCCTCCATTAAAGCAAGAAAGAAGCTCCAAAGCTCCATCAATCCCGCACCAAATCTCCTCTTTCCATTTATGGTATTAATTCCCCAAATTTCGTGCTCTATTGCCAAAATTTCCTCCCAATCTGATTTGATCCCAAATTATGGTTTCCATAAATATGCTTGTTTCGGGGCTATAAAAGCCGTGAGCTCTCCTCCACCCCATCGCATTGCGTAAATCCCCAAGTGCTCCTCTTGTAAAGATCGCGGATTTTGGAGGTAACCCAAGCCATCACCGTCATCTTCCCAAAAAATTCACCGTGAATCGTGACTCCTCCACAGCGCCGGTCTGCGGTGATCTCGCCGCACTGCTGATCTTGACCCATCATGCGATCGCCGCCACCCCGGCCTTCCCTCCCCATGCGCTGGCCAAGCCAGAGAGCACTGTTGTACTCTCTGTGGAAGCCGCAAAAAAAATAATCTAAAATCAGAAAATTCTTTTTTCTTTCTCTTTCTTGATTTAAAATCTTTTAGGAGCCTGTTTTCGGCCATTCGACCTCCATTTAGTTCCGTTTTTCTTTCTAAATTCATTTAAAATTCTAAATTTCTCTTTTATTATTAAGTGTTGTATTCATACTTATTTTCTCATTTAATTGATAAGCGGGTGTACTGCCGTCGTAGCGTTAGCACAGACACTATACTAGTCAACTAAGTGAGCTGAACACAATAACAAATAGGCAATGTGAATCCCTCTTCTGATATATATATATATATATTTTTTTTATTAATTGTAACATTGTCAATGAGTTGAATAAAGACAATAGTCAATTTGTTTGATTGATTAGTATTATATCTTGTTCATAGATTTTCAAAATTTTGATAAACAAACATTATAGAAGTATTTCTCAAATAATAAAGTGATAGTAGTAAGAACACAACAACACAAGCTGTTTAATATGATTGTCACGATTTAACCTAATACTTTTGAGCCACCCTCCACACACACACGATCGGCCCACTGACTGCGTTAAGCGAAGAGCCGCCTTCTGCGCCTGCCAGCCTTCGCCTGTTGGCCGTCGGCGGACTCGCCGTGCACCACCTCGTCGACAAGCTCCTTGAATATCGACCTCTCGATCTCCAGCACCATCCCTGGGAGCTCCCGGCCGAAGCTCGTCCACCCATCCAGCCTGTGCAGGATCTCTGCATCAGGTATCACGCTGCTGTCTTCTTGCCACATGCGTGACCTCTCCGTCTTCAGGTCTTCGATCTCTGAACATAAGATCTTTACCAGCTGCGGACCGCTCGGTGGATCCCTCACTCTAGTCAACGAGCTGACAGAATGAACTGCTGTTTCTTTCTCAAACCTCTCAAGGAGAAGCTTGTTCGCGGCGTCGAACATTAGCTTCCGGTGCGCTCTCCTGGGATCATCATACTTTGCGGTGCTTCTGCTTTGATGGACGACCTCGGGTTTGGAGACCCATCCCGACTTCCGTTGCTCCAGCACGAGGAACAGGTCGGGATTGATGGGGTAGCCAGAGGGATGGAGTTGGATTTGTGACAAGCCTGCCTGCCCTGATCCTAGGTCTTTCATCAGAAGGCCTGACGCCAGTAGAATCTCAGACACGTAACGATGGTCTGGACTTTGTGTCTCGCACAAGAAAGCGATGTGATCAACAGGAGGGGCCTCATCATCCCTGTTTACACTCAACTGCTGGAGCTTCTGAAGAAGGCTCGCGACGTTTGCGAGCTTCATGTTCTTTGGCTTTATAACGGAAGGCTTCCAGGACTCCTCTGATGGATGCTGCTCATCTTCTGCAACTTACAAGGAAGAAGATATCAGTCACTGGAACACATCACACTAATGTCAGCAATTTTAGTAACTGGTATTGCATATTACTCTCTCCATCAAAGTTTATAAGGCGTATTTCTTATCACATAGACAAAAAAAATATTGAAAATAGCTAAATTACCCTTAATTATTATCATTAAGCACTATATTCAATGCATGCATATAGAGAATATAAAGTAAAGATGAATATTTATTAGAGGTATGGAGGAAACATCACACTAATTTTGCATTAAAATATGAAATATGCCATATATTTGTAGACAAAACCATTCAAAAACTATGCCTTATAAACTTGGACGGATGGAGTAGTTCATGCTAGTGCACATATCATTAATAAATAGCAATGCAACTCAGCATTTTTTATCGATATCTATTCAAGGAATTCTAGGTTTCCTCATCTACATTTTGCTGCTGATGTTATAAACTATTGAAAGGGCCAATTCAAATACTGTCAGAATGAACATATGGTGCACAACCACCAAATCCTGATTTACAGTTCGTTGATGAATTCTGCAACATTACATGATGACTGTGCATTATTAGTGGAATTAAGGTTGTATGCTAGTGCAGAAAAGATGATCTTATCATTGAAAATGTACTGTTCACAGTACTTGGGGAATGCAATTCGACGTTTCAGTCTATCCAGCAAACCATGTGGATGTATTAGAAGGGAACTATGTATACAGAAGATTATTTGAGGTGGTAGTGGCAGGTGCAATTGTAGGACCACAACAGTACTTTTGCTTCTATTGCCAGTTATGTCTTTTTGCTCCTTGAGGACAATCGACAGGCTATAGTGATGGTACACACCACACTATATCTGAGGAACACTGAGGACATTTATATTTGCTTACTATGTAAGCGTGAACTTCCACTTGTGGACTACGGTACCACTTGTGCTGTGCAAAATAACTAATTTGGAGAGGCCTATTTACTGGGGCATGTATACATCAGGGGATTCATGTCCCCTCAACCTGGGGAAATTGAGACATCAAAGCAGGAAGTAAAGGACTTGTAAGTTCTTTCCATTTGACGCTAACAAAATCCTATTCGAGTTACCTCTTTTGAAAAAGGAACATAGTTTCTGGTTCATATGATCAAGAAACAAAGTTAGGAAAGCTGGTGAAGCAGCTGATCTTACCAACATTAGGTGAATTTGAGGCCTTGCTGGTACGGAAAAAATCCTCTTGATCAAATAGAGAGTCCAATACAGAAACTGGACTTGGTCTCTCAGGGATAGCTGCTGCAGGATCTACAGATGACAGGTCCTTGTTTGCATCGTAAGAGGTTTTCTGAACAAAAGATGAATACCATAATAAGAAGAAAAGTGGCATGGCACGTAGTAGGATTTTAAGTGTCTAGTATTAACCCCAACTAGTGTTGGACAGAGTTTTACAGAAGAACCGACCAAGTAGTCTCCATGTAGTTCTTTTTTTACATTGTAGTGGTTTTACGAAGGTGAAAATTAGGCATTATAATTCACATTAATAAAGCTTTATCAATATACAGTTTTTCTTCTCTATAAATGAAATCACTAACTAGAAGAAGAAATGTTTTACCACTTTTTGAGGATTCCTTCCTGATGGAGTTTGATTGCCTTGATGGAAGCTTGAAATATTAACTTCTGCAGATCTGTCAGCACTTGTTACTTCTATGTCCAGCTCTGATGCAACACTCATACTGCCATCCGACCTTGCAGACATATCATTGCCTTGCTGGTTCAGGCTCCTTGTCCTGCTACTTACACCATTTTGATGGTCATCTTCACCTTCTTGTACTTGAGCAGGTTTTCTTCTGGGCGATACTGTATCCAAATGACTCCTATCCGCAGATTGCCTTTGGTTCCTGTTCGACTCTGGAGGAGGAATAGATGGTCTAGCCCTCCGCTTCACATCGAGCTTTTTCTGTTGTAATCTGGGGATTGTGGAATTTTTATGCTTTACCAAGCTTCCTTTATTGTCTCTTGGCAACTGCTGTCTTCTGGATGAGCTCTGAGTCATCCATTGTGAACTAGACTTTTGTTTGCTGCTGATCTCTTCATTCCTTCCATTTGATCTCCTGTCAGAAGAAGCAAGGGGTTGAGGAGCAGGCACCCTTGGACTAGATTTTGGATGTTGCTCCATAGCTGCCTTATTGATCTGTGAGCTTTTCTTTTTGTCAGTGCTATTGCCTGCTCGCAGCTGCGGTAGATCTGATAAACCCCCTAATGGAATAACATTAGAATCCGAATCGCTCAACATGTCTGCAGATTTTGCAGGCTTCATTATTACAATAGGCGATTTCAAGAATCTTTCCACATTGCTTTCTCCTTCCATTGAAGATGTTGGGGCTCCTTCAGGCATCTGATTGGGGTTGGTGTTACTGTTCAGCCTCAGGTTTGTATCAGTCACCTCTTTGCTATCATGGTTGCCATCATATAGCTTTACCATAGATGATTCCTCACGTTTCTTGTTCTGCAACTGTCCTTTTGATTGCATTGAGTCCAGGATCTGCCTAAGTGCCCTAAGATCCTTGTTTGATTGCTGAAAATCAAGGACCTTGAGCCGTTTCTCTATCTCACTGTAAACTGATGCAGCAAGTTGCTCTTTTCCATGAGTTGCCTTTGATCCCTTTGGCAATTTTCTAGGTAGCACAATCCTTTCTTGTTGTTTCCACGGTGCGGTTTCGACTGGGAACTTAGAGTTAGGAACATTCCTGATTGTTGCATCCAGATTCCTTTGCTGCCTAGGACTAGGCTCATTATGGAAGGAGAGGCTCAAAGGGCTCAGCATAGGCTCTTGCTTCCTGTCTTGAACTGATTTGGATACCTGTAAGGACGTCATGTCATTAGGCTCAAATAACTCTTCCAATCCCATGAGTTTTGCAACGACACTAGGAACACGCTTACAAACAGGTTGTTCTTGCTGGGTCTCCACGGCTGCATTGAATTCTTTATCAGTGCTGCTGCTCCTGTCTGAAGTGTTCATGCTTGGCTTTGGCCTCAAGTCCATTTCACGAGTTCTAAGAGTGCCTTCCTTGATGTCCAGTGAAGATCTAAGCACCTCCCTGAGTTTCGATGCCGATTCCCTCCCATCATACAAGAACCGAGGAGCATCGTACAACAGCCTTGGTTGCTGACCAGATTCAGATGGATTCCAAGAGGCTTCCCTGAGCTTGGCTAACACTCGAAGCGATTCATTGATGTCCATGGTCCCCTTGCTTTTTTCTTGGATACCGCTGCTAGGAGGCTCATCCAAGCATCTAGGTGGATCTACACAGTTGAATGGGTGATCGTTTACAGCTTCCTTGGTGAAAGTTCTGACTGACATACCACGAGTATCTCTATAGATGGAATCCTTTACGAGATTTCTTATACCAAGATTTGGGTGGCTGGATTGAGCAGAGGACATGTTGGGGGGCTTGTTGAGGGTATCATCAGGGTAGTAATCCGGTCCGTTTTCACAGTCAAAATTGCTCTTGAGCCTTGGTGAGCACTTGAGTGGCTTCTCTGGAAATAGCATTCGATCAGTTGAGGATAGGTCTTGTTGTGTTGACCTGTTGCCATCAAGGGAGGAAAAGGATGAACAGGATGATGATGAATAACAGGTTTGCGACAACTCCACTGTTGACGACACTCTTTGATTATCAATCCAGCTTTTACTCAAGTTCTTGTCCTGGATGCAGATTGCAGCAAGTCAGTCAGACTGTGAAGTCAACAAACAAAGCATGCATGTCTACTGAATATATATATATAAAAGATCGAAACTTACAAGAACAATCTGAGGTGAGTATCTTGTGCGCTCTTCCCCTACACTCGGGCTGCTTGACAGTGCATGGCCTGTTTCAGAAAAGTGAAATATGTCTCAACGCCGAGCCAGCCTAAAAACATATCGCTTCTTATACCAAGAATACCTAATGCAAACCAGAGGAAATCTTAAATGATCTTGTAGCATTATAAAATAAAGAAATAAAATGTCAGTGTCATTTGTCATCTAAACAACCACATTTCTCGGAAAGAATCCTCTTTTAATTTAATAAGCAGTGTTGTCAACATTTGGAAAATAATATCTTATCTGCAGGGCATAATGGCAGCCTCACGTGCCCCATTCCCCGTTTCACTCGTGCGCGAAGGCTATGATGCAGACTCATACTGTCACACCCGTTGCAAGAAACGGATAATTCTAAAACATGTAGTTTTGTGATACAAGTTTTCCTAAAATATGTATAATGGCAGCATCACGTGTCCCCATTTCCCGTTTCACTCGTGCACGAAGCTGTCATATGGACCCACACTGTCACACCCGTTACAATAAACAATCAATTCTAAAACATGTGGTTTTGTCGTACAAGTTTTTCTAAAATTCATAGTTTTGTGAAATAGAAACTAAAGTTTGTACAAGAAACCTGAAATTTACTCTATTTTTGTCAGTTGCCTGGGACCAAATTCCGGCGCGGGGGCATTTAAATATAAAAGAAGGTTCTTAGCTAATAATTTCAGAGATAAACTTCCATCTGCCTCGACCCCACAAAAAATAAATGCACTAATTAGGGGGCAGTGGGAAGCTAGATCTCAGCAACTGCCATCAGCACCTAGCAGTTCAATGCAGGATGAAGGAACACCAAAAATCCGGAACATGAATCAGCAGCATTCATTTTTCAGATCATACGAAATAAAACCCTAATATATCTTCTAAAAAGTAGAACCCTAACCCAAAGGTATCCTAATCAAACAAGCTCACTCATTTCTTGCACCATTTCTGGGTTTAAGGTCATAAGTAGAATAGACAGAAGGAAAAATAAGGCACAATGGGAGGGAGATAGGCATCAAAGCCACAGATCAACGCTCCATGTACATATAGGCCAAAATGCCATTTGTATGTTTCAGTAACTTAATTACGCAAAGAAATGCAAACACATAAGATACACCTACACAAGAAATTTCGATGTCCCGGAATAAATAGACAAGAAAGAAAGGGAAAAAAAATCTTCGAAGCAAGCGATAGCACTGGGAAGGAAAAGGAGAAAGGAAGCACTGAAGAACACCTGGGGGGAGAATCCTCTTGTGGGAATGGTGGGCGGTGAGGGGGTACCGGCGGTCGAACGCTATCCCGGTGACGCACCCCATCTGCCGGTGCAGCTCCGGCCGCCTCTCCTCCCCGAACGCCTGCAGGTACTTAGCCGGCATCTCCTCCTCCCCCTCCTCCTCCTCCTCTTTCCACCAAGCTCCTCAGGGAGAATTCCCCAAATGCAGGGAGAAGTACCAACCAGTGTCCTTGCTACCAGCTCAAGAGCAAGAACATCTCAGCACTGTCCTAGCAGAGGCCCTTTTTTTTGAGGGGACCAGCCCAGAGGGAGGAGATCTTGTGACCCTGTGAGCATCAGGAACATCACCACCCTCATTCTCTGCAGCTCCAGCTACCAAATGGCCTGATGAAGAAGTGTGGGTGCAAGAAGCTGCTGTACAAGAACCAAGTAATAGTATGGTCTTCTCTTCTTCCTCCTCCTCCTCTTGCTGCTCCTGAGTTCCTCTATGATTGGGAGTAACTAGTAGAAGGAAGGAAGGCTTCTAAACTTAGAAAAATATAAGGATGAGAAGTGGAGACTTGAGATGGCCTGGCATGGCATTGTGTAAGACGACACCCTTGGACTTTTGCTTTTTTTTTAAAAAAAATCCATTTTACCATAATGTCGTTACATTTGTCAAGAGAAATAATGTCAGCGGTACATTAATACTCCTGCTAGCTGCAGTTAAAGAGGAGTTGAAAGAGACTGACAATGTATATGATGAAGTGCTGAATTTTTTTTTATTTAATATTTATTTTTATTCTTTTTTTCAAAACTATGCGTCCGAATGAAAAAATGACAAAATGCCCCGTCGCTGTGTATGGGCGATCGCTTCATACACTGCGATAGCCCCGCCACCGTTAACGCCGTTAGCGGCGCGCTTGTGGGGCCCCCATCGCCTCTCAGAGGCGATCGCCTCTCTGAGGCGACAGGACCGCCAAGGCAGAGTTTTTTTAGTTTTGTTTTGTAATTACTATATGCTTTTAATATAAACCCGTAACTTTTGTTAGGAGTGTCCAAATTAAATGAAACTTGTTTCTAAATTTAAATTTTGGAATGAAGAATTAGAGTGTAAAATAAAAATCCATGTGTTGTTTGCAGAATTTTTTTATTTGAGTTCGAATGCTAGGCTCTAATCGTGGATTGTGAAGGAATTATAATGTGTGTTGATCCATAATTCATGAAATAAATAGAATAAGTTACTACAACCTTATGCACTTCATTTTTGCAAAAATATCTAAATATGATTGCATTTTGAATAAAAGATGGCTAGTTTAAACCCTTTATAACAATCATTGTTCAAGCGGTTAGAATAATATCGAACGACCTCAAAACTTGTGAGAACCAGCTTTGTTGCATTCTTGGGCTTGCATAGGTCACAATTATGTAAAAATATTTAGATGTCACTTTAGGTCGCACTATTTTATTGTTGTCCTAACATGCACCCAGAAACATGAAAATTGCCGTATCTTTCGCAAACGATGGTAAAACTCGATGAAATCGGATATGACGAATCGAAAATGCTATAACCTATCTCGATGGAGAAAAATAACATCATTTGGGACACACGAGCAAGAGGACACATACTAGCCCTCCTGACGGTGAGCATACTCTTGAAGGTTGGGCCTGACCGCTTTATTACGACTTAAAACTAAAAGGAGTACCACGAACAAGGAAAACCAAAGTTAACACCAGACGTCTATTGAGTGCTTGAGGCCACTTCCCATTCGCCCATGCCTCCGTGGCTTCTCCGCACGTCGCGCCTCTCTCGTTTCTCTCTCTCTCGCCTCCTTCTCCTCCGCTTCCTTCCTACATGCCTCCTCGCGTGCGGCATCGCATTGTTCTTGAAACCGCCGCGTGAACTCATCCTGCCGGTTGGCTTGGTCAAGAAGCCGTTGGTCCTCGGGGTTGATCTCCGTATCAAACCATCGCTCAAATTCACACAATGGCGGAGGTGATCGCATGAAACGTAAATTAGCAAAGTTTCATTCACAAATATTATGTAACCCGTCGATTGTTACCATGCGGCGATCCTTCAGGCTCTTCTCCGGCGGATCGAAGGCGTAGTTGCGGCACTTCCAATACCTCCTCTTCCAAGTTGAAATTTCCCAAGAGCGGACAAGCCTGCAAAGATCTCCGCACATACACATGGGCGCTACAGACTCCACGAGGTAGGAAGAGATCTTGGTACGCTAAATTCCGCGGGCATGCACTCGCTTCTTCCTTTGCCTTCCCCTTACCCTTTGCACTTGCACGCCTCGGCATTTTCGATTGATGCTCACCTCTATTCTTTCTCCATTGTTCTTTGCGAGACCGCTTGTGAGAACGAATGTTATAAAGCGCGATATCGCCGGGTATGGGGCGATCGCCTCATATTTGGGCGATTGCCCATGTAAGCGATCGCCTCACATTAGGCGATCGCCCTACTAGAGGCGATAGGTGCACCAAACGTTGGTGTGTTGTCATGTCGTGTGGCATAGGCAAGCAATGCATAAATGATTTGAACAATTTATAGTGATAACGCTGTCATGTTACTAACTCGAGTTATACAATGTGTTCTTGAACGTAAAGCCATTAAAAAATACATCCGTACAACAAGTCAATCACGCCACGCTTCCTAATCGGCCGTGGGGTAGGTGAGTGGCGACGGCGGACGGACGTCCCTCCTAGGCCGGCCTGCGGCAGCGTGAAGTAGTCTTGGCGGGCGAGGCCAAGTCTGTGGCGCGCACCGAGAGCCGAGAGGGTCGAGGTAGTCGGTCGAAAGGTACTCCTCGGTCGAACTCGTCGTCGAAGGCTCGTCGAAACCACCACAGGTCTCCTGGGCGCGGACGAGGAGGAGCCTCCGCAGCCAGCCCCCCCACCGCTGCTGCGCGTGGGAACGTGGCGAGGAACCGGCGGTAGGGCGAGACGCGAAGGAGCCTCCCAGCCCATCGCCCCCACTTCTGCTGCGTGGGAGCGTAGCGAGGAACCGACGGGGTAGGGCGAGACGCGGAAGGAGCCTCGTCAGCCCACTGTCCCCCCTGCAGCTGCGTGGGGGCGTGACGGGGCACCGGGTGGGTAGGGCGAGTCTTTGGGGCGAAGTGACGTGGTGTGCTTTGCGTCCGCCGACGTCTCCGCGCCCTCGGCAGGTGGCCAAGCGAGCCAACCGCCTCACCGTAGCGAGGACCCGACCCCAAGCATCTCGGACTCGGCGGTGGTCACCTGTATGCCCCCTCTAGGCGCGTCAACATGGACACTGACCTCCACCTCAATCTCCGCCAAGAGCCGAGTCGCATGTAACGTCGGTTGGCATTACGTAAGTTACATGAAAAGACGTGCCCATGTAGGTTCGATTGACACTTACCGAGGCGTTGTCCCTCCGGGACATCTGTGAAGGGTGCGTGTCCGCTACCGATGCTGCCAGGCGACGTGCGGTCTTGGTGTGTACCCCACCGAGGCGAGTCTTGTGGGCGAACCACTCCATGTCTTGATCGTACATGTCATGGTCGTCTGGCCGGGTCTCGGTGACCCTCTCGTCGAGTCGCGGCGTCCCACCGCAGGCCCATGGTCGCATACGGTCGCGAATCGAGAGCCACCGCAGCACCCATCCGGTCATCTGCAATGCAAAAACGATGAAATACGCGACACATTAATTTCGCAAAGATGCGGAGTAGTAGGATCGAGGCAAGTACTGTGAGCGCCACGTGCGACAACGTGACGAGGCGGCAAAGGAAAGGATCGAACAGCCGAATCGCCGCAAAGACTCGGTGCGGGAGTACTCCTCGACTCAAAGGTCAAAGACGAGCACCTTACGGGTGAGCCAAAGGCCTCATCTCGCGTGCAAAGCACGGAGACCCGTGAGGTGCTCGGGCGTGGACGTCGTCGCGGTGTATGGCGCCCACCGCACGTCCTCGTCGTGGAGGCGGTCGAACTCCGAACGAACTCCCGATAGGACCTCCTCACCAGTAGGTGCGCGAACCTCCGCCGCGAGGAAATAAGAAATGGCGAAGGTTATTCAAGTGCGTTAGTGGGGAAAAGATACGAGGAGCGTGCACGCGTCGGACCCGGTAGTGGCCCATGGTGGGCCATCCACCGGTCGTCTCCGTAAAGCTCCTCGAGTGCGGTGTCGTGTCAACAACAGCTGCCGACGCGAGAAGCGCTCCCAAGACCACAATCGGAGGAGTAGGGCGCAACTCGACATCGTCGCGTCGTGCTCGCTTAGAGACGGCGTCGCCTGCACCTCTGTCGTCGCGCAAGCACACCGAGGCCCACGACCACCGCATCACCGCTTACAAGGGGAGTTAGGCGTGCTTCGTTGAGACGAGATTGGGCCCGAGTGTGTTACCTCATCCACCGGGTGTCGGCGATGTCTTTGGCGTACTCGATCGGTGACGGTCCACCGTGTTCCGTGGGAGGACGGAACATCACCCAACCGAGCAACAACAGAGGTATGCCTCCAAGTGGCGGGCCACGTCCGCCTCCTCCGCGTGCGGGTGGAGAAGGTCAGCCTGCAGCGTTCGCAACAAACATTATCAGCAACTTGGCGCTTCTATTTTAATTCTCAAAGAAAGAGGTACTCACCGTGAACTGAAGCAGCCACGCCTTCGTCGGTCCGTGGCGCTCAGCCTCCCTAAGGGGCTGGTAGGGGTGCCGGGGTGCTGCCGCACCTCGACGCAACGCGCGACAACTCGGCGTGCCACGTGGCGGGCGGCGTCGGCGGCACGACTGCTGGGCCCGCACAAGGGAGGCCTAAGAGGTACGACACGTCCTGCAGCGTCGGAGCCATCTCTCCGCACGGAAGGTGGAACGTGTGCGTCTCCGGTCTCCACCGGTCCACGAGTGTGGCCAGCAGGGACCGGTCGTACCCGAACCGCGGCACCTCCTTGCCCTCTAACGGGGCAGTCACCAGCTCCACCATCCTACAAAGAGGAAGTAAGCCAGCCGCTCGCAACCTGCATGTAGTTAGAATTGCATTCACAGGTAAGTATGTGTACGTAAAGAGTGCAAGCGTTCGCGACTTACCGTGGAACCCGGCGTGGGTCGATCGCGGCGGCTCCTGGGCACTCGAGGTCGAAGTGGCCCTAGCACTCGCCTCTCCTCTGCGGAGTACCTAGACCGGTGGTCGATCGACGGTCACGTCCGGCAGCTCGAGGCAAGGTCGCGCCATCGTGGCTCATTACAAAGCAAATACAACAGATTACGGTAATTACATGTGCACACAAATGAAATGCGAAATAACGAATTGTACCATACTCAACAAACAATACAACCAAGTGTGGAGAGCAAAAAAACTCGGATTGCAAACATACGAAAGACAAAGACATGTTCGACGAGGCACACAACGTCGAAATTACATTATCCTCGTAGGTACTAAGCGGGACATCGGAGAATAACATGATGCGAACAACAACTTACTAGTACATTGAAAATTACATCGAACATTACAACGTACATTACGACTTACGGTCCATTGAATAATACAAGATGGGAACAACATGCAAAGTTACATTATCCGCGGTTGCGACGCGCCTCGCAGACTCGTCCATATCGTTCCGAATGCGCCTTGTCCTTCGACGCCCGACCTTCATCTTCAACATTCGGATGTCCGGTACCCATCGATGGTCCGGAGAGGGGGCTGTTGTGAACGATCCATCCACTCGGTACCCGTACACCTCATGATGCCACGTGTTGAGAACGCTCTGCTTGTAGTAGTACGGGGAGATGAACGGACGACAGGATTGATGCGTCTCGGTGGTCTGCGGCAATGACGCAGCGAGCACGGCAAGTGCAGCGGCGTGGTTTCTGGCAGAGCACTCGCAATCACCGCCGAGTATGCACGGATGGAAGTCCTCTCCGGTGGCACCCTGCGACCTCGGCCACCGCGAGTGCACGTGGTATCTCCGCTCCACGCCACTCTCGGTGTAACCCGATGTGTCTGCGCCTTTCTTGTTTTCTTGGACATGTAGGTAGACACAACAGTTGAGTAAGACAATCGATTGTCCGACATACATGCTGCGGAGGTCTTGTATCGCTCAATGAAATATCTCTGTGTCCCTAATAAGACACCCTCAACTATACCCACCAGTGGAAGGCATCCGTGCCTTTCATTACCTGATTGTAAATCTCCGCCAGTTCGTTGTCATGATCCCATAACGCGAGCCGCCCTCGTCGTCGAAGGACCATTTCTCCAAAGGCTCATGTCGTATCCAATCGGTGAAACTCTTTATCTTTGGTACGCCCACGCCGAGGTTTGGGGTCTGCATCGGCAGCCTTTATAAGGCTGTGGGGTCCTCTCCTTGCTCATGGTACACCATCGGGTTCCTTGATGAACTAGCGGTACCTCTAGGATCCATTGATTGCTTCTTCGTTAGTTCGCCCAACGCCTTCCAAAGCGCGTCGAACTTCCTCCGTTGGTTCTGTTTGCCACAGCGCTTGAACATGTTCATAAGCTCCTTATTCTGAATCGACGGAAAAATTGGCACCCATGT
This sequence comes from Otatea glauca, assembly GCA_036346275.1. NCBI lineage: Eukaryota > Viridiplantae > Streptophyta > Magnoliopsida > Poales > Poaceae > Otatea > Otatea glauca. Next base: position 55,360,115 of record CM070723.1, read on the forward strand.
GCCTCATGCACCACCGCTCCTCGATCCGCCACTTTGTCGCTCCCACGACGGCGGACCCTTGTTGCATATCCACGATCGCCCTTAGCACCTCGCATGTCGGTCATGGATGACACAAACATCGAACTGTCGAGAACAACCGCCACTTCACTCTTTCAAGGAACCGATCACTCTCCGTGTTTTCCCCTCCACGAATGCCAACGCAACCGTAGAACACGGTTGTTGGCATCCACCGCGATCGCAGATTAGAATCGCCCTTGTACTTCCCGTGAGGAATGTGCCATCCATGCAAAGGACCGGCGACATCGTTTAACGCATTTATGCATGCGCCAGGCGAAGAATGCACGCAATACCCACTTCGGTGCACGCACCACCCGCAGGAACTCCGCAAGGTCGATGGATGTACCGGGTTCCTTTGTGCGATTGCCCGAGCAAGTGGGAATATTCTCGTCTGAAGCCTCGTGCGTCCCGAACCGTATTTCCAGAGCCGTCCTTTTGCTCTCCATGCCTTTGCGTAGCTAATCTTGTATCTTGAAACCTCTCCTCCACGGTGTGATAATAGATCGAGGTGCAGATGGGGATTGTCCATGATCGACCATAAAACACATTTGCCACCCAAGTGGACGACAGATTGCGGTGTCCTGCTCGCTTCTTCCACTCGCAGCTTATGCTCCATCACTATGGAGCATTTCCGATGTCCGTCCACTTCCCGGTATGCATGCACCGCCATGGGCACGAATCAACTCGCACTTCACGTCGTAGTCCTTCTTGCCGGACTTCACAACCACGAATTGCCGCCGGAGAGACATTGCCCAGTACTTCACCGCATCCATCACAGCCTCCTTGTCTTTATATACGGCCCCCTGCGTCACCTCGTTCTCACGATACTCCCATGCATCAATGTTCCCTTCATTCATTGTTAGGTCTTCGAAATTGTAATTGGTCCACGCACCAGGGATAGGCACCCAGGCGTTGTCCTCCTCGTCGGAGTGCTCACCATCAGTGACTTCCTCATCCGCACGGTCCTCCTCTTCCATCAAGTCAACAATGTCCTCCACCTCCTCCCCCTCGTCGGCCACCCCTCGCGCCTCCACCGCTGTCTCCTCTGCCCCCCCGGTCCCTTCGTCACCGCCAGTCTCGTGCTCCTCGTCTCCGGGCTCCTCGCCGCCTTCCTCTTCGCATCCTTCTACATTTGATGTCCCCTCCGCCGTAATGTCCACCCCGACATCACGAACTTGCGACACCGATGGAGCTACCGGGTAGCACTGTGCCAACAACATGAGCGGCCAACCCCGCCTACAGCAAAACCAACATAACTCCTCCATGTGGACGTCGAGTTAACAGAATCAACTCTCCGTAAAACGGTCTTGCGCTCGCTCACTCTGCTCGACCAAGAATCGAATATGCAGGCATCCAAACCGAACATCCGAGACATCCACTCCAACAAACCCTCAGATGTCCTATCGCTCGGCCTCGCATATGCCCGTCGACTCTTGAAAATGATGATAGATCCACCCCATCCGCCCCGTGCTATCTCCCCATCTCCATAAAATATTTGGAAATACAATTTCTCCGACATGCTTTAACGTCCGACGGAAAAATATTACTCTAAAATACAATCTACAAACGTACATTGATCGTACTACAAAATACGACTATAAATAAGTGATTTTGACTACAAATAAGTAATTCGACTTGCCTACCATATTGCCTAACATTATATTTGTGCCACATTACATTAGCCCTACCAAATTAAAATTGTAAATATTGCATACTATTTTCACTCAGATTCACTTTCTATATACCGAGTACTATACAATCTCAAATCTCTAAAAACTAAATACTACATTAAAGTTCTAAACGCTATCCGAGAAATTTCTAAACAACACTATGCGAGAAATTCTAAACGCTGCACAATCCTAATTTTTCTAAACACTAAAATAAATTTCTAATACTACAATAAATTTGTAACGTACTAAATACTATACAATCCTGAAATTTCTAAAAACTAAATCTCGCATTAAAGTTCTAAACGCTATCCGGGAAATTTCTAAACAACACTATGCGAGAAATTCTAAACGCTGCACAATCCTAATTTTTCTAAACACTAAAATAAATTTCTAATACTACATAAATTTGTAACGTACTAAATACTATACAATCCTGAAATTTCTAAAAACTAAATACTACATTAAAATTCTAAACGCTATCCGACAAATTTCTAAACAACACTACCCTAAATTTTCTAAATATTAAATGCTACATTATAATTCTAATAACACACTCCTACTAAATTTTCTAAAAACTACAAAATCCTAAAATTTTAAATAATAAATGGTACATTTAACTTCTACGTAACTAAACAATCATAAATTTTTTTGTAAAAATACCTTCGCAGAAACGACGATTTACTTTCCCCTTTTTTTCCTTTTCTCTTCTTCTTCTTTCTCTTCTTCTTCCTTCTCCTCTTCTCTTCTTCTTCTTTCTTTTTCTTCTGCCTCGGCTGGCTTCCTCGCTCGCTCGCTCGGGCGATCGATTCTAGCCCTCGTCGCCCCTTGCTCGGCGACGCCTGTCTCGGCGACAGGGGGCCCACTCAACGGCAAGAATTCAAGAAGAAGCGGCTAGTGCAAAGAAGCGGCGCAGGGACAAATCGCCAGTAGTGAAGCGATCGCCCATACACGGGCGACGGGCGTACAATTTTGCAAAATTTTCATTCGGACGCATAGTTTTGAAAAAAAGAATAAAAATAAATATTAAAGAAAAAAAAATTCATGAAGTGCTCGGGTTGCCATGGGCTACTGCCTACTGGGACCAAGTATTCCAAGAAGGTTATTAGCTAATTTAGGGTCTGTGGGTGGGCACAGGGATGCCTTGTTCTCTTCTCAGCACCCCATGTGCCGGAAGCTTTAGCCTATTTGATCTGGGTTTTATCTTTGGCTTCGTCCCAACTAAATTATAAATCTTGCTTCTTCTATTTTCCGACTGTGACCACGTTCAAAAGGGCCATCGCGGCAGACGAGATACCACGGTATCTAAACTCGTAGGTACCTGTCATAATCTAATGGCACGAAAGTAAGGTCTGTCACTTGCCACACTTGTCAAGGAGCTGCCGCAGTAAACATAGCTGCTATGATACCAACGATATGCTGTAGAAGGAGAGCGTGGTAGATAATATATATCGGTGCTTTCACGCTGTTCCAAACTCCTGCTGGTCCTATACCATGAGAGATGGTGTCTGTGTGTTAGAGAGAGAATTTGCGTGTGCGCGCATAAGCAAGTTTAGCATCTGGCAAGGGCAACATTGCAGAGAATGTGAAGGCAAGGAAGACTTCGGAAGAGTAGGTTGGGTTCAGTAAAAAATTGTTTTGTTCCTAACTGGTTGGTGAGATGCTGCTGCTGCTAAATGATCTGACAGAGTGGTTTTACAAACATTAGCTGTGCGTCATTAGTGCTGCAAATGATCTATCTGTATATGTAACTGCACTGCATCTTTAGTCAAAGAGGCATGGAATGGGAGGGGGAGGGAGGGAAGGGCAGGACGGGACGGGGCCAACTAACAAACAGTGCATTGATGGTGTGGATCCGTGAGGTGAAGAAGACCAGCAGCAACTCTTGGCGTTGAAGCATTGGTGCGTGCCATGCTGTGCAGTGCAGCACTGATGCCAACTTCATCTGCGGTACAGAGGAATCCAAATCCTACAGCAGTCACATTATCACATTTACATTTGATCTAGTGATTCTCCTCCGTGTACAGCATTTTTCTTCTTTTAATCTTCATCTTTTCCTCCTTTTTTTTCCCTCTTCCTATTCAGATTTCAGACCACTGAGAAAGTGGCAGCAAAGCTGAGAAGATAATTAAAGGAATGCACTATATGGATTATTGTCTGGATGAAGTTACCCGAGTACCCCAATGTAATGGTACAAGAAATGTGACTATTTGCCTTTCAGTTGCCCAACTGTTTGGACTGTGGATGAACAGTAGCATTTGTTCAACATTTGTGTGTGACTTGAGAGTTGAACAGAACGAGCTGATAAGCATGGAAACTCCAAGTGGTATTTGTTAGAACATGCAATACTATTTTTCAGTGAAATAAGATATCTGCAGCAAAAAGAATTATATACGTATTAGGACCGGCGTGAAGACAGTAAAAAGTGTAAGCCAAAGCCTGCAGGGAATAGATGGAGGCCGGAGCATTAGTCTGGTAATAGGTGACCTAATTCTCTTTTTCAAGTGTTTTGTTCTACGATTACTAGTCTACTTATGGATAGGGATTTTTATTAGGTCGGTTTTCCAAATTAGAGTTTTAGCCGATTGATTTACCATTAATGAATTCCTATCTTAGGTAGAAACTGGCAATATTTTAATAGGCAGGAAGACACGGAAATAAGAGGATCATTTCCAAAATTTTGCCTACACAATATATGCCCTATTTGCAAGATGGAACACGTGTTGATATGGTCTTCAATCCCTTAGGAGTAGCCCACAAATGAATGTGGAGCAAATATTTGAGTTTTACCTACTTGTATGTGGATCTTGTAACTAACTGCAATTCTTGGCGCCGTTTACAGTTACAATATTTATTTAGATTTTGATGGGAATTAAATTGACCACTGTTTAAGCTGTTAGGTGAGGGATGAAAGGAACAAAACATATATATATAGCTGATGAGTGATAATTATATTTGACAGTGTATCCGACTGAGTTGAAAGAAGCACACTAACTTTTCATTATCTGTTCTGTGCAATAATAATGACTGGTCATTGGTACTAATATTTTTCAGTCAAGACTATAATCTTCCAATCATCTAAATCATTGAGGGTTGAAAGAGATACTTCATCCATATTCATCAATTCTATAGAGAACCCCTTTAACTGCTAATCGATAAAAATCGTAATATGTTTCGCAATCAGAATTACTGTAGCAGTGTTCCCTAATAGTACCAAAAAAATATATTTGCAAGTGATGGTGGGTAATATCCTAAACTGAACAGAAGAACACACCTTTATGTAGCCTCTCCTTGCACCAAACACATGACCGTCCTGATCAGACACACTCATCCACCAACCTGCAATTGTTTAGAGACCTGTAACAGCTGGTACAGGAAGGCAAATGTGATTGTGAAAGAGATGGTACAAGCTTAGCCAGGCATGAAGTAAAATAATGACTTAAGGAATTCCCCTAGCAGTGGGCAAGATCTGATCTTTGCCTGCTTCTTTACTTTCCAGTGCTTTTCTAGCTTTTCTGGTCAGGAATCATGATGCAGCATTCATTTGATTGTTTCACATAAAGCTAAAAGAGCCTCACTCTCTAGCTGGTAGATTATTCTTCAATTCACTGTAACATTTGCAAGGTCAGATGCACAATGCCTTTCACTTCTGTCCTATTAAAATGTGGATCTCTCACTCTATTTGACCTTCCCGTGATCTTTTGCTTATCCACCACGGCTTGACAATTATTATCAAACAGGCGAAGGGTAATCGTGAGTAATCACTAATCGGAGAGGGTGAGTAATTTTGTAGAATGCCTAGAGATAGGACCATAGGAGTGAAGATGATGATTAATAATTGAATTTGGACACGAACTGATGAGAGAGAGAGAAAGATGAAGATGCAACAAGACCACCACATGGGAAAAAGTTAGTATGCTGTGGCAATGGCAATAGCAATTAGTATTTAGAAGCGAAGTTACCAAGGACAAGACACAAGAGGAGGGTGCACACATCTCTGCCCCCACCAATAATCCATCCACAAGCATGTTCGAAGAAACAAAAGTCCTATCTGCACCAGCTAGGCTGACACATGATGCTGCATAGTTTCTTTCTTTCTCTGCATCAGAAGCTTTCCCACCCACATGCACCAACACCCATGTGAGCCCTATGAAGACCATATCAGTATTGTGCATGGTAGGTCAGGTCTCCTAGCTTGATTCCATGAACAAACTAACGAACAAGCAAGCAAGTAATTTTTGAGGTGTGAGCCGGAGTCCAGTCAAAAAACATCATGGTCCAGGTATAACACACACACACACACACTCTATATCTATATATATGTTGGTGTTTAATATGTAATGCATCAAGAGTGCTAGTGCAATCTTGCATCACTAGTGCACTTGGGAGCCATTACATTGACTAGATAGATCATCTCTAAATTAGCATTGAGCTAAGATGCATCGAGATTGCAGCAATGCCGTTAGAACAAGAGATGGACACTTGACATCCTGAGATTATTAGTTTAGTTATTGACGGTATCGAGATGATAGCATCCAGTTTATTTTGTGATACTTAGATGGTTTCACTTCTCGATGTAGCAACCCATGAAATTGGCAGTATGCAACGGCATGCCTTTCCCTTTGCTTCGCCGTTGGGTCATCGACAAGAAGCAACGATGAAAATAATCTACTGTGCTAAGTACTAAACAACTCATCATTTTAACAAAGAAGGAAGGTTGCTGTGTAATAGTAGTGCTATGAACCCCAAGAGAACAGAGAAGCAAAGTGTGCATCACAAAAAGGAAAAGAAAAGACAAGCTTTCACATGCTGCATGAGACGATGTGTACAATTAACCTTCTGAGCAAGGAAGAGCATACAGGCCACTACAAATCTACAGGGGCTTTGTGCCCTTATCTCTGAAAGTGATATGCTTGTTGTTACCTGTCCATAAAAAGTTGCATCACATCTTTCATGATGGTGGTCCATGCTTGATGTTGCCATATGCTCACAAGTCATAACCATGCAAGCACATCAATTAACTGATGTTTGGTTAATGCATTTCAAAGCAGCTCAGTTTCGGGCATCAGCCTGAGGATCCTACCATACTAGTATGGCAAGATGTATACAGGAGACATAAACTATAGGTGGACTACTCGAGTTCAGCAAAATCTTGCTAAGATCACGTCTCTCTAGCATGTGTCAGTGAGGATGCGTGTGCATTTGCATTTTGTCTCGTTCTCATTTATGAAGATTGCATTTGCTATGGTATGATGTGGATAGTGAAGTACAATTGTAAACAAGTCACATGCTTTTACAGTTTTACCACTGGAAATGGCATTTGGGATAAGCTCCTACAGACAGCAGCAATACACTGTCCACAATTATCTTTATCTGATCTGTGAGTGTGTTGGTTAAAGTGGAGATTTGTGAAGAGACCTGAGTTACCCTACCATATTGGATCAAAACCTAAGCTTATTGGCTCACATAAAGAAGCTTGCAAGGAGAAATAGGAAATACTCCATAAATTACACAACTTACTGAACCATCGGCCATCTTATTAGTATAAATTGGAGCTACGTTGGGTGTTTAACTAAGCTATCTGAAACCTAAGGCGGAGCTTTTAGAGTAAGCAAAAAAACATACATCTTTTTTTTTTGGCGTATCTCCCAAGCAGACTTGTGTGATTCTTGAAAACTTAAAATTTGCTTAAAAAAGAAGTTTCATCAAGCAGAGCCAAAAAAGCACTAAGCATAACCTGTCAAACATAATAAATAAAAGAAACTAAATATTTGCAATCACTCACTCAGAGACAGCTGACAAGCATTTGGCTATTATCAGAATAGTTTGGCAATTGAATATTTCAGCTGGATCAGGTGGGGAGCTTCTACAGGATGTGCTGTGGCTGTGCTGCCCGCGACCGCGAGACCTGTGACCACACTGCATCTGAGCAAGCAACTCGTGACTGCAACCTGCACTCAACATCAAAACAGAGACTCTCATCAGGCACTTGCTGCTGCATTCAACAGTACCAGGACAAGCAACCTACATCTAACATGTAAACTACTTACCATTGGATCTCTAACAATGGCTTCCTGCTCCGTCCAAGAGCTGCATGCATGTACGGTGTATGTGAGGAGTTCAACATGCACTATCAAACAGTGTGGAGAATGATTTAGGAAGCATGAACAGAGACATGTTCATCTCGGTGTGATGGTTGGCCTGCTGGTCCATACAGCGTCTTGACAATAATTGAAAAATATGTTTATGTAATTATGTCTCAAGCACTGAGATCAGGTTTTTGCACGAGCATGCAACCCCCCAGGAACAATTCTTGCTTATCATATTCATGCAAATTACCATCATCATGACCGATAAGTTTGTCTGAACCTTTGGAAGTGTTTTGCACAAAAGGCCGCTCTTAGTAATAGCTGAAAAGCCTTCCAGAATTGGACGGTTCATAACAAAATGGTAAGGAAAAATCTTCTAAAAAATGGTGAGGGAAGAGAGATTACAAGGTCTAACATATGCATACAGTACAGCATTGAACAATCTATCGCATTTGCAATGATACTCTGTTCTGTCACTGACAAGTGGTAAGGAATGGAGTTACCAGAGAGTTCAATGAATGTGAAAAGATCACAGCACTGAGTGAAAAAGGAAAGATTACAGCCTGCAAAATTTGCAACATTCTTACAACATAGTTCACCAAAATTTTCCAATGGGAACCAACAGTTACAACAACCCTGTTATCCTTGATACAGGGAAATGAATAATTCATCACGCATGTGTAACTAAAGTACAGGTGAACAGGTATTAGGCACTTCTTTCTGAACACAACCTAGCCTCTCTAGTTCAGGATAAGCAGGGACCAAATCAGCAGAGCGCTATCAAAATTGTTGGAATCGAAAATTTCCCCCGTGTCTAAGGCTCTATCCAACTAGTACTAGATTAACCTACAAGTAGTCGTGCCAAGTGAAGAAACAAAACTTGAGGGTCTAAACTTCCAGCCATACAACACAACCCCACCCAAAGCTTTAGCAGACAGGACCTAGGAAAGCTCAGGACCATCAAGCTAAGGACTTGTCCAGTTTATCAAGTATTTGTGCATAGAAATTCCAATGTGGATCACTCTCTGTAATGGAAGGTTGACCAAATGGGTGCACCCGAACATAACACTGAACATCATCTGCAGTAGCAAGGTTCTCCAGATACACACGAAGATCTCCACCCGGTCCTGTTTATGGAACATTAGAATCAACATTAGCCATTTCGATCCACCACCTAAAATAGTAAATAGCATATTAGCATATTAAAATGGTGAAGCTTACCCAACGAATCATCCTTCTTGTTACGATAGCTGTAGGGGTGTGGAAAAATGGCAGTGTGTGCCTGCACAATACAGATATCAAAGTAAATATGTGCGAATTACAACAAATGGAACTTAGCATTAGCAGATATAGCATATACATGAATAAGGGATACACAGTACCGGATTGCGCACAGCCTTGTAAGGAGAATCATCCACAAGTAATGTATTCGAAGGTGAAAATTCCCCTTGCTCCCATGGAAGATCAGGTTCCTCTTTATTCCACAGTTTCTTTAGTTCCTTCAATACTAATGGTTTGTTCTTGTTTTCAAGAGTTTTACACCCAGTAACAGTGCATTTAGATAAGTCCTGGTCAAATTAAAACAATGAATGCATTAGAACCTGAGTAACCTGCAACCAAAACAACTGAAATAGAAAGAAAACAATAAGAGTACAAGATAAATAATATAGCAATGCAAATGACATCTTTCAAAACATATCCTGGACTACAAATGCACATCACCTGGCTTTCTTTAATATCTAAGTGGAAATCATGAATGAAACAAACAGGCCTGAGATTAGCCATAACACGTATACATACTTGTCCATTACTTACCCAACAGAATAACAGGTACTGTTTCAGATCTTTCATAAGGATATTGACAACCGAATCCACATTTGCTCTAGAGATTTGGAATTTTGCAGTTAGCACCATGCAGTGATATCATGGCAAGTAAAAGAAATGTAGGGGAAAAGAATTAGTACTTCATTCTTGACGACCATATCCCTAGCTCAAAGTTCTGGAAACAAAATCTCAGAAAATCATCATAGTAAGGTCTTTTGAAGACTGGTAAAACAGTAGTAAATCATTGTAAATTAGCATCTTGAGCTTAGATGTTTTGATCCTAGTTCTTACACAAAACAATATTATAAAAAAAAGAATATTAAACAAGAAATTTCACCTAATTTGCCTCGAACCTTTGCATCTGACATGTGAGCGTTGTGGTGGTCCTGATTGATATCCGCAAGCAAACCATTAAGATCCAGAATAAGAAGTTTTTTCCTTTGAAACCTTATCAGTGATCCTCTTGGTGAGTAGACGTGCCGCACCTTCTCTTTATGTGCCTGATGTAAACTCGAAGGTCCTTTGAAGGTAATGTCATGATCTCTTGATGAGCAAGCTACTTCTTTCTCGTGCAGCCCATTGCTCTTGGTATTGGTACAACTCAAAGATATGCTTCTACATATATTGCTGGACCCCTGCATACGCACATCATGGCAACCAGCCAAGCCGTCCTCAGGAACCCTGTCTCTATTCTGCTGAAAGGAGAAGTTTGGACCTCCATCGGATGAATATAACTGGCAGTTCTGCTGTTTAGAGGGTACAGCTGAACTAGCAACCTCAATGACACCCCTAATAGGTGAAGGAGGTAGGCTTGCTTTCCCAGTGCGCTCAGCAGGCCCCGCTTTGGGATTTCCTCCTGAAGTGGTCGTCTTAAACATAACACCTGGCTTATCACTCCTTGAGTGCATGCAGTCAGCCTTGGCCTTTGCATTGAGTTCGACACCTTCAACCAATGTCAACGACACATTATTTGCAGTAAATTCCTCAAAATCACACATGGAAGACCCCATGATTTTTGTAAGCTTGTTGGCTTCCTCAGATAAACCATGGATTTCACCATCCATCTTCCCAATGGAACCAATCCCACCCACATTCTTCCTTTCCACCGAGCTGACATCATCCACAGAGGGTGCCACAGTAACACCCGCTAGCTTCCGCTTCCTCTTCTTCCTTGATTTCTTGCGTTCAGATTCTAGAGTATTATTCTTATCAGTTGTCACCACCAAGCCAGCCTCATCACCAGCACCAGGTTGAAAAGAACAACTCTGCACACTGCTTGTTTTGTTGGTGTTATTATTCCTTCTCCTCCGCCTTTCTCTTCTCCTTCTTTTCTTTCTTTCTACAGAGCTCTTCTGCAACGAGCCGCAGTTCTGAGAGTTATCCTTATTCCCCTTCTTTCCCTCCACTGAATCTTCAGCACCGTTTCCCTCCACATTTCTGGTACTCATACTGACATCAGCATCTCCTGGTGCACCTTCCAGATTTGTGCAGCCATTTCCAGATTTATCTGCCACATCTGCATCCACCGCAGCAGCAACGGCATTGGATACAGCAGAAGGGGATTGCTGATCCTTATTCTTCTTCCGTTTCTTGAGCTTAGGCTTCTTCCTCACCGGCGTCCCCTCCGCTGCAGAAGCGGTGAAACCAATTCCGATAAGCATGCTTTCTCGACGAAATTCGACAGAATAACGAAATCGGCATGGCGTGTGCAAATGCAATCGCAGTTCGCAAGGTGGTCGAGAAGCAAAGGCTCATCGAACCATGAAATCAGAGGCACGAATTAAAGCATTAGACTCCCGCATGGCTAAACCCTAACCCCGGGACACGCGCATGCCCCCATTGCTGCGACCTACGTCGAGGTGTACGTGCGTACCTGAAGCAGCGGCGGCAGAAGCCTCCCGCTCGTCCATCTCCTTCTCCGACTCCGGCGCCGCCGCGGTGGTGGTGGCGCCGCCCCGCCGCCTGGAGGAGGCGCTCTTCCCCGTCGTACGATCCAGTTTTGACTGGGAAGAAGGCTAGACCGAACGCATCAGCGCCTCCCCCTCTCCTACAAGGAGATCAATGGAGTCAGGAAGCGCACGCTCGCGCGCACGCACGCGACGTGATGGAGGCGGCGGCGGCGCTGCTTGGCCTTGGGCGGATGCGGATTGGGTCCGTGCGCCGCAACAAGTCGGATTTGGTGCCCGACTCCGCAAGCCTCCTATTTTGGGCCGTACGAATTGGGCTATTGGGCTCCTCCTCTTGTAGCGTTGACCATGGTTCAAATAATCCACGAAAATCACTCGATTTTCGCCCGTATCAACGCGGTTGGTTTCTAAAATCGCTCGATAAACTGGTCTAATTTTTTTTAAATGGTTTTGAAACTCTACGATTTTTTACGATTTTTGGCTCGATATTTCTGATTTTCGAATTTTGAATTTCGAGCGATTTTCTCCATGTCGATTTTGTTAACCCTGGCATTGACCTTTCCCAATTTCTTCCCAAGTGAAAAACGGAGTTGATCACGAGCACCGATGAGCTCCGAAGCCTGCGCATAACTGACAGGTCCGAAACCAACATCGGAAGGAGGAGGAGGAGGCTCAAGACCTCAAGTGTACCTCACGTTCTTGGAGGTGTCGGAGGAGCTGCTCCGCCATCGCTTCCCCAATAAGGCCAGTGGTGCTCCGGCATGGTTGGACCCGGTGAACCTTCCATCAACGAACCATCTGTGATATCAGTTTATCTTAGACGGTTCTACCCACAAACCGTTTGTGATACGACTGAGACCACTGTATAAACATACCGAGGTTTCTCGTGCAAATCTTAGCACTTAGCGCATTTCGCATCCTCAAAACCCTAGTCCCCTGGCGTCCTCCTCCTCGGTGACCTCCTCCCTAGCATCCTCCGCTCCTCCCCCTTGGCGACCTCCTCCTCCCCTCGAGCTTGTGTCCCTATGTCCTTGTGGATCCTTATTCTGTGATTTGTATGGATGATTGCTAAAATAGTAAACAAAGTACACAAAAGATCGATCTCTACCTAGGGCATGCATGTATAGTTTAATTTATCTTTCAAAATTGTTTCACTGTGAGCCTCAATTTTATCCTTTGACCTTTGGGTCTAAAAAATGAAGACATGTGTGCACAAAACGGTCGCAGATAAATGGCAAAATGCAGATTGGAAGATGGCAAAATCTCTTGTCCATATCTGGTGATTATGCATGATAGAAAACAAAGTACACAAAAGATCGATATCTACCTAAGGCATGCATGCATAGTTTAGTTTATCTACAACTTCGATGCTGCTAGAACACTTATCTGGTGATTAGGCATGATTGAGTTTAGTTAAATGTAACATCTGTGACGATCTCTTATACTCTTTGTTTGTATTGTGACTACTATTCATGTGGTTTGTAATATATGCATAGTTTGTAATATACAAGAACATTAAAATTCTCGTTGCCACTACTTTGATCAATCTATTATTCTGATATGTGAGAATATTATTTTGTTTTTGATCTAAATTAATTGACAAGATTGAAATCTGATTTGGTAAGATAAATGACACGAAAAAGCTGTTGGATGTGAAACAAAAGCTTGATGTGGAGATAAAATAATTGAAGAGAAAGTGTGAGTTAATAGAACAGATTTATAAGATGAAAGAAAAACTAAAAGATATAGATGACAAATTGTAAGATATTGAATCTGTTAACATAGCACTCATCATTAAAGACTGTAAGGCGAATGCAGAGCTAGAAGAAGCTAAAGCTGAACTTATAGAGGTAATATAAAGGTTTCTAGTATTTAATTTGATATGGTTACTGCTAATATATCAAGACAACTTTTTCACAACAACATGATCTCTTTTGTAGGGATTAAGAGATATGACTGGAAGTCAATTGGTTATTAGTGTCAAACAAATGGGCACTGTACTGGAGTTGTGGAACTTTAGGGAGAATCAAAAAGCCTCTGTTTCGGAAGCTATGGCACATATGATAGCAGATATGGAAAAACCCTAAGGTCTTCTTATGTTGATATATGAAATAATGTTGATTCTCAATGTATGTTTGTTGATATTTATGGTATCATAGCTTGTTAATATATTGTCATTTGATATTATCCTTAATACATGAATGGTACATGTGAGAGTTCAAGGCCTTATTTGCTTAGTTAATTGTGTAGTTCAATTTTGATTACTTGACCCTAGTGTAATGGGGGTATGTGATATGATTTTTCCCTACCTCTCTTGACAGAACTTTCATCATTAGTATCTGTTGTTTGAAATTTTCTTCTCTGCAATGACATTTACAAGAAACAACCAATTATAGATTTTGTAATTGAATATCAAAACTTTCTAGATGCATTAAGGCAACAGCTTGTCTGATAAGGATGATCTTAAAATATGAATATTTGTAGCACTTTTATCACCTTTCTTATTCTAATGTTGATGGATTTCAAGACAAAATCTAATTCCATCCACAGTTCGTCCTGAAAATTATCATGCTCTGATTTGTCTTCCACTTCATCCTCATCCCCGAATGAGTATACCATAGGCAACCTATTTTCACTTTGGTCTTGTATAGGAACAAGATCACTCTGGTCATGTTCCTCCACAAGATCAGAGTAAAAATAGACTGCCTATGGTATTCTCATTCGGAGATGATGATGAAGTGGAAGGTAAATCAGAGCATGAAAACTTTCAAGACAAACTGCGGATGGAATTGGATTTTGCTTTAGAATCCATCAACATTAGAATAAGAAAAAGGATGAAAGTGCTACAAATGTTCATATTTTAAGACCATCTTCATTAGACAAGCTATTGCCTCCATGCATCTATGGTGTTTTGATATTCAATTACAAAATCTATAACTGGTTGTGCCTTACAAATGTCGTTGTAGAAATATCTAAGAAGAATAAAATTTTCAAACAATCGATACTAATCATGGAAGTTCTGCCAAGAGAGTTAAGGGAAAAAAACATATCACAGACTAAAAACCGACTATGATCAACACATATCACAGACGGTTCTATTTAAAAACAGTTTATGATATGTGTCGTATTATAACTGACACATGTTTACAGACAGTTCAAAAAACCGTCACCGTCTGTAATAGCCTTCTCTGTAGTAGTGCTAGCCAATCCTATCCATCTATCGGTTGTGTCATTAAATAACAAAATTATATCAAAAGAAATATCACAAGAAAATTTAAAATTTTACAACCTACAGCTTCTATTGATCTTTGACCATGATTACCTAAAAAATTGTCATTCACACATACTCATATAATCATAAGGCAATTAAAGCAGAATTTTAAAAATTTAGGTGTGCCGTCAGATCCATTGCGAAGATATCGCTCACTTAGATACCTGACCGTTCGGGGCCAATCGGCACCTCTTGCTACCTAAAGTTTCATCATTCGGCACGATACAAACCTGTAATTGTTGGGTAACCATGGCAGTGCATAAAACAATACCCAAAACTTCTCATAGTAAGAAGTTAAAGCCTTCCATGGTAAAAAGTGAATTTACCACAATTATTGAGGGAGGAAGCTAGCACCTTCCCCAGTTCCACCTCCCTAGACCAAGTAAGTCACGAGGTTAAAAGGAGCCAACCAAGAGCCACCTCCACCATTTCACAAACACAAAGTTAGCCAAGCACCAGAGCACTTCCCACACATACACAAGCACAAGCCAAAGCCACCTCCAATAGCAAGCTCCCACACAAGCAAAGCTCCAGGAGCACTCCCCACACACAAGGAAGCATGAGCACAAGCCCTAGGGGGAGCAAGACCACCAAGAGGCCATACCAAGCCAAGAAGCCCAGACATCTCAATAATGAGCACCACTAGAGAGCAAGAAGGCAACAAGCTAGCCACCAAGAGCTCCAACAAGGAGGCCGAGAAGACTAGGAGCCAGGGGATGGCCAAGCCGAGCAAGCCAGGGACAACCGGGAGCCGACCACATCCACATTAGCATCGACATCACCATCAGTATCACAGCACAAACCACCCCAACCTGACCATCCAGAATCACCCTATCTCTACCAAACTCATCTCTCAAGTGAGCATATCCATTTTATGGCCAACACCATGAAGGAACTAGTTGGCCTAGAGGGGGTGAATAGGCAACTTTTGCAAATTTTAACTTCTTAGAGACAATTCACTACGAATAACTCAGTACAATATATGACAGAAGTAAAAAGCAAATACTGATAACAACGAAAGCAACAAAGTGAAATAAAGCACAAATGAGATAGAGATTTATCCCGTGGTTCAGAGCCTTTCTCCTACTCCACGTTGAAGCACTTCTTCCAAAATATTACTTCTCCAAAGCTAGTCGTAGTAGCTCTGGTGATCACTCAGGAAACTCTTTCACTACTCTAGTAAGGTGAGCTCCAAGACTTTCACAACCACAGTGCCCTTCCACAATCACCTTTGGGCAGGTCGCACTTTTCACTTTCTCCAAGCTATCTAGGATCACTAAGATCCAAGAGTAATAAACTTTGCACAAGTTCTGTCTCTTGGTTCACTCGCAAATCACACAGCTAGACTTCAGCTTGGAATTAAAACACTTAGAGATGTTGAGGATTTTGAGTTTGAAAGTGAAGCACAGACTTCTTTTGAGAATGAGAGCTATTTTGAATGCTAAAATGTCAAGGAGTTAATTCTACTTTTTGGTAGATGGCTCAGGAAATGCTTATATAGCCATTTGGAATGAATATAGCCGTTGCACCTACCACTGTAGCCGTTGGACGTGTCAGAATATCAAAAATATCAAAAATATACGTTTACAACGGACTAAGCAACAGAACTTAGCGATACTGATCATGTGTATCATGGACCAATTTAAGACATTTACGATGGACCAAAAAATTTGGTCCGTTATACATGGGAGTTTCAGAGAGTTTGGTCCGACAAAGGAATGAGTGAGTTACATGTATGCCGGACCAAATTATTTGGTCCGTCATACATGGGAATTTCTAAGATCAGTAGCCAAGGACCTTTTTGACAAAAAAATAAGTTTATCCAAGCGATTTGCTTTAGCAATGGACTAAAATTTTAAACAAGAATATTTGGTCCGTCAACAAAGGAAAATCCTTTGAATAAGAATGTATATCTATCTATGGATTTAATAAATAGAACTCCAAGGTTTGGTTCGGCAAAAAGGCTTATAATCTGAATGAGTGCCGGACTAAAAATATTTGGTCCACTATAGATGAAAATCTGAGAAGTTTTTTTGGTTTGTTGAAGGAGTATGACTTTATATGTATGCCGGACAAAAAACTTTGGTCCGTCATACATATAAAAACACTTGGTTGCAAGATATCTTCAAGGAATTTTGACAAGGAAGATTTTCAATGCTGAACTAAAGGAGCTTTTGACTGAAAAAGGATTTTGGCCATGTATGCAATAGACTTAAGAAATGGATAGCTGAATTTTAGTCCGTCGTATATTTAGACTGTTGAAATGAAGGAGAATTTTGATTCAAAGAGCAATTACTAAGAGTTTTTTTTACTTCGAGCAATCTAATTTTGTCTTTGCCTTATGATCCAATCCGCTAGCTTGTGCAAAGTCCCCCTTTAGTATAGCCAAACTGAAAATAATCCTAGCTATTTGACTTGAATCAACTCCCAAGTCATAAACTAGTAACAGAACACCTTAATCTTGTTAGTCCAACTTGCTTCATCATTGATTTCAGTACGTGCTCTTCAAAACTTAAGCATTATTAACTTAGTCATCAACACCAAAACTATAATAAAACATGATAATGAAAATTGAGGGGGCCTAGATGCTATCACACCATCATCAAAAGGTACTCATAGTCAAGAACAACAAATAGACAGCAAAAGTTTACCATTGGTCTCAGGAGGGGATGACTGCCGAAGGGGTGGCATCGTGCATGCTCGATAACCCCCTTCGTAATCCCTGGCTTATGGGAGGTCATGAGTATCGTCGTGACACCACCAAACCCTAGCATGTCCACCCAATAATCATCATCAACCAGTGGAATCACTTCAAATCGAAAAGTTACAGCTAAAACAAGTTAAATCCAATGCATTGCAGTATAAGATTAATAAAAAGAGAAGGGAAAGGTGAGCATGACCTCTAGAATGGCACGATGGAAGGGGGAGAACCAGAGGCACCCGCAGAGAGAGGGGGGAGCTCGGTGGGGCAGTGGCGACGGCACAGCGCCGACCCAGTAGCGGTTGAGTGGCAGCCAGGGTTGACCGCGATGGCTAGGGCTAGCGGTGCCAAGGCCACAGTAGGGCGCAGGCCCAGGCAGCGTCGGGCCAAGGGCAGCAGGGAGGTGGGCTGAAGGTCTACACGAGGCCCAGCTAGGCCACGGGATGAGCAGACTGCACGCAACACGCGCGAGCGTGAGGAGGCTAGGACGCGGGGGAACCGCGGGGTCGAGGAGGTAGCCGGCAGAGTCGAAGGCCGACCAAGGGCCTAGGGTGGCCGGAGAGGAGCCGGGAATGGGTAGCATCATGGGGAGCAGGAAGAGAGATAAGGGAAAGTAGAGAGGAGGAGAGGATAAGGTTGGCTGGTGAGGAAGAAAAGAAAGGAGGAAAGAAAAAAAGAGAGAGAAAGGGAAAAGAAAAGAGGAGAAAAAGAAGAAGAGAAAAGAAAAGGGGAGAGAAAAATTCTGTTTAACCCAATGCATCACCTGAAATTAATATACCAAATTGAAATCCGATGAATTAAACCATCTAAGTTATCAAGCATATAAATGAAAGATGTCAAATTAAAAATATTCTAGAAATTTAAAAGAGGCATGACACATATGTTAAATTATAAAGTTTTAAGAGCGGGTTGGACACCATAAAACATGATAAAATCTACTAAAATATATAATTTTTTAATTTTAGAAATTAATTCAAATCAGACCGGAGGCCTTCAATAGCAACCGAGTGAAGATGACTAATTATACCAAAATCCAGGTAAGCAATTCCTTGATCACATTTGAATATTTTTAATCAATCATATTTACTTATATGTGATATCATCAATGTATGGAAAATCATTTTAAAGAAAACTCTAAATCGGATGTTATTGGAAAGATGGTTTTGATGATGAACTACTGCGGTAGTGGTTGGTTATGGATATGTGGAATTGATTATGACTGCTAAGGCAGTGTGAATTGTTAATGTGTTGAAATGGCTCATCCAACGAATGGAGCCAGTGACGCATATTTATGCATGGTGGATAGAGGGTGCCATAGATGATGAGCATTGCCGGTGGACCCCCCCTCTACATATGGCTAGAACATAAGGATGAACTACTAAACTCGAACAATGAGTTGTATAATTCGTATCAATTATAGTGTGTGAAAACGAACAAAAAAGGTTATCCTGTGATGGTGCTACGATCTCCACATTAGGTAAGAGTAGATGATTGGGAGTGTGAAGTTGGGTATGCCAGGAGTCCCATTGAATGACACAAACATCAACTGCGGTTGATTTATTTGATGCTATATTTAAACGCTTGGGTTGAATGCCACTGTTGTTAGTCGGAGCACAACTGGCGATGGTGCCAGCGCTGGAGATCTAATATCTGAGTAGCGATAAACATTCTGGCTTCTCAACTGATGTTGGGTTCACTTTGTGTAAAGTGGTACAAACTTACATAGGGTAAAAATAATGAATTTATGCGTGTCTCCTAGACTGGAGGCTACGGAAGCTAAGTTTGTCTTATATACGAGTGCTAGTAGCAATTTCGATATTTAAAATCGGAAACCACATATTTTCCTAATAAAACCCTATGTTCTTAGAAAATAGTTTTGAGAGAAATATGGATATGAGATGGATGATAGGGAAAAATTCATATAATGTATTTTGTTATTAATGCTTGCTGAGTACTTCTGTACTCACCCTTGCTTAACTCCTTTGCTTAGAAACTGAGGACTATGGATTTGCTTGTGAGGCATGGGCTGGGGATAACCGGTAGGGTCAGGGTGATGATGCAGCGGAGGACTAACAGGAGAACTGGGTGGATTAGTGGACCATATGGTGGAGACCGTCGATCCATTAGTTACTTAGTATTTATGTAAATTGTTTATGGATGTACTATATGTAATATGTAAGAGCTTGATGACGATGGACCTGTAGCCAGCGTGGCAATGGATTGTAATAAACTTCCATTTCAATTTCTAATTATTGTTCTGCTGCAACACACTAAATACGGTATATTAACTGATAACATGTCGGGTGCGCTCGATATTTTGTTAGCTAATATGCTAAGATCAGTATAATTAACCCAGAGTAATAGCAATATTACTGTTATTACCCTGGACTAATTATGCGGGTCGCCACATCTTATCACACTTGTATGATAGGGTTTTGACATGCACATAAAACAATATGATAACTCTTCTGAGCTCATTTGTAGTAGTCTTGAAGATAAGCATGCGGTATTTATGCATTTTTTTTCTTCGAGGACAGCGGACAGCCAATGGCAGAGGGTTAGGTTTTGGGGTTATTGAAATCCCAACAATAGAGTTAGGGATACAACAGACACATGACCGCTTCTGAATGCAGGAATGAATTCTGTGGGAATCGGACCATAACAAGTGAAATCCCTACCAAATTTCTATGAAATTCCAAACAAATTCTTGAAATTCTTCAAATTGCCTTGTTCCAAACAGGGCGCTCACTCAATTTTGCCATGTAAATTATATTGGATCTAAACAATTACTCTACATAGGCAAGGCGTATAGTCTGCTCATATATATCATATCATGTGGCTGGAGAATATAATGTTGTAGCTTTTGGAATGGTCATGGATGGCTGTCGAGCTATACGGCATGATTCTGAAAGGTGTCGGCATCAGCCATTAGAAAGCACTGGTAGTGGTTATCATCCTGATTGCTGCTGCTTATCCTTTACCAAGCAAGCATCCAGGTGCTGCTGTTCTAGCTCCTTGCTTTTTACTGGTTATCAGGAAAGCATAACCGATAAAAAGTCAAATAATTAGTATAGAGGATAAGTTTGGTACTGTTTTCCAATTATATATGTCTGCTGTTTTAATCGGTTGATCTTAATTGGTGGTGCAAAACTACTGCCGAAGAATCATACTGTTAGGTAGTCACAATTACTACCTCTGTTCGTTTTACTTGTCGTTTTGGATGTCGTCGCTCTCTTCGATACACGCATTTGACTATTAATTTTTCTAATTATATATTAATAAAAAATCATTAAAAATATAATAATACGAAAGTATTTTATTTTATGGTAAATCTATTGATATCATTTCCATACGAAGAGTCTAAATATTTTTATGCATATTAACTGTCAAAGTTTGGATTCCAAACTTAACTACAAGCATTTAAAACAACATATAAAAAAAGGGAGAGATGCATGCATGAACGAGCCATATATTTATGTATCTAGGAAAACTTGTTTTTTATTTTTCCTTGTTTGTTTCCAAGGTAATTTTACAATTGTTTTTTTTATTATAGTAGGGTGATCAAACCCACGTTTGGAACATGGGGACTCTAAAGTAATCTCGTCTAAACTATACTGATTTGTTTCCCCTTGAGAAAGAACTACAAGTTTTTTATACAAATTATCATAAAACTACATATTTAGCTCTATTTCATAAAACTACAGATTTTATGAGAACTTGTATCACAAAACTATAAATTTTAAAATTGACCGTTTTTTATAACGGGTCTGACATTGTGGGCCCACATGGCAGCCTCACACGCGAGTGAAACGGGAAATGGGGACGCGTGATGTTGCCATGTGGGCCTACTCTGTCAGACTCATTACAAGGAACGGCTAATCCGAAATCATATAGTTTTGTGACACAAGTTTTCCTAAGATCTGTAGTTTTGTAAAATAGGAGCAAAAACCTGTTGTTTTCTAATAATTGTAAAAGAATAAGTTATAGTTTTGTGAAATTTACTCCTCAAGAAAAGAAAAACTACGCTGTTTTCAAAAGGATCTATACATGAAATTCCTACTTTCCGATTAACTATAAACAGGCTTACTAATGCTGTTAATTTCTTCCTCTCCCCTTGCAATTAATACGCTGTGCAAACAGCAAAGTGGAAGCCAAGATATTCATGTTCCCTCTAAGAAAAGATTTGGCATACGATACCAGTCAGAGTATTATTTTAACTGGATTATAAAGTTTAAGAGTCAAATGTTTAATTTTATAGTGTAGGGTGCTGAATAGACTTTTAACGAAAGTTCGAGATGTTATATTGACCTCTTTCATTCTTTATTATGGTTTAATTTCAGATAAGAACTATATCCAATAGTGATAAAAGACAAATTAAAGTGCAATTAAAAGTCACCGCAGTGTCGAAACGAGGATTCAATTTCACCTATTTAAGAAAAAAGGGCGTATATATGTGTATAGGTTACTATTGGCTTGGTTGCGTGGTGACAAAAGAATTATGCATCTCCTATTGTTTGTTTCGTGACCAAATTAATAATAACCAAAACTTGTATAACACGGCGATTGCATGATTGGTGTGATCGAGTATGATTGGTCTTAATTAAGATAATATTCCTCCTCCAATATTACAACACAGATTAATTTGGCACCAAATTGTCTCATCAAGAACGGTCAACGCGAAAGGGCTGGACATGTCATTCACTAACATTTTTCTGCAGTTTGCTTCCAGTGACATCGTGAGAGATCGATCGATAGAGTAATTAGACGACGCCTTTCCGGTAAGGGAGACCAAGGTGGCGGATCTTGCAAGCAATTAGCTAGAGGCTGGGTTTTGCATACACATTAATTCCGTTTATGTCACGGGTCTCCGATGCAACCCTCCCAATACAAGTTATACAAATTTTAAAGCAAGTGAATGAGTAAGTAATCACTATATACTATTCATTCATATTTTAATATTCGTACAACTATCAAAAAGAAAAGTATGGAAGCATCTCTCAAACTTTAAACATGATTCTGTCTTGATATACTCTCTCTATCCAAGCTTACATGACGTTTTTTTATCATATAGACTAAGAAGATAATAAAAATAACTAGATTAGCCCTAGTTATTATCACAATGCATTATTCGTACATAATATATGCATGTAGAGAATATAAAGTAAAAATAATATTTGATAGGGGTATAGAGAGAACATTACACTAGTTTTATATTTAATATAAAATACGTCTTATATCATTCAAAGATACACTTACAAATTTGGACGGAGGAAATACAAAACATAATGAAAATTTATATTGTGTGTGTCTCTCTCTCTATATATATATATGACGCCGAAATGGGGCACCATGGAGCCTAGGCTCCATGATTTCAAATACGCGGATTCAAGCCAAATTTGGGTATATCTTTCAAAAATTTTAGTTTTAGGATATATACCCATCTATAACAATTCAAATGAAACACATACCTCTCGAATTCAAAGATTTTAAACGAATTTAGATCGCATGCTTTGATGATTTATATATAATCAGCACATACCTACAAACAAACTATCATCAAAAAAGAAAACTCTAGTTTAAATTTTAGTTCAAACTTGTTTGAACTAGTTAGTAAACTAGTTAAACTCAACATCCTAAAAATTTCAAAAAATTAAACATACAATACATAGAAGAATATACCTATTTTGTATCATGGAGCCCAGGCTCCATAGTGCCCCAAGTAATTATACTATATTTTTTTTAGATAATGGAAGAATAACCTTCTGGCCTCTGCACCATGAGATGCACACAGCCAATCGTTTATTATAAAGTTACAACCAAAATTTTATCATCAAGAGACTCATAAAGAAAGACTTAGCAAGTGACAATCAAATAAAGAAAATAGTTTAAACAAGCCATTAAAAGACTAATCGAAAACTCTAAATCCACACACAATCTTGTAATAAACCTCCATCCATGAGCGCAACCAATTGATACACAAATAGATAACCTGCAATGGATTAAAAATCTGTTTCTTATGAAAGACAACATCATTTCGACATAGCCAAATAGCCCAACATAAAGCGGCAGCCCCAACTAAACATTGAGCCTTTATTTCCTTTCCCAACCCCAATAGTCAAGATCCAAACATATGGGCTATACTACGAGGAGGTGACAAATTAGAAGCCGCTTGTATAACACACCATATGAAACGAGCAAACTGACAATAAAAAAGAGATGTTGTATAGTTTCTTCATTGTTATAAAAACAACATTATTTGCTGCTAGTCCAATTTCTTTCACTTAGGTTATCCTTTGTCAGAATTACCCCTCGACGTAAGTACTATAGAATTTTTTTATTTTTAATGGTACTTTAATCTGCCAAATTTGTCTATTTGTAATTGGAATATTTTGATGCATTAAAGCTGCATACATCGAATGAACAGAAAACTATCCATTTTAATGAAGATTCCATTGAAAAGTATCCCGTTATAGAGACAATTGTATAGCAGCAATCCTTGTAATGAGCTCTTGCAAAACATGTAAATTAGGCCCCGTAATGGTCCTACGAAAAGACATATTAAAAGATTCAGAACTCATTACTTCAGCCACCGTGGCATGTTTTTTTCGAACAATGTTATAAAGACGAAGGTATTGTATACTAAGGGGGTGTTCCCAAGCCCAGTATCCTACCAAAAACATATTTAAGATCCATCTTGACGATTGAAAGACCTAAATCTAAAGAAGTAATATTTGACCTTCATTATACCTGTCCAAAAATAAGAGTTTCTAGACGTGGCTTCCGCTGTGTGTATATATATATATATGCGCACTAGCGTACGTAGCGGAAATCAAGAAAGAGATATACAGTACAACAACACGCTAGCTAGCCGCCTGCGACTAATGTATCGTGTCATGCAGTAGTCTAGTCTGTGTCAGTCGTGTCGATTTTGTGATACTTAGAAGGAAGTTAAGAAAGGAGAAAGGCCTTATTAAGAATTAGCTAGTTTACGGCGCTGCCTGCCTGTTCGACAGCGTTACATCGCACTCCAGCAGACGTACGTACGTGCACGAGATCTATCGATTCGATATGCATGGAGTACTATACATATATATATAGTTAGCTCGTGCATGTGACCGAACGACACCAGCTTTGTCCAATGGGATCGACCATGCATGATGCATGTTGTTGTCAGGAAATCTGGATCATCCGGAGCCTCTTCCCTCTCAATTTTCTCTGCAGCAATTTAATTAATTGCCCATTTAATTCCTTCGTGTTAGCATTAGGGTTCAACTAAACATGAGAATTAGCTAGCCTAAAACATGATCACAAAACCGTAATGCGGAAATAAACAGTAGAGGGACTTACTGACCCGGAGAGGAAGACGCCATTAGAGTTCGTCGGTGAAGGAGAAGCTCCGATGTAGATACGCGAAGAGCTGAAGAACACTGAGAACTCCTCAGTGATGGTCGTGGATCTTCGTCAACCGGAGCCCGAGCTTAGGATCGGATTGTATAAGGGAAGAGGCGAAAACTCAAGTGTAGCTCATCCAAGAGTACCGGCCTCTCCCCTTTTTAATCTCGCGCAGGCTGACGGGACCAGAACCAAATGTTCGTTGGGCGCTCCCGATCAATGCGCACGTAAGGTGGGTTTAGCCCAAAAATTTCGGATCTGGCAGTTAGGCCGAGATCACAACCAACATTCTCCCACTTGATCGAAAGGCTAATATCATAAGTCCACACTAAACAGAACAATACACCAAGATAAAGTATTACAACGATTAATTTAAACACCGCAAACCCCAATCTCTACAAAGCATCATTCTATCTCGATAGGATAATTACTTATTCTTAATGGGAGTTGGTTTTACACTTATGGTCCTCATTTCCGTAATCGAGGCTTTCCAATAAACCCATGCCGCAACATGCTCTCGAAAGAGACGGGTGGTAAGCCTTTAGTTAATGGATCCGCAAGCATAGACTTAGTACTTATATGCTTGACATCAATAGTCCGATCCTCGGATTCTATCTTTCACAACATGATACTTAATGTCAATGTGTTTGGCAAGCACCACTTGACTTGTTGTTACTTGAATAGAAAATCGGCTAAATTGTCGCAAAGATAAAGGTAGTGGTTTAGATATGCTTGTCTACCACTTTTAATCCCGGATAAAATTCTTAAGCCATACAAACTTGCCCAAGAGCCTCATAACATGCCACAAACTCAGCTTGCATCGTTGATGATGCAGTAAGTGATTGTTTGGAGCTTTTCCACGAAATGGCTCATCCCGCAAGTGTGAAGATATAACCTGATGTGGATTTCTTAGTATCAACACAACCTGCAAAGTCAGCATCTGAATAACCCACAACCTCAAGGGCATCAGACTTTTTATATGTGAGCATAAAATGCTTAGTGCCTTGCAAATAACACAAGACTTTCTTAACGGCTTTCCAGTGGTCCAACCCTGGATTTGATTGATATCTGCCAAGCATCCCGGTTACGAATGCTAAGTCAGGGCGAGTACATACTTGAGCATACATAATGCTTCCGACAGCTGAAGCGTAAGGAATCCCCTTCATCTGATCAGATTCTAATTGATTCCTTGGACATTAGAATGTTCCAAACTTATCGCCCTTAACAATAGGAGCAGGCGTGGCAGAGCAGTTATGCATATTAAATCTCTTAAGCACTCTGTCAATGTATGTCTTTTGGGATAAGCCTAATATCCCTTTGGACCTATCTCGGTGAATCTCAACGCCCAAAACATAAGAGGCATCACCAAGATCCTTCATGTCAAAATTAGCGGAAAGAAATCTTTCGGTCTTATACAGCATATCCTTATCGCTGCTAGCCAATAAGATATCATCCACATAAAGCACTAATATAGTAATTTTGCTCCCCTTAGTCTTAATGTATATGCAATTGTCCACTTCATTTTCTTTGAAACCAAAATTTCTTATGGTCTCATCGAACTTAAGATACCATTGTCTAGATGCTTGTTTTAGTCCATAGATGGATTTCTTAAGTCGACATCCCATATGTTCCTTGCCTTCCACGACAAAACCTTCCGGTTGAGCCATGTAAACATTCTCATGCAAGTCACCATTAAGGAATGCGGTTTTAACATCCATCTGATGTAGCTCTAAATCATAATGAGCAGCAAGCGCCATGACAATTCTTAGTGAATCTTTCTTTGAGACAGGAGAGAAAGTATCAACATAATCAATCCCCTCTCTTTGCGTAAACCCTTTTGCTACAAGTCTTGCCTTGAATCTTTCGACATTTCCTTTAGAGTCATGCTTAGTTTTGTAGACCCATCTACAGCCTACTGTTTTGACTCCATCAGGAATTTCTACTAGATCCCAAACGTCATTAATGCTCATAGACTTAATTTCATCCTGCATGGCCTCAAGCCACTTGGGTGAATTCTTAGCCATCATAGCCTCCTTAAAAGAGGTAGGATCATCGACCTTCCCTATGTCATTAACATCTTCATTCATGTATACGACATAGTCATTCGGGATGGCAGACCTTCTTTCCCGCTGTGACCTTCTTAGTGGTTCATTAATTATCACAGGGGGCTGTGGAGGCTCATCATTAAATGCTGTATTATTAATCCCAGAATTCTCAGGTGGAGGTTCAACTCTGTGGTTCACAATCGAGGTATAATCGAAAGAGGCAGGAAGAATAGTCTCTTGGATTATCGGTAATGGAACATAAGTCCGAATCTCCTCAAGATCTATTTTCCTAGCCTCTGAGCTCCCACCGATTCCATCATTCTCTAAAAATACAAAGATGTCGGGTTTCCACAAACTTAGTGACACGATTTGGACAGTAAAACCGATATCCCTTAGATCTTTCAGGATATCCAATAAAATGGCAACTTACTGTTTTAGGATCTAATTTCCCAATATGTGGATTAAAGATTTTTGCTTCAGCAGGACAACCCCACACACGTAAATATTTTAAGCTCGGTTTCCTCCCACCATAATTCATAAGGTGTCTTAGGTACTCGATTTCATCGGGAACCCGATTAAGTATATGTGCGGTGTCTTTAATGCTTCCATCCACAAACCAACCGTAAACCGAGTAACTCATCATGCTACGCACCATATCCATAAGGGTGTGATTGCGTCTTTCAGCTACTCCATTTTGCTGAGGTTCACCGGGTGTTGAATATTGGGCTATTATACCATTTTCTGAAAGAAACTTAGCAAATGGACCTGGAATTTGTCTATAAGGAGCATGTCTCCCATAATATTCTCCTCCACGATCTACCTTAATCTTTAAATTACGCTGATTTTCTACTTCAGCTTTAAATATTTTAAACTTATCAAGTGATTCAGATCGATCACGAATGGGGAAAATATAACCATAACGGGATAAGTCATCAGTAAACGTGATAAAGGAGTCGTACCCATCAACTGAAGTTATAGGAAAAGGTCCACATATGTCAGTGTGGATTAATTCTAATATTCCTTTGCTTCGTGTGGCTCCTTTCTTAATTTGTTTTACATATTTTCCCTTAATACAATCAATACAATAATCTGAGTCAGAGAAGTCTAATGGATGAAGTATCTCTTCCTTAATGAGACGCTCCATTCTCCCCTTCGAAATGTGGCCTAAACGACAGTGCCACAATTTCGATGAAGTCTCATCATTCATACTTCTCTTTCGCTCATTGGTGGCATCACACACATTCATTGACACAGGGTATTCAGGGAGAGAAAGCATATAGAGTTTGTCTCGTCGAGTCGCGAGACCAATATTATTTGAATTAAAACTTATAATACATTTATTATCCCCAAAGGTACAAAAGTATTTATTATCATCTAAAAGAGAAACAGAAATAAGGTTTCTCCTCATATTGGGAACATAAACAACATTATTTAATTGAAGGATGAAGCCACTATCTAATGCTAATGATAGTGTGCCAACGGCTTCAACTTCAGCCTCCCTCCCATCAGCAACTCTAAGGCTTCGTTCCCCCCTTCTTATTGTCTTCACGGTAAGGAATCCCTGCAATGAATTGGAAACGTGCACAGAGGCACCTGAATCAATCCACCAGGTATTAGGGGAAAAATCAGCAAAAAGGGTTTCATCGACAGTAGAAATTATGTCATTACCCTTCTTGGCAAGCCATTTCATGAAGCCTACACAATCTTTCTGAATATGCCCACTGTTCTTACAAAAACGACAGATGGGCCCATTAGAAGTTGAATTTGATGCAGCAGGGGCCTTCTCCTTTGGCTTTGACTTACTTGACTCAGCCTTAGGGGAAAAATGCAGCTTCTTTTTAGACTTAAAATCCCCTTGGAATTTCCTTTTCGCATGGCCAACATGGAAAACTTAGTCCTTTTTCTCAGCCTTAATCCTCTCCTCCTCTTGGACACACATAGCGATCAACTCGCTCATGGTCCACTGCTCCTTCTGAGTATTATAATTAATTTTGAAAGCATTGTACTCAGAAGGGAGGGAGGTCATAATAAAATGGACTAAGAAACCATCTGAAATGGCCATGTCCATGCCTTTAAGTTTGGCAGCCATATCAGTCATCATCATTATATGCTCACGTACGCTACTAGAGCCATCATATTTAGTGGTGAGCATCTTCATGATTAAGGTATCGCATAAACTTTTGAAGAGCCCTTGAATTGCTCCTCAACTAAGGCCATCGCTTAGCATTATCGGATTCGTGGATTGCTCCCTTATCCCTACGAAATGGTGCTTTTCATAATCATCAAGGACATGCGGTTAGACCGCTCCCACTTTTCCGCTGTTAAGTCATAGAGTTTCTTTTTCTCAGTAAAACTCTCATCATCAGCGGAAGGAGCTATGGGAGCGTCCTCTCGTAATGCATAATCCAAGTCCATAACTCCAAGGACAATCAATATTCTCTCCTTCCAAGAAGGAAAGTTTGTCCCTGTTAGCTGCTCAATGCCGTTCAAGTAAGCGGCAACATTAGTGTTGTTCATGGCTGAATCAAAAATAAAATTTAATCAGTAAACATTAAAAAAGGAAATTGAACGTCATGCATGAAATTAACCCTACGTTGGTCTGATTAAAAACATGCTAATGACAGGAAACATTCAAGTTCAAATTCGCATCACCGTTGGGCAGAAACGAAAAAGAACTAAATTATTTTATGGGTGACACATGTTCATAAACAACGTTGGTCAGTATATGAATATGGTCATGACATTATCCCAATTTTCAACATTAGACAATTAATCTCTAATCAAAACTTCTCGTTGGTTCCATTTTAATTAGAGATAAAGCTAAGAAATAATCATCACATTACCACATTAAATAATATGCCAAAAGCTAATCATTAAATTAACCATAACATGAAAGCCAGGGAATAAATAACCATAAAATTGATACAAGTACTCAGGAAATGAACATTTAAACAATACTTAATTGCTGAATTAAAAGAGACAAAATTAAAAGGAGCTAAAAGCCAGGAAAAGGTGGCCCAAAAGGCATTCGCCCAAGCGACGCGAGCCGGCAAAAAAACGGCGCGGCCCAAAGACTCTGTGGCCCACTACGCCAAATAGCCTGGCCAGCGGCGCGACGCAGATGCGCCCCGCGGAGGGAGACGCAGGCGGCGGCCTGTGCATGGAGAGCGGCGGCGGCTCGCTCGGGCGACCACGCGCACGGAGGCGAGGCGGCGGCGCGTCACGCGAGGAGCCACCCACGCGCAGCGGCGGCGGCGTCCGCTGATCCAAACGGACGGCCGAGATTTCCGAGCAGATGAACAAACGCGCAGCGGCGAAAACCTAGCTCATTCACTCGCCTCCCGAGAAAAAGCGCAGCGCGACGGAGGGCGGTTAAAACGATGATGAGCGGGCGGCGGCGCAAGACACGAGCGGGCGGCTCGGCGGCAGCGGCCGACCGACGCGCACACGCGCGGGCGGGGCCCGATCACGTCTTGGCGGCGCGAAGGCCACAAGCCTGGGCGCAGGCGCGGGCAAGACAAGGGCCCGCGACGGCGAACGGAGCACGGCGCGCGGAGCAGCCGACGGCGACGACGACGACTACCCGAGGAGGTAAGCCCCGAAAACCCCTCTAAGGATCTTTAGGTTTGCTTAATTTTGGGAATTAGGGTTTGGGATTTTGGGAATTTTCGGTTCGGATCTGCCTTTCCCCTTCTTCTCAATGCTAACGAGCCGCAAAAGACATCAAAGAACATTAACTGATGAACACAAGGCCAAAAACCAAGAATAATCCGGGCTTAAGGAAACATGATTAGGCTAGATGGCTCTGATACCAACTGTTAGCATTAGGGTTCAACTAAACATGAGAATTAGCTAGCCTAAAACATGATCACAAAACCGTAATGCGGAAATAAACATTAGAGGGACTTACTGACCCGGAGAGGAAGACGCCATTAGAGTTCGTCGGTGAAGGAGAAGCTCCGATGTAGATACGCGAAGAGCTGAAGAACACTGAGAACTCCTCAGTGATGGTCGTGGATCTTCGTCAACCGGAGCCCAAGCTTAGGATCGGATTGTATAAGGGAAGAGGCGAAAACTCAAGTGTAGCTCATCCAAGAGTACCGGCCTCTCCCCTTTTTAATCTCAGTCGACGGGACCAGAACCAAATGTTCGTTGGGCGCTCCCGATCAATGCGCATGTAAGGTGGGTTTAGCCCAAAAATTTCGGATCTGGCAGTTAGGCCGAGATCACAACCAACACTTCGTCCCATCGCTGTTCTATTGAGAGCATGTACAATAAAACTACGTCAGCTGGCTCTTAGTATATACACATCAGCTTTGGTCTATGTGGAAGAGGGAGAAAAGAGGAGAGAGAAGAGAGCTGACTCTTATTTAGTAGCCAGCTTTGCACGAGAGTATAGGTAGATTATTTATGTACAAGAGAGAAAAGATAGTTATTGCACAATATCTATAGACAACCTTTAGAGATAGTTATTGTACAAACTGGCTTTTAACTTACTATTAGTTAGTATTCCCTCCGTCCTTGAAAGTAAGGGAGAGAAGCGTTCAAATTGTGTCCTTCAATATTAGGGATTGAGAGCTCTCCCCCTTAAATTGTGTTCTCAAATTGTGCCCATGCATGCAGATGCACGCAGATACATGCGACCACACATATTCCAAAACAAAAATGCGGCAGGTCATTCTCTATAATCGTGATTAATTAATGCATGCATGTTGCCAATTAATAGAGACACAGTATTAAATAGGGACATTAGAGTCTTTTGGCAGAAACCATAATCTGTTCTAAAATTTTTTTTGTCCCTTACTTTCCAGGACGGAGGGAGTAGTTGGCTTTGCTATTGTACTTTTCTAGTGCAATCACCAAACTTGCATGCATCGATCTTCCCAAACACAACTAGCAATTACTCCTCTTAAACATAAGAGCTATCGATTTGGACATCGACACGGTATTCAAAACTCAACTTTGATCACTAATTTTTATTATAATATATTTGAAAATTTCAATAAAACTATAATATTATAAAAGTATGTTTCGAAACGAACCTACGCATATGATTTTCATATATACATCTGACGAATACTAATAACAGGGGTACCCCAACGGCCCAAAGCGACGAGCCAGCGGCCTCAAGCATATCTCCAGCCCAACAGGCCGCGCCCGGCCCGCCACCGACCGAATCACCTGCGAGACCACACAAGACATCCGCTCCCGACCGCCAGGGAAGCGATCCGACAGACAATAGCCCCGACCCCTTGACGGGCGGGATCTCCCGACTCGACCGACAATACCCCGACCCCTTTGGCGGGCGGGATCTCCGACTCGACCAACCAAGGTGACAGACGCCGAGGGCGCGTGTCGGGCCCTCATCACCTACCGCCACGCACCTCGCGAACAAGGTCAATCGGAGGACTATACAAGGCGCAGTGGCTCCTTCCTAGAAGGTTTGGTGATCGCCAAGTCGAGCTTCCACTTCCATCAACCGGGCCACAGACAAGATTTAACGCACGCTCCTCCCGAGGCGCCGCTAACGCCACACACCGCACGTCAAGATTCGTAAGGATCACAGAGGGCAAGTACGCTATTTCCGAGGAATACCTAACCTCCCTGACCACCAAAGCTACTGACCCAGCATGGGCAAGACGTGTGGCGACCAGTCCACAGGACGAAGGACCAGAGCTCCTAGCATAGGTCGCCTCGTCCTTTCCCCGACTCTCGATGTAACCTGCCCCTTCCTTCTGTATAAAAGGAGGCAGGACTAACAATTCTAGGGAGGAGGAACACATGAGAACAGGAGGAGCTTAGGTAATTTAGCGCCCTCATCTGTAAAACGTCGTGCAAAGCAATACAATACGGCCATCCGAACTGGAGTAGGGACTTTCAGCCCGAACCAGTATACATCTTGGACTCTCGAGTCTAACCATTCAGGGAGTGGAACGCGCGACCCGTTAGACTTACAAATTTACTTGCCGGTGCTCAAAAACGCCGACAGTTGGCGCGCTAGGTAGGGGGCCTTTGCGCGTCTTCGTCACCATCTCCGGATTCCGTTTGTCTCCCTGATGGTATCCACCCATCGCGACAAAGATGATCGCTACTGGGAGCCGGATCCGCCGGCTCCTCGACTTCGCGCCATCACCCCGCGCAGAGGCTCACGCTGTCCTCGCCTGCCTCGGAGGACAGCGCCACGAGAGCTCGGGCGCCCTCTCCGGTGACCGCTAAGCTCCGGCAGGCGCGCCCTGCAGCCCCGGCCGAAACCCGAGGAGTGCTCCGCCACGCCTCGCGAAACTCCCAGAGGGCCGGCAGTGACCATGTCACCCCCCGTAGGCTCGCAACTTGTGGCGATGGCTGGCTACATGCCGGCCTCCATCCACGAGCTGCTGGAAGACTCTTCCAGCCATGACTCCAGCTCCGACACGGAGTACCACCTTGCAGCGACACTCGCGAGTGCAACATGGCGGCACGGCCGATTTGACCGTGGCCCCGCGGCCACGGACCTCCTATCCGCGCACTCAGCGCAGGAGGAGTACCAGCCGCGTCGCATCGACGCGCCGGGCTCGCCGCGCGAGCTCCAACAACAGCGCAAAGAGTTGGAGGAACGAAGAGCTGAGCTCGACCAGCTCCAGGCCAACCTGGAGCAGGAGGAGCTCGAGACCCGCGATGTGCTCGGCGACGCGTGCGCGACGCGCGCTGCCAGCACACCCCAAAGAAGCGGAAGAGTCCGACGGTCCTCGCTTCTTCCCCATGCAAGCCAAAACGTGGCATGCCGCCGCATCTTGCCGAGGCCTCCCGAGCCGACCGACCCGGAGGCCAAGGCCACTTATCAAAACCTCCGGGGTAGGTAGCGCGCCATGCAAAGACATGCACACCTCCGGCCCTATCGCCCGAGCCACCTCGCCACCGGCCCGCACACAGACGGAGCCGGTTAGTCCGCCGACAGCGGCGCCCGATCATGCGAGCCACACCAGCCTCGCGCGCCCGGCGCCAGCGCCTCGGTGATGTTTACGACATTCGCGCTACCCTTGAGGCGCGAAGAAAGATGGCGAGGAGGCCGCCCACTCACGAAGTGCGGGCGGCGACACCACCACCGCAGCCGAGCCCCGACAGCCTGGACGCGAGCGCTACGCCAGGATTCGCCAGCGGACTTCCTGCCAGATTCGGCGCCTACCAACATTGCCAAATACACCGGGCCACAAACCTGTGTGTCGGCTCAAGATTACCGGCTCGCATGTCGGGCGGGAGGAGCAACGGATGACCTCTTCATCATCCAGTACCTACCCATCTACCTCGCGGACTCGACCCGAGCCTGGCTCGAGTACTTGCCCGCCAAAACCATCAGGAATTGGACCGACTTGAAGGCCCTCTTCGTCGGCAACTTCCAGGGCACTTACAAGCGCCCTGGAAACTCCTGGGACCTGAAGGGCTGCAAACAGCAGCCAGGGGAAACCCTCCGGGACTACATCCGGCGGTTTTTCCGCCAGTGCAACGAACTCCCCGACATCTCCGACGCCGATGTCGTGGGAGCATTCATCTACAGCACCTCCTGCAAGGCCTTGGTACACAAACTAGGTTGCCTCAAGCCCAGAACTACCAAGGAGCTCCTCGATATCGCCACCAACCACGCCTCCGGCGAGGAGGTTGTGGGGGCCATCTTTGAGGGAGGAAAGGCCCAGCTAGAATCCGGCGTTCACATCGGGTCCCCTTCTGACCTCTCCGACAAACGGAAGCGGCACGGGAAGCAGATCCGCGAGACCCAAGTGGTCGCCACCGCCGATCGCTCGCCAGCGGCGGTCGCGACCGGCCGTCGCGCCCACCACTTCGAGAAGTTGATGGACGGCCCGTGCCCAAACCACGGGTTCTCCGTCAAGCACAAATGCACGGATCGCGAGGTCCCGAGGCGTTACCTCTCGGTGTCCCGCAACGCCGCGTGGCAAGGAAGAAGCTGCTGCGCCCCGCGGTCGCGAGAAAAAAGCGACGACGAGTTCCCCGAACCCGACGGCGCCTCATGATCTTTGGAGGACCGCCTGCTATGCCGAGCAAGCGCCGCTCAAGCTCGCTATCGCGAGGTCCACACCGCCGCGCCATCGTCCCCCCAATACCTCCGGTGGTCGAGTTCCCGATCACCTTTGATCGGACCGATCACCCGACCACGCCCACACCGGGAGATACCCCGGTGGTCGCCCGTCGTGGGAAGAAGCGCCTTTCAAAGGTGCGATGGACGGAGGCAGCGGCCTCAACATCCTCGTCGCCGAGACGCCGACGCTATGGGGTCCCGCGCTCAACCCTCCGACCCAGCAGGCGCCTTTCCATGGCGTCATTCCCGCCGCCAGCCCATCCACTCGGGCGGTCGACCGCCCGCTACCTTTGGGAACCGAAACTTCCGCACCGAGACCCTCGCTTTGAGGTCGTGGATTTCCCGGTTCTTACCATGCCATCCTGGGAAGGCCGTGTTACGCCAAGTTCATGGCGGTCCCCACTCGCCTACCTCAAGTGAAGATGCCCGCCACGGGAGTCATCACCGTGGCATCATCTTTCGGCTTGCCTACAATCGCGAGCGCGGCAGTTGTGAGCTTGCCTCGGCGATCATCGCGTCTGCCGAGCTCGACAACCTCAAGAGGAAGCCTCGAATCCGCCCGAGTCCAAGAAGTCGGGGGCGGGATCCTTCAAGTCCGTCGAAGACACGAAGGAGGTCGCGGTCGATCCCTGTGATCCGACCAAGACCGTGCGGATCGGAGCCACGCTCCCCGCCAAATAGGAAAGCGCGCTCGTCGACTCCTCCGCACCAACAAAGACGCTTTGCATGGAGGTCCTCCGACATGCCAGAATCCCAAGGGAAGTCGCGAGCACTCCTTGAGCATCCGACCGTGCTCAAACCCGGTCGCCCAACGCCGCGCCGCTCGACGAGGAGAGCGCAGGATCATAGGAGGAGATCGCCAAGCTTCCGGCCGCAGGGTTCAGTAAAGAGGTGCGCCACCCCGAGTGGCTAGCCAACCTGTACTTGTAAAAAGAAAAATGGGCAATGGAGGATGTCGTTAACTATACGAGTCTCAACAAAGCGTGTCCCAAGGATCCGTTCCCTTTGCCCCGCATCGACCAAGTCATCGACTCCACCGCAGGGTGCGAGTCCCTCTCTTTTCTGGATGCCTACTCGGGCTACCACCAGATTGCGCTAAGGGAGTCCGACCAGCTCGCGGCTTCCTTCATTACTCCGTTCGGCTCATTCTCGCATGCTTACAATGCCGTTCGCCTAAAGAACGCAGCGCTACATACCAACGATGTATGCAAGCGTGCTTCAACGACGGATCGGCCGTAACGTTGAGGTGTACGTCGACGATATTATCGTAAAGACCAAGAAGGCCGACGACCTTATCCCCGACCTGGAAGAGACCTTCGCGAACCTTCGACGATTCCGCATAAAGCTCAATCCCGAGAAATGCGTCTTCGGGGTCCCCAAAGGGAAGCTCCTTGGCTTCATTGTCTCCGAGCGAGGCATCGAGGCCAACCAGGAGAAGATATCGGCAATCGCAAGGATGGGCCCAATCAGCAACCTCAAGGGGGTCCAGAGGTCGACCGATGCTGGCGCCTTTGAGCCGCTCGTGTCTCGCCTCGGCGGCGCGAATGCCACTCTACTGAGCTACTCAAGAGATCCGACCGCTTCACCGGACCCCGAGGCTCAGAGGCCCTCACCCGCTGAAGGCCTTCCCCGCTCGCCTCGATCCTGGTCGCCCGGCACGGGTGAACCGCTGCTCTCTACATCGCCGCCACTACCCAAGTCGTCGCCGCGCCCTCGTGGTGGAGCGAAGGAAGAAGGCCGCGAACTCAAGGTACAACGGCGCTTTACTTCATTAGCGAGGTCCTTTCCGAGTCCAAGGCTCGGTACCCACAGGTGCAGAAGCTACTCTACGCGGTGCTCATTGCGAAGAGAAAGCTCGTCCACTACTTCGATCAGCACACCATCACTGTGGTGACCACATCCCCGCTCGGCGAGATCGTCCGCAACCGCGACGCCTCGGGAAGGATAGCCAAGTGGGCGCTCGAGCTCAGCGGCCACGACATCACATACGCCCTGGACGGCGATCAAGTCGCAGCCCTAGCCGACTTCGCCGCCGAGTGGACCAAACCTGCACCACTGGTGATTGAAGACCCGAGCACCGGACAATGTACTTCGATGGGTCTTACAACAAGAATGGCGCGGCGCGGAGTCGCCATCATCTCCCGCTCGAACAAGCTTCGCGACGCCATCGCCGCTGACGCCACCAACAACGTCGCCGGCACGAGGCCCTCGTCAACGGTCTCCGGATCGCTGCCAACCTCGGTGCTCGCCGACTCCACGTCCACGGGGACTCCAAGCTTGTCGTCGACCAAGTCATGAAGGCCGCGGAGCCCCGAGACGCCCGTATGGCCGCGTACTGTCGAGAAGTGCGTGGGCTCGAAGTGCGGTTCAAGGGCTTCGAGCTTCACCATAGCTACCGACGCTACAATAGCGACGCCAACTACCTAGCCAATCTGGCCTCCAGCAGAGAGCCGGTCCCGCCCGGGATCTTCGTCTGCGACCTCCTGCGGCCTTCCATCCAGCTGGGCCTGGTGGCCGAACGGTCCCCCGACCTACCTAGCACGGTCGCCCCAACCGCCACGCGGTCGGGCCTAGACTTGGCCGGGTCGAGCCGTAGCGTGCTAGCGACCGAGTTCGACTGGAGAAAGCCCTTCA
Organism: Otatea glauca; assembly: GCA_036346275.1. Taxonomy (NCBI): domain Eukaryota; kingdom Viridiplantae; phylum Streptophyta; class Magnoliopsida; order Poales; family Poaceae; genus Otatea; species Otatea glauca. The sequence goes on from CM070723.1 coordinate 55,397,770, forward strand.
TAGATCATTTGACGGACGGGTCACTTCCCTCCGACCCGACCGAGGCCCGGCGCCTCGCCCGGCGGGCAAAGTCTTTCGTCCTGGTCGGCCCAGACCTTTACAAAAGGAGCCCCTCCGGGGTCCTCCAAAAGTGCATCCTGGCCGACCAAGGGAAACAACTGCTGGACGACATACACAGCGGAATTTGCGGTCACCACGCTGCGCCCCGATCTCTTGTGGGAAAGGCCTTTCGGCAAGGTTTCTATTGGCCGACCGCCATGTCCGACGCCGAGCACATCGTACGCACCTGCGAAGGATGCCAATTCTTTGCCAGGCAGACACATCTGCCAGCTCAAGCCTTGCAGATGATCCCCATCACGTGGCCTTTTGCAGTTTGGGGACTCGATCTGGTTGGGCCTTTCAAGAAAGCGCCCGGGGGCTTTACCCATTTGCTCGTCGCGGTGGACAAGTTCACCAAATGGATAGAGGCCAAGCCGGTCGTGAGCGTCACGTCGGCACAAGCGGCCATCTTCTTCCGCGACATAGTCTTTCGGTTCGGAGTCCCAAACTCCATCATCACCGACAACGGAACGCAGTTCACGGGGAAGGAGTTCCTCGAGTTCTGCGATGACTTCAACATCCGCGTCGATTGGGCAGCCGTGGCCCATCCGCGGACCAACGGCCAGGTCGAGCGCGCAAACGGCATGATCCTTCAAGGGCTCAAGCCGCGGATCTTCAGTCGGCTCAAGCACTTCGCGGGGCGCTGGGTGACCGAGCTACCCTCCGTCCTCTGGAGTCTGCGGACCACGCCGACCCGGGCGACCGGGTTCACACCGTTCTTCATGGTATACGGTGCTGAAGCCGTCTTGCCGACAGACCTGGAGTATGGCGCCCCAAGATTACAAGCCTTCGAGGAGGCTCGGGGCTCGCCGCACAACAAGACGCCGTCGACCAGCTCGACGAGGCGCATGACGTGGCCATCCCGCGATCGCCGGTATCAACAAGCTCGCGACGTTATCACGGCCGCCGAGTTCGAGGGCGGTCTTCGATCTTTGGCGACACGGTCCTGCGCTGGTCCAAACCAGCAAGGATAAGCACAAGCTGTCGCCCCCCTGGGAAGGCCCCTTCACCGTCGTGGAGATCCTCCGACCTGGCACCTTTCGACTCAAGGACGCCGACGGCCGCATCCTTCCGAATGGATGGAATATAGAAAAGTTAAGGTGATTCTATCCCTAAACTCTTTCCCTCTTCCTAGCATGCTCTTTACTTTTTTCCCTTCCGAGCACCTGGTCGCCATGCGACGACTCGGGGGCTGCCCTTCGACGCCCCCGTTCAGGCTGCTCCCGGTCGGCGCTTGCGCGGGTTGATGACCCAACCGACCACAAGGTTCTTCCCGAGCGGTAACCCCTTCGACCCAAGTGCTACAGCCTACACCCCAGCTGCTATGGTTGCTAACACTACGCGGAAGAAGGAAGTACCCGAGTGGAGTGACCTTTGGGTCGGCAGGGAACCCTCCTCCCCCGCATGAACTCAGCTATCCCACGCGCTTATGAGGGTACGTGACCCGACTGGTCATGAGGTCCATCCCGAGCGGTAACCCTCTCAACCCAAGTGTTACGGCCTACGCCCCAGCGGCTATGGTTGCTAAGTAGCACTTCGCGGAAGAAGGAAGTGCCCAAGTGGAAAGATCCTTGGCCGGTCTAGAACACTCCTATCCCTCACAAGTGCGCCTAACCGCTGCATAGCCAAGTCTCCAATCCACCTCGCCCCTCCCAAAACGACCCAACCTACGCATAAGTGACCCCTGCGGTCCTTAAGGCTATGGTCGGTCAAACGCTCACCCTAAATACGAAAGAGGACGAGAGGCGATTTTGGAACTTGATAAATTCAAGATTGTTTACATAGCAGTCTTTACAATCTAAAAAAGGATAAAGCTAACTATTTTTATTCTTCCTGGTGGGCGACCGGTGGCGAGACGGAGAGTTGGCTGCCTCTGGCTTCCTGGAGGGCAGCCTGCGGCGGGATGTGGCTGGCGATCTCCCGGGCGTGCGGCTCGACCAGGAGCTCAAACCTGTCGATCTCCTCGTCGGTCCGGTTCCCGGCTACGCCGCTGCTCACCACCGCGAGGTCGATGCCGTCGTAGTGCGAGACGGTGTTGACCAGCGCCGACGAAGCTCCAAGCGCAGCGTCAATGATCACCGCCTCCTCTACGGAGTCTGGCACTCGGGCCAGCACGGGGGCAAGGGCACTCGGGCCTGCCCCGGCTCCAAGGATGCGGTCGCAGACTTCCCGACCGGCCTTGTGAAGGGCCTCGGCCGGCGCCCATCTCGCCCGACCGTCCTCCGCAACCTTCAACGCGCTGGGCCTCGCCCCGCCACGATCGCCACGTCGCGAGCATCTCGCCGCCGTCTGCGCCTCCACGGCGATGCTCGATTCTTCTGCGCTCTGCAGATTGCGGCGATTTCGGATAAGTTCGCCCTGTGGGTCGCACCCCCAGACTTAATTGAAGAATTGAGACACTTACCGGCCGCAGAGTTGGTCAGATTGCGAGCTTCCTTCTTGAGCGCCTCGATAAAGTCCTCACTCACCGAGTCCTTCGGCGATCGCCGCTTCGGAACGAACTCGGTCGGCATCCCCCCGAGCCTGGTTTCGCTCGGTCCGCAGGCGTGTTGCCTGCGTCTGCGCGGTCCCCTCCGCGGCAACGGCGGCATCCTTGGCCTCGGTGACCTCCGTCAGAGAGGATTCCAGTTCCACCACTTTCGCCCTCAAGACCTTGGCTCCCGGCGCCATCATAAAGGGCCTTCGTGGCCTCTTCCACCGCGCGGATCTCCACCGCCTCGACCGCCTAATGTCCATGGCCTCTGGACTAGGCGCGGCTCAAGGCACACCGATCGCACTCTCCACCGCACTTCGCCCGATCGCCTCGGAGCGCCGCAGAGCTCAACTCGGCGCCTGGCGAGCCCGCAAGTCTTTGCAAAACGTGGACACTCCGTTAGTCGCACGGAAGAACTATCAAAAATGTGCAACGAGTCAGAGCTTTTCGGCTGACTTACCTGGGCGACTGGCCGGACTCCCCCGACCATCGTGCCCAGCGCCCTGGTGGAAGACTCCAGAGCAAGAGCCAGACCTTACGGATCGCCTATCTCGGCTTCGTCGGCCCGCGCTTGCCGGCGGGCGGCCCACTCGCTCTCCTCCGACTGGCCCATGACGCCCGACCCGGGGACTACACCCGGCGGCACGCCCTCGTTCGCCCGTTCGGGCGGGACGTCGCCCGTCCAAAGCACCATGGGCAAGGGCGATGAGGTCAACCCTTCAGAAACCCCCTCGGCGACTGCACCTGAGGGGCATCGGTCGGCACCTCCCACGGGACAAAGGGTCGAGCACCTCGTCACCACTCGCCGATCGGCCGCGATCGCCGCGGCACCGTCGTCTCATCCTCTGAAGGGCGATCACGTCGTCGGTGGGGTCCCGCCGAGGCGCGGAGGTTCTTCTTCGGCCTCGACCTCGGGTGAGGCCCTTCCTCGAAGGCGATCGCCCTCGGCGCCGACACCGCGACCGCCACCGACCGATCGAAGTCGCCAAATCACCGGCGCTGTTACTTGCGGAGCCGCTGCGGCACGCCCCACGGTCACGCCCGTGTAGGCACTGCACGTTACAAAGATTCAAGAGTCGCTCGGGCGGCTTTGCCGCAAAAAATGCTCCAATAAAGAAAAAGGGGGAACACTTACAAGGCCGAGCGGGTACGTGGCACGCGCGCCCTCTTTGCCGCCCCCCCGCCAAGGGGCAAGTCGGCTGGACGTTTCCCCGAAGCCGCCTCCAGCCGAGGCGCTGCGACAACCGCGAGCGCAAGATCACCCCCCGCCTGGGGATCCGCGGCCACGGGGCCCGTGGTGCCGCCTCGGCGGGTCCACGCTCGCCGCCGCCACCGGGGGGTCGAGAAAAACCCACCATAGGGATGGTCGGAGGCGCTCCCGCCGCTGTCAGTGGAGGTTGTCTCCACAGCGGTGGACTCCGACACATCCTCGCCGCGCGCGCGCTTCGCCGCGTGTTCCTTATGCTTCTTCTTCCTCCTTTCCTCCTTTCCTCCTTCCGCTTCTTGCGGGAGGAGTCAGCCTCTGCCGTCTTCGCTCGGGCGGCCGCCCGCGCCTCCTTATCCCCCGGGAGTGGCGCCCGGGAAGACATCCCCGTGAGCCCCTAAGAGGATGCGGGAATGCGGTCGGACCAAGTGCTAGGGACAAAGAAAAGAGAAGCGAAAGAAATTTCACCGACTTACGGTTGGCGGGTGAGCCGAGAATGGCTCGGGTGGCCACACGTAGCCACCGTGGCGCTTCCACCAGAATACCGCCACCCGGGCCTCCACCTCAGACGCAGCCAACTCGGGTTCTGCCATCCTCGCCCGGTCGGACGGCCCCGCATACGGAACAAGGGGTGCGGCTCAGGCACAAGGGGTTGCACGCGCATCCCCATAAAGGCGAGCACAACAACATCCCCGGTGAGCCCCCGCCTCCTTTGAGCCCTGATCTGCTCCACGATCAGGGCCAGCTTGTTCTTCTCCCTCTTTTGGCGCCCAGTTCCACCGCCTCCGCCATGGGAAGCTTCGCCGGTGAAACGAGGGCGCCAGCGCCGACGCTTACGAATGTAGAGCCATTCGTAACGCCACTCTTGTTGGACGAGGCGCTTTACCTCCAGTACTCCGTGCTCGACCGGGCGAAGGCGAGGGCGAGCCACCAGTGGCGCCACGGCGTCGGCGGCTGTCTTTCCGAGCCTTGCACGGAAGAAGTGCCTCCACAACGCCCGGTCGGCTCGATCCCAGAAGGCCTCGCACAGCGTGATGAAGATGGCGATGTGGAGGACCCCATTGGGGTTGAGATGGTGCACCTCCACCTTGTAGTGAGACAAAGAGCCCACGGACGAGCGGGTGCGTGGCGAGCCAAAGCCGCGCTCGAAGAACGAGGCGGGCACCACGACCTCGCCGCCTGCGCGGCGCGGGGTGTGGCCCTGGCCGGCACCCTCCACCGGAAGGTCTGCGGCATGAGGAAGCCCTTCTTCACTAAGCGGCGCCGACGGCTGTCTTCTGCGGAGCACTCCGCCACGACATCTTCACGTAAGAGGCGATTGGAAGGTGAGAAAGAAAGGTGGGGTTTTTCTTTCCTTGGCTCTCTGGTGCTTTTCTTGTTTGAGACAGACAAAGAAGGCAAGAAAGCGTGACTACCCTGAGCACCCTAACGGGCGTATTTATAGAGGACAAGCAAGCGCCCGAAAGCGGCACCCCTCAAACGATCGTCGCGTCCACCCTCGCCTATTGCGCCACCGTAACTCCTGGCCCAATACCACTTCGCTTTTAATCCTGTCATGTCGTGCAAGAAGAGCCATAAAGACGCCGCTCAACAACGATCCGTAACCTCTTAGTCTCCGCTTTAGGCGGAGCGCTGCTCGGGGCCCGCGAGAAGCCCATCGGGCAGCTGCGGCCCCAAGACGGCAAAAGCTTTGTGGCTTGCGCCAGGCCCAATGAGTGTGGGTTCAAAAGGCCTACCCCACCAGATGGGTATAAGGCCGCCCCAGCAAAACTTGAGCAAGGGGCAGGTATGAGGTGAGCCCCACGGTGGGCCCTCGGTTAGGTCGGCTGACGGCCTAATCACCTCTACTCGCGTCCGAGACCATACTTCACACTCTCCCGGGAGCTCATCAATGAGCGACAGCCAGCTGTGCTCTGGGTTGGCGGACGACCCAGGGTCCATACGGGATTGAGTAAAGAAAGGTTTTTTATGGGTCGCCCCACAGCAGGGCCAGGACACCCTACTCTGGGACCGTCCGCTCGGAAGGGTCCCCCTTGGGCGGGACCTCCCAGGACCCACTCGGACTACCCGCTATTGGCTCCACGAGCACGGCGTTCAAACCAACGCAGGTAAACGTGCGTCGCTCACCCCCTCCAGGTCCCACACCTGCGGATGGGGTATACATGTGGGATAGACGGTGGCCATTCTTCTCGCAGTCACCCTCGCCCGACGAGGACTCGGGAAGGATGCCCCACGTCCAGCTACGACGGTAAACGAGCACTCACGTCCAGCTACGACGGTAAACGAGCACTCACGTCCAGCTACGACGTTAAACGAGCACTCGGACACCCGAACCTCACAGAGGCATTGGGTCGTCCCTGCCGACCAAGGCACTGTCTAGCTAAGACGTTAAACGAGCACTCGGACACCCGAACCTCACAGAGGCATCCGGTCGTCCTGCCGACCAAGGCACTCGGACACCCGAACCTCACAGAGGCATTGGGTCGTCCCTGCCGACCAAGGCACTCACGTCCAGCTACGACGGTAAACGAGCACTCACGTCCAGCTACGACGGTAAACGAGCACTCACGTCCAGCTACGACGGTAAACGAGCACTCACGTCCAGCTACGACGTTAAACGAGCACTCGGACACCCGAACCTCACAGAGGCATCCACTCGTCCTGCCGACCAAGGCGATCGGACACCAACCTCGCAGAGGCATCCGGTCGTCCTGCCGACCAAGGCACTCGGACACCCGAACCTCACAGAGGCATTGGGTCGTCCCTGCCGACCAAGGCACCGTCCAGCTACGACGGTAAACGAGCACTCACGTCCAGCTACGACGGTAAACGAGCACTCACGTCCAGCTACGACGGTAAACGAGCACTCACGTCCAGCTACGACGGTAAACGAGCACTCACGTCCAGCTACGACGGTAAACGAGCACTCATGTCCAGCTACGACGTTAACGAGCACTCGGACACCCGAACCTCACAGAGGCATTGGGTCGTCCCTGCCGACTAAGGCACTGTCTAGCTACGACGTTAAACGAGCACTCGGACACCCGAACCTCACAGAGGCATCCGGTCGTCCTGCCGACCAAGGCAGTCGGACACCCGAACCTCACAGAGACATCCGGTCGTCCCTGCCGACCAAGGCACTCCGACACCCGAACCTCTCAGAGGCATCCGGTCATCCTGCCGACCAAGGCACTCGGACACCCGAACCTCACAGAGGCATTGGGTCGTCCCTGCCGACCAAGGCACTGTCTAGCTACGACGTTAAACGAGCACTCGGACACCCGAACCTCACAGAGGCATCCGGTCGCCCTGCCGACCAAGGCGCCGTCTAGCTACGACGTTAAACGAGCACTCTCGCGGTTGTTCCTGCCGATCAAGGCCCGGTCTATCCACGACGATTAAAATCAAAGCAAACTCATCGCGAAGACATTTCATAAAAGAAGATTTCATTATATGCCAGCAGACTCAAACTTTACACAACGTTACATGAGGTACCTGGCGAGCTCAAAAAAGATACCTACCCTACACTACGGCAGGAACATATCCGCATCAAACTTCCTGCAGGCCCTTGCCTGGTCGACGGGACAGATCTTGGATCGGTGGACCTGAGGTCGTTAGAAGTGACTTCTTTGTAGGCCCTTCCTTGCCTGGTCGACGGGACAGACCTTGGGATCGGCGGACCTGAGGTCGTTGGAGACGACCTGCTGGTAGGCTCTTGCCCGGTCGACGAGGCCGCCGACATAGCCACGGAATGGCATGCATTGCTGCCGCTGCTCAATGACATCGACGCGGCCAAGATCGACAACGGCCGGCGCCCTCGCACCATCGCCTCAAGAAGGGCCTCCCTTACCACCTTAAGCCTCGGAACGACCTCAAGCAGCACGCCAACAGCAACTACATCACAAGCCGCAGCTTCTTCCCAGAGCTCGACCATCGCCCGGTCGTACTCAGCCTAAAGCTCGGCCAAAGGATCTTCTTCTTCCACCGCGGCGTCATCACCAAAGCTGAAGACTAAAGGATGCCTCCATTTCAAGGATCAAAAAGGAGGATTTTGGTCTAAGGGTCCATCGCTCTAGCAAGCCCTTATATAGCCGGATGAAGGGAGATCAAGCGTCTCCAGAGTAAATGCCAGCGCCAGAAAACGAAGCGTCCCGCACCAGAACCCGAAGCAGTCAAGAAGGCGAACGGGCGGGGCACACCAAGCCATGCTCGGCATGCGCAACGAGGCGATTAAAAGCCTCCGGCAGTTCAAATGCCCCCGGCCAAGCTCCAGGGCAGCCGTCGGATCCGTCGGGGTACACCTGACAGAAATCGCTTAACCGGATCGGCCTGACCGACCGACCAGGCCCGGCCACCACTCTCATCCAAGTTCAACCCCCAACCGAATGCCGGCGGCGCCGGAGTTCGGGGCTACCGACGAATACTAATAACAGGGTACCCCAACGGCCGGCGACGAGCCGCCTCAAGCATATCTCCACCCAACAGCGCGCCGACCGCCCGCCACCCACCAATCATCCGCGAGACCACACAAGACATCCGCCCCGACCGGCCGCTCCGCGATCCGCGGGCGGATCTCCGACCGACGGACGCGCTCCGACCCCCTTGGCGGGGCGGGATCTCCCGACTCCGACCGAACCAAGGTGACAGACGCCGAGGGCCGCGTGTCGGGGCCCTCATCAGCCTACCGCCACGTACCTCGCGAACAAGGTCAATCGGAGTGACTATACAAGGGCAGGTGGCTCCTTCCCTAGAAGGTTTGGTGATCGCCAAGTCGAGCTTCCACCCCATCAACCGATCGCGACAAGATTTAACGCACGCTCCCTCCCGAGGCAGCGCCAACGTCACACACCGCACGTCAGCATTCGTAAGGATCACAGAGGGCAAGTACGCTATTTCCCGAGGATTACCTAACCTCCCTGACCACCAAAGCTACCGACCCAGCATGGGCAAGACGTGTGGCGACCAGTCCACAGGACGAAGGACCAGAGCTCCTAGCATAGGTCGCCTCGCCCTTCCCGTGACTCTCGATGTAACCTGCCCCTTCCTTCTGTATAAAAGGAGGCAGGACTAACAATTCTAGGGAGGAGGAACACATGAGAACACGAGGAGCTTAGGTAATTTAGCGCCCTCATCTGTAAAACGTCGTGCAAAGCAATACAATACGGCCATCCGAACTGGAGTAGGGACTTTCAGCCCGAACCAGTATACATCTTGGACTCTCGAGTCTAACCATTCAGGGAGTGGAACGCGCGACCCCTTAGACTTACAAATTTACTTGCCGGCGCTCGAAAACGCCGACAACATCAAATCTAAATATTTAAAAAGATATCAATAGCTAAAGTTTTAAATTTTTGATTGTACGTATCTCAAATCAACAAATTTTTGTGAACTGCAGTGAGTAATTGATTACCGGTAGTTAAGTGTGTACGTTCAAAGCAAATACATCGTCAGTGCTATGCAGTGGCGGAGCGTGACAAGAAATTAAGAGATGGCCGCTGATGGTGACTAATCATCAAATTTTAGGTGATATATTCAACTTGAAAATTGGTAGTATAGATATAAGAACCTAGCTAGTGATTCTTTTACGAGTAAATTTTATAAAACTATAGATGTTTTTTATAAAGTATTATAAAACTATATATTTTAGTTTTTATATTTCACAAAACTATAGATTTTAAGAGAACTTATATCACAAAGTTATATGTTTTTGTTTTAGAATTTACCGTTTCATGTAATGGGTTTGATAGTGTGAATTCACATAGTAACCTTACGCACGAGTGAAAACGAAAAATAGGGCACATGAGGCTACCATATGGGCCTATAAAGTCAAACCCCTTACAGAAACATCAATTCTGACCTGTAATTTTATGTCACAAGTTCTCATAAAATCTATAGTTTTGTGATATAGATGCTAAAACCTATAGTTTTATGATAGTTTGTAAAAAATATGTAGTTTTGTGAAATCTACTCTTTTTTAATCTAATATGTAGCACAAACATTTGGTTTCGTCTTTGTGGAGATCGGAGAACACAACTATTTTAAGGGCGTCCGTGAGTGATTTAATTAAGTCGTGGATGCCCAAGAAAGATTGAGAAGAAATATTCAAATCTTTTCCAACCAACAAAAAAAAATCCGGTTTCGAATAAATCAGTTGCAAAAAGAAAAAAAAATCCGCTAAAAATCATTCAAAAATCCATTGTGAAGAAAATAACCAACAAAACTCGAGATGACAAAAAAATCGATTAAAAAGGTTAAATTTAAAATATCAATTAATTGAGAAAAAAATGTTCCCACAAAAATCAAAATGAATCAAAAATTTGAGTTGTGTGTATGTATCATACGGCCGGTGGCAACCTTGTTCAATCAGACCGCACATGTATATAATCATATAGCGGATCAAACGTTCAAAGTCGACGTACGTATGTACGCACCAACCAACTGATGAGTGGTGTTTTGCGGTTAATGGTGATCACGAATTGAGTGAGTCCCAGTAAGTGCACATTCTAGGAGGATCTATATATTGGCGGGTTTTTCTAACATCGATCTAAACTGAGGCTAACAATTGATACTAATTCTACTTGTTTTTCACTTTACGGATCGATGGAGGCCACACCAGTAGTTGCCTTCCTTGGACCCATCGCTATACATGCAACTACTGTTGTAGCACTACTATACCACAAGTAGCCAAGTAGCTAGGTCAAGAAAATAAAGAGCTAGCTAGTTTCTTTTCATCGGAGAGAGACGCAGAGGAGAGCAGTGGGAGATGAAAGGAAAGGATACCAAGGGGATAGAGTACCAGCTCGGATCGCTGTCTCTGGTTTCTTCTTAGTCGTACATTTTTTCGATGGTCTTTGAAACGTTGCACCAACAGTCCTCTGAGAAAAAAAAATCCCGTAGCACTGAGCATTCTTCAACGTACGACAGCACAGGGGAGATGGGCTGAGCTGATGGGACTTCGGATGTTTTTGGTTGTCTGCGTTATCTCATATGGAATTTTTTTTAAATAATACTATTTTTATTCTATTTTACAAAAATAATATGCCGAAATTTTTTTTTACAAAACTACCCAGTTGTCGTCATTTCAAATGGCGACATAGAGTCTGTCGCCATTTCAAATGGCGACAGACAGGCTGTCGCCGTTTCAGATAGAGACAGACTCTCTGTCGCCATTTGAAATGGCGACAGAGAGCAACGCCACCTCGTCGCCTATTTAAATAGCGACACCTGTCTGTCGCCATTTCAAGCGGTGATGAGAGAGTCTGTCGCCATTTGAAATGGCGACAGACAACGCCTATATAAAGCCGCGCGCGACCCCTGCCCCACTCGTGCCAGCCAAAAGCAAACGAAAAAAAACAGAAAAAAGAGAAGGAGAAGGAGAAGGAGAAGGAGAAGGAGGGGGAGGGGAGGGGGAGGGAGAGGGAGAAGGAGGAGGAGGAGAAAGGGAGAGGGACTTCGAAGATCTGCATTTCGTCATGTACTAATTTTTTTTAAGTATTTAAATGTTGAATATGTAATATAGTAATCAGATTAAATAGAGTAATAATAGTTATTTAGGTAGATGACTTAGTTAGGAATGAGAACCTGATGCAAGTTGTTTAGCTAGTTGACTTAGTTAGAAATTTATATTTATTTCGGTAAGAATAGATGTTTAGTTAGATGAATTAGTCAAGAATTTATAGTTATGTCGGTATGGATAGATGTTTAGTTATGCGACTTAGTTAGTAATTAATTTTCGATGTAGGGATGACCTAGAGGTAGGGATTAAAATTTTGATTGTAATAATAGTTTTTGATTAGAGATCATGGATAAATTTTCGATTTAATCGAAATGTAGAATCCAAATTCGGTTATTTGTGTACCGAGAATTGGAGATGTCATGTAGAGTTGGATGGCTAAAATTGTCGGGACGAAATATAACTCAATCAGAGAGTTCTGACACATTAGTTTAGTTATGTTCTCATAGAAATTTGAAAATGATCACAGAATCAAGAATTTGTAAGAATTGAAATATTGCAATCATCTCGATTAAAAATTTGTGATCATTATTAGTCTTACAATGAAGAGTTAAATTGTGCAAATGTTAAGAATTCGATGAATTTGCATGATAGGTATGGATGATAGAGTGCAATTTAAAATATATTATGGAGAAGGAGTTCCGCACATGGGTGTTGAAGGGGTAGATCTAAGTCATTTCGCAAGTGTAGAGGCTAGCCCATCACGTGCAGGGGAGCGTTCATGGGCTACGGTTATGAGATGGTTGTACCACATGTTCTCTTTGGACCGTGAATTGCATGATCTGAAGTTACATGGAGTAGTTTGCCGAAGAATAGATTGCACGTCACTGGGAGTTAATGGAAATGAGAGGGCCGAAATCTTGGAGTTCGTACGTAAGAATTGCAATTGAGAAAGGATGGCCATTAGTGTTATTGGCACAAGCATTTGAGAAAGTCAATACCGGGCATGCGACGCAGCAAGAGGTTGTTGATGAAGAACCAGAGGAAGTTGGGGAGAGCAGTACAAGTAGAGTAGGCTTAGTAGAGCAGGATGTAGGTTCGGGTCAGTACGAAGTGCAAGGTGGGAGAGCTGATGTTGCAACGGGAGAGGTTCAAGAAGCAATGGGCATGGCAGACGAGGGCGAAAACATTGAGCAGTGGTCGAAGCGATGGACACAGAGAATGGGGACTATGAGGCTTTAAGTAATGATGAAGCCGCTGAAGATCTATTCCCCGCAGAGTGGGATGAGTATCCGTTCGACAGGCTGGTGGTGAACGATGACGAACAGTTCCCTTCGCAGTATGATCAGAATGAGGTGAGAAAAGATGCAATTTACAAGAATAAGAGTGAGGTTCAAGAAGCAGTAATAGCATGGTCAGTGTCGTTGCGCAGAGCCTTCAAGGTTGTAAAGTCCGATCGTGTGTATGATGTAAGATGCCAGACGGAGGGTTGCCCGTGGCGCGTCCATGCGTACCAGCCTAAATGGGACACCATTTGGAAGTGTTCTATAGTCGTTCCACATACATGTGTACTAACGGAGTCTGCGCAGTCACATCGGAACATATCATCAGGCTTTATTGCCAATGCAATGTACGGAGAGATCGTAGGCAACCTAGATTTAGAGCCACGGGCCATCGTACTCGCAATACAACAGAGGTTCCAGATACAATAAGCTACGCGAAGGCATGGAGAGCAAAGCGAAGGCATTGGAAACACGGTTCTAAGACGTCACGAAGACTCCTACCGAACTTGCGTGTTTGCTTGGTGATAAAGGACCAAATCTCGGAACTTATGTGGACATTTGTGAGCATCCTTCGCGCTTCTGCGGAAGATGGTTTTGAAGCGAGCATTCTTCGCTTTATGTCCATGCATCAATGCGTTCGGGCATTGTCGCCCTTTGTTATGTGTCGATGGGACATTTTTGATCGGTAAATACAAAGGGCGGATATTGACCGCCATAGGAGTGGATGGCAATAATCAAGTTCTCCCGTAGCGCTCGATTTGTGGAGGGTGAAAACACGATAGTGGCATTGGTTCCTACGAATGTCAAAGCGGTGTCATTCATCGCCCGGAGTGTGTATCATACACGATCGGCATTCCGGCTTTTAAGGGCAATTATTCGATTGCGAAGAAGGTGTGGATGAGACTCATCCATGGCCTCGATTTGCGTAGTAGGTGGTGCAAGCGTCATATGGGTGCCAATTTCTACAAGCGATTCAGAACAAGGAGCTAACAAAGCTTTTCAAGAGGCTCTGCGACCAGAACCAGCAGAGAAAGTTTGATGTACTCTGGAAGAAATTGGATGAGCTGACATCGAGGCACACAGCAGAGGCAACGAAGAGGGCAGCCCCAGCCTTGGGGGAGGCCCGATCGCTACTGGAGGAGTTACCCACCACCCTCCCCACCTGGTTCGAAGGAATGGAAGGGCTCTGAAACGCTTCTCCGAATGGATAGAGCATGAGCCTAGGGAGAAATGGGCTCTGCTTTACGACACCGATGGTGCGAGGTATGGTGTCATGACAACAAACCTTGCGGAGGTTTACAACTGGGTGATGCGAGGGTTGAGACCCCTTCCCTTGGTTGGTATTGTCGAGGGTGTTCTTCGTGGCATCACAAAGTACTTCGTTGATCGCCATGCAAGGGCGATCACGCGCATGAACGATCCTGCTATGAAGTACTCAGAGATGATTTCTGCATACATGGAGGACAAAGGCAAGAAGGGGGAGATGCACGGAGCAACGAAGATGGGTACGAGGGAGCTCCGTTTTGAGGTGATGTGCAAGGAGAAAGCCGGTCGTGGGACGAACCGACGAAAAGTTGCTCACGAATGCATCATACACAGGCAAACTTGTGTCTGCACCTGCAATAAGCCTCGTCTATTACACAGGCCATGCTCCCATGTTATGGCTGCCTGCTCGATGATTCACATGGATCCAGGTATATTCATGTCTCAATTCTTTAGTAAGGAAGCTGTGGCTGCAACCTGGAGCGCGGAAATGTACGGTTTCCGAGTGGTGGGTTTATTCACGGAGCACAAAAGCTGGGAGGATACACGTTGGGTCCCAGACATGAGCAGGCTAAAGGGAGTGGGAAGAAGGCAATCCAGGCGTATAAGGAATGATATGGACGCCGCCGAAAGTGGCCGCCGCGTAAAGAAATATTCTACTTGCAAGGAGACAGGGCACTCTTTCAAGAGTTGCCCAAGATTCAGCCGTGAAGTGTTATATGTTCTTTTCGTACTGAACTATGGTTTACTTCGATGCACTAGAATTTCATTTTGCTTGTATCGAATTCGTACATGTGGTCAAAATATGTAATACGAATGTTATTGTACTTGATTAAATGAGAGTGTAGTATGTTGTATTCATTTTGTATCTTTTTAACGCTTTGCACATAGATGAACATTTTTACTCCCATGTATTACGTGTGCTCTAAATTATGACAGTACTCGTTCTATTCATATTCTATTTGTATTTGTTGTATTTTATTTTGCACCTTTTTTACACCTTATGTAACATAAACATTTTTATTTGCAGGCATGGCGGGCGGACAGTTGTACGAGTTGCTTGACCCGTCGGTTGACGCGACTCACCGAGCCGTTTAGCGACGCGTTGCCCCGCAGGATGGGGAGGCGGCCTTGGAGCTTGGGACCCTGCGCTTGCGCACCCCCATGAGGGCGTGGCGTCTCGATCCGCGATGGATCCCGAGGTTAGTTCAATTTCGTCGCAGTGTTGTACTCATGTCCCTTCGACACCACAATAATACTTCTCACATTCTTTGCGTGTTGAGGCGGCTGGCCTACTACATTGCCGTATGGTCGAGGCGACCGCCGCGGATGCGCAGGACCGACGGAGTGCCTCTAGGCGGTTCCCTTACGACAGGAGCTTGCTTGTCGCTCTAGTGGACCGGTGGTGGCTCGAGACCCACACCTTTCACTGCCGTGTGGTGAGATGGCGCCGACACAAGAGGACGCCGATTACCTCCTAGGCCTGCCCTGCTCAGAGATGCGGTGGTTCCTGCAGACGTCCACCCAGAGTGGCAGGCAGATATCCTCCACCGGTTCCAGGGGGTGCTACCCGACCACAAGATACACGACTTTCGCGGTGCAAGACGGTCCGACGCAGCGGTGGCTTGTGCAGTTCTACGTAAGCACGATTTTTCCTTGTCGTATCTGATTTAACTCACCGTGTGTGATTTTCATTGCATTTTACAACCTAACCATTACTTTCTGCAGCCCGAGAGGATGGTACCCGGAGCTGGGGAGCAGGCCGTCGCCCGGCACTTGGAGGCGTACCTTCTGTGGCTCTTCGGGTGGGTCTTGTTCTGCTCGTCGCACGGGGACACTGTCGACAGGCACATGATCCAGTTTGCGAGGACGATCGCCGACGCCGACTTGGAGGAGATCCCGCAGCTGGCTTGGGGACCTGCGGTACTTGCCGCGACGTCTGCGGCTTTGTGCGACGGGTGTCGTCGCGTGTCCGACTCGTCCACTCGCCGGTGCCCTTTGCTCTGCACCGTGGTCGCTCGAGAGGTTCCAGATCGACTTCTCTGAGGTTCCGGGGACGAGGTTGATCGTCCGACGATGAGGACATTGTGGTGTCGCCGACAGTCGATGATACTTATCGTAGCCGTATGTTGTTTTTAATTCTCCACGTGTTGTACTAACGCTCATCGCCGGTGTTTTTTTACACCGCGGTTCACCCTATCCGACGCACGCCCGTACCCTCGATGCGTAGCGATGTTGGACCACTCACGGACGATCGCGCCATATGGCGCCCCTCGCTCCCGAGCTTGTGCGAGCACGCGTCGCCGCTTAACTGTCGCTGCAGCTGCATCATCGACCGACGCGCGTCTTGGTTGACCCGACGTCACTTGGTGTTCGACGTGTTCGTCTAGTCATCGCCGCCCACCGCGTCTTGAGGCGATTTGGTCTACGCAGCGTTCCCGGTACCCACAGCGCCGCTGTTCCAAAGCAGCCGTGCACTCGTTCGTATTTCTACATTTTTTCCCTTCTGCTAGTACTTACGATCTCGGTGGCTTGCGAATTAATGTTGCGCTTTCGTTTTTGCAGGTACACACGCAAAGGCTTCGTCGGCACGCAGAGCTGGGCAGCACGCATGGTACCTCATGCGCAGCAGTGGGCACTGGCTCTTGCGGATGTGATCGACGAGACTGCCCCCTACGACCACGGCACGTACGACGCATATATCGAGTGGTACAGCACGCGCACCCGCGTTCGAGTTGTGCGTGTCGTGGAGTCACCTCCCAGGCACGATCCGACCACTTCCGACACGTACCCCACCCAGCCAGACTCTGCTTTCCACCGCGCGGTTCATACTCCCTCCATTTGTCATTTAACGTAACGTCTTGAAAATTATGCCAACTAACTAGCCTCTTTTCGTTTTCGCAGAGCGACCTTGCCAGGGAGGCACACGAGGCGACGTCGGCGTTGCTACAGACGGTCGGTGCCACCCATACGATAGGGTCACAAATAACGGCCTTGAGGGGCGCCGCGCCATATTCAGGACTTGACTTACCGTGCCGTACACCTGACGTCGTGTAGGCGGCCCAGGGCGGACGACGTGGTACAGATCCCCTCGCTCGTCTGGCATGCGAGGTCGACACAGCGCAGACCCGACCGCCCTCGTCCGTGACCGCACTGGGCTCCGGTGTACCGACCGGCGTCATCCCGATGACCGCAGTACATCGGTGGTCTCTTTTTCATATATTTTGTTGTTCACATAACGTGTCGTTCTAACTTGAAAAGTTTGTCATCAGCGGCCGATCCCGCCTCGACTGACGGTGCGAGCACCTCGGGGACTACGGTACTTTCGGGACGAGGACTTGACTTTCTCGTCGATCCTTATCGCGATCCGCGGTGTGGTACTTGGTTCGTCGCGAAGACGCATCGGCCCCGCCCATCTCACCGACACAGACGCCTTCATACTCACCACCCGGTCCGGCCTCCTAGGAGTACTCGTGGACGAGCCCTCGACCAGCTCACATATCCATCTGGACATGTGCAGCGTCGTAGGAGGCCTGGGACCACACGAGGTGTTGCACCGCGCAGGGGCCCTAGCTAGTTTGTTTCTTTTACACATGATGTATCGTAAACAATCTCGTCTTTTACTTCCTTAGCTCATGTAATATCACATATGTTAGTTTTATTTATGAGGTTTTGTGCTATATATAATCTTTTACTCGTGGCGCTATTTGTAAATATGCTACGAAGACTTTGTCACGTCGATAGGACAGACACACGTAGCTACTTTGTCGGTCGCGATCATGCGACAAAGACGTCTTGGCAACTATCCCAATAATTGTTTCCTTTCATATATTTTGTATCAACACAAAATGATGCTTTATTTCCTCATATTACGTCAAATTCAGCTTTATTTCCTCACATTACGGTATGATCACTATAGCTTTTAGTGGATTCCGTAAAATAACAGTTTACATGAAAAATTATGGAGTAATAGCCTCAAACACCATTCGACATATGTACGACCTTGTAGCAGCTTTCCACGCGATTAGACAACTCACGGGCGCAATGCTTTCAACCTTTTCAGCCGATTTGACCACACGACAGACCTCTCTCGTTTCGCACACGTGCTTTGTCACACATGCAGCACAGTTCAATGTGACCACTCACGCCTACTTTTGTTCGTGATAACAGTCGTGTGGCTTTTCTCGATGGTGACAAATCGTGCGACCTTTCGCAGAAGGTGACAGCGGTGCGGCTTTGATGATGGGTGACATGTCGTGCGGCTTTTCACGAGGATGCCAGACGTCAAACCGACAAGTCTTTGTAGTCGTGCGGAGTAACCACTCACCACCACTATAAAACCGCCTAGGGTTACACATCCAACACCACCAAACAAGCAATACACGCCATCCGAATCTACACAAATTAGGGCACGATGTCGTTCTACCGTCGCCTCTTGACAGCGAAGTCATCCGCCCGAATACCGGATACGATGGCGTACGCCCCGATTCTGCCGGTTGCCTGACCAAATGCGATCGCAACCTTCCGGCGAAGATGATGCAATCTACCCACGGAGAGACGGCCGCGCGCTCACTCATGCAGTGCGCCCTACCGGTAAACCTACTTGTATCCATAAAATACAAAGCTAACGGTACCATTTCACGATCATTCTTTCCTTTCTCAAAGACAAGGACCGGTGTTGCTTCTTCCAATGGATCGACGGCCGAACGACGTGACTACGAATTTGTCTACAATCGCCACGACGCCAACCCGCTTCGCCGAGAACTTCAACCGGTGGAGAGGCCGCGGATACGTCTCGTTCTAGAGCGACCAGAGTTCGGGCGGTGGGCAAGAGGCCAACCAATCGGTGAGTTTCATGCGACGAACCCATGCTTCACTCACAAAGTAGTAATTCTAAACCAGTTCATCCCATACAGGAGTTCAAAAGAAAATTGCGAAATTGCTCGAGTCAAAGGAGAAACCTCCCGGGGCCACTCAAAGCCGACTTTTGCGAACACGGCCTTGAGCGATGGTTGATACCGCCACGATGAACTAGCGGATCGGAGATTCTACCGGTGCCCCTTGGCCGAGGATGAATGGTGCGGCTACTTCAATCGGGTGGACCGGAGACGTACCACCCACATCTCAAACTTCCGTATGGGATAACCGGGGAGCAACCCTCCCGTGGTGCTACTACCGCCGGAAAAGCGGACTCGAGTACGCCTACGGTGTTATTCAACGACCAACGCGGCATACCGCATTGATCGCAGGCACGCTTAGGTTGTACAACGATAAGCCCAACACACACCTTCTCGCACCATACGGTGGAGTGCGAGCGAAAGCAGCAAAGGCGTCTCCGCAAGTGTCCGCCAACGGCCAACACACCAGAGGTGCAAGAGGGTACCTCCTCTCGAAGAGGAAGGGACAAGGGGAAGCAGCCAGCCGAGGTCCGCACCACGCAATAAATCCTTGACGCGTTACGCAGACCATCCGGGAACCCAGGTGGTAATAACATAAGGGACGCCGGGAATTGGGATGACATGCCCATGTGGGAGGGTAGAAATCCACATCAAAAAGACCAAAAATTCATCTTACACACCGAGACGTCGGCATAGGCCACCCATTCGGCGACACACGGGAGCACCGCGGATCCCCATGGAGTTCTTTCATAGTGGGGATTGAGCGGTGTCCGAGGACAAACCTCCAAATTTACACGGGTCAGGTAATATGCAGAAAATGTGGGACATCATTCATTTGTACCGGATAGGCGGAACGATCATTTGTTCCACCATGACAACCAATGCTTTCGTTAGTTAGTTCGGCAAGCAATTTCGTCATTGTTGTAATGCCCTTGCAATATAATGTATCTATTGCTTATTTTATCATCCGAACTCGATGTATGTGCCCTTATATATATGTTCAACAAATAATTTAAGTGCTTCGTGGGAACTATTTATAACATGCGTTGTTGTCGACTATAATACTTAGGGTTGTTGCACTAGTGGAAATTAGATGCAAAGCAAGGTGTAAATTAAATATTTTCCTGAATATGGTAGTGCACATATCAAAGAGCAAATCTGGTCTACTCTTCCTAAAAATTACATTTAAACATTAAATTTTACGGTCAAAAGGCTAAAAATCATTCTCCTGCATCTCGATTCGCACTCTTTTGATCTCCTCTCGTAAAACATCACAACAACTAATACTGACTTTTATTAACTACACTACTGACTCATAATTTACATACATTGCAATTCGAATAAAAAATGGGCTAAACCTCTCTGTCGCCATTTGAAACGGCGATGAGAGTTCTTCGCTATTTCAAATGGCGACACAAAGTCTATCGGTTTTTCAATCGGCGACAGACTCTCTGTCGCCATTTCAAATGGCGACAGAGAGTCTGTCTCTATCTGAAACGGCGACAGGCTGTCTGTCGCCATTTGAAATGGTGACAACTGGGTAGTTTTGTAATTTTTTTTTCGGCATATTATTTTTGTAAAATAGAATAAAAATAGTATTATTTAAAAAAAATCTCTCATATGAGCCATTCAGTCTAGTTTTGATCTGTATGAGTGAATGCAACTTGAGTTATTTGATTGCTTACTTATGTATCTCACGGATCTGCATTGGAGAGAAACCCAATTTATGTGTTTTCTTCATCCTGCATGAGTGTGGGTGCAATTGCATCCACCTGGTCTAGATAAACAGAAAATCAAACATGTATCTAACAGATACAATTGCATCCATTCATACGATTTAGACACCATACAGACAACAAAACACACCCTACCTCGAGCTGAGGAGGAGAAGTGTGATGCGTGCGATGCGAGAAAGGGTAATCCAAGGGTACTTTGCTCTATGCGGACTGCAGCTGCAGACGGGGAAATGGCGATGCACGCACCAAAATACGCAGAAAAGGGAAGCTGCGAGCAACGAACCATCCATGCAATATGTATGTACGCTGCAGGCCCACTCTAGCTATCGATCCTGCATCTTATCTGCTCCTCCGATTGTAATATATATATATATATATATATCGCTGTGTTTGGTACAGCTTTAGATTTATCAGATTCGTAGATCTGATGAAACTGGGTATTTTTAACTCCATCAGATCTGTAGAACTGGAGCTGTGGATATATTAAAAATGTTTATGTAAGTCATTTTGTTTATATTTCAAATTAAAAATATAAACTTAATTCACTTTACTTTAACCTACAAGTCTTAGATTTGAAGTAGAGCTAAGATCTAAAACTCTACCTACCAAACAGAAGATATAGTATTATCCCTCCGAATTTCAGATCCTTTTGTTTTGTTTCACTCCAACCTTTCATGGCTCTTCGACCCATGCATCCTTTGTTTTCTCTCTCTCTCCAAATTAAAATGCATGCTTGGGTTATTCTAATTTCACTGTCTTTGATACTACCGAACTTTGACCATATAAAATATTTTCTTGCAAGCCCTGCATGCCTCAGCCCCCCACACAAGTCTTGTCTTGACCAGAACTTAATTACGTCTATCACTCCATCCATGTCGTCCATATACCACCTTATTATGAACCGAACCATCTTGCTTGCTTACGCCAACATCACCTTCTTGTCCTTTTTTTAAAGGAAGACGAGGAAGAAGGAGAGAAGACACGGGCTTGTTTGGAGCGGTCGTAGAAAGCTGTTTTTTAGTTTTCAAATAGTTATAGCTTTTTTATATAAGACGTCGTTTGATAAGCAGTTAATTTTTTTTAGCAATAAGCTGTAAAAGTAGATTCTATTCAGCTTTTAGCTTTTGATTTTTGCTAGTTATATGTGACTTCTAGCTTATATCAAAAACCACTTAAAAACTGAGTTGTTTGAGGGCCTTATTAGCTTTTCGAAAGTTGAAGTTAGCTTTAAAACTTCTAAACAGGGCCTTAGTCATGCCATCTCATACAGTACTACTCCCTCCTATTATAAATACACGTAGTTTTGAATATCGATATGTCTCTAAAACACAATTTTAACTACTAATTTATATTGTAATCTATTTATAAAACCTAATAAAATTATAATGTTATGAAAGTACTTTCGAGATAAATTCACATATATAGTTTTTATGTATCCAATTTAAGTATTTAAAAGCATATTAGTAGTTAAAATTTTGAAAATTTGATTACACCTGTATCCAAACGACAAATGCTAATGATCCAGTAATCCCTTCACTCCCTCTGTCAACAAAACAAAAGTAATCCCTTCACTCCCACGTCGTCAAATGCCACCAGCTCGATCACCTCACTTAAGTTGGTGCCAACAATTAGTAATATTTATGAACTGTTCACTTACTTTGCTCTTCTTTTTTTTATTTGCAAAAATAGTTCTATTCTATTTTTTTTTTGTAAAAATGGTCTTCTTCCCCACCGCGAAAGGACCAGGGGCGATACGCGATACTTGACCCTTCCACACTACAGTACCGCAGGAAGCCGAGATACTATTCTATAGTACCATAGTACTGCAGCGTCAAAGGCGCATTCCGTGGTTCTGTAGCACGAGAGGGACATTTTTTGCTATTTTTTTGAAATGGAGTTATTTTTGTAAAAAAGAGAGGGAGAGAATGAGGCTAAATAAGTGAACAATTTAATATTTATAGAGTCGCTATAGCTGCTTGTCAAGTCGTCGCGTCATCTTTTGTCCAATTAACTTGTGCACGCTACCTCCTAGTGAGTAGATCGTGTGCCACTGCCCCCCCTCTCGCCCCCCCCCCCTCTAACTACAACCAGGTAGTATAGCGCGTTACGCCGCGCTACGTAAATTATAGTCTAGATTTTTTTTTTGCGAAAAAGATAGAAGGATCTAAATGTAATTCTAAATCTTTCGAATTTAAAGAACCGCCAGCAGCCGTGTTGAATTTGCGGGACCACGTTTTTTTGCAAAATAACCAGACCCATGTTGAATTTGCGGGATCATATTTTTTTGCAAAATAATCGGACCTCTAAATCTTCCGGGTTTAAAGAATCGGCGTCCGTGTTGAATTTGTGGGTCCACGGTTTCTTTTTTTGCAAAATAATCGGGCCTAAATGTAACCCTAAATCTTTCAGGTTTAAAGAACCGACGACCATACCGAATTTGCAGAACCACGGATTTTTTTGCAAAATAATCAGGGACCTAAATGTAATTTTAAATCTTCTGAGTTTAAAGAACCGGCTACCGTGTCGAATTCGTGGAACCACAGGGTTATCATTACAAGATAACCGGACCTAAACGTAATTTAAAATCTTTCGGGTCGAAATAACCGGTACCAATGTCAAATTTGCGGAACCACAGGGTCTTTTTTGTAAAATAACCGGTGAAAGGATCTGTTCGCTATTTCAGAAACTTTCGGGTTGAAAGAACCGGCGACCTCCTCGCGATTTCGGAATTATCGGGGTCTTTTTTGCAAAATAACCGGTGGAAGGACATATTCGTGATTTCGAAATTTTCGAAGGACTTTTTTTGTAAAAAAATTGTACCTTGTGTCCTGCATGCTTGGCAAATCTTCCAGGCATAATATAGATATTATTTGCCATTTATGTTTTAAAGCGCACCATGAGCTAGCCCAGCTTCTATTTGCACTACTGCATAATCTCTTATCATAGACGGTTCATAAATTTCATCACAGACGGTTTTATGAACCGTCTGTAGCAAAGTGTCAATGATAGGAAGGGTACATGACAGACGGTTTTGGAACCGTCTGTAAAAAGAGACATTACAGACGGTTCTTGTTTAGAACCATCTGTGATGTGTAGTCATCACAGACGGTTTTTGTTTAGAATCGTCTGTATCGTCTGTGATGTGATGGTCACAGATCCAAGCATACATCAGGGTCATAGATGCAAGCATAAGCTATTTGCTACCTTATATTTGCATAATCTCTCTTACATTCAACAATTGTGCACTCATCCTAAATGCTAGAAAAATTAACAATCATAACATCAGGTAAAGAGCTAAAGTGTACAATTTGATTGGAAGGTGAATCCAACCTCAGCTGTTGTTCAACAACAAAACCAAGTGCTGCTTTTTGTTCACGTGTCCTTTCATATAATTTCACAGATAACAAAGGATCTGATGAAGGTGCATGCCTGTGGATTTATGGGGATTGATCAACATATGTCAAATTAAGTACTTTACATATGAACTATTATCTTTCTTGTGCACCACAAGGAGTAGCCATCACCTAATAGCGCAATCCAGGTCACGCAAATGACTAAACGTTTTGCAGAATGAAGGTATAAACTATATTATATATTATGTAATCATGGTTTGAAGTTCACATATACACTGAATGCTTAGAATGATGTCTTTCATGTCAAAACAAGTTAAAAATCCTAAAATTCTAATATCAAACAATCTGAACTCTGAAGGCTACAAATAATCTTACGGGTTCACAATGAAGCTGTTTCCAGAAGGATCATCACAGAACAAAGGTAAAAGCAGCTTTCTCCTGGTCTACAAGACCTCAATTTTACTAAAAATTGATCAATACCTTCAGCTTTTTGAGTATCCGCTTTTTGCAGGACCGAAAGGACGATTAGAGTATCACTAGGTGGGCAATTTTAAATTCAAAAACTAAGCATAGCACCAAGATTCACCTTTCTTTCATCTTGAAGTGCCTGCAACTCATTGACAGCTCGCATAATAATCCCTTCCACCTAATTTATGATGCAGAATACTTAGTGAAGTGGCAATAAAAAAATAATTTGGAAAGGAACCATTTCCCAACCTGATTGTATATATTTAGCATAAAGGCATTACCAAGTGCATAGATGCATACCTCGATAGTTTCTGAATCAGATTTCACAACCTGATGGTTTAGTATCTGTGCCAGTACCCCTTGTTAGTTACAGTATAAGCATACAACTAGAATGCTTTATGTACCTAAGATTAAAAAGGCACAGATAGGAAGCAACATGCATATGGATTTAAATTTGAAATAATTTCGCAATTGTTAATGCCGAGAAAAATATGGTGATTCGATACTAAGGATGACAGCAATAAGAAAAGTACCCATTACAAGCATAAAAAAGAAGTTCTGGGCAGATATTAATACATACCAACAACAATAAACCATACAGTGAGCTTAGTTATATAACAATCCATGCACCTGAAACAATCCAGCTGTAACCTTGTCTAGAAGTTCTTCCAATGTGAAATTTCCCTTGTCTAGAATTGTGAAAATCATATCACAGATGATTCTATTCACAGACGATTCTAAAATATCATCACAGATGATTTTGTGAACCGTCTATAATCATATGTCAATGATAATGACTACTCATCACAAACAATTTACGAACCGTCTATTTGGTTAAAACCGTCAGTGATGACAATGATTGTCATCACTGACGGTTTTAAGCAAAAATCGTCAGTAATAGAGAGTCTAATATAAGTCTTTCTTTAGAAGGAAAGGGGAAAAAGAAGAATAAAAGAATAAGAAAAGGAAGGAAAAAAGAAGAAGAGAAGGAAGTTAAAAAGAAAAATAAAAAAAAGACAAGAAGGAAAAGAAAAAAAAGAAGGCTGCAACCAAGGAGGAGGAGAATAATGAGAGAGAAGCCACCACCTTCGACGTTTTCAACCAATCTTTGGGACGCAATAAGACTTAGGATGATGCTCAGCATGTTAGCGTTGTAGTGGAGCTATTTTGTGATAATTTAACGGTAGATGGGATAGTTGGATAACACCGGAAAGGTGTTTGGTAGTGATCGAGATTCACTTAACAGTGGTTTTGTGTCTTCGAGTTAGTTTTGGAGTATCTACGGCATGTCTCATGGACTATCCAAAATATAAAAAGTGTAGATAATTGTCTAAAGTTTAAATAGATTACAAGAACATTAAATTTGGTTAAGCGGATAGAACGTTATGGCTAAAAGAAAGTTTCTGTCTAGGAATCTATCACTGCTTAACGTAAGTTGTGTTGATCTGCTTATTGGCTTTGGATGATGGCCAAATTAAATTATGACCATAGTTGCTATCCAGGAATCTTTTGCTACTTAACATTAGTTGTGTTGATTTGCTTATTGGCTTTAATTGGATGATGGCCGAATTAAATTATGACTATAAGTAGGGAAAGCTATATAATTTATCATAGATTCCATAAATGCTATGGTTTGTTATATTTGGAGTTTTATAAAAAGAGATACGAAATTGTTAAGCCTATTGTTCAGTAAAACAACGAAACAATCTTCAGAACTAGAAACGAAGGGTTAAACGAATTAATCTGAATCTTTGGTCAACTAGAAAATTGTAGGCAATCTGGTGTACTTTTCAAAACATATGTGTTTTTCTATTTTCAGGTTCCTGAGCTAGGAGTTATAGTCGTCCGACCTTTAGGACAACAAATAGGAAGTTGTCCAAAGGGAGGGAAAATTAGGTCCAGGATTGTGCGTAGGAGTGATATTGTTATGATTGATGTTATATACTGTTATGGCATGTTGTTGAGCTGGGATTACCTACTGTAAGAGGTGTGACTTTGGGTTTGTGATGCTGCAGCATTCCGTCTCTCGTTGGTAAAGAGGCAAGTGCATGATAGAACGGTTACTTGATTGCTAACTCTTGTTGTTCATATTGGCAGTTTGTTTAACATTTCATTTTACACTATTACTTTTATTTATTATGGTAATAATATGACGACGAACTCAATAGTGATGGTGATAAATGTTCAAATGTTGATAAATTATGCCATTTTGTATATGATGCATTCATATTGGAAAGAGGTGTCCTATGTGAGTCTCTATGATCTACTTTGTTTGGGTATGAAAGACCTACTTTGATAGGAACCTCTACGGAATGGAGGGAATAAGAAGTGCAACATCGACATATGTGCACTCATCTATACCAGTATACGCTATGTGCATATGAGCATATAATAGAATTGCATTGCATCACTAATGATAAAAGATGATTATTAAGATAAATGTGATAAATGATTATTTTTATTATATACTAGCTGAGACTTGAACTCATCCTTGTTATTTTTAGGTGAACATTGAAGACCACATGCATGGAATGGGAGAGCACAGTCACATCACATGTTTCATCATTTACCATAGTTATCTAGTATTAATAGTTCATTCATGGAGCAACAAAGTGTTTAGTCGGGTTTAGTTGTTGATCTTTTGTAACATAATAATAGTCGTATGAAGTTAGTTGAATTTATATAATATTTTGAGAAGTTTGATTGCTTATTTATTTATTTAATCTTTATTCAATGGCGTCGCCCAAAAGATAAATTTGGATAAATTTGCTCCTGTATGCATGTGATCTGGACGTACTCGGCAGTGAACCCAAGCGTTCTCAAGCGCGTGGATTTAGGCATTCCCAAGCTTATGGACTCGGATGTTCTTAGATGTGTGGTTCCAAGTTTATTATTACCATTATTCATGTTTACATTATTAAGCTATTCTTGTTTAGTGCCAGTGATAATTGTTTAAAAAAGGATTTTCTGAAATTATTGATAAAATTACGATAAAGACGGTGAAAAATATACGAGGAGGCAATATTTTGAGCACCTGATTGGTGTTACATGTCACGCCTCTTAATCAGACCAAAACACGATTGGCTATATATATAGTCACGTGTACGTGCGATGACGAAGCATATAGCAAGAGCTAGCTCATGCCGACCGCGTAGTAGCTGTTTTTAAATTAGAGTATATATATATATATATATATATATATATATATATATATATATATATATATATATATATATATATATATATATATATATATATATATAAAAATATTTTACTCCTGGGAGTAATTACTCCTACATTTGAAATACCATCTAAATGAACTTAAAATACTCCTTTATCACTTTAGATACACTCATACATTAATTATAAGATACTCCAATATGAGCCACATGAAAAAATTTCAAGGGAGCTCATGATTTTTAGCGTATTTTGCAAATACATTCATATGCGTACATAAAAAGGAGTATGTTCAAAAAAAAATATGCATACCACCTCTGAAAAAATGTACATACCACCTAGATGATCTTATATACTCGTATACTACGCGTACATATCCTCCGTCGCACGAGATACCCCATACGTCGTGAGATACGACATAGGGAGTAATTACTCTCGGGAGTAAAAAATAGGCTTCCTATATATATATATTATAATTACCTAGGGCATCATGATCTAAAAATGATATTTTCTCTATCTATTTTCATGCGAAATTTTTTAAAATTTATAGGATGTTGAGTTTAGCTAGTTTACTAACTAGTTCAAATAAGTTTGAACTGAAATTTAAACTAGAGATCCCCTTTTTGATGATAGTTTGGTTGTAGGTATGTGCTGATTATATATATAAATCAGCAAAGCATGTGATCCAAACCCGTTCAAAATCTTTGAATTCGAGTATATTTTTTCAAAGGCATACGTTTCATTTGAATTGTTATAGATGGATATATATCCTAAAACTGAAAGTTTTAAAAAATATACTAAAATATAGCTTGAATTTGTGCATTTAAAATTATGACACCCTATTTCGACTTCCTATATTTATATCCATATATATAAAAAAAATTAAACCGACAGAGACGAGGAATTAATGGGGTCGGGCGGGGCGTGTTTGGAGGTTGTGATGAGCAATGAGAGGCTGCCTGCGTAGATACGTGCGGCGCTGTCGAGTTGGGATGGGACTGCTCCATCGATCGCTTGCGTTGCCGCACCGCACAGCCTAAACAAACAGAGGAAGAAACCATCAGCTAGCTAATTAACTGCAGCAAACAAATTAACCACTACACTGCAGGATCGATCAGTGATAAGCATTAAGAGATCGATCTAGTGATGGTCGGCAGTGAAGAGCATTGATATATATTAATTGTCGCTGTGATAAAGCCAAGATATAGTAAGTTATTAGCTATTTATTAAACAAACTCTTATAAAAAACTACAGCTACTTTTTAACTCAGAAAGCCAAGAAAACAGCTTTTTAATAAAGCTACAGCTCCCTCAAATAAACCCTGAATGTTCAGAATCACTCCGTTATTTTTTTTCTTTGTGGATGCATTCGTGAATACGTATAAGACTATATATATAGATTCACTATATATATATATATATATATATAATTAAAGATTAGATTTGCCATTAAGCTAGAATGCTTTTAATTATAACATGCTAATAGTATTATTAGTACATATATAGTAAAAAGGACTGTAACTAGTAATTAAATCGTAACTAATTAGATTAGAAATAGTGGATGGTGAAGGAAGATTTGTAGGTCCGGTAAAGGAGCTAAAGGGGGCGTACGAGGAGAGGCAGGCAGGGATCCATTCCAAGTAGTAATTAAATTAAATCGTAACTAATTGGATTAGAAATAGTGGATGGTGAAGGAAGATTTGTAGGTCCGGTAAAGGAGCTAAAGGGGGCGTACGAGGAGAGGAGAGGCAGGCAGGGATCCATTCCCCAGCTTAATTTCCATCTCACGTAATCCAAAAATTAACCTGTAATTTGCTTTGTAAGAGACTGAGCGAGTGGGTCCCGACGGGCGTCGTCCAATCAGAGCTCGACAACAGCCAGCCGTCCCCTCCCCTCCCTCGCTTGCGTTGCGTTGCTTCCCTCTCGATCCCTCTCCTCTCCTCTCCTCTCCTCTTTAAAGCCAGCCGGCCTCCACCCATCTCACCGGCGAGCGACCTCTCGCCTCCTCCGTCCGACCCATCCGCCCATTCCGTCGTGCTCCAAATCCTC
Source organism: Otatea glauca (assembly GCA_036346275.1). Taxonomy (NCBI): domain Eukaryota; kingdom Viridiplantae; phylum Streptophyta; class Magnoliopsida; order Poales; family Poaceae; genus Otatea; species Otatea glauca. The sequence goes on from CM070723.1 coordinate 55,427,225, forward strand.
CAAGATGGGCCGCGGCAAGGTGCAGCTGAAGCGGATAGAGAACAAGATAAACCGCCAGGTGACCTTCTCCAAGCGCCGCAACGGCCTGCTCAAGAAGGCGCACGAGATCTCCGTCCTCTGCGACGCCGAGGTCGGCGTCATCGTCTTCTCACCCAAGGGCAAGCTCTACGAGTACTCGACGGACTCCCGGTACGTACGTTTCCCTATCCGCTTCCATTTCTGCATCATATCGATAGTGCTGGCCTGCTGCTATGCTATGCTATGCTGCTTCTGTCTTGCCGTTTTTGGCGTTGATGCATGTCCGTGTCGCCCAAAGCTTCTGCTCGGTTTTGCTATTTTTGGCTTCTCGATGTGTATGCAGCTGCCTCATCTCACTTCGGTTGGTCACCGGCCAGTTATACATGTCTGCGTTTTCGTTGCTCGCTGATGATTTTATGCTCTGCTCTGCTGCTTCCATATTTTGGGAAATCATCCCCTCTCTTCTCTCTTTCATTTTCCTTTCTTGTGCTACCCTTCTTCCTTTCTTCTTGCTTCTGACTGATGCATTCCCTTTTTGGCATGGATGGCCGTCTTTCTTTAACTCACCTTGAGCTATCTAGTGCTCATACAATACTATATACACACACGCTGTACGTTAGCGTGTGTTTAGATTAGATTAGATTACATCGTCTAATAATTATATAGATCAAATCTTGATTTCATCCTTCCTTCATGAATTGTACTGCAAGGAGTATTTTATTCGCTCTTTTCCTAAATTTCCGCCCCAAATCATATGCGTGCGTGTTCCACTTCTCAAAACAACGACGACAATGTACAATAATAAATCACATGTTCCAAGGAGTTCACCAACAGTGACATGCACTCGATCATCCTATAATAGATGATTCATGTAATCTAGCCAGTGTGTCTTAATTAATTAATTCTCCTCTCTTCTTATGCCTTGCTAAACAGGACTATCACTTATGCATGGTCTTGCTCAAGCTAGAGAGAGAACCTCTTAAATCTTAATACCACGTCCTCATATGGAGACGGATCTGGCCCTTTCTCTTCTGTTCCTTCTCCTTCCCTCTGATGCTTCGATCTCCCTCTCCTTGGGAATCTTGGCTACCGTTCATGATTCTTCTCTTTGATCCATTGTTCAGCTGTATGATCACTCGGTTATATTTGCTCCAAAATTAGCAAGCGGATAGTATTTGCCTGTGTTCAGAGATGCATCAGTGTTCCATTAATTAGTAGAGACAAATCAAGGTGTACCTAGCTAGCGACAAATCAAGGTGTACCTAGCTAGCTAGTGATGAAACTTTTGCTCTCTGACTTCGATCAAAAAAAAAAAAAGAAGTTTGTTCTAATAGAACATGTATATAAAGGATCACTCAACCTAATGTGTTACATTAAGTCTAATTAGAGGTGCTTAATTCCTAATACATGCTCACTGCTCTCTTATCGCTTTCTTTCCTCTCTGAGATGATCTGTAAGGCTTGGAGCATGCACGTACTACAGGAGCCTCTGAATGGAAAAAGAAGACGACTGGTGCTTCAGGCTTTAGGAGCTTCACTCTCTATACTGTAGTACGAAATATATATAGCTAGGCTGCATGGACATGTATTGTATATATGCATATATAATATTTTTTTGGAAACAAATGTTATGCATATTATTGTTATCTGCAGCCTCCCTATGATTTAGATTAAGGGAGAAGTTTAATATGGTTTTAATTAATTTGTCTGTGGCACAGATCTAGGGTGGGCTTTTAAATTATTGTTTGTACGTACAAAGAGCTCGTAATAATTAGCACACACTTTTATGTATGAAACTGGAAAAGGTTCCAAATTATCATGCACCTTGGCTGTGTAAAGGATCAGATGTAGTAGTCTAGCTCTATTAGTTTCCTGAACATATTGTCAGCTTCCGAGCACAACCGCGTTATAGTCTTCATTCAACAATTCAATTCTTTGCTTGATCAAATTGTTTTTCTAGACCTCTGCATGCATGTCACTTCAAATTCTCAATTGGCTGAAATATTATGTGTACAACCTGATATCACATGTGTTGTATATTTCTTTGATCATTGTTCCATACTACATCACCGCTTACTTGAAGGTAGATCATGCACCGGGATATCACTTAGTATTCTTCTTAACGTATTCTTGTCGTTTGCTCTGTTATGGCGGAGGCATGCTGCTTCCAAAGTAATCCAGATTGATACTCTTTACAGTTTAAATAGTAAAAAGGGTCTTCTCAATCCAAATAGTAACTTCAGATCTGAAATTCAGTTTCATTCAATATATAAAGTAGCTTCTGTGAAATTATGAGTTTTGATTACTTGGGATATAGCTAGCATTCATAGCGGCGTTTCTATGACAAATTAATACATTGTAGTTTTGTAAAATATAACCCTGAATGTTGCCATGCATGATAATGCATGTCAATTGCTTCATGAAGCAAATCTCCAATTCTGATCCTCCCTTTCAGCATTTACGTAATATTACTTGCATATATACGTACTGTTTCTTATAGATTGTTTTCCAAGATAGAACGATGCCAAGCCCTGTACTTATTCCTTGCAATGGGCCGGAGTTTGATATGTAAACTGTTTAATTAATTGGTTAAACATTCTGAGCACTGACATGATGTGAATTTTTTCTTGCAGAATGGACAAGATTCTTGAACGTTATGAGCGCTATTCCTATGCTGAAAGGGCTCTTGTTTCAGCTGAATCTGAAAGCGAGGTATAAATGATGGATTGTGATTTACCTTTTCTTTTCCTGACATGATGATGCTATTTTAATACATTTAAAATGGAGGGAGATTGCTCCTTTTCTGTTGTACAAGCATTTCAACAAATCTGAATCTTTTTGTTGTTGCATTTTTGTAATCACAGCAATGCTTTTTATGAATTATAAATCGTTGCACCTTTTGAAATTAGATGTAGGTCAACCTTACATTTTATGTTATTTACTTCAAATCGAGTTCTTTTGCATTTTTATCCTAGGATATATCTATATTGCTAACCCATCTTTTGATGCTAACATAGCACTCATATGAAACATCAAACATCTGATGAGGCTTGGTTACAGTAGATTTAGGGTGTTTCTGAGGACCAAATTTATGGATTTTTTTTGTAAATTTTACAGATTTGTACAAGATGTGTGAGGGTTCACATTTCCTCAATCTAATCACGTACCGTAAATCTTATTTTTTTTACTTGGCATTCTCATTTCTCCTTCCTGTCCGCATACATAGAAGCCGATGGCTTAATGCTTAAATGGTCCAATTCGAAGGCACATGTACACAAGTAAAAATGTACTCATAATATGAACTATGATGAAATGTTTCTTCACTTAAATTTCTCAATAGTACCTTCCCTAAGTGACCACACTGTCTAAAAATATGTATGTGGTGTGTGGTTTCTATTATCGTCTCTGCTAGTGTGTTTTCTATTACGACTAAACCTGAGATAAATGCAAAAACTGATGATGCATGCATGCTTTAGTGCTCACTTCCATTTTGTATGTTATGAGAAGTTTGACAAAGAAGGCATTAGCAGCCAAAGTGCGCAAATGTGTCACTAGTCTTCATATCAAATAGGGACAAACCAAATTCCACAGAATAAACACTTTGGTCTTAATTTATCCAGTAATTAGCAAGATAGATGCATGTGAAATTATGATTTTCTTGGAAAGTCCCTTGGAAGCAATTTATTGTGCACCAGTGTAACATTGCCCACTCCCAATACCATTAATTATAATTATCCATAGGTGTAATAGTCCTTTGTAGATACCCTAGAGCTGAAGTATCCAAAGAATACTACATCACCATTATTATCATGATATAATCCTAAGCATACATATAAGTCTATAATCATAACAGTATAACGCACAATGATATATATCATATAGCTAGGAATATTAAGAAATTAACCTTATTTGTCCCGTCTAGATCTAAGCTCATACCTCACCAACATAGCTTAGGCTGCAAATTCTTTACTAAGACTATAGTTATATATTTTTCCCCTAATCTATCAAAATTATCCGAAACATACTATTTTCAGTTGCCCAAATATACCTTGTGCAAAAGTTGCAAAATGCTTAGAAAACTATGGACACTAGCTGATGTCATTCTTTAAGCAACGTATTGCTCTGTATATCAGTTTTCAATGAGGTCCTTTCTCTTCATAGCATATAAAAAGGAACAAAAAAAATGTAATTATTGACCAACTGTCAACAGGAGCAGATTTTACCAAATTAACTTTCCTTATCGCCAACCTTATTGAGAAAGCATAGGACTGTAGCTCATGTGGAACAATTCTTTCCTCTTATAATTTTTTTTGAAATAGTTTATATGATTGTGTTCTTGTGGGTTGTTAGCTGCTAAATTTCTATATTACTTCACTCCTAAACCATCAAGGCAAGAGAAGGTTTTTCATCTCAATTCAAAAGAGCTATGTTCCACATTTCCCCTTCAGTCAAAATGACATGCATGCAGTTATGGGCCTATGGCCACAAACTTGGATAGAAATCGGAGGGCTTTCCCCTCTGTTTCGAAAAAAAAAAATCCTACGTCCCCATATATGTTGATGACAGTGCAAGTGCTGCTGGTTGTAAGTGTAGATGGATCTGAACTAATATTACGCTAAGCACATTGTAAAATGGAAAGAATTATGTACTTCTTATAAACAATTTTTTGCTCACCATGAACCTAAGCACATAGCTAGGTTGTATATATGTCACCATCTGTAATTTGTCCTCGTCTTTTTCATCTCTACAGTGGTAGTTGCCTGCGGTGGTAAAGCGTGTATTTAGTTCATACAAAAGAACAGCAATTCATTTATGATATACTTGTTTTTTTCTGACAGAAAGTACTTTTCCTGTACAGGGAAATTGGTGCCACGAATACAGAAAACTGAAGGCAAAGATTGAGACCATACAAAAATGCCACAAGTAATCAACATTCAATAGGGATTTGGATTTTAATTACTTCTGGGACTCGTATAATTTTGTAGTACTGCCCACTGCTGTAGACGATCATGATGTAAACCGACTCATATATATGCAGGCACCTCATGGGAGAGGACCTGGAGTCTCTGAACCTCAAAGAACTCCAACAGCTAGAGCAGCAACTGGAGAGTTCATTGAAGCACATCAGATCAAGAAAGGTAGTAATTTTAACATAGTTGTGCGTCTGAAATCTCTTCTTCTGTTTGTAATCAACTGGGCTGAAATGAAAGGCAGATCATGTCTGCATTATATCTGCAAATGTGGTACCTGGTGTTATAAAAAAGATGTCTTCTGGGCATATTTCTGTAGTATAATTTCCAATTGTAACTAACTGTAAAATATACATGTATTTGCAGAGCCACCTTGTACTAGAGTCCATTTCTGAGCTACAGAAAAAGGTAACCAAGCTGCAACCTTGACTGCAGTTACAAATACTTGCAACGTGGTGTGTGTCTATAGGCACTTGCACTGTACCATATCTAAACCAAATCATATTCCCAACTGCATGCAGGAGAAACATGCATGCATTCTGCTCTGATTAGTGACACATGTTCAATTAATGGGTGGTACTGTTGTGGCATGCAGGAGAGGTCACTGCAGGAGGAGAACAAGGCTCTACAGAAGGAAGTAAGCTGCCTGCAAAATATATACTACTTAATTACTCCCTTGTGCCATGCATTGACCGTCACAATCCGTTGATAGATCTCCCAATTAAGCCATGCATGACTACTTGTTGACAAACTAAGAAGCCCTTGGGCTGGATCTGATGCTTTTGCTGCAGCTGGTGGAGAGGCAGAACGTGGTCAGGCAGCAGCAAGTGCAGTGGGACCAAACCCAGGCCCAAATTCAACCACGCCAAGCCCAGGCAAGCTCATCAGCTTCCTCCATCATGATGAGGGACCAGCAGGCACTTAACCCACCACAAAACATCTGGTACGTACGTATATATTTGTGCACATACCTTAATTCATCATATAATCAATTCACACTGGACAAGAATACATTAACAAGGCATATATACATGCTTATTTCATGCATTATTCATTAGTTGCATCGATCCAGTGATCAATGTCACATACACATGGTTATGTTTCTTTGTATGCAGTAGCTACCCGCCGGTGACAATGGGCGACAGGGGCGAGGCGGCGGCGGCGCCAGGGCAGTCTCAAATTCGCATTGGAGGCCTGCCGCCATGGATGCTGAGCCACCTCAATGCTTAAGGAGTAGGCCATCAATACCATCCTCCTTCAATCCAAGCCACTGCACCACGATTGCCATGCATCGATCGAGCAAGCTGCAGCTGCAACTGCTCGCCCGGCCCATTGATTACACTCTAGCAAGCAACTAAGTTATTGTTATGTTTGCCCCTACCCTATATATGATTTGCAAGAAAGATCGTGATGCTGTACATGTAGCTGTATAATCTTGCATGTCCAGCACGTACCAATTGATGCATGCATGCATGCTTAGTAATCAATCAATTACCTTAGCATTGATGGCAAGAAAGAGAGAGAGAAGATGCACAGTCCCTAGCAAGCCCTATTGTGCTCAACTTAATTATTATTATTATTTTTCAAAGCAAGTTTTAATTTGTGTTCTAGTCAGTAGGTACCACTGGGCCCACGGTTGGGCAGGCCACGGAAAAGGCCCACCAATATGATACCATGGCTTCTCTTAATTTTCCCTCTTCGTAACAAACTTGCTCTGTCTGCTCCAGACAGTCATAACCTTAAAGAGCTGTGCGACTGCTGCCTAGCCTAACCTTAAATAGGATGGTTAAGGAACCTCGCTATCGAATAGTCCGGGGTTCCCGAACAGATCTAAAGTGGAGAACAGAGAGAGAGACAAACAGGTATATGGGGAGTGACGGCAGAATTCTTTATTGATTTCTCATTGCTTGTACATAGGGGGACCCCCTCCTCCTTATATAGTAGTCGCTAGGGTTTCAGCTAAGGACCATCGTGGGCTTTTCATTGGGCCACGTGGTTTCCCAACACTCCCCCTTGGGTCCTTTGCCGCCAGATGCATATGCCTCATTAAAACTCCAGAAAAACCCAGTGGGAAAATACTTGGAGAAAGAGTACATAGCATACGCTTACTATGTTGCACGAATTGCCTCGTTAAAACCTTATGCAAGAAAACTTCATGAAAAAACTTGCTGAGGAAAAAGAGTACAATTCACCCAACAAAGTGTTGCTAATCTTCGAGATTCATGTTGGGTATTCATAATTCATGTTTGAGATTCATGTGGGAGTATGTGAAATATCTCCCCCTGAAATCTGCACTTCTCTAAGTCTCATCATTCCAATCCCTTTTACGCACCTTTCAAAAGTAGATGCTGGGAGTGATTTAGTGAACAAATCTGCGAGATTTTCACATGACTTAGTATGCAATATCTTGATCTCGTTCATCTTATGCAATTCGTGAGCATAGAAGAACTTGGAGTTGATAGGCTTCGTGAGATTGCTCTTCACATAACCCATCTGTGCTTGGGCAACACAAGCGCATTATCTTCATAGATTATCGTGGGAGTTTGCTCAATGTTCAAGCCACATGACTTCTGGATGTGGTGAACCATTCTTCTGAGCCATGCACATTCACGAGATGCTTCATACAAAGCGATGATTTCGAGTGGTTTGTCGACGCGAGACGAGTCCGCTAGACGACTTCTAAGAAATTGATGTTCCTCCACATAGGAAAACATAGCCAGTTTGGGACTTGCCAGTATGCGGGTCTGATAAGTACCCAGCATCGGCGTAGTCAACCAAATTCAATTCATTGTTTCTTCTGAAAAACAAACCAAGATCTTTGCTTCCTTGGAGGTAACAGAAGATGTCCTTGATCCCTTTCCAATGCCTTTTGGTGGGTTCTCGACTGCATCGGGCTAGCAAATTCACAAATAACGCAATGTCCGCCTAGTGCTATTCGCAAGGTACATGAGCGCTCCAATCGCACTCGATATGGGAATTCTGCTCCCGAACCTCCTCCCCTCTTCTCTAGGTCTGTATGGGTCTAGGTCTGCTTGGAGTGACCTTCCGACCATTGGAGTCTTTGCAGGATATGCTTTTTCAAAACCAAACCTTTCCAACACTTTCTGCGTGTAAGTTGATTGATGTACCAAGATTCCTCCTTGGACATGCTCAAGCTGCAAGCTTAAACAAAACTTGGTTTTACCCAAATCCTTCATTTCAAACTCAGATTTCAAGTATGAGCATGCTTCTTCAATTTCTTCATCCGTCCCAATGATGTTCAAGTCATCTACATAGACAGAGATTATACAGAATCCATTCGGGGATCACTGTATAAACACACATGGACAATCTTCATTGTTTGTGTAGCCTTTCTTGCGCACAAAGTCACTCAGCGATTGTACCACATTCTTCTGATCGCTTCAACCCATACAGTGATTTCTCCAATTTCACATCGCATGTGTTTCTATTTGCTCCGTCTTGGTTCGGGATAGGAATTCCTTCCGTACTTTCATGTATATCTCCGAATCCAAGTTTCCATACAAATATCTTTGTGACAACATCCATTAGCTTCATTCTCAACTTCAAGTTGACTGCCATTGAGATCAAATATCTAAAGGTAATTCCTCCCATGACCGGAGAATAGGTTTCTTCATAATCAACTCCGGGACGTTGAGTGAAACCTTGAGCTACAAGCCTTGCCTTGTACCTTACAACTTCGTTGTTTTCATTCCTCTTCCAACAAAGACCCATTTGTGACCTCACAGGGTTTATATGGGGAGGTGTGCGGCATACGGCTCAAACACCTCTCTCTTGTTCGAGAGACTAACTCTGCAGTGATTGCCTTTTCCATTCTTCCCAATCTAGCCTTTTCTTGCACTCTGCGAGATGCGAGCTCGGGATCATGATCAATGATCGAGGCAATCTTCTTTGAAGTATGCATCAACGTTGGTCGTTGCTCTATTCAGGATTCTCTGTTATTACAAAGTTTATGGCCATTTCTTCATGGGGTGCTTCATGCACTTCTACTTGCTCTTTTTGCTTTTCCTGTCGCAGAGCAAGTTCCTTTAGCTTTCATCGCCTATGTGTGCGCACACATTATTTCCGCGACTTCTGCAGTGGAAGATTCAAGTCCGGAATTGCCTTTCTGTTGGCTTCTTTCCAGTGCAGTCTCAACTGCTCCCTTCTTTCCTTGGGGTATTTTCGTGACTAGTTGTGGTAAGTCCTCTCGCCGCTTTTCTCAGGGCGTCTCGGGTACTTTGGGTTTGAGGAGCCGATTTCTGTTCTTTTCTTTGAGGCCTCTGAACAGGATGAGGGATACCTTCTATTTTCTTTGGTATTTCTACCCTTTCTGGTGCATTTCTTGCGGGTACATGCGACTTAACCACGCCCTTCAGATCACAAAAATGATCAGGCAGTTCATTTGCTAAATTCTGCAAATCAATTATCTTCTAGACTTCTTGATTTGCTTCATTAGTGCGGGGGTCATGTGCGAGGATCCCAGTGGAGTGCCAGATGATTTCTCGGCATTTTTCATCCAAAGGTTGATTTCCTCCCCCTAATGACGGGAAACGGTCCTCGTCAAAGATGCAATCGAAATCGGGCAGATGCAAGTCTCCATCATGGGTTCCAGATACCTGATTATGGATGCACTCTCATAACCAACGTATATCCCAGACTTTCGGAGAGGGCCCATTGCAGTCCGCTGTGGGGGTGGTATAGGTACATATACCATACACCCAAATTTCCTGAGATGGGAGATCTTCGGGATGATCCCGTGCACAAGCTGCATAGGGGAATGGATGTTGTAGGCCGACGGTCTGAAATTGATAAGAGCTGCTGCGTGCAGGACTGCGTGTCCCCAACAAGTGTTGGGCAAGTTACAACTATGCAAAAGCGGCCTGGCAATGAACTTAACCCTCTTTATTAGTGCTTCTGCTAGTCCATTCTGCGTGTGGACGTGCGGTACTGAGTGCTCAACTGCTATCCCTGTTGTCGTGCAATAATCATCAAATGCCTTTGAAGTAAATTCTCCGGCATTGTCCATTCTAATGGACTTCACGCGATGATCAGGGAAAGCATTCTTAATTCTTATGATCTGCGAGATCAGCTTTGTAAAAGCATGGTTTCTTGTTGATAATAAGCATACATGCGACCATTTCGAGGAAGCATCGATGAGCACCATAAAGTACCGAAACGGCCCTGACAAGGGCTGAATCGGGCTGCAAATATCCCCCTGGATGCGTTCCAGGAATGCAGGAATTTCACTTTGCACTTTCATGACAGAGGGTCTGGTTATTAATTTCCCGGTGGCACATGCAGGTCACACAAAATCTTCATGATTCGGGAAATTTTTAACATTAATGCTATGACCTTGTGAGTTGTTCACTATATTCTCATCATTCTAAGACCAGGATGACCTAATCTACTATGCCATAAAGAAAATAACTCAGAGCTTCTAAAAACAGTCTTCAAGGAAGTATACACTTCGGGTGCATGAATATTCGTGTAGTACAACCCAGATTCATATGAGGGACATTTTTCTAATATCATTTTTCCACATACCACGTGCTTCACAATGCACAAGTATTCGTTGCCATTTTCTTCGTTGGTTTCTACATGAAAACCATTGGCGCGGATGTCTTTGAAGCTTAAGAGATGGCGCGTTGATTCAGGGTACAAAAGGGCTTCTTCAATTACCAAAGTTGTACCCATAGGCAATATAATAGTGGCTCTTCCTGAGCCGATTACATATGAGTCGCTTCCTGCGATCGTAGTAATCTTTCCAGTGTTCTTCGTGATCGACTGGAAGTATTTAGACTCTTAAGATGGTATTTGTTGTGCCACTATCAACAATGCATATCTCTTCCATTTGGGCGCTACATGATTTCTTTCAATTCTGAACTCCGGTAGAGCTTCGTGCTGATAACGTGTTAAGGAACCTCGCTATCGAATAGTCCGGGGTTCCCAAACAGATCTAAAGTGGAGAACAGAGAGAGAGAGACACACAGGTATATGGGGAGCGACGGCAGAATTCTTTATTGATTTCTGATTGCTTGTACATAGGGGACCCCCTCCTCCTTATATAGTAGTCGCCTAGGGTTTCGGCTAAGGGACCATCGTGGGCTTTTCATTGGGCCACGTGGTTTCCCAACAAGGATGATCTCAAACTATTAATTGAGCAATGGGGTGGAATGGAACTCTTACAGCGGGAAGGGCGCGGTAATAGACAAGAGCTGTTGGTTTTGCTAGTAAAAATTGAGCCTTTTTACGATACACAACATTGAATATTAACTGTTCATTCTATGATCTAATGGTTTAGATTAATTATAATTTAGTTTTACTTCCACCGGTAGTAGTGGTAGTAGAAATCATACAAGGGGTAGTAGTGTGAATATCCTTTTTTTTATACATTTTTGAACGGAAGTGCATTTTTTGGTGCTTCTGCCTAAACTTCGGATCTGAATGTTTTGCTCCATCGTGCCAACCAATTGTTCCCATTCCCGTGGCAACAAATTGTTCACTTGCAGATGGTGGCACGGGCCGTGAGGATTGTGGCGATCGCCACTCGGTGTCTTGAGGGAGGCGGTGATCCTCGGCGCCGTCCCCTCCGACACTACTACCCTTCTTCTACAACCAGAGCATTCATTTTAGCTCGACGAACACGGGAACATCCTCAAGATGTTACATTATTATGGGGATGGCCCATAATTAATTTAATAGAAATTCCAAAAGGCCCATTAAATACTAGGAGTCATGAAATTGATTTAGTACCATATGGGTAATTGAGAGAAGGTTTGACCAACTTAAATAGTTGAGCTGTGTGTCTCTCAATTAGCAAGGTTAAAAAGGGTAAAGGCTGTGCCACACGCGCGCGCGCCGAGCTGAGCCGAGGCGTGGCGTGTGCGAGTCAAGTCGAGTCGAGTCGAGACGTGCACGTGTGCGACGCAGGCCAGTCCGGACGTGATGTGCTGGGCGGGAGCGGTTTGTTTTGCCGTTTCAGTGATCAATGTGACCAGTAACCGCAGTGATCAATGTGACCAGTAACGGACGTGGTTGATGGCTGGCTCATAATGATCGTCGATTACTGGTAACGGTTACATGAGTTGATGGCTGGTAATGGTGCTCCTGCCCGTTGCATATCGCGAGGCTATATAAGGAGAGCAACGGCTGTGCCTTTCTCCACCTGCTTGGCTATTCCGCATACTCCATTGTTCCACTTGTAGCTGCTACTGTCTTTGCATTTCCGTCTCTGTTTTCTTGCACGCACAAGTAGCGGAGAGAGCAGGCCTTCGGAACCTCGCCATTCTTGAGATCTTGCTCGAGATAGAAGGCCGATAAGGTTTTTGGGGAGCGTACCACGCGACTGCTCGAGTGTGTCGGTGTTTCTGGAAACGCATCTGCTCTGCACCAACGTTCGACTGCATCGACCTCTCCACTGCACCAAGGCTTCACTGCGATAACTTGTGATCGTCTACTCCGACCGTCATAGTGAACGAGAATGTTCTGCCTACGCCTGTGCCTATGGTGGCACCGGCTCAAGGGTATATTAACTTATACCGTGTTTTAATCATGTTGATTTCTTGTTCATTAGTCTTTGCATATGAGATAGATAATTTGTTATCTAGTACCTTTGGCTTTGAACTAGAATTGCGTCATCGTTTAATCATGATTTACATAATTCTGTGGATTAAAATATTGAGAAAATTCCTAATATTTCCAACAATCCAAAAACCTTATCCTAGGAATTTTACAACTACTGGTTTCACTGCCGCGCTTAAGCCAACTGTTTTTGACGGCGCAAATTACAATCGTTGGCGCGCCAAGATGATTCTGTGGTTGACCGCCATGAACGTTTATCACGTTGCGCAAGGCAAGCCACGACCGAGTGGGCTCTCTCTGAGCGGAGAGTGCCTTCACAGCATGGATAACTTGTTTAGAGGCGCGTGATTAGCGTTTGGGAGAAAATCTTGTTGATGTATATATGATTTTGCCAAGTGGTAAAGAAATGTGGGATGCACTTGAGGCAAAATTCGAGTCTCTGACGGGTAGTGAACTCTATGTCATGGAGCGGTTTCATGACTACAAGATGGTTGATGACCATTCAGTAGTAGAACAGCTCATGAGGTTCAAGCCTTCGAAAGAACTTGAGAATTTTACATGTGTATTGCCCGACAAGTTTGTGGCGGATGCATCATTCTGAAGCCGCCACCTTCTTGGAGGGATTTTGCCACTACTCTAAAGCACAAGAGACAAGAGTTCAGCGTTGCTGGTCTCATTGGGTCTCTAGATGTTGAGGAGAAAGCGAGGGCAAAAGATATACGTGGGAAAGAAAGTTCTAGTGCCAATGTGGTACAAAAGAAAACCTTTCAATTCAACAAGAAGAATAAAAATAAGTCTGAAAAGCCTGAGAACAAGAACAAGGCCGCTCAAACTACTAGCTTCAAGAAGAAGAAGAATAAAGGAAAGGGAAACTGCTTTGTCTGTAATGGTACTAAGCATTGGGCAAAGGATTGCCCTGATCGTAAAGAGAATAAGCAGAAAAAGTCCGCCAACGTTATTATTGGCAATACTGAGGAGAGAACATCCGGGTATGTTTCAATACCTACCGTTCTATCAGTATGTCGTTCACCTGATTGGTGGATTGACACGGGGGCCAATATACATGTTTGTGCTGACAGATCCTTATTTTCTTCTTACCAGGTCACAGGGGCTACCTCCGTGTTGATGGGGAATGGGTCGCAGGCATTTGTACGTGGAGTCGGCACAGTTGACTTGAAGTTTACTTCAAGCAAAGTCGTGCGACTAAGGAACGTGCATCACGTGCCCATGATAAATAAAAACCTTGTCAGCGGGTCTCTATTGTGTAGAGATGGTTTTAAGCTAGTTTTTGAATCCAATAAATTTGTTGTTTCTAAAATTGGAACTTTTATTGGAAAAGGCTATGAGAGCGGAGGCTTGTTCCGCTTGTCTTTGATGGACATGAATAAAATTGTGAATCATGTTTGTAATCATGAGACTAATGTTTGGCATTCACGACTTTGTCATATTAATCTTGGTTGCATGATGCGGTTAGCCAGTATGAATTTAATCCCAAAATTTACCCAAGTCAAAGGTTCTAAGTGTCAAGTGTGTGTGTGCAATCTAAGCAACCTCGCAAGCCTCACAAGGCAGCTGAGGCTAGAAACTTGGCACCGTTAGAACTAGTTCATACCGATTTATGCGAGATGAACGGGGGAGTTGACAAAAGGTGGTAAGAGGTATTTCATGACTTTGATTGATGATTCTACTAGATATTGCTATGTGTATTTATTAAAGTCAAAATATGAGGCTTTTCACTATTTTAAGATCTATAAAGCTGAAGCTGAGAACCAACTTGAGAGAAAAATCAAACAGGTTAGGTCAGATCGTGGTGGAGAATACTTTTCTAATGAGTTTAATTTATTCTGCGAGGAACATGGAATAATCCATGAGAGGACGCATCCCTATTCGCCCCAATCAAACGGGGTTGCCAAAAGAAAGAACCGTACTCTAACTGAGATGGTTAATGCCATGTTAGAAACAGCGGGACTTTCCAAGGAATGGTGGGGTGAGGCTATATTGACTGCTTGTCATGTCCTAAACAGGGTTCCTACAAAGAATAAAGAAATCACACCATTCGAGGAATAGGAGAGGAAAAGATTAAATTTCTCTTATTTACGTACTTGGGGCTGTTTGGCTAAGGTCAATGTGCCTATCCCAAAGAAGCGTAAACTTGGACAAAAAACCGTTGATTCTGTCTTTATTGGTTATGCTTTTCACAGCGTTGGATATAGATTCTCAATAGTGAAATCTAGAGTACTTGATATGAGTGAAGATACAATTTTTGAGTCCAATGATGCCACATTCTTTGAGGACTTATTCCCTATGAAAGAGACACTTAGTTCATCTGGTCAAGAATCTATCTTCTCTCCTAAACCTTCCACTCCTATACAAATTGAGCCCATTTTAGAGGAAAATCCAATAGATGAGGACAATGAAGTAACTCGTAAGAGTAAGAGACTAAGGACTACAAAGTCTTTTGGTGATGACTTCATTGTATATCTAGTGAATGATACTCCAAGAACCATTGAGGAGGCTTATTCATCTCGGATCGACTATTGGAAGGAAGCGGTCCAGTGAGATGAATTCCATCTTGAGCAATGGAACTTGGGAAGTTGTTGATCGTCCATATGGGTGTAAACCAGAGGATGTAAGTGGGTGTTCAAGAAAAGTTGAGGCCCGATGGTACGATTGAAAAGTACAAAGCAAGGCTTGTGGTCAAGGGTTATACCGTAAAGAAGGCGAGGACTTCTTTGATACTTACTCACCGTTGTCGATTGACCACTATTAGAGTACTACTATCTTTGGTCGCCTCCTACGGTCCGATCATTCATCGATGGATGTAAAGACAGCTTTCCTTAATGGAG
This sequence comes from Otatea glauca, assembly GCA_036346275.1. Lineage (NCBI taxonomy): Eukaryota > Viridiplantae > Streptophyta > Magnoliopsida > Poales > Poaceae > Otatea > Otatea glauca. The sequence continues at coordinate 55,442,639 of CM070723.1, forward strand.
ATTTGGAAGAGGAAATCTATATGGATCACCTGATGGATTTGTAGTAAAGGGTCATGAAGGAAAAGTGTGTAGGTTGTTGAAGTCTTTGTATGGCCTTAAGCAAGCACCTAGCGATGGCACGAGAAGTTCGATGAACTTTAACATCTAAACTTTGTTGTGAATAAAGTCGACAAATGTGTGTATTGCCGCTATGGTGGGGGTGAAGGAGTGATTATGTGTCTGTATGTTGATGACATACTAATCTTTGGGACGAACCTTAATGTGATTAAGGAAGTCAAGGACTTCTTGTCCGAAAACTTTGAAATTAAAGATTTGGGAGTAGCGGATGTCATCTTAAACATTAAATTGTTGAGAAGGTGATAGTGGGATTACTCTTGAGCAGTCCCATTATGTGGAAAAGGTGTTGAGTCGCTTTGGCTATAGCGATTGCAAACCCTGCTCCAACGCCGTTTGATCCAAGTGTGCTATTATGAAAGAACCAACGTATAGCAAAGGATCAATTGAGATATTCCCAAATCGTTGGTTCACTGATGTATTTAGCTAGTGCAACGAGGCCTGATATCTCATTTGCTGTGAGCAAACTAAGCCGGTTTGTTTCAAACCCGGGAGATAATCATTGGCATGCTCTTGAGAGAGTAATGCGCTATCTAAAAGGGACATCAAGTTATGCAATTCACTACACCGGGTACCCTAGGGTACTTGAGGGTTATAGTGATTCAAACTGGATATCTGATGCTGATGAAATAAAAGCCACAAGTGGATATATGTTCATATTGGGTGGTGGAGCTGTTTCTGAAGTCTTGCAAGCGCACCATCTTAACGAGGTCTACAATGGAAGCGTAACTCACAAGATTAGATACCGCCTCTGTGGAAGCCGACTGGCTACATGAACTTGTGAAGGACTTACCGGTGGTTGAGAAACCAGTGCCTGCTATTCTTTTGAACTGTGACAATCAGACGGTGATTGTCAAGGTGAACAGTTCTAAGGATAACATGAAGTCATCAAGGCACGTTAAGAGACGGTTGAAGTCTGTCAGGAAAATGAGAAACTCCGGAGTTATAGCATTGGACTATGTCCAGACGGCTAAAAACTTGGTAGATCCTTTTATAAAGGGACTATCACGGAATGTGATAGATGAAGCATCGAGGGAGATGGGATTGAGACCCACATAAAGTCATGTCTTAGTGGTAACTCATTCTATTTGATCGGAGATCCCGTGAATTAGGATGTTAAGACAAGCTAGTGACTAGCTGAGAGGAGAGTACTTCTGTACTTAGCCCACTCCGTTTGAGATGCAATAACTCTCCTATTCTGTATGGCAGGTTGGTTATACCTTAATGTATTCCGAGTAGCTTTGATAAGCAGAGATGTTATCCTACAGAACATCTTATGAGGAATACACCTATATGAGTTCGACTGCTAGTCACAGTCTATCAGATTGGGTGATCTCTAGAGGCTCATGAAAGGCCAAGGAGTATGACTTATAAGCTCCAAACCGAGGAGATGCATTTAGCAGCCTAGAATCAGTAAAGGACTTCAGTGAAACTTGTTCGCACAAAACTGTCAATTCAAGGCATAGTCCATTGTTTAGTTGTGGATGAGTGTAACCTTTGTTCTAGGTGGAAGTTCAACTTAACAGTCTCCATCGAAACACTGGTATATCAAACTACATTGGAACTGAGAGTATTTCAAATGTGCCTTTGAAATTTGGTGGGGATTGTTACATTATTATGGGGATGGCCCATAATTAATTTAATAGAAATTCCAAAAGGCCCATTAAATAGTCATGAAATTGGTTTAGTACCATATGGGTAATTGAGAGAAGGTTTGACCAACTTAAATAGTTGAGTTGTGTGTCTCTCAATTAGCAAGGTGAAAAAGGGTAAAGGCTATGCCACACGCGCGCGCACGTCACGCCGAGGCGTGGTGTGGCGTGTGCGTGTGCGAGACGAGACGTGCACGTGCGCGGCGCAGGCCAGTCCGGACGTGATGTGCTGGGTGGGAGCAGTTTGTTTTGCCGTTTCAGTGATCAATGTGACCAGTAACCGCAGTGATCAATGTGACTAGTAACTGCCGTCAGTTACCTGTAACGGACGTGGTTGATGGCTGGCTCATAATGATCGTCGGTTACTGGTAACGGTTACATGAGTTGATGGCTGGTAATGGTGCTCCTGCCCGTTGCATATCGTGAGGCTATATAAGGAGAGCAACGGCTGTGCCTTTCTCCACCTGCTTGGCTATTCCGCATACTCCATTGTTCCACTTGTAGCTGCTACTGTCTTTGCATTTCCGTCTCTGTTTTCTTGCGCGCACAAGTAGCGGAGAGAACAGGCCTCCGGAACCTCGCCATTCTTGAGATCTTGCTCGAGATAGAAGGCCGATAAGGTTTTTGGGGAGCGTACCACGCGACTGCTCGAGTGTGTCGGTGTTTCGAAACGATCGCAGATCGCACCAACGTTCGATCGCATCGACCTCTCCACCGCACCAAGGCTTCATCATGACAACTTGTGATCGTCTACTCCGACCGCCATGGCGAACGAGAATGTTACACTGCGCTTTGCCTGCCTATGGTGGCACCGGCTCAAGGGTATATTAACTTATACCGTGTTTTAATCATGTTGATTTCTTGTTCATTAGTCTTTGCATATGAGATAGATAATTTGTTATCTAGTACCTTTGGCTTTGAACTAGAATTACGTCATCGTTTAATCATGATTTACATAATTCTGTGGATTAAAATATTGAGAAAATTCCTAATATTTCCAATACAAGAGAGCCCATGGTGAGCTGATCCTCGGCACCGTCCGCTCCGACACCGCTGCCCTTCTTCTACAACCAGAGCATTCATTTTAGCTCAACGAACACAGGAACGGATGCAGATAAACACAAATTATTGCATGGGATCCAAGGAAACATAAATTTAAATATAAACTTATGTGCTTATACATTCCTTAGGAGTTACCTTTATAAATACTAAAATAGATCACTATTATTGTAGCTAGTATAAGGAGCTGATGTACAGAGAAGCATACCTAGCTATGAGCTGTGTTGGCGATTGGCACCCGTGGTTTTTTCCCGCAAGGGTTTTCCACGTAAAAATCTGCATCTCGTGTTCTTGTTCTTTTGTGATTGATTTTTTAACAAGTTGTAACAGAGCCACAGATCAATCACGAAATTTTTTTTGATCAGATCTACAGTAACCGATCGGTGACTGTTCATCTTCCAATCGACGACGGTTCATCTTCCTATCTACTCGTTGTCGGCGCGTCGCCTCTCGCCGCCGCCACCCCGTCGCCGGCGCCATCCGACACGGAGACTGCTTGTTCATCTTCCATGCCCGCGGCTCTTCGTCTTTCGATCGGATCCGGTCGGCTCCTCGTTCGCCGCTCCAGTCGCCTCGTTCGGCGCGTCTCCGTCCGGCGCATCGCTTTTGGTTGCTCGCTCGGCCATCGCCACCGTCACCCCGACGCTTCGGCTTCTGACGCACCGCTTTTTTCTTCGTCGTGCATCTCGGCGTTGTGCGCCTTCGGCCATCTCCGTCGCCCTATTGTGTCGCGCCGCTCGACTCTCGGCGCCTCACCGAGTGTCGCTTCCATCGGTCATCTATCGCCGTTGGCCGCCACTGTCTCCCGCTCGCGCCGCCGCCAACCTGCGCCTAGCCGTTCGGTTCCTGGCGCACACGGATCTGCCCGTAAATCACCCAGCCGCAGAAGATCGGATCGGCTGCGCACGGGATCCATCTTCGATGATGTCATCGCTGACGTCAGCCGAAGCAAATTGCTACGTGCACCCGAGATTTATGCAGCTACAGTCCGGTTATTACTTCGAGCACCCAGCGCGCGTACCAGGAAATTAGCTAGAAGCTTGTTTTTCAGCCAAATGTTTCCCTGTTCGCGCACTTAAGCATATTTCTTTGCATTATGGTCTTATTGAAGTATGATATTCCTCTGCTAGATTGTGACACCAGGTTTTCTCTATGGCAAGTTAAAATGAGAGCTATTCTTGCGCATACTAATCTGGATGATGCGCTTGATAAATTCGGAAACAAGGATCAAAAGATCTGGACTGATGAAGAAAAAAGAAAGGATTGTAAGGCTTTATCTCAAATTCATCTTCATTTATCAAATAATATTTTGCAAGAGGTTTTGCAGGAAAAATCTGCAGCTACCTTATGGTTAAAGTTGGAATCAATTTGCATGTCCAATGATCTTACGAGCAAAATGCATGTGAAGATGAAATTATTTTCGCACAAGTTGCAAGAGGGTGGCACAAATTGCAAGAGGGTGGTTCTGTGTTAAATCACTTATCGACCTTTAAGGAGATCGTTTCTGATCTTGAATCTATGGAGGTAAAATCTGATGATGAGGATCTAGATCTTATTCTTTTGTGTTCCCTGCCTCCGTCATTTTCAAATTTTAAACACTATTTTATATAGCCGTGACACATTAACTGTTGCTGAAGTTTATGAGGCTTTACATGCAAAAGAAAAGATGAAATTAATGGTGTCTTCTGAAAGTTCCAATTTACAGGGTGAAGCTTTGTCTGTTCGTGGACGAACAAAGAAGAAGAAATCATATAATGGATATAGAGGCAGAAGTTCAAGCAGTTACAGGGGCCGTTCTAAGTCCAGAGGTAAAGAAAAATTCTGCAGATATTGTAAGAAAAATAATCATGACATATCTGAATGTTACAAGGTAATGAACAAAGAAAAAAGGAGCGGCACCTACAAAACAAAAGGTAAACCTGATGTTGAAGGTAAAGATTCTGTTGCTTCTATTGATAGTAGTTCTGATGGTGAGACCCTTGTTGCTTTTGCTAGATGTGCAAGTAGTGGTGATGAATGCATTATTGATTCAGCTGCTTCTTTTCATATATATGCATTAATAGAGATTGGTTCATCACTTATGAGTCTGTTAAAGATGCTGGTTCTGTTAGGATGGGTGATGATTCGCCACGTCCTATTGTTGGCATTGGATCCGTTCAAATTAAGATGACAGATATGAGGCACGTTCCAGGTATGACAAGGAATCTTATTTCTTTGAGTACTCTTGACTCTAAAGGGTATAAGTATTCTGGAGGCAATGGAATTTGGAAGGTACCAAGAGGTTCTCTTATTGTTATGAAAGGTGATTTAAAATATGCCAATTTATATCGTCTATAAGGCACTACAATTATAGGTGATGTCTTTGTTTCTTCACATTCATCACCCGATATTGCTAATCTTTGGCACAAGCGTCTTGGACATATGAGTGAACATGGTTTGGCAGTATTGAGTAAGAGAGGACTTCTTAATGGATATAATAGTGGAAAATTGGATTTCTGTGAGCATTGCATATTTGGTAAACATAGTAGGGTGAAATTCAACACTTCTGTTCATACTACAGAAGGTATTCTTGATTATGTGCATTCTGATTTATGGGGGCCATCTCGTAAGACTTCTTTTAGAGGTGCTCGTTATATGTTAACTGATGATTATCCTAGAAAAGTCTGGCCTTACTTCTTGAAGCATAAATCAGAAGCATTTTTAGCATTTAAAGAGTAGAAGGTAATGATTGAAAAGCAAACTGGAAAGAAGGTAAAGAAACTTTGTACTGATAATGGGATGGAATTCTGTTCTGATGAATTTAATTCATATTGCAAGTCTGAAGGTATTGTGTGTCACTACACTATTCCTCATACTCCACAACAAAACGGTGTAGCTGAGCGTATGAACAGAACCATCATCTCAAGGGCCCGTTGTATGTTTCTAATGCTGGTTTGCATATACGTTTTTGGGCTAAAGCTGCTTCCACTGCTTGCTATCTTATTAATCGGCCTCCCTCCATTGTTATTGATAAGAAAACTCCAATTGAGGTATGGTCTGGTTCTCAAGCTGATTATTCACAATTGAGAGTTTTTGGTTGCACTGCTTATGCTCACGTTGATAATGGTAAATTAGAGCCTAGAGCTATTAAGTGCATCTTTCTTGGTTATAAATCTGGTGTTAAAGGTTATAAATTGTGGAATCCTCAAACACAAAAGGTTGTTATCAGCAGAAAAATTATCTTTAATGAATCAGTTATGTTAAATGACAAATTGGATACTAATGTTCCTATTGAGAAACAACAGAAAACTAGTGTGCAGGTGGAGCACCTTATTGATTCAGAATATACATCAGAAAATAATAGTACTGCTGTTCAGGATGCACCTATTATTGATGATTCACATATTGTTCAGCATTCTTCTCCAGTTGTGCAGCCTTATTGCTATTGACAAACCCAGGAGGTCTATTCATCCACCCAAAAGATTCATTGAAGAATGTGATATTGCTTCTTATGTTCTAAGTGTTGCAAAAGAAGTTGAAAATAATGCTAAACTTTCTAATTATGTTGAGGCTATTACTTCTGCTGATTGTAAAAATTGGATGACTGCTATGCAAGATGAGATAGAGTCACTTGAAAAGAATGGTATTTCGGATTTAGTAAAATTGCCTAAAGACAAGACTGTCCGTTGTAAGTGGATTTTCATAAGAAAGGAAGGTATTTCTCCTACTGATTAAACAAGGTATAAAGCAAGGTTGGTTGCTAAAGGCTATAGTGTAACATCCCAAAATTTGGCTTAATTAAGTTTTTATCGTTTAAAAATGCATTTGTGATTTTCTGGAATTTATTTGGATTTTTCTGGATTTATTTGAATTAAATGTATTTGCAAGTTTATTGCTTTTTATTCAAAAGTATTTAAACCTGTGCAAAGTTAAAGTAAAAGTTTTGGCAAAAATATTTTATTTAAGTCCAGAATGTCTCAAAGTATTTTTGAGATTTTTCTTGGAATTTTCCTGATTATTTTATTGCCTAAAACAAATAAAATGAATTTCTGGAATTGTTTTAAATAGAAAATCCTTTTAAAAAGAAGTTAATGTGTTGGGCCAAGCCCATTATCGTTTCGTTTACCTGCGCGCATAGCCTTTCGCCCGATTCTAGAGGCTCGATCGTGACCGTTGATCTCGAGGATCGGACGGTAGAGGCGTCGCGTCGGTGGAAACCCTAGCGGGTGGCGCCGTCGGATGCGCCACGTGGGCGGTCGCGATGGGGCGACAGCGCCGCCGTGTCCGATTCGAATCCGCGCCGATTTCCGACGCGGCCGGCGTTCGTGCCGCGCGCGACTCAAGGCCCTTAAAAGGCGGACCGATCGAACCCGAGGATCACCCGCCGCGCCACGTTTTCCCTAGCTTCGGTACGCTAAAGCGCTGCGTGGAGCTCGCGACGACTCGCCGGACCGTGGACAACCGCCGCCGCTGTTTCGCTTTTCGTGGCCGACCGGTGTTCTTCCGCCGTTGTGGAGGGTAGATCAGGATCGCCGCGAGAGACGCTTCGGTTCCTGTGTGTTCGCCGCTTTTTGTTCGCGAAAGCGCCGTCGGGCTCGTCTTCGTCTCGGTCTCGGTGAACGCGCCACGAGCTCGTCGTCGAATCTCGTAAGCATTTGCGGCCGTTGGATCGGGATCGAACACGCCGCTTCTTGCCGCGTGGAATACGTGGTCGGTAAGCCACGCCGCCGCTAAACGTGAGCCGTCGGATCGGTGATGGAAGGCTGGATCGCACCGTGGGTTGCGCCAACCGGATGATGCGCGCGTGGCGCACGGAGATCGGCGCGTGGGACCGGTGCATCAGAGACTTGCGCTGCGTCATGGACCCAGTCCATACGCCGAGCGACGTGTCGCCACCCGATTGGCTCAGTTCATGGCTGACGTCACGCTGACGTCATAAATCGCTTTTCCAGAATAAAAATAAATCTGTTAATTTCGAATTTCGATTTTCTGATTTCATATTTATTTCAAACTTCAAAAGGCTATATCTTTTGCATCGTAACTCGGATTTGAGTGATTCCAGTTTCTAAAAATTTGTAAAATTGAGATCTATTTAATGGTGAGTTTTATTTGATTTTTGGAGTTCAATTGCTCTCTGTTTTGGCATTTATTTGCTTTTCTCTTTCGGTACGCGTAGACGTTGAATTGTGCGACGCTTCGGAGGAAGATCAAGCAACTCAAGAGCAAGCTTCAGATCAAGATCAGGACCTATTCCAAGGCAAGTTGTGCTTTGATCATGTTGAACCCATGTTTATAAAATTGCTATATTTGTTTTACCCTATTGCATATTATTTCAATTATACAATTGTTTCAAATTAAATTGGGACTTAGCTATTATACCAATTTGATCTACACCCTACCTTATCATTGTATGCCATGATCCATTGTCACCCTAGATTGGTTTAATATAGTTGGTTAATAATTATAATCAACATTGGAGGTTTAGTTCGTATTAGTTGCTTAGCCATGCCACGTCATCACATGTGTCATCACCATTGATAATTAATCTTGATTAATGGAATATGGAACAATGTTATGAACTTGTGTGTCATGTGGGATCACACGATGAGATTGAGTTGTTGTGGCGAGTCATGTCACGCAACGATGTTGAATTGTTGATGGCACGTGGTGCTTGGTAATCAACCGGTGATAATAACTTAGATTGGGGCAAGTGGCAAGGGCGAGGAGGCCAAGGTGGGCCCGATGGGCGATGGTATGTGGAAGTCTTGCCTTGATCACACTAAGGACTTAACCTTGCAAGCCTTTGACTGAGTCAATCATGCAACCACATGTCCGTATGGGCCACCTAGTGAGTAATTTGCAAAGTCTTAATTTTGATACTATCGTGGTCGGTGTGAGTTCCTGGTCGAGTGTAATTCACATGGCGCAAGAGGGGGGCCCTGGATGTGGTTTACAGACCCGCCAGTGTTGAAACCTTAGCGGGTAGTATCGGGTTAAGATAGAACATTGTAAAGGCTTTGTTATAATCTCTCGCCTTTGTGGTGTTTGGTTGTATCACGTGGGTAAAGTGCATAACCTCTGCAGAGTGTGAAACTATTCGGATAGCCGTGCTCGCGGTATTGAGCAATGCTCGGGAATTACAGTTAAGGGTTAGCTTAATTAATTGGACAACTTGGTTGGGATGGCAGGATTGCCATATGGAAGATTGGAACTTGATTTAGGATTGGGAACTTGGTTTACTTGAGAAATACTGAATTTATTTATTATTGCTATTTGTTTTACATTCTTTACAATCTAATTACTGTATTTGTTCATAAATGCTGCTTATTGCAAAATAGCCATGATAGCCTATCCTTTGGAATAAGCCTTACATATAGATAAATAGAATCGCATTCATGCACAACTTGTTGAGTGCTTTAAGTACTCACCCTTGCCAAACAACAATAATCAACAGTTGAAGAATCTACACCTGTGTTGGAAGATGAAGTCCAAGAAGACACGAGTCATTAGGGTCCGAGCCTTGTCGGTTGCCTGTGGTGAACTGATGAGCTACCTACGTTTCTACTTTCCGCTGCTTAATTATTAGTTTATATTTTCAGTCTTGCCCTGCGTGGCTTAATAATGTAAGTTGGTCATAAGATCATACATTTAGTTATATCAATAAATGAACTATTATTCTATTATCGTTGTGTATGATGTGATATGTACCAATGTTAAGCTGTGTGCACTAGCGTTGATCCTGGGAATAGTGCAGTAAACACAGTGGGTTCGAATTAGTGGATTCGGGTCCTTACAGAGGTGGTATCAGAGCATACTGACTGTAGGTCTTGGCCCTAGATAGTGTGGAGGTGTCTTGTGAGAGTCCAAAACTATTTTCTAAAAGAAAATCCAAACTTGACTAATAAAACACTCTCGACTCATCTCATTCTCTACTTCTTGCCTTTGCTAAATTTACCGTCTTACTTGCCGTTTCGGGTGGAGAACTTATTTCAAAGTTCTTGTGGAGCAGATGCCGATCGTTCCGACCTTTGAGGAGTCAGCTGGCGGCTACGCCATGGAGCTGTGGAGAGTACTTCAGACGCTTGGAGGTTTTTATCGTCCACTTTACCGAGGAGGCAGCTGGACAGTGAATGGTGTTCACCGAGGTTTCATTTGCAAGGTGATCATCTACGCTCGGGAGAACGAGGAAACCAAAGAGCCAATCAACGCTCCGCGGTAAGGTTCTCGTGATGAAGTTGCAATTCAGAGGTTGCTCGACTTGCTCTTCGCCGTGTTCGCGCGACTACGCCGACGAGCTTCACGATTCAGATGTTCCGACCGCACCTGACGCTCAAGCGTGCCAAGACGACTTGATCGAGGGGAGCGAGTGTGCTCTGCGACGCACCTTGCGAGTTCGCCTTGCCGGGAGGATCATATGAGAGAGACTACCCAGAGCCGAGACGTGTACGAGGCACTCGAGTAGCGAGCAGAGCAGAGCTCGAGGTGACCGTGCTTGACCATCGGGATGATCACCGAGCCGGGAGAGGCCCCGAGGCGCTTGAGGACGAGCCGGGCGCGTGACTCGGAGAGTTCGAGGAGCCACCGAGGAGTCCGAGGAGGATCCAGAGGAGCGAGAGTGGGAGCCGAGGGGAGTGCAGACCCGTTGTTGCAGAGGACCCGATAATAGGTCATCGGGATAGGTTTGCTCGATGCCCCCACCCGCGGTGTATGCGCCGGATCGGTCTCGGCCAGGTGGCCGGATGAGTGAGTGTCGACCTTGAGCTGTGTTGAGACTCGAGTGTGAGTCGGCGTCTTTAAGTTAGTCTTTACCTTTTTAGTTGACGTTAAGGTTTCGTGTTTAGTTTGCTTCTTTGTATTGCTTGAGTGTGCGTTATGTGTTGCAAAGCTTGTAGGCTTAAATAAGCACCATACCAAGTTAAATAAAGAATTGTTCATTTAGGTATAACCTATCTTCCCGCTTTAGAAATTCTTACTTCTTATCTATGCTACATCTACCTTTCCTAACCTAAGAGGCAATCATCGATGGTGAATACTCGAGAAACAACGGTGCTTGAGAAGTGGATGCGTCCAATGACAATCCCAATGATGGAGGCAGCCCTCAACCACCGACGATGAGACATGCGAGAATCTAGGAGCATTTCGCGTAACAGACTAAGCGATCAGGATAATGATGCAAAGAGATCAAGCAGATGACCAATGCAGCAGTAAATCACAACAACCCTGCAAATCAGAACAATCATGGTGGACCTCGACCTATGTCAAAGCTATCAGATTTTATGAGGACTAGGCCACCAACTTTTTCGGGAAATGTGAATCCTTTGGAAGCCGATGACTGGCTTAGGACCATTGAGAAGAAGCTGCACATCACTCAGTGTGAGGGCAATGAGAAGGTGCTCTACGCCTCTCATCAACTTGAAGGAACCGCCGCAGAATGGTGGGAGAATTCTCAGGCCGCTCATGGAGCCCCGCAAGAGATAACACAGGAGGAGTTCACTAATGCTTTCCGCGATATCATGTCCCGCAGGGAATGATGGATCTTAAGAAGGAGGAGTTCGAGCTTTGAAGCAAGGAGGCCAACCAAAGGCGAATACCAATAAATTCACTCAATTAGCTCGTTATGCCCCGAGGACGTAGCGACGGATAAAGCTAAGCGCCTCTCGCTTCATGAAGGGACTGAATTCAGATCGCAGTGGGGCTGATTACCCACAATTTTCCGGGATTTTGAGTCTGGTAAATAAGGCTTTAATCCTAGAGGACAAGCGCAAAGAGCTAGGTGAAAACCGTAAGCGCTTGATGAACAATCGGTGGACGCCCAAACCATCTACGTTTGAGGATGTCACCCCAAAGAATTTGCTAGATTTCAACCACCACCGGGAACAAGACATCAACCCTACACTCGCCACGCCAATCGAATTTCGCACTTCCAGCGCAAGGCAACAATGCACTGGGGAAATCGCATCTGCGGTGAAGAGATGCTATACTTGCAATGAGCCAGGCACTTTTCAAATAGGTGTCCACGTAGGGAGGCATCACACCATTCGTTTCAACACGGGAACAACACCCGCTAAAGCACCAACATCGGAGGAAATCGTGCACCAAGCCAAGCCGAGCAACGCCAGCGATCAACGGCGTGGAAGAATCAACCACATCACCACCGATGGAGCTCGGAAGCTACGACGTCCGATCGGGTAAGTTCCCCGGTCAACTCGATTACACCTTTCTGCTTTGTTTGATTCGGAGCTTCGATTCGCTTGTTTCTCAAAGTTTTGCAACCAAGAATGGATTTAAAGTGGTGAATCTTAAGTGTGTGCTCTTAGTCCAAGCCCGGTGATCGAGCTTAGATCTAGCCTTGGGTGTTTGGGAGCTAAGTTGCTTATGGATGGGATAGAATTTCTCTAATCTTATCTTGATAGATCGCAATCCCTAAACGTCATCCTTGGAATGGATTGGCTGTCCAAGCATAAGGTCGTTTTAGATTGTGGTCAAGGATCGTGACCTTGGAAGGCCCTAGTGGCAAGAAAGTGGAGTTTCAAGCGACCGCAGCCGACGGGCGCTTAACGGTCAACAGCAGTGAAAGCCATCAAGATGGAAGATGTGCCAAGAGCGAGAATATCCGGATGTATTTCCAGAAGATTTGCCAGGATTGCCACCAGATCGTGATATCGAGTTTGTCATCGAGTTAGCACCAGGTACAGCACCGATATCAAAGAGACCATATCGGATGCCTACCGACGAGTTGGTAGAAATGAAGAAGCGATTGAGGAACGCAAGAGAAAGGTTTCATTAGACCAAGTTCATCGCCGTGGGGAGCCCCGGTTTTGTTTGTTCGCAAGAAGGATGGAAGTCTTAGAATGTGCATCGACTACCGTGCACTTAATGAAGTAACGATCAAGAATAAGTATCCGCTGCCCAGATCGACGACTTATTTGATCGATTAAGAGGAGCCGAGTTTTCTCCAAGATAGATCTTCGCTCGAGATACCATCGCTTGAAGATCCGAGCGGAGGATGTGCCTAAGACTGCGTTTTCTACGCGATATGGACATTATGAGTTCACAATCATGTCATTTGGATTGACTAATGCCCCAAAGATATTTCATGAACATGATGAATAAAGTCTTCATGGATTACTTGGACAAGTTTGTTGTAGTCTTCATAGACGATATCTTGGTTTACTCGAAGACGGAGGAAGAGCATGCGTAATATCGAGAATGGTTTTAGACAGTCATGAGAGCATCAACTATATGCTAAGTTTAGCAAGTGTGAATTTTGGAAGGAGAAAGTTGAATTTCTCGGTCATGTAATGACTACCAAAGGAGTCGCATTGATCCCAAAGAAAGTGGACGAAGATGTTGCATTGGGAGCCACCAAGTCATTATTCAGATTCGTAGTTTTACGGGAATGGCGGATATTACCGTCGGTTCATAGAAGGATTCTCGACAATTGCTAAACCCCTTACGCAGATTGTTAAAGAAAGAGAAGAAGTTTGCATGGACGCCGAGTGCGAAAAGTTTCATGGAATTAAAGAAGCGTTTAACAATGACCGTATTAGTGTTGCGGATGTGCGAATGGATTTGACATTTATCGCGATGCTTGAAGGTGGCTTGGGATGCGTGTTAATGCAAGAAGGCAAAGTCGTTGCTTATGCGCCGAGACAATTGAGACCGCATGAAGTGAATTACCCAACGCATGATTTGGAGTTAGTCTGCCGTAGTGCATGCTTTAAAGATATGGCGTCATTATCTCATAGGAAATAGATGTGAGATATATACGGACCATAAGAGTCTGAAATACATATTCACTCAATCGACTGAATATGAGACAAATAAGATGGCTTGAGCTAATTAAGGATTATAATGGGAATCCATTATCATCCCGGGAAAGCCAATGTGGTGGCGTATGCCCGAGTCGAAAAAGCCATAGCGCAAATGCATTGTCAATGGAAGATCAACGAATTATGCAAGGAATTTCAGAGGTTGAGATTGGAGGTCGTTCATAAGGAATGATAGCTGCGCTAGAAGTAAAACCAACATTAGAGGATCAGTTAGAGAAGGTCAACAAGATGACGATAAAATTTCAAAAATCAAGGCTAAAAGGAAGAAGGCCTAGCCATAGATTTCACTCTGGACGAACAAGGAACTATGTTCTTCAAAGGCCGAATTTGTGTGCCGGATAAAAAGGAATTAAAACAATTGATTCTTGAGGAAGCGCATGATTCAAAGTACTCAATTCATCCAGGAAGTGCTAAAATGTACCAGGATTTGAAGGAGAGATTCTGGTGGCCAAAATGAAGCGTGAAGTGGCTGAGCATGTTGCATTATGCGACGTGTGTCAGAGAGTAAAGGCTATGCACCAAAGACCCTCTGGTTTGTTGCAACCGTTGAAAATTCCGGAATGGAAGTGGGAGGAAATCGGGATGGATTTTATCACCGGTTTACCTAAGACTCAGAAAGGTTACGATTCCATTTGGGTTATCGTGGATCGTCTAACCAAGGTCGCTCATTTCATCCCAGTAAAGACCACCTACGCCGGAGATCGTTTGGCGAATCTGTACATGTCAAGGATTGTATGTTTGCATGGAGTGCCAAAGAAGATTGTGTCGATGAGTACCCAATTTACCTCAAGGTTTTGGAATAAGTTGCATGAAGCAATGGGAACCCGTCTGAATTTTAGTACAGCATATCACCCGCAGACAGATGGTCAGACTGAAAGAGTAAATCAGATCTTAGAGGATATGTTGAGAGCTTGTGCCTTAGCTTACGCTACGACATGGGATAAATGTTTGCCATATGCAGAGTTCAGTTACAATAATAGTTATCAAGCTAGCCTACAAATGTCACCGTTCGAGGCATTGTATGGACGTGCTTGTCGTACTCCATTGAATTGGAACGAGGCAGAGAACGCGTTTGGTGTTTGGGCGGATATCCTCGAAGAGGCGAAAAGTCAAGTAGCAATGATCGAGAGAGATTAAAGATAGCACAGTCAAGACAGAAAAGCTACGCCGATAATCGTCGTCGAGATTTGAGTTTTGAACCAGAAGATCATGTGTACCTCAGGGTTACCCCTCTTAAGGGCGTTAAGAGATTTCACGTTAAAGGGAAGCTTGCACCAAGATATGTGGGTCCGCTCAAGATTACGAGCCGCCGAGGAGAGGTAGCTTATCGCTTAGAATTGCCTCGCCATTGGCGAGGAGTGCATGATGTATTCCATGTATCGCAGCCTTAAGAAGTGTCTCAGAGTGCCAACAGAGCAAACCCGTTGGAGGCAATAGAGTCGCAAGAAGATTTGACTTATAAAGAGCAACGAATCGAATTTTGGATGTTGTGGAGCGCAAGACCGAAACAAGTCTATTCGCTTTGCGAGTTCATGGAGCAATCATTACGAAAGTGAAGCCACTTGGGAGCGAGAAGAAGAATTGAAGTCAGAATTCGAACCTATTCTCTAGTTAGCCACGAATCTCTGTGAGATTACATTAAGAGGAGGTTTGTAACATCCCAAAATTTGGCTTAATTAAGTTTTTATCGTTTAAAAATGCATTTGTGATTTTCTGAATTTATTTGGATTTTTAGGATTTATTTGAATTAAATGTATTTGCAAGTTTATTGCTTTTTATTCAAAAGTATTTAAACTGTGCAAAGTTAAAGTAAAGTTTTGGCAAAAATATTTTATTTAAGTCCGAATGTCTCAAAGTATTTTGAGATTTTTCTTGAATTTTCTGATTATTTTATTGCCTAAAACAAATAAAATGAATTTGGAATTGTTTTAAATAGAAAATCCTTTTAAAAGAAGTTAAGTGTTGGGCCAAGCCCATTACTGTTTTCGTCTTGCCTGCGCGCATAGCCTTCGGCCCAGATTCTAGAGGCTCGATCGTGACCGTTGATCGAGGATCGGACGGCCGTCGCGTCGGGTGGAAACCCTAGCGGGTGGCGCCGTCGGATGCGGCCACGTGGGCGGTCGCGATGGGGCGACAGCGCCGCCGTGTCGATCGAATCCGGCGCCGATTCCGACGCGGCCGGCGTTCGTGCCCTTGCGGACTCAAAGGCCCTTAAAAGGCGACCGATCGAACCCCGAGGATCACCTCCTTCGCGCCGCGCTTTCCCTAGCTTTCGGTGCTAAAGCGCTGCGTGGAGCTCGCCGCGGACTCGCGGACCCGTGGACAACCGCCGCCGTCGTTTCGCCGTTTTCGTGGCGGCCGGTGTTCTTCCGCCATTGTGGAGGGTAGATCTGGGATCGCCGCGAGGAGACGCCGGTTCAGTGTCTTCGCCGCCTTTGTTCGCCGAACGCCGTCGGGCTCGTCTTCGTCTCGGTCTCCGGTGAACGCGCCGCCGAGCTCGTCGTCGAATCTCGTAAGCATTTGCGTACCGCTGGATCACAGGATCGAACACGTCGGTTCTTGCCGCGTGGAATACGTGTCGGTAAGCCACGTCGTCGCTAAACGCGTGGCCGTCGGATCGGTGATGGAAGGCTGGATCGCACTGCGTGGGTTGCGCCAACCGGATGATGCCGCGCGGCGCACGGAGATCGAAGCCCGTGGGCCGGGTGCATCAGTAGACTTGCGCTGCGCCATGGACCCGATCCATACGCCGGCGACGTGTCGCCACCGATTAGCTCGATTCATGGCTGACGTCACGCGACGTCATAAATCGCTTTTTCGAATAAAAATAAATCTGTTAATTTCGAATTTCGATTTTACGATTTGATGATTTATTTCAAACTTCAAAAGGCTATATCTTTTGCATCGTAACTCGGTTTGAGTGATTCCAGTTTCTAAAAATTTGTAAAATTGAGATCTATTTAATGGTGAATTTTATTTGATTTTTGGAGTTCAATTGCTCTCTGTTTTGGCATTTATTTGCTTTTCTCTTTGATGCGCGTAGAGCGTTGAATTGTGCGGCGCTTGGAGGAAGATCAAGCAACTCAAGAGCAAGCTTCAGATCAAGATCAGGACCTATTCAAGGCAAGTTGTGCTTTGATCATGTTGAACCCATGTTTATAAAATTGCTATATTTGTTTTACCCTATTGCATATATTTCAATTATACAATTGTTTCAAATTAGATTGGGACTTAGCTATTATACCAATTGATCTATACCTACCTTGTCATTGTATGCCATGATCCATTGTCACCCTAGATTGGTTTAATATAGTTGGTTAATAATTATAATCAACATTGGAGGTTTAGTTCGTATTAGTTGCTTAGCCATGCCACGTCATCACATGTGTCATCACCATTGATAATTAATCTTGATTAATGGAATATGGAACAATGTTATGAACTTGTGTGTCATGTGGGATCACACGATGAGATTGAGTTGTTGTGGCGAGTCATGTCACGCAACGATGTTGAATTGTTGATGGCACGTGGTGCTTAGTAATCAGCCGGGTGATAATAACTTAGATTGGGGCAAGTGGCAAGGCGAGGAGGCCAAGGTGGGCCCGATGGGCGGATGGTATGTGGAAGTCTTGCCTTGATCACACTAAGGACTTAACCTTGCAAGCCTTTGACTGAGTCAATCATGCAACCACATATGCAGTATGGGCCACCTTAGTGAGTAATTTGCAAAGTCTTAATTTTGATACTATCGTGGTCGGTGTGAGTTCCCGGGTCAGGGTGTAATTCACATGGCGCAAGAGGGGGGCCCTGGATGTGGTTTTCAGACCCGCCAGTGTTGAAACCTTAGCGGGTAGTATCGGGTTAAGATAGAGCATTGTAAAGGCTTTGTTATAATCTCTCGCCTTTGTGGTGTTTGGTTGTATCACGTGGGTAAAGTGCATAACCTCTGCAGAGTGTGAAACTATTCGGATAGCCGTGCTCGCGGTATTGAGCAATGCTCGGGAATTACAGTTAAGGGTTAGCTTAATTAATTGGACAACTTGGTTGGGATGGCGGGATTGCCATATGGAAGATGGAACTTGATTTAGGATTGGAAACTTGGTTTACTTGAGAAATCTTGAATTTATTTATTATTGCTATTTGTTTTACATTCTTTACAATCTAATTCTTGTATTTGTTCATAAATGCTTTATTGCAAAATAGCCATGATAGCCTATCCTTTGGAATAAGCCTTACATATAGATAAATAGAAGCGCATTACATGCACAACTTGTTGAGTGCTTTAAGTACTCACCCTTGCCAAACAACAATAATCAACAGTTGAAGAATCTACACTGTGTTGGAAGATGAAGTCCAAGAAGACACGAGTCATTAGGGTTAGAGCCTTGTCGGTTGCTGTGGTGAATGATGAGCTACCTCGTTTCTACTTTCCACGCTTAATTATTAGTTTATATTTTCAGTCTTGCCTGCGTGGCTTAATAATGTAAGTTGGTCATAAGATCATACATTTAGTTATATCAATAAATGAACTATTATTCTATTATCGTTGTGTATGATGTGATATGTACCAATGTTAAGTCGTGTGCACTAGCGTTGATCACAGGAATAGTGCAAGAAACACGGTGGGTTGAATTAGTGGATTCGGGTCCTTACAGAGGTGGTATCGAGCATCTTGTTGTAGGTCTTGGCCCTAGATAGTGTGGAGGTGTCTTGTGAGAGTCCAAAACTATTTTCTAAAAGAAAATCCAAACTTGACTAATAAAACACTCTCGACTCATCTCATTCTCTACTTCTTGCCTTTGCTAAATTCTACCAGTCTTACTTGCCGTTTGGTGGAGAACTTATTTCAAAGTTCTTGTGGAGCAGATCTTGCGATCGTTCCGACCTTTGAGGAGGTGGCGGCTACGCCATGGAGTGTGGAGAGTACTTGAGACGCTTGGAGGTTTTTATCGTCCACTTTACCGAGGAGGCAATGGGCGGTGAATGGTGTTCACCGAGGTTTCATTTGCAAGGTGATCATCTACGCCGGAGAACGAGGAAACGGCGAGCCAATCAACGTCTCCGCGGAAGGTTCTCGTATGAAGTTGCAATTCAGAGGTTGCTCGACTTGCTCTTCGCCGTGTCTGCCGCGACTACGCCGACGAGCTTCACGATTCGATGTTCCGACCGCACCTGGGCGTTCAAGCGTCGCCAAGACGGCGGATCGAGGGGAGCGAGTGTGCTCTGGACGCACCTTGCGTAGTTCGCCCTTGCCGGGAGGATCATATGAGAGAGACTACCGGAGCCGAGACGTATGCGAGGCACTCGAGTAGCAGAGCGAGAGCTCGAGGTGACCGTGCTTGACCATCGGATGATCACCGAGTGGGAGAGGCCACAGGCGCTTGAGGACGAGCCGGAGCGCGTGACTCGTAGAGTTCAGGAGCCACCGAGGAGTCCGAGGAGGATCCAGAGGAGCGAGAGTGGGAGCGGAGGGGAGTGCAGACCCGTTGTTGCAGAGGACCCAGAATAGGTCATCGTGATAGGTTTGCTCGATGCCACCACCCGCCGGTGTATGCGCGGGATCGATCTCACCGTGGTGGTTTGGATGAGTGAGTGTCGACCTTGAGGTGTGTTGAGACTCGAGTGTGAGTCGCGTCTTTAAGTTAGTCTTTACCTTTTAGTTGGCGTTAAGGTTTCGTGTTTAGTTTGCTTCTTTGTATTCTTTGAGTGTGCGGTATGTGTTGCAAAGCTTGTAGGCTTAAATAAGCGATCATACCAAGTTAAATAAAGAATTGTTGATTAGGTATAACCTATCTTCCCGCTTTAGAAATTCTTACTTCTTATCTATGCTACATCTACCTTTCCTAACCTAAGAGGCAATCATCGGATGGTGAATACTCGAGAAACAACGGTGCTTCAGAAGTGGACTACGTCGAATGACAATCCCAATGATGGAGGCAGCCCTCAACCACCGACGATGAGACATGCGAGAATCTAGGAGCATTTACGGCGTGAGACTCAAGCGATGCAGATAATGATGCGGCGGAGATGCGAGATGACCAATGCAAAGATGAAATCACAACAACCACGCAAATCGAACAATCATGGTGGACCTCGACCTATGTCAAAGCTATCAGTTTTATGAGGACTAGGCCACCAACTTTTTGAAATGTGAATCCTTTGGAAGCCGATGGACCGGCTTAGGACCATTGAGAAGAAGTCGCACATCACTCGGTGTGAGGGCAATGAGAAGGTGCTCTCGCCTCTCATCAACTTGAAGGAACCGCCGCAGAATGGTGGGAGAATTCTCGTGCGCTCATGGAGCCCCGCAAGAGATAACACAGGAGGAGTTCACTAATGCTTTCGCCAAGATCATGTCCCGGAGGGAATGATGGATCTTAAGAAGGAGGAGTTGAGCTTTGAAGCAAGGAGGCCGACCAAAGGCGAATACCAATAAATTCACTCAATTAGCTCGTTATGCCCCCGAGGGCGTAGCGACGGATAAAGCTAAGCGATCTCGTTTCATGAAGGGATGAATTCAGACTGCAGTGGGGTGATTACCCACAATTTTCCGGATTTTCGAGAGCTGGTAAATAAGGCTTTAATCCTAGAGGACAAGCGCAAAGAGCTAGGTGAAACCGTAAGCGCTTGATGAACAATCGGGTGGACGCCAAACCATCTACGTTTGAGGATGTCACCCAAAGAATTTGCTAGATTTCAACCACCACCGGGAACAAGACATCAACCCCTACACCTCGCCTCGCCAATCGAATTTCGCACCCAGCGCAAGGCAACAATGCACCAGGGGAAATCGCATCTGCGATGAAGAGATGCTATACTTGCAATGAGCCAGGCACTTTTCAAATAGGTGTCCACGTAAGGAGGCATCACACCGATTCGTTTCAACCAGGAACAACACCCGCTAAAGCACCAACATCGAGGAAATCGTGCACCAAGCCAAGCCGAGCAACGCCAGCCAACAACAGTGCCTACGAGTTAGAGGTGGGCATCATGTCGGCCGGCTTTGGTTCTAAGACGGGCCCATCGTGCTTCGAGCCTGAACTGTGCCGAGCCGCGACGGCCCATCGTGCCCGCTGTGCCGTGCCGTGCTGGACTGGCTCGCCTTAGGCGAGCCCACGTACGACCCATTTGCGCTTCGTGCCGTGCCGACCCAGGCCCGGCCCATTTACACTATTGCGACGAGAGGAAAGGACCCGAAGACGCACAGAGCTAAGGCAATAGACACAAATATTGTCGGCACCACTAGTGACGGGCGAGTTCCAAGCACAACCTCATGGCACACAAGGCCGTCTTTGTGTTGCGCTGGCATGAGCATGACCCATCGACGAGGGAGTCAGACGATGGTGGACGGTAATGGTGGAGACGGAGGCGTGGATGCGAAAGAGGGGTCGAGCGAGTAGGTGTGGGAGAAGTGAAGACGACGTGGGTGCGAAAGAGGGACGCGGCATCGACGGCGGTGCGGGCACGAAAGAGGGGTCGGTAGAGCGGGGGTGTGGGAGAGGTGAAGATGTCATCAATGAAGACGGTAGTGCGGGCGCGGAAGAAGGACGCGTCATCAGCGGCGTCGGACGGCGGCAGTGGAGACAATAGCGTGGGCGCGGAAGAGGGTTTGGCGGTGTGGGGCGTGTGAGAGGTAAAGACAGTGTCGATGGAGACAATTGCATGGGCGCAAAAGAGGGACGCACCATCGATGGCGGTGGACGACATCTATGGAGACAGTGGTACGGGCACATAAGAGGGGGTCGACGACATTGGCGTGGGAGAGGTGAAGAGAAGTAGGAGGAGGAAGATATATGGCCTGGTTATTATACTTAATGGGTTAAGTTTATATCTTACCGAGTTAGTCAGGTTTGTCATTTGTGTAAAGTCAAATCATCGGGAACCCTAGTCACATGGGACATGATCATATCAATGCTAGTTCTGCTCGATCTGCCTCCCCTCCGCACCGATCTGCCTCCCCTCCGGCGTGGACATGGCGAGCGAACATGGCGGTCACTACGCGGGAGGCGAGGCGGCGCGGGAGGCGAGTGGGGAATTTTTTTTTCATAAATCAGAATATTTAAGCATCTATAATTTTATTTAATTACTTAAATTTTACAATTTTATTTTATTTTTCTCTATTTTTCTTTCTACTTTTCCCCATTTCCTTTCATTTTTCACCTATTTTCCCCTTCCCTTTTTTCCTTTCCCTCCATTGGCGCCCTTTTTTCCCCACCGACGCCCTTTTTCCCGCTCCTCCCTTTTCCCTTGAGCCAACTGCGCCCACCTTCCTTGGTCCCTCCACCCAGCTCCCACCTCCCTTGTCCCTCCGCCCGGCTCCCACCTCCCCACCCCTCCCCACTGCCTCGTCTTCCCCTTGCCCGCCTCGCCTCCCTACTGCCTCACCGGCGCCTCCCCGTGCCTCCCCTCTCCTCTCTCACCAGTGCGGGTCGAGCTCCCCTCCTCCACTCACCCACTGAGGCGGACGTGGCGCGGCGCAGGAGGTGAGCAACCCGTGAGGCAAGGTTGCCGCAACGCGGGAGGAGAGATCACGCGAAAGGCGGAGCGGCAGTAGCCGTGGGAGGCGGGAGGTGGAGCGGTTACACGGGAGGCGGGAGGTGAGCGACCGCGCAGGAGGACTCGAGGCGGCGGGACGCAGGTCAACGGCGGCCATGACGCGGGCATGACAACGGTGATGCGGCTAGGTAAGCGGAGAGGGGAAGGACGGGCGGGGAGGCCAGGTTCCGGGATAGGCGGGGTGGGCGTGGCCATGGCGCGCCACGGCGAGGTATGTGGGGAGGGGAGGGCGGGATATCGAGGCGTCAGGATGGGCGGGTCGAGCGTGGTCGCGTGAGCACGGCGAGGCGACGCTTGGATGCGAGGCAAGGTGGTGGCGGAGAGGCGAGGGCCACGGCGCAGCCTGCAGTCGCCCCGGCGCCGCGGATTTGCCAAAGACGGACCCGGCCCAAATGGTCGTGCCTGGCCGGGCCACCCATCGTGCCTAGTTTCTAGGCCCAGCATGGCCCGAGGAACAGTAGCATGCCAGCCCAGCACGGCCCACTTCGTGCCGGGCCAGGCTTTGGGTCGGGCCGTGTCTCCGTGCCTCAGGCCGGCCCACAAAATCCTGGCCCGAGTACCCACCTCTATACAGAGTACTTCCTTATATGAAGCAAGCAACATTGGTACAAAATAAACTGATAAGATGGTTCTCTCATAGCAGTTTCTTGCTCACAAGCACCTAAGCCTCACAAACCTCCCTAGCCATACAAAGCTCTTCAACTCACTTTGGTAATTTGTTGGTCTTTTCTTCTAGCAGCAAAAGGTGGTTAGATTTTTCCCAACATACATCATTTGGTACATCTCCACTTTTTGCATGAGAGAGGTATCTCCATCTTAATCAACCTACCTCATGAACACCTTATTTTATTTCCCATCCAAAATCCATCACCTACAACAAAAGAGCTAATATATTAGATTTTCTCCAAAGAAACAATTTGATGAACTCATAGAAAAGTATCTTTCGTTGTTTTGCAAGGACTCCCATAGTGGGCACTGAAAGACTATGTGGAGGTCTACCCATGTTTGTGATGAGCAATTGACTGTATTTGAGCTTGTGGTGCACAAGTTTGAGTTTGATTTGATCAGTTTGTGAACTGATTGGGACTGATTGTGAACTGGCCAGGACAGTTTGTGAACGGGATAGTTTGTGAACTGGTTGGGACCGGTTACGAACTGGTTAGGACAGTTTGTGAACTGGTTGGGACTGGTTGGGAAATATTGTAAACTAGTCGGGACAAATTGAGATCGGGACTAGGCTGGGAGAACTGAAGTCCAGACGATCAAGGTGTTGCCAAAGATGACTGACGCCAAGGAGTAGCTATCTGCATTGCTAAGAACCCAGTACAACACTCCAGGATCAAGCAAATTGATGTTAGATATCATTTCCTTAGAGACCATGTGAAGAAGGGGATATTGCGCTTCGGTTTGTAGAAAGTGACCACCAGATACCCGATATCTTCACCAAGCCTTTGGATAGCTCTAGGTTTGTTGCCCTGAGGGGTGAGCTTAGAGTCATGTGCCCTTACGGCTTGTTTGTATACTATGTATTATATTTTTCTTTACAGTTTTCCTTTTTCTTGTTTTGTTATGGGTGTTTATGAGGTTTATTCTCTAGAGTTATGAGTTCATTTCACTTAGACTTCTGGCATGCTTTGCATGGACCTCTCATCTTGTGCTTTAGGTTGCTATCATGCATTATTATCTGTTCCCTCTTCTCTCTTGGTTGAGTTCCCTCACAGTCTTATAAGTCTAGCAGGTATTGGTCCCCTTGGGTAGACAGGGTTTGTGTGCACTCCTTTGCTTGAGATCTAGAGGCAGCTCCCATATGTCAGTCATTCGGGAAAATGAGAGCGAGTTTGAGCCTTAGTGTTCTCTGCTATCTTTTCTATACTCTATAGCCACCTAGTTTGCAGTTTCTCGATCTTTCTCTCCTCATTCTGTATTTTTTGGTTTCAATTGAGTTTATTTGGTTTTACTTGAGCTTAATTCTGCTATTAACTCAACTTGAACCAAAATTTGTGCTTAAAATAGATTCACATGTTGAGGGGGAGTTTGGGAATATGTTCATGCATTGTATATAGACTTTATTTTCTATTTTATGAGCTTTGTCTATTATGCAAATGATCGATTCTTCATGCTATACACCATGCTACGTCATATAAGGAAAGTCTCTAGCTTATATATGTCCAAGTTCATTTATCTTGCTAAGCTTGCTAAAAATTGAAAAATGTGCTTTCAAAGAAAAACTAGATAAGACATGTTGCATTTTCTTGCTAAGTTTCTTCTCTAGGGGTATTTACCATGAGTTGTGAATTTTTGAAATTCTCTAGTCCCTTATAGCAACTTGGGTGAATGTAACATCCCAAAATTTGGCTTATAATTTCGCTCACGTGCATTTTTGTGATTTTCTGAATCTATTGGATTTTTCCAGAAATTATCTAAATTTATTTTAATTAAGTATATTGAACCTTTGGTGAAAACTAAATATATATAGATAAAGTTAATATAAAGTTTTACCAAAAATATTTTATTTGAGCTCAGAATGTCTCAAAGTATTTATGAGAATTTTCTCGATTTTTCACGATATTTTAATTACTTAAAATAGATTAATCTAATTTAGGAATTATTTTAAATCAAAAGCTTTTGAAAATCGAGTGAAAAGATCTTGGGCCAAGCCCGGATTGTGCGTCTGTGCCCATTCTTTGTCGCCCATCACCGCTTGCGCCGCCGCGCGTGTGACCGTTGGATGAAGATCAGATGGCTGCCTCCTTTCGCGAAACCCTAGTCTTTGAGCCGCTGGATCGAGATCAAGTGGTCGGGATAAACTTCGCGTTGTTTTGGTAAGTTTAGATCTCGTCCGTTGGATTTGGGAAGAGCGGATCGGATCGTATCGCCGGATCTAATCTTGGCGCTCATCTTGGATCGGACGGTCTCGATCGTCGTCTCGGATCGGTTTCGAATCCGCCGCCGCTTGTCGCCGCCGCGTGATTTAGGGTTTCCTTCCTGCGCGCATGCCGAGGCTATAAAAGCCGCAGCCGCACTCGATGTTCCTCGTTCCTCGCGCAGCCGATAGCTCTAGCCTCTTCGCTGTTTATTGCCATCATCGCTCGAGAGCTCGCCGTAGTTCTTTGCGATCCGCCGCGAGTTTTTGCGCCATTCCGCGCCGCCGAGCATCCTCCCGCCGAATCGGTTCGGATCCGAGTTCCTCGCGTCGTGTCGCGCCGAGTCCGCCTTCTTCTCGTCGGTCGCGTCGAAACGCCGTTCGGTGGTCGTCTTCCTCCGCTCGGTGCAAGCCCGCCGCTGTGTCTCGAAGCCACATCCGTTGGATCTTCGCCAACCGCCGAGATCAAGCCACATCGCTTCTTCATCGGTGTTTCGCTCGGGTAAATTTCTAACCGTTAGATCCGAATAGACGATCGGGATTGAGCCACGTAGGGGTAGATCGGTGGCCGTCGGATCGTCGCAGATCTTGCGCCAGCGTGTCGAGCATCGGCGCGAGGCGCCGCAGCCTAATCGATCTTGCGCGGCGTGTCGGCGCGTGGTGCGGGCGCCGTGGGCGCGTCCCACGGTGGACCAGAGGCGATTCCGTGGACCGAGTCCATGGACGAGCGGCGACGTCGGCGCCGATTGGTCCGAGTCGGTGACGTCGGCGTTGCGCAATAAAGATTTTTTCCAATAGAAAATAATTCAGAAAAATCGAAATTCTATTTTCGTATTTTGATTTATTCAAACTTCAAAAGGCTATATCTTTTGCATTTTAACTCGATTTGAGTGATTCAAATTTCTAAAAATTGTAAAATCAATATCTATTTATTGGTGAATTTTATTTTATTTTTGGAGTTTGTTTGCTCTCTGGTTTGGTGTTTATTTGCTATTTTGGCATCGTTTAGCGTGAGACGTTGAACCGCTCGTGATCCGGAGGAAGATTCGTCGCTCAAGACCCAAACTCAGATCAAGACCAGCACCTACTCCAAGGCAAGTTGTGCTTTGATCATGTTGCACCTAATTTTCACCAAATCGCTATTTTGTCTTTTAAACTTTATGCATGATATTTTATGTGTATAAATGATTTCAATTAATCTGGGAATTAGATAATATGCCTATTTGAATTAAACCATACCTTGTCAATTATATGCCATGATCTATTTGTCACCCTAGGATGTGGAATTATAGTTGATAATCAACATGGGCTAGTTAGATCGTCATAGATTGCTTAGCCATGCCACGTCATCACATGTGTCCGAATGTCGATACTTAATCTTGACTAATGGAATATGGAACAATGTTTATGAATTGGTGTGTCATGTGTTGTCACACAATGATATCAAGTTGTCGTGGCGAGGAGGTCACACATCGGGATTGAAATGTTGATGGCATGTGGTGCTTGGTAATCAACTGGGTGGTAATGATTTTAGATTGAGGCAAGTGGCAAGGCGGTGTGCCAAGGTGGGCCAGTTTGGCGGGGTATGTGGAAGTCTTGCCTTAATCACTTTAAGGACTTAACCTTGCAAGCCTTTGACACGAGTCTCTCTTGCAACCACATGTCCGGAATGGGACAAATTTAGTGAATAATTTGTGAAACCTAGATTTGATCTTATCGTGGTGAATAGTGAGTCCCGGTTACGGTTTAACTCACATGGCGCAAGAGGGGGCCTGTTGTGGTGGTTTAACCCTTCATGTTGAAACCTTAGCGAGCGATCTTGGGTCTAGGTGTAGCATTGTAAAGGCTTTGTTATGATCACTCGCCTTGGTGGTGTTTGGTTGTATCGTGTGGGTAAAGTGCATAACCTCCGCAGAGTGTACAATCTATTCAATAGCCGTGCTCACGGTATTGGGCAATGCTAGGAATTACAGCTTAAGGGTTAGACTTTTGTTAAACAAAAACTTGTTGGGATGGCAAGGTGCCATGGAAAGTGGAAAATTAATTTAGGATTGGAAACTTGGTGTATTTGAAATCTGAATTTATTAATTCTTGATTTGTTTTATCGCTTTCCAATCTATTTATTGTATTCTTGTTAAATCTTTGCTTTTTGCAAAATACCCTTACTAGCCATTCCTTTGGATTAAGCCAAGCATATAAAATATTAGACTTGCATTGTTGTGCACAACTTGTTGAGTGCTTTATGTACTCACCCCAACAACAACAACTTCGAAGAAGAGGAATCTATACCATTCATGGAGGAGGATTACTTGGATGCGAATGCTTAGGGTCCGAGCCTCGTCGGTTGCTGTGGCGAATCGGAGCGCCACTGCTTATTCTATTTCCGCCGCTTCTCATTGATACTCTTTTTAAGCCCCTGTGAGGCATTATTCATGTAAGACAACAGTTATTATTAATTAATGAAGTTTATGCTATATTTATTTGTGTGTGACTATGATAGCATCTATGTTGAGCTTGTGTGCACTAGCGTGATCCTCGACTAGTGCGGTATACACGAGGGTCCGGATTTGCAAATTCGGGTCCCGACAGAGGTGGTATCGAGCCATCCGACTATAGGTCTTGGCCCTAGGTAGTTGGTATCTCTTAGGAGTGTCCAAAATTATTTTCTAAAGAAAACGGTAAAATTGACTAATATGAAACTCTTGGCTTATCTCATCCTCCTACTCTCATCCTTGCTAAATTACCTTCTTTTCGTTGTTGCTTAGAGTGGAGATCTTATTCAAAATTTTGTTTTGAATAGATGCCGATCTTCCATCCTTCGAGTCAAGACAGGTGGCTATGCCATGGAGCCGTGGAGAGTTCTTCAAGTGATTGGAGGCTTTGATCGTCCGCTCTACCGAGGAAGCAATCGAACGCCAACGGTGTGCATCGGGGTTCTTCTACAAGGCGATCATCATCTTCGCCGAGAGTGCGACGAGACCACCGAACCGATCCACATCACCGCCGGAGGTTCACTTACGAGGCCGGAGTTCAGGAGGTCGCTAGACTTGTTTCACGACGGATCTCGCCACGACTCGCCTCGAGCTTCGCGACACCGTGTTTCGACTTCACCCGACAAAGGCGCGTGCAGCGTCGACGGATCGTGGAGGAGAGTGTGCTCTCTGCAGAGACACCTTGCCGAGTTCGCCACCGCCCGTGAGGATCACCGAGGGACACTGCGCAGAGCCGGAGACAGCGGTGAGGCGCCGAGAGTGGCGGAGCGAGAGCTTCAAAGACCCGTGACGCCGCAGCCGTGAGTCATCGGCGAGCCGGGAGGAAGCCTTGCAGTGGCCGAGGAGCTAGCGGACCAGTCGCCCAGAGCCGGATGAGGTCGCCGAGGAGGAAGAAGAAGACCGGAAGAGCGTGAGTGGGAGCCCGAGGAGCCAGCAGAGGGTCACCAGGATAGGTTCGCACCATGCCACCACCCACCGGTGTATGCACCGGATCGATCTCACCGTGGTGGTTGGATGAGTGAGAGTTGGTCTTAGAGTTGTGTTGAGACTCGAGTGTTGAGTCGCGTTCTTAAGTTAGCCTTTACCTTTTAGTAGACGTTAAGGTTGCATGTTTAGTTTGGTTCTTAATTGTTTGTCGAGTGTGCAAGATGTGTTGCAAAGCCCTTAGGCATTGTAAGCAACCATACCAAGTAATAATAATAAAGATTATTTAAGTTGGGTTTAACCTGCTTCCCCCTTTAGAAATTCTTGCATCTTATCTATGCTACATCTATCTTTCCTAACCCAAGAAGCAATCAAGCGGATGGTGAACACTCGCGAAGAACAATGGGGCTTGAAGTGGTCTGCTCGAGCAACAATCCCAATGAAGGAGCACCACCGCAGCAAGCACCGCCGATGGATATCACGAAACTTGGGAGCTTTTCTCATTGCGCAAACTCGCTTGATGCGCACTATGATGCAAAGCAGATGACCAATATGGCTGCAGCCAACAACCCCACGCCGTAACAACAATGGCGGGCCTCGTCCTTACTCCAAGTTGTCGGACTTCATGAGGACCCGACCACCAACATTCTCGTGAAATGTCAATCCCTTGAAGCGGATGATTGGTTGAGAACCATTGAGAGGAAATTGTACATCACTCAATGTGAAGGCCATGAGAAGGTTCTTTACGCATCCCATCGCCTAGAGGAACAAATGCAGAATGGTGGGAGAACTATTGTGTCGCTCATGAAGCACCCATGGAAATCACATGGGAAGAGTTTGCAACGGCCTTCCGCCAGCATACCATGTACCGGAAGGGATGATGGACTGAAAAGGAAGAGTTCGTGGCGCTTAAGCAAGGAAGCCAACCGTGGCGATTACTTAAACAAATTCACGCAGCTTAGCTCGCTATGCTTCGAGGACGAGCGACGGACAAGGCCAGCAGATCCGCTTCATGAAAGGACTAAACTCGTATCGCAAGTGGGGTGACACCCACACTTTTCCGATTTCCAAGAATTGGTAAACAAGGCTTTGATTACGAGGATAAGCGCAAGGAGCTTGGGGAAAATCGCAAACGCTTGATGACTAACCCGGTGGACGCCTAACCACCGCGAATGAGGATGACACCGCAATTTGCTAGGTTCCAACCACAAGTCGTTAACAAGCCAAAGAACACCGCACCGCGACCATTAGGACAAGGTTATCGACGCCCAAGGTAACAATGCTCAAGGGGAGTCGGCAAGAATCGGCCGCGAGAAGGTGCTACAGCTTGCAATGAGTCGGGCATTATGCTAATAGATGTCCCAGAAAGGAGGAATCACGCCGATCGTTTCAACCTTGGAACGACACTGCTAAGGCACCGATGACGGAGCGAATCGAGGAGCCGGGCAGCAGGAGTGACGCCTCAAGCTACTATTCGAGGCGAGTCAACCACATCACCGCCGATGGAGCCTGTGAAGCATCGACGTCGTCTTGGGTAAGTTTTTGTAAACTCGAGACCACTGCAATAAAGATTATTTGATTCAGAGCTTCGCATTCCTTTGTCTCTCGAGCTTTTGCATCCGAAAATGGTTTGAGCATGAAAAATCTTAAGTGTGTGATGCTAGTACAAGCCCGGTGATCCGAGTTAAGATCTAACCTTGGGTGTTTGGGGTGAAGCTAATAATTAATGGGGTAGAGTTCTAGCTAACTTGATTATTCTAGATGCCCAAGTTTTAGATGTCATATTGGGAATGGACCGTTAACCAAGCATAAGACAGCTTTTGGATTGTGGTCAAGGGTTGTATCCATTGAGAGCCCTAGAGGAGAAAAGGTGGAATTCCGGCGACATCGCCGTAAGGGTCAATTAATGGTTAATAGCATGAGAACCGTCGCCATAGAGGACGTGCCAAGAGTCGTGGAATATCCAGACGTATTTCGGAAGATCTGCCGAATGCCGCTGACCGTGACATCGAAGTTCGCTATTGAGTTAGCACCGAACCGCACTAATAGCAAAAGACCTTATCGGATGCCTACCGATGAGTTAGTAGAGATGAAGAAACAGATCGACGAGTTATTAGAGAAAGGTTTTATAAGACCAAGTTCGTCGCCATGGGGAGCGCCAGTTTTGTTTGTCAGGAAAAAGGATGGAAGCCTTAGAATGTGTATTGATTACCGTGCACTTAATGAAGTGACGATTAAGAATAAGTATCCGCTGCCAAGGATTGATGATCCGCTCGACCAGCTTGAGAGGAGCCGAGTGTTCTCCAAGATAGACCTTCGTTAGGATATCATCAACTAAAGATTCAAGGAGATGTTCCAAAGACCGCATTCTCTTCAAGATATGGACATTATGAGTTCACGGTCATGTCTTTTGATTGACCAATGCGCCAAAGATATTTCATGAACTTGATGAATAAGATTTTCATGGAATACTTGGACAAGTTTGTTGTTGTGTTCATAGATGATATTTTGGTATATTCAAGACCGCAGAGCACGCAAATCATCCGAGGCTAGTGTTGGAAAAGTCTGCGTGAGCAACAAATGTATGCTAAATTCAAGAATGCGACTTTTGGAAGGAAAAGGTGGAATTTCTCGGTCATGTCATGATCTGCAGAAGGAGTTGTCGCGACCCAAGCAAAGTGGAGGCGATGTTGCATTAGGAGCAACCAAAGTCCGCACTCAAGTCCAAGTTTTACGGAATGGCGAGGATATTATCGCGGTTCATAGAAGGATTTTCGACGATTGCGAGACCTCTTACTCGCTTATTGAAAAGGAAAAGAAATTTTCATGGACGCTTGATTGTGATAAGAGTTTTGAGGAATTAAAGAAGCGTTTAACAACAGCCCAAAGTTGGTTTTGCCTAATGTTCGAAACGACTTGATATATCTTGTGATGCGTCAAGACAGGTCTTGATGCGATTGATGCAAGAGGGTAAAGTGGTCGATATGCGCCAAGGCGCTTAAGACCGCACGAAGGAAATTATCCTACGATGACTTGGAATTGGTGCGTGGTGCATGCCTTGAAATTGTGGCGCCATTATCTCATTGGAAATAGATGTGAGATATATACGGACCATAAGAGTTTGAAATATATTTTCACTCAATCGATCTCAATATGAGGCAAAGGAGATGGTTGGAATTAATCAAGGATTATAACATGGGAATTCATTACCATCCGGAAAAGCAAATGTGGTAGCCGATGCCTTAAGTCGCAAGAGCTACGTGGCGAATATGATGGTGCAGAAGGACAATCAATCGTGCAGAATTGCAAAATTTAAAATTGGAAGTAGTTTTAGAAGGATTCCTAGCTGCTTTGGAAGTGAAGCCAATGCTCAAGATCAAATTCGGGAAGGACAAAAGATGATGAGAAAGTCAACCAATCAAGGCTAAAAAGGATGAAGGATTAGCAAAGGACTTTACCGTGGACGACCAAGGTACCATGTGGTTCAAGGGTCGATTTGAAAAGCAAACAGACTAGAACTTAAGCAGTTGATTTTGGAAGAGGCTCATGATTCCAAGTATTCAATTCATCCAGAAGCGCTAAGATGTACCAGACTTAAAGGAGAGGTTTTGGTGGTCGAATATGAAGCGTGAAGTCGCCGAGCACGCTTGCCTTGTGCGATGTATGCGAGAGAGTTAAGGCAATACATCGAGACCAGCAGGTTTGCTACAACCGCTAAAAGTCCCGAGAATGGAAGTGGGAAGAAATCGGTATGGATTTCATCACGGATTGCCAAGAACTCAAAATGGGTATGATTCTATATGGGTCATTGTGGATCGATTGACCAAAGTTGCTCACTTCATTCCACCAAGACAACTTACTCAGGGACCGTTAGCGTAACTATACATTGCGTAATCGTGTGTTTGCATGGTGTACCAAAGAAAATAGTGTCGATGAGGTACTCGCTTCACCTCGAGATTTTGGGATAAATTGCATGAAGCCATGGGAACGCTGCTTGAACTTTAGCACAAGATATCATCCTCGCATCGATGGTCGACTGTAAAGAGTAAATCGATTTTGGAAGATATGTTAAGAGCTTGTGCTTTAGCCTACACTACATCATGGGATAAATGTTTGCCATATGCAGAGTTCGCTTATAACAACACCACCGAGCTAGTTTGCGATGTCGCCATTTGAAGCTTTATATGGTCGTGCTCGTCGCACCCGCTAAATTGGAATGAGACAGAGAGCGTATGATATTTGGCCCTGATATTCTCAAGGAAGTCAAGAGCAAGTTGCTATGATAAGAGAGAGGTTGAAAATCGCGCAATCAAGGCAAAAGAGTTACGCCGATAATCGACGCCGTGATCTAAGTTTCGAGCCCGATGATTTCGTGTATCTTAGGTTACCCTCCAAAGGAGTTAAAAGGTTCCACGCTAAAGGAAAGCTCGCCCCAAGATATGTTGGACCGCTCAAAATTTTGAGCCGTCGAGGAGGTTTCTTATCGCTTGAATTGCCGCAGCTTCTTTGCAAAGCGCATGATGTGTTCCATGTGTCACAACTCAAGAAGTGTCTTCGGTGCCAAAGAGAGCGAACACCTATGGAAGAGATTGAGTTGCGTATGATTTGACCTACAAAGAACATCCAATGAAAATTTTGGATGTCATGGACCGCAGACCGTGAACAAGTCGATTGCTTTTGCAGAGTTCAATGGAGCAACCATTCGAGAATGAGGCAACCCGGGAGCGTGAAGAGGACTCAAGATGGAATTTCCAAACCTATTCCCTAGTCACCTTGAATCTCTGGTCGAGATTCATTAAGGGGGAGGTTTGTAACATCCCAAAATTTGGCTTATAATTTCGCCACGTGCATTTTTGTGATTTTCGAATTTATTGGATTTTTCCGAAATTATCTAAATTTATTTTAATTAAGTATATTGAACCTTTGGTGAAAACTAAATATATATAGATAAAGTTAATATAAAGTTTTACCAAAATATTTTATTTGAGCTCGAATGTCTCAAAGTATTTATGAGAATTTTCTCGATTTTTCCGATATTTTAATTACTTAAAATAGATTAATCTAATTTTGGGAATTATTTTAAATCAAAAGCTTTTGAAAATCGAGTGAAAAAGATCGGGCCAAGCCCGGCCTTCTGCGTCGTGTGCCCATTGTTTGTCGCGCCCGTCACCGCTTTCATGCATTGCCGTGCGGTGACCGCTGGATGAAGATCGATGGTCGCCTCCTTTCGCGAAACCCTAGTGCCGCGAGCCGCTGGATCGAGATCAAGTGGTCGGGACGCTTCGTTGTTTTGGTAAGTTTAGATCTCGTCCGTTGGATTTGGAAAGAGCGGATCGGATCGTATCGCCGGATCTAATCTTGGCCGCCATCTTGGATCGGACGGTCTCCGCCGCCGTCTCGATTCGGCTTTCGAATCCGCCGCTTGCCGCCGCCGCCGCGTGATTTAGGTTTCTTCCTGCGCGCATGCCGAGGCTATAAAGCCGCAGCCGCACTCCGATGTTCCTCGCTCCCTTGCGCGCAAGTAGCTCTAGCCTCTTCGCTGCTTTCGCCATCATCGCCAGAGCTCGCCGTAGTTCTTTGCGGTGCCGCCGCGAGTTTTTGCGCCATTCCGCGCCGCCGAGCATCCTCCCGCCGAATCGGTTCCAGATCCGAGTTCCTCGCGTCGTGTCGCGAAGTCCGCCTTCTTCGCGCCGAGTCGCGTCGTAACGCCGTTCGGTTGGTCGCCTTCCTCCGCTCGGTGCAAGCCCGCCGTGTCTCGAAGCCACAGATCCGCTGGATCTTCGCCAACCGTCGTGATCAAGCCACGCCGCTTCTTCATCGTTGTTTCGCCGGGAAATTTCTAACCGTTAGATCCGAATAGACGATCGGGATTGAGCCACGTAGGGTAGATCGGTGGCCGTCGGATCGTCCGCAGATGCGCGCGCCGCGTGTCGAGCATCGGCACGGGCGGCGTCGCAGCCAATCGATGCGAACCGTGTGTCGGGCGCGTGGTGCGAGGCGCCGTGGGCGCGCCCACGGTGGACTGAGGCGGTTCCGTGGACCGAGTCCATGGACCAGCGACGTGTCGGCGCTGATTGGTCCGAGTCAGGTGGCGACGCCGTTGCGCAATAAAGATCTTTTCCAATAGAAAATAATTCAAAAAATCGAAATTCTATTTTCGTATTTTCAGATTTATTCAAACTTCAAAAGGCTATATCTTTTGCATTTTAACTCGGATTTGAGTGATTCAAATTTCTAAAAATTGTAAAATCAATATCTATTTATTGGTGAATTTTATTTTATTTTTGGAGTTTGTTTGCTCTCTGGTTTGGTGTTTATTTGCTATTTTGGCATCGTTTGCGTGAGACGTTGAACCGCCGGTGATCCGGAGGAAGATTCGTCGCCCAAGACCCAAACTCAGATCAAGACCAGCACCTACTCCAAGGCAAGTTGTGCTTTGATCATGTTGCACCTAATTTTCACCAAATCGCTATTTTGTCTTTTAAACTTTATGCATGATATTTTATGTGTATAAATGATTTCAATTAACTGGGAATTAGATAATATGCCTATTTGAATTAAACCATACCTTGTCAATTATATGCCATGATCTATTTGTCACCCTAGGATGTGGAATTATAGTTGATAATCAACATGGGCTAGTTAGATCGTCATAGATTGCTTAGCCATGCCACGTCATCACATGTGTCCGAATGTCGATACTTAATCTTGACTAATGGAATATGGAACAATGTTTATGAATTGGTGTGTCATGTGTTGTCACACAATGATATCAAGTTGTCGTGGCGAGGAGGTCACACATCGGGATTGAAATGTTGATGGCATGTGGTGCTTGGTAATCAAGCCCAGGGTGGTAATGATTTTAGATTGAGGCAAGTGGCAAGGCGCGGTGTGCCAAGGTGGGCCAGTTTGGCAGGGGTATGTGGAAGTCTTGCCTTAATCACTTTAAGGACTTAACCTTGCAAGCCTTTGACCCGAGTCTCTCTTGCAACCACATGTCCGAATGGGACAAATTAGTTGAATAATTTGTGAAACCTAGATTTGATCTTGTCGTGGTGAATAGTGAGTCCCGGTTACGGTTTAACTCACATGGCGCAAGAGGGGGCCTGTTGTGGTGGTTTAACCCTTGATGTTGAAACCTTAGCGAGCGATCTTGGGTCTAGGTGTAGCATTGTAAAGGCTTTGTTATGATCACTCGCCTTGGTGGTGTTTGGTTGTATCGTGTGGGTAAAGTGCATAACCTCTGCAGAGTGTACAATCTATTCGAATAGCCGTGCTCACGGTGATTGGGCAATGCTCGGAATTACAGTTAAGGGTTAGACTTTTGTTAAACAAAACTTGTTGGGATGGCAAGGTGCCATGGAAAGTGGAAAATTAATTTAGGATTGGAAACTTGGTGTATTTCGAAATACTGAATTTATTAATTATCATTTGTTTTTATCGCTTTCCAATCTATTTATTGTATTCTTGTTAAATGTCGCTTATTGCAAAATAACCTTACTAGCCATTCCTTTGGATTAAGCCAAGCATATAAAATATTAGACTTGCATTGTTGTGCACAACTTGTTGAGTGCTTTATGTACTCACCCCAACAACAACAACTTCGAAGAAGAGGAATCTATACCATTCATGGAGGAGGATTACTTGGATGCGAATGCTTAGGGTCCGAGCCTCGTCGGTTCGTGGCGAATCGAGCGCCATCGCTTATTCTATTTCCGCCGCTTCTCATTGATACTCTTTTTAAGCCCTGTGAGGCATTATTCATGTAAGACAACAGTTATTATTAATTAATGAAGTTTATGCTATATTTCACGTGTGTGACTATGATAGCATCTATGTTGAGCTCGTGTGCACTAGCGTGATCCTGGACTTGTGCGGTATACACAGAGGGTCCGGATTTGCAAATTCGGGTCCCGACAGTGAAACTAGTTTGATCCACACTTGAGTCCTTCAAATCGCTCATATGTGCTAAAATGAAATTAAAAATTTGACTCTTTTGTGCAAAATTGACCTCAATACTTTATATTCACAAGACTGCCTCTTATTGTACTTGGGATAAACTTGGAATATATTGTGTATGACCAAAATCATTCTCTTAAGGGTTTCTCTTGAGATGATCGAAAATAGATTGAGTCAATAATACTTGAGAAATGCAAATAAAAAAACATATGTGGGTAAAGAATGCAAATTATGTCAAACATTTGCACCCCGCTATGTCATTTAAAATCTTAAAGCAAAATTTGCATCCAATGAAGAAAAATATGAGCTAAAGGACCTTGTATGCACTTCTAGATTCCCAAAGTGTTGAGTAGATTGAACTCTAGGTCTTCCAATTGATCCCTTGAATGGCTTTGCTCCTAGTTTTGAAACTAATGTCAAGTGTTGCACATGTCAAATCTTGCTAAAAATGAATTTTCACAGAAGTTGTTATTTTCACTTGGACATGTCTTAGTTGGGTCTTATTTGTCATTAACTAGCTTGGTTTTATATGTTGTCATTATGGTCACTTGAATAATCTTCAAAACTGTTTTAGGTTGCATTTCTTGCATAAATTTAAAAAGGGGGAAAATTCCATCTTGATCCCTATATTGCTGAAAGGGGGAGAAAACGTAAAAAATACATCATTAAAAAGATAGAAAAGGTATTAAAAAGATAAAAATGTGAAAGCTTATTTGGTTCTTATGATCTTTGTAAATCTTTGCTATTTCTTATGGATCATAATCACATAATCATTTGGCACTTTTGATTGGATTTTAGAGTTTTTGTGAAAAACTTCCTCTTTCTTAAATTTAACTTCAAAATCCAAATCCCCTCTTGAGTTTAGCTTTAGCTTCAAAATCCCTTTCGTCAACTTGGTCATGATCTCAATTCTTTTCTTTGGACTGAATTTGACTTTGCAACTAAAATCGCTTTTTCAATTTTCAAACTCAAAACTTATGCATTTTCGTGTGTTTATCAATATACTTATCAATCGGGATATTGAAGGACCATGTGGAGATCTACCTAGGTTTGTGATTAGTATTTTGACTAAACTTGAACTTGGTATGCTTTGGTTTGAGTTTGATTTGAATTGGAATTGAAATTTGAAGCAATTTGAGTCTTATCTGTTTTCCTGGTGCTACCAGCCATGGTAGCCCGGTGCTACCGGGCGGGCGGTAGCACCAGACCAAATGGCCGGTGTGATATTTTCAGAGGGTCTTTTAGGGGTTTTTTGCTGGGCAGTGCTACCAGCCCTTGGAGCGGTGTAAAAAAAATCCAAAGAAGGTGTTTTCTGGTGTTGGTGTAGAGCGGTGCTACTGGCCTGGGGGCGGTAGTACCAGCCAGGATGAACAAAGTTGAATTTTAATTTGTGAACTTTGATGAATCTATTGCATATCTTTGTAGGCAATGCAATGTGAGGTGTTTTCTTGTTTTTGATGGTTGCAGGATGACGATGCTAGGTCATAGTGAGGCGGAGGAAGACCGAAACTAGGCGAGGAGCGTCGGAGGTCCAGACGGTCAGGGATCGTCGGAAAATGATCAGAGACAGAGTCGGTGCAAGCCAAAAAGTCAAGGAACAGATGAGATACTAGCTAGACATTGTTCGGATCGATGAGGGTCGTCGGATTACGGTCTAGTTGATAGGATAGCGGGTCTAGGTAGTATGCTTTGAAAACCGTGCAAGAAAACTCGGTTGGTGGGTTTTGGGTTAGCCCTTGCATGGCTATGTGAGTGGGTCAATTCTAACCCTTGATGGAGTGCTCTAGGGTTTAGACGCTCATGTAAGGGTGGTAGGTGGCCCAAGAATAGTATAAATAGAGGGGGAGGGGTAGCCTTCTCCTCTTTGAAGGTTTTGAGGTTTTTGTGAGACCCTGTTTTTGCAAACAGGAACCTCCATGTGGTTACTGTGCTAGTCCCATGATCAGTGGCTAGCACTCACATGTTTACAACATTAATATCACAACCATACTCAGGATAAAACATATACATCCTTACACAAGAGGGAATAATTATATAGAGCTTAATACATCACAAGTAATACAGCGAAAAAGACCTAAGTAAAAACCAAAAGCCTTGCGGTATGCCCAACTAACCCTTAGGCAACTGACTAGGCCAATCCTAGAAGAAACCATCATCAAAATCCCCGTGACCTGCCTGGAAGTATGCATCATCTGGCATATCGAATGCTTCATCTTCTGGGACAGCAGGTAGCAAGTTTGAGTACATTGGTACTCAACAAGACTTGTAGTGTTTCACAAATGCAATTAAATAAATATGCAGGTTAAAATAAAAGACAGGCTAGACAGGCTTCAGGTTATTTTGCAATTGCATTAAAATGAAAGCATATGACTTATTAGATGGTAAACCGAAGTTTATAAAACAACTGAGATTTTTGTAAGGTTAAGCAATTACTCAAGTACTGCAAATTCAGTCTACCCAACTGGATAGCCCACGATGTCAATCCTTTGACATAAAAAGATGGTTGCTAAAACAATTTTCAAACCTAACCCATTTTCAGAAAATACCAAAAATAAACTCTTAACATTGGAATGACTTCACCAAGTGCCCTTGACCGCGGGCGTGACTAATCGATTAGATTTTACACTCTGCAGAGGTGTACAACTTTACCTACAAGGAATGATCAACCTTTTCGCTAGGGCAATTAACACACTTCCTTTGGTGTCGGCAAGGAGATCATACAGAACCGTTACATTACATAAACTGGCTTTGAACTAGCCCGGGACGTTAACCCTCGCCATAGAAACAGAAACACACACCCAAGACGTGTTTCCTTTCACGCAATCTCCAACACACAGTTTCTGTTCATGACAAGGCGTACACCGTTGCACGAGTATGCATTTAACCACACCGAGGTGTGAAAGCCCCTCACAAGCAGACCTGACCGGAATGCTTCCGCTAGCTCCCGCCTACCAGAGTGAAAAGCCACATCTAGATAATAGGCTAAGACTGTCCCATACCAGCCCTCGTGGTTGTACAAAAATCTTGGATCTATAACATCCTATTGCTCGGTCCTTAATCCGACACTGGCGATACTCCACCCTACACTACGTGCATTACCCTTTGCAAATCCGGCTATTGCCAAATAATCTCCCGCGTCAAACCATAGTTTTGTTTCAGGTTTTTAATCAAAATACCATCAACCTTTTTCCCGAATAATGACCATTCATCAGTTGAAAAGATTGAAATCAAACTGGAGGGTGGCTAAGCAGAATTATTATGCTAGTGGTTATACTCAAAATGACATTATGTCTAGCTCATACTAAAGGTTACAAGGATCACATGTCCATACAGATTAAGAAAAACCATGATTTACAGGGTTAACTATAGATTCTACGCGACATAGCAGTTTTGTGGAGAATTATCCGAATGCATAATACATTGACAAAGATAACATATTATAGGTAAATTATTGGGCTCAATATGCTCAAGGAGGTGCTTGCCGTGCGGCTCGCTGTCTGGCTCGAAATCAGGGTCTGCAATAGGGTCGTCTTCCTCCTCAGGGACGTCGGTGTCTACACGTTGCAATAAGAGGAATACAAGAAAATCAGTAACTCCAAGAGGGCAAAAAGAAAACAGAAAGAAAAAATATACACAAGCTCACACCAAGATAGGGGTTGTTTTTTTGTGAATTATTTGTATTTATACTTTGAATTCAAGATGTAAACAAAAATTGTTTAGATTAATAAAATGAGATCATTTGTAACCTTGTTGAAAGATATGCACGAGATACACTAAAACTTTAGTTGATTTTGAATAAAAAGGGATTTCGAACATGCTAGATTCGCTAGGGTAGATTTACCAACTATACATTTAAGTTTTTGAGAAGGCTCTGGCAAAACAAGCATCTTACTGAAGGTTTCTTTGCCTTTACCGATTCATGTTACAAAACTCAGAAACCATAACACTTAAGATTGTTTAACTATTAGGATTTATGTGCAAAACATAATGAAATAAGTGTTTTTCTAGAATAAGATAGCATATACTTTGGATAGCATTTCTAAAGTGATTTCCTAATTGTTTGGATTTAGACGAGACATGATACTCACTGCTGAAAAAGCTTATATGATATTACAATTTATGTTACAAGAAATCGGATTAGAAAGGTATGGCAAACAATTATCACTTAGGGTTATTGTATTAGCGAAATTTGGATAAAAAGCAGATTGTAAATAAAATATTTTCCTGAAATATGGTAGTACATATCCCAAATATCATTTCTACACTATCCCTCATAAAATTCTCTTTTAGACGAGTTATTCTACAAGCTGTCGAAAATGCTTAAGTGTTTCTATTATTCAGAAATCATAATGTTGAGGGTGATTCTGCTAGTTCATTTTATATGAAAACTTTTAAAAAAGATATTCCTTCTTTAGAATATAACAGTATGCACTTGGTAGAGTGCTTCTAGCTGTTTCCCTAAATCTTTTCATTTAGATAAGCTATTTTATTTTCTGCTGAAAAAGCATAAATGACCACAGAGTTATCATCACAACACTTCAACTTTCACTTTAAACTGTGACTACATCACACATAATCTTTTACTCGTTTTTCTAATACCAATAGAACATGATCTTACAAGTATTTTAAAACTTGTTTTGGATTATTTTGAATTTAAAAATAATAAGTTATACCTATATCTATTATTGTAGTTATTATTTTTCTCTATTAGAAAAACATGAATCATATATTTTTCTAAATATTTTCACATGAATGAGCTTCTACTGGTATGTAGCCCTACAAAAATAAACTTTATACTTATAACATCAGTTTCCTTAAATTATACCTATTTAACTATTTTACACATTAAAAGTTCATTCTATTAGAGCATGATGTATATCAAAGTGAAATGTAATTATTTTTACATATTTGAAATGCTTACGGACTAAGAATTTTATAAAAATATATTTTATTCTATTTCAACTTTATTTGAAGAAATTTCGTACAAGTGGCATAGTTTATACCTACATGCACCTTTGGAATTTCAAAATCACGCAGTATTCCATTTCAAATTATTTTTGCAGTTCCTGAATCTACATGATCTTATATGATTTTAGAAATTGGTTTCACTAAATTTGGAGCTATGGTTCCAAAGTTATTAGCATTTGATTGCAGTCGGTTTTGGGAAAATAAACCAGAAATCCAAAAATACGTTTTCGCTGTTAGAACATGGGTTTTCTCCTCGCGCGCACTGGCGCCGCTCGTCTCACTAACAACCGGGGACCACCTGTCAGTGACACGATACAGAGGCTTCGGTTTTTGGCTCGCCGCTGGCGAACTAGCTCCGACGCGGCGAGATGGGTAGCACCACGAGCATTAGCATGATAGCGCAAACCTACTGGTGGTACCCATTCAGCTAATGGTGGTCGGGAAGGTGGTCGCCACCTCAGGTGCGGCAGTGCCATGGTTGGTCTAGTGAAAGCTTCGCAAGCGACCACATTTTCAACAGGAAGGCTTTGGATGAGTATCAATGGAGTGGGTAGGTTCTTTTTTACATGAAGATTCAGCAGAAGAAGAACCCAAGACAGCTGCAAACGGTCGCCGGCCACGAAGAAGAGCGGCGGTGCGAGGTTGCTGCAGGCGAAACGGAACAAAAACAGAGGTTGATCAGTAAACTAGTGATCGTAAAGAAGATCTAGATTGAACTAATTTGAGAGGTTACTCTCGGATTAACTCAATTTACCGTTTTCCCCTCTTCGGGTTCTTGCGGCAAAACGAGCGAGAAGATCTTCGGTTCGAGGCACTCGGCTCAGAAGATTGGCAGAGAAGAGGATGGGAACACTTATTGCCAAAGGGAAGCGATGGCACTGGCGTTCGAGTGCACGGCCTCGGTTGCTCGACTCTGCGCTGAGCGGCGAAGCGGTGCGGCTCCTCCAGCATAGGGCGGCGAAGGACGATGAAGACCAGGCGCGGGAGAGCTGAGGCGCTACGTGGACGCTGAGGATTGCTTCGGTGGTGGAGTGGTTGCGGCGCACAGGGCGGCGAAGTCTCGGGAACTCGGGCTCGCCTCGGCCAAGAGAGAGGAAGGGATGAGAAAGAAATGCGCCAGAGACTGACAATTGGGACCGGGGACCACTAGTCGATGACGGCACGGTCTCACCACAACTTGCCAGCGAACGGGTGTTGCACAGTAATCGAGGCCCACATGGCAGCGTCAGAACACGAGCTGTAGAGATAAGCTTCACTCAGACAGCTAGTACACGAATTAATTCTCCCATCAATTCGCCATCGAATTTTCTCAAACTTTTTGACCATCGTCTCTTGACAGTTTTTATCTCCCAGTAAAAATACAAAGACCATCGAATTTTAATTTATTCGAAATATTCAATTGATAAGATTTATTTTTGAAACGTTTTGCAAGGGTTCAGTTAATGCTAGTGGTGTTACCATAAAATTTTCAAGTTAATACCTTGAGTATTATTTTATAAAAATTCTGACATTCCATTTTCCAAATCTTCAAGGTCTCTGTATTTGAATTTTTATAAGGCTTATATGAACTTATTAATTTACGAAAATTTTACCGGTAGTAGCTTCTATACTCAGGGCATTATAGTAATTTTGTCAGCCATAGATAAGCTCGAATATTTTCTATTTATTCTGACCCTACTGTTTCTAGTCAAAGGAGATACTATATGATTTATTTACTCATATTCCTGTGCATGAAATATTCATTTGATGACTATGCTAATTTACCAGCATAGCTAAAATCCCATGGTAAATTTTTCTAGCTTTTTACTTTTACCTTTTTACCTTCTCTTTTTTTATGTTCTTTCATACAATTTTCATACAATGAAAAAATCCAAGAAAAGTCCAATTAAAACAAATAACATCAGAAAAACTCAAAAGTATTTATATTTCAACTCAATTTGTACATTTTTACTGTTTAAGATTTTCAGGATGTTACAGATCTACCCTCCTTATAGAAATCTCGACCCCGAGATTTGGCGGGTCAAAAGAAAATGGAGTCAAAGAAATCTGAAAACTCTTCTTTGAGCCGATTCTCTTGCTCCCATGTCGCTTCTTCAGAATGATTACTCCACTGAACCTTTATCATCTTATGGGTCTTGTTTCGAGTATGACACTCAGGTTCTTCCAGAATTTTAATTGGATGCTCTCGATAGGTTAAGTTAGGTTGGAGGTCGATCTCTTTCAATTGGGTAAGTTCAATAGGGACGCGAAGACACTTTTTAAGTTACGACACATGAAAGACATTGTGCACACTTGATAGCTGAGATGGCAGTTCTAATTTATACGCCTTCTCACCCATATTTTCCAATACACGATAAGGTCCAATGTATCGAGGAGCTAGCTTTCCTCTAATTTGGAATCGGCGAATTCCGCGAAGAGGCGAAACTTTAAGATAGACATAGTCATCAACCTCGAAGCTTAAGTCACGTCGACGATTGTCGGCATAATTTTTCTGACGAGATTGAGCTTCTCATAGTCGGCTTCTAATTAAGTCCACATGTTTTCATTAATTAAGGGCC
This sequence comes from Otatea glauca, assembly GCA_036346275.1. NCBI lineage: Eukaryota > Viridiplantae > Streptophyta > Magnoliopsida > Poales > Poaceae > Otatea > Otatea glauca. Next base: position 55,486,595 of record CM070723.1, read on the forward strand.
AAAGAATTTTCTTTCTCCCACTTCGGACCAGAAAAGAGGTGTCCTACATTTTCTACCATAAAGGGCTTCAAATGGCGATATTTGCAGACTACATTGAAAACTATTGTTATATGAGAATTCTGCAAATGCTAGACATTTTTCCCAGTTGGTGCTATAAGATAGCGCACAAGCTCTCAACATATCCTCAAGGATTTGATTGGTTCTTTCAGTCTGTTCATCAGCCTGTTGATGGTAGGTAGTACTGAAATTCAGCTTAGTTCCCAGAAGATTATGCAACTTTTCCCATAAACGAGATTTGAACTGTGATCCACGATCCGATATAATTGTTTTTGGAACACCGTGCAAACACACGATGTTGCTGATATATAGCTCTGCCAATTTATCTCCAGAATATGTGGTTTTAACTTGGATGAAATGTGCTACCTTTGTTAACTGGTCGACAATAACCCAAATAGAATAATTCCCTCTATGAGTTCGGGTAGACCAGTAATAAAGTCCACACTAATATCTTCCCATTTCCATTCCAGAATTTGCAACGGCTAAAGAAGCCCAACTAGACGTTGATGTTCAGCCTTGACTCGTTGACATACATCGTATTTCGCGACATATTCAGCGATATCTTTCTTCATACCGGGCCATCAATATTCTTTCTTAAGATTTTGATACATTTTGATACTTGCCAGGATGAATGGATAATTGCGACTCATGAGTTTCCGATAAAATTAGCTTCTTGATATCAGAATCATTGGGCATGTAAACACGAGTCCCTTTCATGATTATTCCATCAGACTTTCTATGAACTCTAATCTATGCCTTCCTTCAATTGATTCTGAATCTCAATAATAGCTTCTTCCTTGAGTTGTGCGGCTTTAATTTGATTTCTAAGAATCGGTTGCTTCTCAATAGTAGCCACATAACCCTCTTCAACTAGATTCAGATTAAGTTTCTGAAAATCACATACTAACTCAGATTGACTCGAAACCAATGTGCAATACAACTTTCGACTTAGAGCGTCAGCTACTACATTGGCTTTTCCAGGATGATAATGGATGCCAATATCAGAGTCTTTAATCAACTCTAGCCATCTTCTTTGTCTCAAGTTCAAATCTGGTTGCGTGAAGAAATATTTAAGGCTCTTATGATCTGTATAGATTTCTGTTCTATTTCCAATAAGATAGTGCCGCTAGATTTTAAGAGCATGCACAACAGCAGCCAACTCAAGGTTATGTGTGGGGTAATTCTGCTCATGAGGGCGGAGCTGTCGAGAAACATATGCGACGACTCTACCTTCTTGCATTAGCACACATCCCAAACCATGATGTGATGCATCACAATGTACCTCAAAGTTCTTGTGAACATCCGGCAATATAAGCACTTGGGCAGATGTTATTTTTTCTTTTAGCCTCTAAAAACTCTCTTCACAATCAGAGGTCCACTAGAACTTCTTTTCCTTTTTTAGGAGTTGCGTTAGTGGCCTGGCAATCTTAGAGAAGTTTTCAATGAACCGACGATAATATCCGGCAAAACCTAGAAAACTTCGAATCTTTGAACTGATCGCGCCTTTCCTGAAGCACATCGCTTGTTCTTTACTCCTAGTCAACAAAGAACTCCACCTTTTGACAAAATATGCCCAAGAAATGCAATTTCCTTCAACCAAAACTCGCATTTCTCAAATTTGGCATATAGTTTATTTTCTCGAGGCTTGCTGAGAACCATGCTCAAATGTTGTTCATGATCCTCTTCACTCTTGGAATAGACAAGGATATCATCAATAAAGACCACTACGAACCTGTCCAAATACTCCATAAAGACTTTGTTCATCAGATTCATAAAACTTGCCAGAGCATTTGTAAATCCAAACGACATTACGGTATATTCATATAAACCGTAACGCGTAGTGAACGCGGTCTTTGGTATATCCGAAGGTCTGATTTTCAACTGATAATATCCAAGTTTCAAGTCTATTTTGGAAAAGACTTGTGCTCCATTCAGCTGGTCAAACAAGTCATCAATCTGAGGAAGCGGATATTTATTCTTGATAGTCACCTCATTTAAGGCACGGTAGCCTACACACATGCGTAGGCTATCGTCCTTTTTCTTAACAAAAAGAACATGACTTCCTCGGGTGATGTACTAGACGAATGAATCCTTTATCTAATCGCTCCTTGAGTTGCTTCTTCAATTCAACTAATTCATTTGGAGGCATTCGATACGGACGCTTTGATATCGTGCGCTTTAAGACCGATCAATAACAAATTCCATATCGCGATCCGGAGGTATTCCTGCACTGCAGGAAAACGCCGAAATTCATTAACTATTAGCACCTCATCTAAGTCGGCAGATGCACACCAAACTGGTTGAGGCATCAAGATTTAGTGGCCGAGATAAAATCTACATGCACCCCATTTTGACTTACAAGGATATGGATCGATCAACACAATTTATGCAACCCTTATGTTTAGCTAACCAAATCCATGGCTAGAATCACATCTAATCCAGATGTTTCTATCATGATAAGGTTAGCATAAAATATTACTCCATTAATTTCTATGCTAATATCATAACACAAATTAGCGCTTAGATAGTAGCTCGTGCGAACTTAACGATAATAGGGTAGATAAAAGATTAACTTCAAATTTGTTTTTCTCGAAAACTTGTGGACATGAAGGAATGTGAAGCACCGTAATCAAATAGCACCAAAGTGGGTATCGAATTTACAAGAAACATACCCAAGATAACGTCCAAGGCATCTTGAGCCTCTTCTGCCGTCATATGGTGGAGACGGCCACGGCTACTACCCCGAATAGGCAATGAAACCGATCCTCGAGCTTGCCGACCTCCAACTCCTTGAGATCGCACTGGCGCTTGAGCACGAGGTTGTCCTGCCTTCTTCTTAGGGCATGTGTTGGCATAATGCCCGCGCTCATTGTAATGAAAACATGTAACATTGGGTGCCTACTTCTGAACACCAGCAGATGATCTAGCCTGTTATATCTGATGAACAGACTGCTGTGAAGAACGAGGAGTCTGACCCTGAATTCGTTGGATCTGAGAAGTCTGTCGCTGGGTCCTCTGTACTGGAGTTGGTGGTCGACGGATATTTGTCGACTGCCACCCCTGAGATCTAGATGGTCCGGTCCCAGCAGACTTACGCGCAAGCCATTTGCGCTTCCAGCTCTCTAATACATTTCGACTCCCATGCTCCACTGATCGCTTATCAACCGTGAGCACGAAGTCATCAATATCCCGAGCTATCAAGGCCCACTTAATTTCTTCATTCAGTTCTCCCTGAATCGCTCAATTCTCCTTGCCCCATCAGCCACTTCATAAGTAGCATATCTGGACAGTTGGTTGAAACGATGCAAATATTCCATTACTGTCATAGTGCCATGTTTAAAGTCCAGAAATTCCCGCTTCATTACTTCAATGACACTAGCAGGAATGTGAGTACGGCGAAAGGCGGCTTTGAATTCTGGCCAAAGCACCACTCGCCCTTCTTGTAGGACTACATGATAGTTCTCCCACCAAATAGCCGCAGCTCCCTGTAGCTGATATGAGGCAGAAAGAAATTTTCCCTATCATCACACTGAGCAATGGATAGCTTACTCCATGGCGCGAAGCCAATCATCCGCATCCAATGGATCGGCTGATGATGAGAATAGGTGGTTGAGTCTTCCAGAACTCATTTAGCTTTCATACTTGAGACTGCCCACCATTTCCTCCACGAGCAACATTTTGCGGTGCTGTATTTTGAGCAATCTGTTGCAGCAACAAGGCGTTAGTTTGCCTCCTTGCTCAATCATGGCTAACACTTTTGCTATAGTGGTGGTCAGCAAATGCTCTCAGAACATCCTCTGGACATAAGGTGGAACAGAAGAATCACGAGCTGCCGTGATGATGATGCTCGTCGTTGGGTGTTGCGATTTGGTTGCGACGTGATCGGGATACTCACTCTAGGATTGGCAGTATCTTGAGTTACCTCGCCTCCAAAATGATTAAGTGATCTTGTAAGCCTCATCTTGCAACCACATTTTTTCAAAGATACCATACTAGAGAAACATCAACCCAATTTATCCCTAGTATAACATCCCATATTCTTTGTTTACATTATATTTTCATTATCATATAGGATTATCTCATCGAAAATTTTTCACTTCAATAGTTACAATTCATGAGAGAAAATCATTATTATTTATTCACTAAGAAAGTACACATCCAAAAGTACAATACTAAAGTACATCATATATCTATTACATACATATATGTACATAAACTATCTTACACACTGCCACTACTACACTTCCTGTGACTCTGATCCTTAAAACCAGAACACTAACTTTCAAAACATCGGAGTCACTAGAGATGATTCATTCACCACCAATCACCGGATAATGCGGTGAACCAACATCACAACTACTCCCTGAACTAGAAGGTTTAGGAGGAGGCTCCTGAACTCCTGCTGGTCGGAGCTAGCGTAAATATTCTTGCTTGTTTCCCGTTCTACGCCTTCTTGGTCCTAACTCGGGCCTTTCGTCACTTACATGGGTTCCATACAAACGCACATATGCATTCATATTTACACGATGCACTTGGCATATTTCATTAACTTGCGACTCGCTTCTTGTATAGCCTGGATCCTAGAGGAATTATGATGCTTTACATGCTGGTGCATGTGACGCCCTCTCATTTTAGTAACTGCATGCACATGAACCTTAAACCCAACAGTTGTTTGCCTTATAGTGAGCATAGGCTGATTCCTTTCTTGCCCAAGATTCTCCGCTAACTCTCTAACTACTACTGACCAATTAATAGGGTTTGTCATCTGAGATTTTAGAACAAGACAAAAATTAACACTAGCTATTGCAATACTAACATCAAGGCAGGAAGAAACTGCAACACTTTCTCCCATACATATATGCATAAAGCAGCTCCTTTAAACACATGAGACCTCAAACCCACATCTTATTTCTCACCATTTCTACAACTTCTACACTCAGAGAAACTAGAACTACTTTCTTTAGCCAACCTAACATAGCCTTCCAGAACTTACAAAGTTCCTACAACACCTATATTACAACAAAAGTTACATCTTAAAATATACATTACCCATACATTACTTCACTACCAAAAGGTTTTTACATTACATTACTACATACCACTTACTCCTGCTACACTTCTACCTAGGGTCATTTTTCCTTCTCAACCGTATGGCCTAGAGGATAACCCACATCCTCTCTAACTTTCTCCACAATCTTAGACATATACCCTCTACGATGGTATACTTGGGGAGCCTCCGGCTGATAAGTACAAATCCTCGACGTCCACCACCAGTTTCATACGCATCACGACAACCCGTAGCCAACGGCCGCCTTTCCCTTCATTAAAAACTGCCTTGGGGTATAAACACCCGTGTAGCATACTCCTTTGTTTCAGAACTCAAGTAGGCCTGAAACACCACATATCTTGGAAGACCTTCATAATGGCAATTCTCTAACAGATAATGCAGCGCTCCCATCATTCCTGTGAGTATTTGTACTTATCAGTTTCATAAATCCTGGTAGTATTTGTACTTATCAACCCGAGGCTCCCTAGGTATACCGTCATAGGGAGTATATGTCTAAGATTGTGTAGAAAGTTAAGAGGATGTAGGGTCATCCTCTAGGCCACTTCTGGTAAAGAAGGGAAAAATGACCCTATAGTAGGGGAGTCGAAGTGTAGTAGTAGTAAGTGGTATGTGGTAATGTAATGTAAAAACCTTTTGGTAGTGATGTAATGTATGGGTAATGTATATTTAAGATGTAATTTTTGTTGTAATATAGGTGCTGTAGGGACTTTGTAAGTTCTGGAAGGCTATGTTAGGTTGGCTAAAGAAAGTAGTTCTAGTTTGTACAGTGTAGGGGTTGTAGAAATAGTGAGAAATAAGATGTGGATTTGAGGTCTCATGTGTTTAAAGGTGCTGCTTTATGCAAATATGTACGGGAGAAAGTGTTGCAGTTTCTTCCTGCCTTGATGTTAGTATTGCAATAGCTAGTGCTAATTTTTGTCTTGTTCTAAAATCTCAGATGACAAACCCTATTAATTGGTCAGTAGTAGTTAGAGAGTTAGCGGAGAATCTTGGGCAAGAAAGGAATCAGCCTATGCTCACCATAAGGCAAACAACTATTGGGTTTAAGGTTCATGCGCATGCAGTTACTAAAATGAGAGGGCGTCACATGCACCAGCGTGTAAAGCATCATAATTCCTCTAGGATCCAGGCTATACAAGAAGCGAGTCGCAAGTTAATGAGGAAAATATGCCAAGTGCATCGTGTAAATATGAATGTATATGTGCGTTTGTATGGAACCCATGTAAGTTACCAAAGGCCCGAGTTAGGACCAAGAAGGCGTAGAATGGGAAACAGGCAAGAATATTTACGCCAGTTCCGACCAGCAGGAGTTCAGGAGCCACCTCCTGAACCTTCTAGTTCAGGGAGTAGTTGTGATGTTGGTTCACCACCGCATTATCCGATGATTGGCGGTGAATGAATCATTTCTAGTGACTCTAATGTTTGAGAGTAGCATTTTGGTTTTAAGGATCAGTCACAGGAAGTGAAGTAGTAAGAGTGTGTAATATAGTTTATGTACATATATGTATGTAATAGATATATGATGTACTTTTGGTATTGTACTTTTGGATGTGTACTTTCTGTGTGAATAAATAATAATGGTTTTTCTCTCGCGAATTGTAACTATTGAAGTGAAAATTTTCAATGAGATAATCCTATATGATAATGAAAATATAACAGAAACAAAGAATATGTGATGTTATACTAGGAATAAATTGGGTTTAGTGTTTCTCCTAGTATGGTATACTGAAAAAAATGTGCTTGCAGGATGAGTCCTACAAGATCACTTAATTAGATTTTGGGGAGTGAGGCAGCTCAAGATACTCGCAATCCTATAGTGAGTATCCCGACGCCGTCGCAACCAAATCCGCAACACCCAATGACGAGAGCATCATCATCACGAGCAGCTCGTCGTGATTCTTCTGTTCCACCTCATGTCCAAGAGGATGTTCCTGAAGAGCATTTGCCCCAGCCACCCACTATGGCAAAAGTGTTAGCCATGATTGAGCAAGGGAGGCAAGCTAACGCCTTGTTGCTGCAACAGATTGCTCAAAATATAGCACCGCAAAATGTTGCTCGTGAAGGAAATGGTGGGCAGTCTCAGTATCAAAGCTAAATGAGTTCTTAAAGACTCAACCACCTGTTTTCTCATCATCAGCCGAGCCATTGGATGCGGATGATTGACTTCGCGCCATGGAGAGTAAGCTATCCATGCATAGTGTGATGATAGGGAAAAAGTTCTTTATGCCTCATATCAGCTGCAGGGAGCTGCGGCTATTTGGTGGTAAAATTATCAGGCAGTCCTACCAGAAGGGCGAGTGGTGGTTTGGCCAGAATTCAAAGCCGCCTTTCACCGTACTCACATTCCCACTAGTGTCATTGAAGTAAAGAAGAGGGAATTTCTAGACTGGAAACAAGTCACTATGAATTCTGGACTGGAAACAAGTCACTATGACAGTAATGGAATATTTGCATCGTTTCAACCAATTGTCCAGATATGCTACTTATGAAGTGGATGATGAGGCTAGGAAAATTGAGCGATCCAGGGAGAACCTGAATGAAGAAATTAAGTGGGCTCTGATAGCTCAAGATATTGACGACTTTCAGGCTCTGGTTGATAAAGCAGTTAGAGTGGAGTATAGGAGTTGAAATGTATTGGAGAGCCAGAAGCGCAAATGGCTTGCACGTAAGTCTGCTGGGACCGGACCATCTAGATCTCAGGGGTGGCAGTCGACAAATATTCGTCGACCACCACCTCCAGTGCAGAGGACCAGCGACAGATTTCTAAGACCCAACGAGTTCGTGGTCGACTCGTTTTCACAAAGCACTGCTCACGATACAACAGCTAGATCATCCGGTGTTCGTATGTGCACCCAATGTTACCTATTTTCATTGCAATGAATGTGAACACTATGCTAATTCATGCCCTAAAAAGAGGGCTGGACAACCGCGTTCGCAAGCCCAAGGGCGATCACAAGAAGTGGGAAAGCAGCAGACTCAAAGATTAGCTCCACCACCCACTCAAGGTGGTAATATTGGGCGCCTTCATCATATATCAACCAAGAAGCACAAGATGCACCTGGATGTAGTACTTGGCACGCTTCATGCAATCTATGCCCACCCTAATACTATTTGATTCTCGAGCTTCTCATTCCTTCACATCCAAAAGTTTTCAATGAAACAAATTGAAATTTCCTTTACCTACCAAGATGATTGTTTAATTACTCGAGCCACCATTAGAACTGCTAGTTTCTGTTCTAATGTTAGCATAGAAATTAATGGAGTAATGTTTTATGTTGACCTTATCATGATAGAAACATCTGGGTTAGATGTGATTCTAGGCATGGACTGGTTAGCTAAGCATAAGGGTCGCATAAATTGTGCTGACCGATCCATATCCCTGGTAAGCCAAAATGGGGTGCATGTAGATTTTATCTCAGACACTAAATCTTCAGTGCCTCAACCAGTTTGGTGTTTTGCATCTACTTCTGACTTAGATGAGGTGCTAATAGTTAATTAATTTCCTGATGTTTTTCCTGCGAACTGCCGGGAATACCTCCGGATCGCGATATGGCATTTGTTATTGATCTGGTGCCAGGAACAGCACCGATACCAAAACGTCCATACCGAATGCCTCCAAATGAATTGGTTGAGTTGAAGAAGCAACTCAAGGAGCAGTTAGATAAATGATTTATTTGTCCCAGTACATCACCCTGGGGAAGTCTTGTTCTTTTTGTCAAGAAAAAAAGATGATAGCCCACGCATTTTTGTAGACTACCATGCCTTAAATGAGGTGACTATCAAAAAAATATCCGCTTCCTCGGATTGATGACTTGTTTGATCAGCTGAATGGAGCACAAGTCTTTTCCAAAATAGACTTAAAACTTGGATATTATCAGTTGAAAATCAGACCTTCGGATATATCAAAGACCGTGTTCACTACGCGTTACGGCTTATATGAATATAGCGTAATATCATTTGGACTTACAAATGCTCCGACAAGTTTTATGAATCTGATGAACAAAGTCTTCATGGAGTATTTGGACAGGTTCGTAGTGGTCTTTATTGATGATATCCTTGTCTATTCCAAGAGTGAAGAGGATCATGAACAACATTTGCGCATGGTTCTCAGCAAGCTTCGAGAAAATAAGCTATATGCCAAATTTGATAAATGCGAGTTTTGGTTTAAAGAAATTGCATTTCTTGGGCATATTTTGTTAAAAGGTGTTGCTGTTGACCCGAGTAAAGTACAAGCAGTATTAGCTTGGGAAAGGCCGCAGTCAGTTCCAAGGATTCGAAGTTTTCTAGGTTTCGCCAGATATTATCGCCGGTTCATTGAAAACTTCTCCAAGATTGCCAGGTCACTAACACAACTCCTGAAAAAGGAAAAGTTCGAGTGGACCTCTGATTGTGAAGAGTTTTCAGAGGCTAAAAGAAAAATTAACATCTGCCCCTGTGCTTATATTGCCGGATGTTCACAAGAACTTTGAGGTAAATTGTGATGCATCACATCACGGTTTGGGATGTGTGTTAATGCAAGAAGCAGAGTCGTCGCATATGCTTCTCGACAGCTCCGCCCTCATGAGCAGAATTACCCCACACATGACCTTGAGTTGGCCGCTGTTGTGCATGCTCTTAAAATCTAGCGGCACTATCTTATTGGAAATAGAACAGAAATCTATACAGATCATAAGATCCTTAAATATTTCTTCACGTAACTAGATTTGAACTTGTGACAAAGAAGATGGCTAGAGTTGATTAAAGACTCAGATCTTGGCATCCATTATCATCTTGGAAAAGCCAATGTATTAGCTGACGCTCTGAGCCGAAAGTTGTATTGCACATTGGTTTGAAGTCAATCTGAGTTAGTAAGTGATTTTCAGAAACTTAATCTGAATCTAGTTGAAGAGGGTTATGTGGCTACTATTGAGATGCAACCGATTCTTAGAAATCAAATTAAAGCTGCACAACTCAAGGAAGAAGCTATTATTGGGATTCAGAATCAATTGAAGGAAGGCATAGATTTCGAGTTCACAGAAAGTCCAGATGGAATAATCATGAAAGGGACTCATGTTTACGTGCCCAATGATTCTGATATCAAGAAGATAATTTTATCGAAAACTCATGAGTCACCATTATCCATTCATCCTGGCAGTACCAAAATGTATCAAAATCTTAAGAAAGAATATTGGTGGCCTGGTATGAAGAAAGATATCACTGAATATGTCGCGAAATGCGATGTATGTCAACGAGTCAAGGTTGAACATCAACGTCCAGCTGGGCTTCTTCAGCCGTTGCAAATTCCGTAATGGAAATGGGATGATATTAGTATGGACTTTATTACTGGTCTACCCCGAACTCATAAAGGGAATGATTCTATTTGGGTTGTTGTCGACCTGTTAACAAAGGTAGCACATTTCATCCCAGTTAAAATCACATATTCTGGAGATAAATTGGCGTAGTCAGATATCGAGAACATCGCATTTGAACGGTGTTCCAAAACAATTGTATCGGATCGTGGATCACAGTTCAAATCTCGTTTTTGGGAAAAGTTGCATAATCTTCTGGGAACTAAGCTGAATCTCAGTACTGCCTACCATCAACAGGCTGATGGACAGACTGAAAGAACCAATCAAATCCTTGAGGATATGTTGAGAGCTTGTGCGCTATCTTATAGCACCAATCGGGAAAATGTCTAGCATTTGCGTAATTCTCATATAACAATAGTTTTCAAAGTAGTCCGCAAATATCGCCATTTGAAGCACTTTATGGTAGAAAATGTAGGACACCTCTTTTCTAATCCGAAGTGGAAGAAAGGAAATTCTTTGGTCCGTATTTAATTAATGAAAACATGTGGACTTAATCGGTTTACTAAGAGAAGCTCAATCTCGTCAAAAAAGTTATGCCGACAATCGTCGACGTGACTTAAGCTTCGAGGTTGATGATTATGTCTATCTTAAAGTTTCGCCTCTTCATGGAATTCGTCGATTCCAGATTAGAGGAAAGCTAGCTCCTTGATACATTGGACCTTATCGTGTATTGGAAAAGATGGGTGAGAAGGCGATAAATTAGAACCGCCATCTCGCTATCAAGTGTGCACAATGTCTTTCATGTGTCATAACTTAAAAAGTGTCTTCGTGTCCCTACTGAACTTACCCAATTGAAAGAGATCGACCTCCAACCTGACTTAACCTATCGAGAGCATCCAATTAAAATTCTGGAAGAAGCTGAGCGTCATACTCGAAACAAGACCCATAAGATGATAAAGGTTCAGTGGAGTAATCATTCTGAAGAAGAAGTGACATGGGAGCAAGAGGATCGGCTCAAAGAAGAGTTTTCATATTTCTTTTAGACTCCATTTTCTTTTGACCCACCAAATCTCGGGGTCGAGATTTCTATAAGGAGGGTAGATCTGTAACATCCTAAAAATCTTAAACAGTAAAAATGTACTAATTGAGTTGAAATATAAATACTTTTTAGTTTTTCTGATGTTATTTGTTTCAATTGGACTTTTCTTGAATTTTTGCATTGTATGAAAGAACATAAGAAAAGAGAAAAGCTAAAAAGCTAAAAGTAAAAAGCTAAAAAAATTTACCATGGGATTTAAGTCGTTTCGTAAATCAAAGATAGTTATCAAATAAAAATTTCATGAATAGGAATATGAGTAAATAAATCATATAGTATCTACTTTTACTTGAAACAGTAGGGTTAGAATAAAGAGAAAATAGTTGAAGCTTATCGGGGGCTAAGAAAATTATTATAATTCCCTAAGTGTAGAAGCTACTACTGGTAAAATTTTCGTAAATTAATAAGTTCATATAAGCCTTCTAAAAATTCAAATACAGAGACCTTAGAAATTTGGAAAATGGAATGTCATAATTTTTATAAAATAAATATTCAAGATACTAACTTGAAAATTTTATGGTAACACCACTAGCACGAATTGAACCCTGGAAAAAAAGTTTCAAAAATAAATCTTGTCAATTGAATCTTCGAATAAATTAAAATCCGAAATAAAAATTTTGAGGAGTGCACAGTGTCAGAATTTATGCAAATTCTATATAGGGTAATTTCATCTAGGATTTTTACTAGGAGATAGAAACTGCAAAGAGACGACGATCAAAAAGTTTGAGAATTTGATGGTGAATTGATGGGGGAATTAATTCGTGTGCTAGTTGTCTGAGATAAGCTTATCTCTTTAGCTCATGCTCTGACGGTGCCATGTGGGCCCCGATCACTGTGCAGCACCTATTCGCTGGCAAGCCGTGGTGAGACCGTGCCATCACTGACTGGTGGTCTCCGGTCCCGATTGTCAGTCTCTGGCACCGTTCTTTCTTTTCCCTTCCTCTCTCCCGACCGAGACGAGCTTGTGCTCTCCCGAGACTTCGCCGCCCTGTGCGCCGCAACCACTCCACCGCCCAAGCGATCCTCAACGTTGTAACATCCTAAAAAGTTTAAACAGTGAAAATGTATGGATGAAATTGGAAAAATAAATGCTTATGAGTTTTTCCAATGTATTTCATTTTTGTTGGTCTTCTTGGAGTTTTGAATTGTGTGAAAACTTGATTAAAGGGTTTGAGAAATGGGAAAGAGGTAAAAAGATAAAAAGGGAGGTGGTTAAAAGTAATAAAAAATTCTAGTAACCCAAGCTGCATTGGTATTTCAGTGGGGCCAACAAATAAATTTTTCATGCATAAGAATTTGGAATAAATAAATAATATGACCAACTTTGACTAAAAACAGGAAATTAAAAATGTAAATGAAAAAATATATTCGACGCCAAGGTAAATCTAAGAAAATTTATATATTGCCCTGACTGTATAACACACCACTGGTAAAATTTTTATAATTTAATAAGTTGATTTTAGCCTTTAAAAATTCAATTACAGTGAGCTTGTAAAATGGAAGAATTGAATGTCATAATTTTTGTAAAATAACTACGATAGTTATAAACCTGAAAGTTTTATGGTCATATATGTGGGGAAACTAAACCTCCCAAAAAGTTTCAAAATAAATCTTAAAACATGAACCCTTAATTAAATCAAAATCCAAATCAAGATTTAGAGCAGGCCCAGTGTCGAATGTTAGTAAATCGTCCGCAGATTTTTTTATCTCAAATTTTTACGTAAGATGTGGCTCCCAGAAGTCTTGGTAAAATTTTTTGGTAAAATCTTGACTGAGTTTGAAGCTTAAACTAATGCCAACCGAGAATCCGAGCGCAGTCCCATCACATTAAACGCCTCTCTCGCCGATGTGTGGGCCCACCACTATTGAGCTTGTCACGCAAGGCCGAGGCGAAGCCTTGTCTCACTGCCAATGGGCCCCGGTCCCGCATGTCAGCCTCAGTGCACGGCATTCTTCTCCCCTTCTCACCTTCCGGCCGAGGCGAGGTGATGTTGCCTCCGTCCTTCGCCGATCAGCTGCAACCACTCCCGCCCGCACTCGCCATCGCCGCCCACGTAGCGCACCGTCTCCCCACGCCGTGCTTGGTCATTCTTGGTCGAGCCGCGCTAGAGAGGTGGTCGCGCCATTGCTTTGCGCTTAGGCACAGAAGAGGCGACCGAAGCAGTGCTCGAGCTCAACCGATGTGCAAACGCATAATATTGGCTTTAAGCCATCCCTTCGCGTCGCAGCAAGTTCCTCATCCCTCATTTGCCACTCTTCCGAGCTGAGAGCTTCATGCGGGGTCATCTTCCCGCTTTCACGCAAAAACCCAAAAAGGGGGAATCCTGCAGACAAGGTCAATCTGCTTCTGTTTCTTCAAATTGGTTCCACCCTAGACATCCTCAACGCCCTAAGGTTACTGATCAACCACCAATTTGGCTTCGTTTTGCCTGCAGCGTCATCTCGCCGCCTTTCTTCTTCTTCGCAGCCGGCGTGCGGTGGCAGCTCTCCACGGACCTCCTCCGACCCAACCACCCGGTGAGTCCGAATCCCCTCACCCTACTGTAGCTCGCCTAGCCCTAGTTCACCGAAAAGATGGCTATTAGTGAAGCTTTCGCCGGTTCGGCCATGGCGCCGCCGACTCCGCGGCAGGCCTTCTTCTCGCCGCCTCGACGAATGGATACCACTCCGAGGTGCGCCCTAGCACGTTGGAGCTAGAACCGCTACCCATTTCGCCGCGACGGAGTCGTTTACATCGGCAGAAGCCGAAATCGAATCTCTGTCACGACGACTTGTGGGTCCCGGTTGTCGATGGGTCGGTAGCGCTTGAATGCGTTCATGTGCGCAAGCAATGAAGACATTTTCTCCGCAATAAAGCGTATTTCAAATTTTAGATGATTTTCATAAGTCGACCAAAATTCAAATGCCAATAACATTTGAACCATTTGGCCAAAATTAGTGAAACTAGTTTCTAAATTGTAAAATTTCAGTAAATTCGAATATCCAAAATAAATGATAGATGAGCTCTGTAATTTTTAGAAATTCAAAGATGCTCATGGGTACATATAAGGCTATGTGAATAAAATATTTTTAGGAAAGTTCAGTTAATGAAAGATGAGTTTTTATGGAGCCTCTGGTTTATAAGGGTGTCAAATAAACAAAAATGTTTACATGTCACCTTTTTGTATATTACATTTTCATAAAGTGAATACTAAGCATAAGGAAGAGGTTATGCAAATAACAGAAAGAATTAAAGTTTAAGTGTTTAAGATTCACTTTGGAGGGGCATATACCAATAGGAGCCGGCACATGTGAAAATACCTAGGAAAAAGTATAGGTGATGGTTATTTAATAAAAGAAAACAACATTTATAATGGCAAAAATAGAGGTAACTTACTATGAATAGGTTCAAAATAGTTCAAATTCAGTTTCAAAATGTTTTTAAGATCATGTCCTGATGTCAGGAAGAAAGGGAATAAAAGATGATGAGTGGTTTAGTAGTAAATGAAAGTGAAAGATTGAAATGGTGTAAGGCAATTTATGTGACTATATAGCCCTTTTCAGCATTTGATAAAATAGAATATATAAATGAGAAAGAATGTAAAAATAGTATAGGAACACCCCATATAGTATATACTAAGAGGTTCTGGAAAATAATGACATTTTACTAAGGTTTGTATGCAAAAACAAGTTAGTAGAATGAGCCTACTTTTATGTTTTGCTGAATGTTTGAAATGTTTAGGCATTTTCAACCATGTGTAAAGTAGCTCACCTAAGTGAGAGTTTTAAAGAAGATTATGTAGAAGTGATCACCAAAGTTTGTACTACTAAATTCTAGAAAAAGATTCTATTTGTGAGCTGTGCTTCACTTAGTTTTCATAAGTGTAATAACCTTAAGTGATATTGTTTAGCCTGTTTTCCTTAGCCAATTTTGCAGCCTAAGTTAAGGTTTCATCTAAAGCCTTTTTAGCATTAGATTTCAAGCCTTGTCTAAACCCAAAAGTTTAGGAAAAACCATTGAGATTGTTAACCAAAGTATATTCTAGCTTGTTCAAGATTAAAACCCTTATTTCATCAAGTGTTGCACATAAATTTTAATAGTCAGATATCCCTAAATGTCATGGTTTTGGAAGTCCATTTTTGTGAATCAAAGAAAAGAGCAGAGAGATGTTTTTCTTTTCTGTTCTTTCATGTCTCCTTCCAAAGAACCAAATGAACTAAGTTTCTTGAGCTAAATAATTTTAGCATCTATAATTCGAAATATAAAAATAAATGATTCATAAAAGCAACCCCTGTTTGGTTCGAGCTTGTGTTTATTTGTTGTCTGTCTGTCCTCTTTTTGCCATTTGGAATTTACTGATGTTCTTTTATTCCTTGTTTTCTCGGCGTGTAGACACCGACGTCCTCAAGGAGGAAGGCGACGCTATCGTAGATCCAGATTTCGTACCGAACAGTGAGCTGCAAGGCAAGCAACTCCTTGAGCATATCGAGCCCAATAATTTACCTACATTATGTTGTTTTTGTTTATGTACAGTGCATCCGGATAATTCTCCATAAAAGTGCTAATTTGGGTTAGAACTGTAGTTAATCCTGTACATTATGGTTTATCTCAATTTGAATGAACATATGAACCTTGTAAACCCTAGTTTAAGCTAGACATGTTTAATGTCATTTTGGGTATAACCGCTAGCTTTATATCCCTGCTTAAGCTAATCTGTTATGTGTTTTTAATCTTGCCAATCTATGAAAGGTCCTTTGGAAAATGGTTAATAATAGTTTTCTAAAAACTCCAAATAAAATTATGGTTTGACACGGGCGATTATTGGCAATAGCCGGTTGTGCAAAGGGGATTTGCACGTAGTGTAGGGTGGAGTATCGCCCGTGTCGGATTAAGGACCGAGCGATGGGACGGTGAATCCATGTTTTTCGTGCAACCACGAGGGCTTGTATGGGCGGGTCTTAGCCTATTAAGTTGTTTAGATGTGGCTTTGCATCTATGGAAGGTGGGAGATTGCACAGACATTTCGGTCAGGTCTGTCTGTAAGGGTTTCTACATACCAATGCAACAATGTACGCCTTGCCCTGAACAGAGATGTGGTGTTGTGTGTGATAATTGTGGATCCACGACTTGGGTGAGTGTCTCTGTTTTCAAGGCGAGGGTTAACGTCCCAGGCTAGTGTAAAGCTACGTCTAGATAATGTAACGGCTCTGTATGATCTCCTTGCTGACACACCAAAGGAAGTGTGTTAACTGGCCTGGCAAAAGAGGTTGATCATTCCTTGTGGGTAAAGTGTACACCTCTGCAGAGTGTAAATCTAATCGATTAGCCGCGCCCGCGGTCAAGGGCACTTGGTGACGTTATTCCATGCTATAGTCTTTTGGTACTTTCTGGAAAATGAGTTTTGGTTTGGAAATTGTCTTGTAACCAGTTTTGTGTCAAAGGATCGACACCGAGGACCTATGCAGTCGGGTAGACTGGGTTGAAAATCTGGAATAATTGCTTATAATATTGTCTTTCAATTGCTTTTATTAAAATGCGATGTTGCAATCTAATAAACTTATACATCTTTAATGCTTTTATGCAACTGCAAAATATCCATAGCCTGTTTATTGTTCAGCCTGCAAAACTATTAATCTGCATCTGTGAACCACTATAAGTCTTGCTAAGTACCAATGTACTCAATCTTGCATCTGTTGTCTTAGAGGACGAAGACTGCGATCTGCCAGACGACGCGCTTTTTCAGGCATGTCTTGGGGGTTTCGACGACGATTTCTTCTAGGGTGCCTAGTCAGTTGCCTGAGGGTTTAGTGGACAACCGCAAGGCTGTTTGGAGTTGTTCAGCTTTCTTTTGGTTTTCGCTGTTAAATGTTTTAAGTTTGTACTAAACTCTGTATAATTATTACTGTATGTATGTCTTTCTATTTGTCTGCGTGTATGATTATGATATGAATGTTGTAAACATGTGAGTGCTAACTATCGATCTAGGGAATAGCACAAGAATCACATGGAGGTGCCTGCTCATCGAACGGGTCTCACAATGCTCATGTAGCGCCTCAGCTCTCCCATGCCTGGTCTTCACCGTCCTTAGCCGCCCTGCGCCGGAGGAGCCGCGCCACTTCACCGCTCAGCACAAAGTCGAGCGACCGAGGCCGTGCACTCGAGCGCCAGTGCCATTGCTTCCCTTTGGCTATAAGTGTTCCCTAAGCGTCGCAATGAGCCTCCTCTGCCTATCTCCTGAGCTGAGCCCTGCGTCGAAGCTCTTTTCTTGTTTTACCGCAAGAACCCGAAAAGGGGGAGATCAACAATTTGGGTCAATCCGGCAGCCATCTCTCAAATTGGTTCAATCCAAAGCTTCATTAGGATCACTAGTTTACTGATCAACCTCTGTTTTTGTTCCTTTTCGCCTGCACACCACTCTTCTTCGTGGCCGACAACCGTTGGCAGCTGTCTTCGGTTCTTCTTCGGCTGAATCTTCAGGTAAAACAGAACCTACCCACTCCATTGATGCTCATCCAAAGCCATCCTGCTGAAAATGTGGTCGCCATGGCTTCCATCGACCAACCATGGCACCGCCGCACCTCTGCGGTGGCGACCACCATCCCGACCACCATTAGCCGAATGGGTACCACCAGTAGGTTCGCGCCATCATGATGACGCTCGTAGTGCGACCCATCTCGCCGCGTCGGAGCTAGTTTGCCGGCGGCGAGCCAAAAACCGAAGCCTCTGTATCGTGTCACTGACAGGTGGTCCCCGGTTGTCAGTGAGACGAGCAGATTTAAACGCGCCAGTGCTCGCATGCGAAACCCGTCTTCTAGCAGCGAAAGCGCATTTTGGAGTTTCGGATTTATTTTTCCAAAACCGACTAGAATCAAATGGCAATAACTTTGGAACCATAACTCCAAAATCAGTGAAACTAATTTCTAAAATCATATAAAATCCTGTAGATTCAGGAACTACAAAAATAATTTGAAATGGAATACTGTGTGATTTTGAAATTCTAAAGGAGCATGTAGGGTTAAATAATGCCATCCGTACAAAATTTCTTCAAATAAAGTTGAAGTAGAATAAAATAAATTTTTATAAAATTCTTAGTCTGTAAGCATTTCAAATATGAAAAAATAATTACATTTCACTTTGATATACATCATGTTCTTATAGAATGAACTTTTAATGTGTAAAATGGATAAATAAGTATAGCGTATGCAAACTGATGTTTTTGAGTATAAAGTTTATTTTTGTAGGGCTACATACCAGTAGAAACTCATTCATGTGAAAATGCTTAGAAAAGATATGATTCATGTTCTTCCAATAGAGAGAAATAATAATTACAATAATAGATATATGTATAACTTATTACTGTTAAATTCAAAATAATCCAAAACAAGTTTTAAAATACTTGTAAGATCATGTCCTGTTGGTATTAGAAAAAACGAGTAAAAGGTTATGTGTGATAGTCACAGTTTAAAGTGGAAGAAGTGTTATGATGATAACTCTGTGGTCATTTATGCCTTTTAAACAGCAAATAAAATAGCTTATCTAAATGAAAAGATTTGTGAGAACAACACAGAAACACTCTACAAAGTGCATACTGCTATGTTTTAAAGAAGGAATATCACTTTGTTAAGGTTTGCATACAAAATGAACTAGCAGAATCACCCTAAACATTATGATTTCTGAATAATAGAAACACTGAAGCATTTTCGACAGCTTGTAGAATAACTCGTCTAAAAGAGAATTTTATGAGGGATAGTGTAGAAATGATATTGGGGATATGTACTACCATATTCCAGGAAAATATTTTATTTACAATCTACTTTTCATCCAAATTTCGCTAGTATAATAACCCTAAGTGATAACTATTTGCCATACATTTTTAATCTGATTTCTTGTAACATAAATCGTAATATCAAATAAGTTTTTTAGCAGTGAGTATCATATCTCGTCTAAATCCAAACAATTAGGAAATCACTTTAGAAATACTATCCAAAGTATATGCTATCTTATTCTGAAAAAGTACCTTTATTTCATAATGTTCTGCACATAAATCCTGATAGTTAAACAACCTTAAGTGTTATGGTTTCCTTGTTTTATAACATGAATCGATAAGGGCAAAGAAACCTTCAATAAGATGCTTGTTTTGCCAGAACCTTCTCAAAAGCATAAATGTATAGTTAGTAATCTACCCTAGCGAATCTAGCATGTTCGAAATCCCTTTTTTTGCAAAATCAACTAAAGTTTTAGTCTAACTCATGCATATCTTTCAGCAAGGTAACAAATAATCTAATTTTATTAATCTAAATAATTTTTGTTTGCGTCTTGAATTCAAAATATAAATACAAATAGTTCGCAAAAAGCAACCCCTGTCTTGGTGTGAGATTGTGTATATTTTTATGTCTGTCTTCTTTTTGCCCTTTTGGAGTTACTAATTTTCTTGTATTCCTCTTATTGCGACGTGTAGACACCGACGTCCCTGAGGAGAAAGACGACCCTGTTACAGACCCTGATTTCGAGCCAGATAGCGAGCAGCCAGGCAAGCACCTCCTTAAGCATGTTGAGCCCAATAATTTACCTACAATATGTTGTTTTTGTCAATGTATTATGCATTCGGGTAATTATCCATAAAACTGCTATGTTCGATAGAATCTGTAATTAACCCTGTAAATTATGATTTTCCTTAATCTGTATGGACATGTGAACCTTGTAACCTTTAGTATGAGCTAGACATACTTAATGTCATTTTGGGTATAATCGCTAGCATAATAATTCTGCTTAGCCACCCTTCAATTTGATTTCAATCTTTTCAACTGATGAATGGTCATTATTCGGGAAAAAGTTTGCTGATATTTTGATTAAAAACCAAAAACAAAACTATGGTTTGACGCGGGTGATTATTGGCAATAGCCGGTTGTGCAAAGGGATATGCACGTAGTGTAGGGTGGAGTATCGCCCGTGTCGGATTAAGGACCGAGCAATGTGACGCTATCGATCTAAGAATTTCGTGCAACCATAAGGGCTGGTATGGAACAGCCTTAGCCTATTAAGTTATTTAGATATGGCTTTGCATATAAGGAAAACAGGAGATAGCACAGTATTCCGGTTAGGTCTGCTTGTAGGGGTTTCTACATACCAATGCAATGGTGTACGCCTTGCCATGAACAGAAACGTGGTGTTGGGTGTAATGTGAATGGATCCATGTCTTGGGTGTGTGTTTCTGTTTCCATAACGAGGGCCAAACGTCCCGATATGTTCAAAGCCATGTCTAGATAATGCAACGGTTCTGTATGATCTCCTTGCCCGGCACACCAAAGGAAGTGTGTCGAATGGTATAGCATAAAAGGTTGATCATTCCTTGTGGGTAAAATTGTACACCTCTGCAGAGTGTAAAATCTAATCGATTAGCCGCACCCGCGATCAAAGACACTTGGTGAAGTCATTCCAATGTTAAAGTTTGTTTTTGGTATTTTCTGAAAATGAGCTTGGTTTGGAAATTGTTTTAGCAACCATCTTTTATGTCAAAGGATCGACATCGTGGGCTATCCAGTCGGGTAGACTGAATTTGCAGTACTTGAGTAATTGCTTAACTTTACAAAAAGCTCAGTTGTTTTATAAATTACGGTTTACCATCTAATAAGTCATATGCTTTCATTTTAATGCAATTGCAAAATAACCTGAAGCTTGTCTTTTATTTTAGCCTGCATATTTATTTAATTGCATTTGTGAAAGACTACAAGTCTTGCTGAGTACCAATGTACTCAAACTTGCTACGTGCTATCTCAGAAGATGAAGCATTCGATATGTCAGACGATAAGTACTTCCAGGCAGATCACGGGGATTTTGACGATGGTTTCTTCTAAGATTGGCCTAGTCAGTTGCCTGAGGGTTAGTTGGGCATACCACGAGGCTTTTGGATTTTACTTAGCTCTTTTCCGCTTTATTACTTGTGATGTATTAAGCTCTGTATAATTATCCCTCTTGTGTAAGGATGTATATGTTTTATCCTGAGTGTGGTTGTGATATTAATGTTATAAACATGTGAGTGCTAGCTACTGATTATGGGACTAGCACAGTAATCATATGAAGGTTCCCGTTTGCAAAAACAGGGTCTCACAAAAATAAGAGTTACTACTCCAATGGCTTTGTGTTCTTCACTAGGTGATGGGGCTGCGATCCCGATCTTTCGGTGAGATAAAGATACGTCGATTTGGAGGTGTTGATGGCACCAAATTTAAGGCTTCCTACCAAACAGGTTGGGAGCTTCACAATCGCAATGCCAAATCCACACAGATACAAGATCCAATAATCAGTAGTTCCTGCAAGAAATCGAGAACCCGCAAGAACAAAGTATGAAGAAAACCGAAAAGTTAGTATTGAAATTAAACAAAGAAAACAAGTTGAGGTTCTGTTTCTCGGCTCGGGTGGTCTAGTCGACACGCGCAAACACGAGGAGGGACGCACACGGGGTCTACCAAAACACAACAAAACCTAAAAACTGAAGAAGAGGGGTGAGAACCCAATATAAAGGGGTAC
This sequence comes from Otatea glauca, assembly GCA_036346275.1. Lineage (NCBI taxonomy): Eukaryota > Viridiplantae > Streptophyta > Magnoliopsida > Poales > Poaceae > Otatea > Otatea glauca. Next base: position 55,508,611 of record CM070723.1, read on the forward strand.
CCACACAAGGGGGGCGCCCAAGAGGGGTGCGGCAGCCAGGAAAGGGGCGTCGGCCAAAGGACGGGTGGAACCCTAAAAGTACATGGGCCTTGGGCCCAAAAGAAAAGTGGCGCAACACCTGAAATTTCTATCCCGTGAGATTGTTCTGTGATTTCCCTTCGCTCCAGGAGGAATTTGGCCTCGGGATTAGATCCATTGGAAAGGTTATCTCGATACCTTTCAAACGAGTTATCGAACGTCGAAAACGGAGTTCGGATGTGGCCGTGGCGTCCGTTTGAAGTACTGCTGCTCCTGGATGACCGAACCGGACTCGACGACGAATTGGGCTTTATCTTGGGCCTTCCTTGGCGCGTGGGCTGTCCTCGGTGGATGTTCTTGGCGTGCTGGTCCAGCAAAGGTGGATGAAAAGGACTTGCTTCCGGATTAAGCCCTCCGACGTCGAGACGGCGAAGCGCCAAACAAATGACTTGGCCGGGGACGGCGTAGCGGTCGTAGAAGAAGAAGGGGCAGCGGTTGTATCCTTGGTTGGGATATCCTCATCACTAGGCATCCGACATAGCCCAGCTTAACACATCTTAGTCACCCAATGTGGAGATCAAACATCATCATAGGATCTTTTCTGGTTGTTTTCACACACTATGGTTGATACTAGAATTTATGGCTCATTGTTCGAGTGTAGTGGTTTAAACTTTATATTATATCATATGTAGAGGACCCGTCGACAATATCTAAACATAGCACCATCTACCTACCATATAAATCCCTCACCCTGACTTCACCTATCAGGTGAGTTAAGAATCACAATTAGAACTGCATCCGTAGTTAATCCAACAAACCAATTTAGGGTTTTAATTTAGAAGATAATTTTTCCATAGAGTGATGGTTTATAAAATCATTTTAACAGGAAACAACTTCATAAATATGACCAAAATCATTTTAACAGGAAACAACTTCATAAATATGACCAAGGGAGCTTGCATGAATCTTGGTAAAAATAAGCGTCTTCACCCGATTGAAGATCCACGGTCCGATTAAATTTATTTTCTGAAATTACATAAATGCCATATTTTAGTGGCAATAAGTTTTTGCATGTTTTAAGGCGTCCAACCTGCTCTTCTTATTATTATGTGATTTATAAGATTCACTTTACGATTTTTAGAGCTTTATTCGATTTTATACCGTCGCGCTTTATTTAATAACTCGACCAACAGATTTAAACGTTTTTACTAGATTTCAACTGATTTAATTGATTTATAACTTTTAACAGAGACAAATAATTATTAATTTAGCTGTTTTACTTAAATTTAAAAAAAATTAATTTTCCCTTTTCTTCTCTGTTTTTCTTTCTTTTCCTTCTGTTCTTATTTCTTTTTCTTCCCGCTCATCTTTATCTAGTAGCTGCGCACTGACCGACGTTCCTTCTAGCTTCTTCTATTTTTTTTTTCCCAAATGTTCTATCTCTCTCTCCCTTTCCTCATTCTCTGTTTTCTTGCTTCTCCCGATTTGGGAACTTGGCCGGCCGGTTCTCCGGTTCCAACGCCGGCGTCGCCGCGCCTTTGGCCTTCGGCCGCCATCGGTCTCTCCTCCGCGGCTCCTCGCCTCCGCGCTGACCGTCGCGCCAACCGGCCGCTTCTGGCGCGCGCGCGACAGCTGCGCCTGCCGGTCGGCCCAGTTGCTAACTTTGCTGCGCCGGTCCCCGCGCACACGCGGCTAGCTCGGCACGCCGGCGCGCGTGGTCACGCCGCCCGGGCTACAGTCGGCCCGCCCTCGTGCTGCACTGATGCGCCGGGGGCGGCTACTCGAGCTCGCGGCTGCGCCACCTTACGGCCCTATCCCATTCCCATGCCTGATTTCTAATCCTACCAAGCTGCTGGTTTACTGGTTCTTGGCATGCTTCTACGATTATTTTTAATTTGCACATGATTATTGGGTTCTATGAAGCAAAATAAAACGACTGGTAAGGTTTTGTTCTGTGAAGAGGGTTGGACGGTGCCGTGGCGACACCCTTAGTTGGCACTGGCAGTGCGCCGGGGAAGCACGTGCGAGCTAATGGGGTCGAACGGCGCAACCCCTGTGCATGATGGCTAACTGAGACCTCTGATTTTCACTTTCTGATTTAAACTCTTCCTACTGTCATTTTCATGCTGTCATCCTATTTTGCTTTGCTATTGTTATTGCTACATACTAGCAATCTGATGCTACTGGGATGACAGGTATGGATAAATACCTGAGACTGGGGAAAAGATAATGCAGTGTAGGTTGTGGTGACGAAGGAGATGTAGAAGTGACTGTGCCCTTCTTCTGCTCCACTTAGCAACCTGGTTTGGGATGGCTTGGCCTCCTAGTGCTTCTGGCTTGTTGGCCTTCTGGCTCCAGAAAAGGGGTTCTAGCCCTGGCGATCTCCTTGCCTTCTGGTGTTCGCTCTGGTGATCTCTTGGTCACTTTGCTCACTGGAGCCCGGAGGTTGTGAGCTTGCGTTGGTATGATTGGCTTTGAGCTTGTGAGCTCTGCTGGAATGAAAAGGCTCCTGAAGCCTTTGATTTTAATGAATGAAGCTGATGGCTTACGTTTAGACCTGTCCAAACGGGCCGGGCCAAATGGGCCGGCACGGGCCTGTTATCGTGGCACGGACGCCGGGCCGCTAACGGCAAAGGCGGCAAGACGGCCAACTCACCGCGCCGCGCTTGGGCCGGAGGGCGGCACGGCCCGCTTACGGGCGGGCCCGCGGCACGGCTCGGCACGGCAACGCACGGTCCGCCCGCTTAGACACGCTTAGGTCCGCTTAAAAAAATAGTCGCTTATAGCCGCTGCAGATTTAAAAATTCATAAAAATTCAAAAATTCAAAAATCCTAAATTTTTCCTATAAATAGGTGGTCGCCCCTCCTCATTTCTACACCAGCAACCTTGCATTCTCTTCTAATCATTCTCTTGTGAAAATTCTTTCGCTCTTAGTAGTAATTTGGCAAAATTAAAAATAGTTTTGTCAAAAATCCGAAATTCGGCTTTCGGCTTCATTCAAGAAATCAAGGTGATAATTGTGATTTATTATTTTATTTTGTTAGTATTTTAAATCATATTTTAGTATTAATAGCGCCATTATTTCTTGTAGTTTGCTTTATGGAGCCCGGATTTTCCGTCGCTCCTGACTTCCGATTTCTGTATTTCACCCGATGAGCTTCTTGCATCATATGCCAAGAAGCCGCAGGAGCTGTGCCATCTTCAGTCTACAAGTGCTAATGCATCGCAAGCACCGGGCGAAAAGAGCAAGACGCAGACATCGAGTCCGGAAGATTTCACCGATTTTTGAGATATCAAACGACGCCCAAATCGTATGTTGTTTGTAAATATTGCAAGCATAAATTAATCGTGAAATCTTCGTGGAACGGGCACTTGAAGAGGCATGCCGACACCGAAAAAGCGGAATGGCTTGAGGCGACGATCGCAAAGACAACCCCGACGGTGCAGACGAATCGACCGCAATCTCGAGGTAGCTCGTGAATCTCTTTATCGTTTAATCGCTTCTCAAGATCTTCCTTTAAACTTTGGTGAGTCAGCTGCGTTTGAAAACTTTATTAGGACCGCTCGTAATCCTAGATTTTCTGCAGTTTCTAGACAGACAACAACTAGAGATTTGATTAAATATTATAATAATTGTCGCAATAAGCTAAAAGAAAAATTTAGTACCTGTATTTTTTCTGTGTCTTTGACATCTGATATATGGAGTGGTAGAGCTAAAGAGGATTACCTTAGTGTAGTTGCTTATTATGTAAACGATGATTGGTAACTAGAAAAGAGAATTATAGGATTCAAATTAATTGATGTAGCACATACTGGTGAAAATATTGCTGATTGTATTGTAAAAGTTGTGGAAGATTTTGGACTTAATGATAAGATTTCTGCAATAACATTAGATAATGCTTCCGCAAACAGGGTTTAAAATGCCGACGAAAACCGGTCGGTTTTAAACCTGCCGTCTTTGAGCTTGCTTCGGCAAGTAAAACCGTTCAGATGAATAGTAAATTTAAAAAATTTGAAGAAATTTCGCAAAAAGTATCAAAAAAATTTGAAAATGTTTTTGTGCGGTCCTGAGACCATCCTAATGATTGTATAAAATTTTCAGATTATTATCGATAGGTACATTTTAAAAAATTCGACAAAGTTGATACTCACACAATATATGCTCTTTAGTTTTTATTTTCTAGGAGCACAAAATGAAGTCTAATATTTCTTAAACTTTTTTATGATGTTATAACTTATTTACAATGATTATGTAAAATTTTCGAAGATGATCGATATGTGTATTTTTAAAAATTCAAAGTGATATTATCATTGATATGCTCTTCTATTTTTGATTTTATATAGGTACTAAATGAAGTCTAATATTTTTGAAAATTTTATTGCATAATACTTTGGAACTATTTATGGTTACATTAAATTTTTAGAATATAAAAAATCTTTTAAATATTTATAAAAATCGACAATATCTTTGTTCCTTTTCCTTAATTGTCGTTTTGGATTTTTAGAAGTAACAAATGATTTCAAAAATTATTTAAATTTATCTGAGGTGTTTTATAGATTAATTGGGATTTTGTGTAATTTTTTCAAAAAAATTTGCATTTTTTTCAATTTTTCCTTTCATTTCCACCATTTTTCCTTCATCATCGGTTTTTTAAAACCGACCGGTTCGAGCTTTTCGATGGTTTTCGTTTTTTGAATTGGTTTGACCACCTGTTTGACTTTCGCAAACCGATCGGTTTTTACTGAATTTCGACCGTTTTCGCGAAAAACCGGTGCAAGCAATTCTCAAATTCATTCAAACGAAATTGTTAACCCCGTCCGCAAATACTTCGCCATGAACATACTTACTCGCTTTTCAATTCATATGTGAATCTTTCTTATTACATCACAGTTTGCCATATTATTAATCTTATAGTTAAATCTGGTTTAAAAAGGTTAAATCAATATATTGAACCTTTTCGTACTGCAATATCTTTCTTAACTCATTCTAATCAACGAGTAGCAGCATATAAAACTTATTGTATTGCAATGAATGTACATCCGCGTAAGTTTGGTTTGGATATGCCTGTTATGCTTAAGAATGTCATACCATATGAGAGCACATTTTCTGTTTTTATTAACACGCTAACATTGGTATGTTGCTAAATACTTGCTTTCATTTTTAGAACTTTTTTTGATTTCACTGTTGCTTTATCTGGAGTTTATTATTCAACCTCTCCTTTAATTGTGCATCATATTTTAGAAATTGCTACCCACTTAAAGAGCCACGAAAATGATAATATATTGCGGAAGTCGTTTTATGCTATGAAAACTAAAATTTTAAAATATTGGCAAGAAATTCCTATGTTATATGCATTTGCATTTATTTTAGATCCTAGAGCTAAAATTCGGGGATTCGGTAATGTTCTCTCACTTCTAAGTGATGCGGTAGGTACTGATTATTCTAGTTATTTTTCAACTGTCCGTGCTAACTTAACTGAAGTTTATGATAAGTACGATCGGAAGTTTGCTGAAGTTCGCATGCAATGATGACCTCCACCAAAGACCTACAATGTAAGAAGAAACCGCGTGGGGAAAGATATGGGGCAGTGGCTCTTCCTCAAGGAGTTCAACTACATCAACGACAAATGCGACACATCAAGTGGTGGGAGCTAGTCGTCTATCTCAACAATGACAATCACAACTACCAAGAGAAGGAAGAGGACTTCAACATTTTGCGGTGGTGGCACGAGCACAAGATAACATATCCTGTGCTTTCCATACTAGCACGAGATGTGTTATCAGCCTCGTCTCCACGATTTCTTGAGTCCGCTTTCACCTATCCTAAGAATAATCGAGGAGAGAAGAACAAGTCCGACTAGTGAGATGGTGGAAATACTTCTCCGTGAAAGATTGGGAACAAGTCGATCAACGAGCTCAACATACTGCAGAAAATACTGAGCTGGTGGAGACGTTCGAAAATCTTTATCTAGATAATGAGGAGGAATAATTGTAATCTTCACTTTTATTGTTTCACTGAGCTATAGGCCGTACTCTTTTTTCTTTGCCAAGGTTTTCTCGTGTTGAGTTTTTACTTGGCAAAGTTTTTAACGAGGCAGCCAAACATCAATAAAGCTCATTATTTAATTCAAATTATTTGTCTTATTTTAGAATTTATCTTGTATTTTAGCTTTTTCTTAATTTATATATATATTTAAAAAGTTTTTATTCATCATTCGAGTTTTTCTAATTATTCTAAATTTTCCCATTTTTTTGATTTTTTTCATATTTTTACCATATTTTATCTTTTCCTAATTTTTTCAAATTTCTGGCTAAGCGGGCTATCGGGCCGATCGCCCGCTTGGTCTGCTGAAGGACCGGGCGGCATGTACCGAGGCTCAAGCGGGCTGCAGCAGTCGCTTACGAGACGCCCGCTTATTAGCGGGCCTAAACGGGCGTGCCTATTTTTAAACGGTCGTCGCGTCTTGACACCCCGCTTTGGACAGCTCTACTTACGATAGAAGTCTCTGGTTTAGGGACGTGTCCCTTGAGCACAGTGCTTTAAGTTTATCCAAATAACTGTACCTTTTTACTGAGGGGTAAAAATATTTCTACTCATCCGATATTTTCTAAAATACGTTCATCTACGGCTTTTACAAACAGGTTTGTATAAATTGTCGGATGATGCTAACAAATTGCTAAATGTGCCTAGTTCGCCTGTAGACAACATTTGTTACCTCAGTGAGCGATAACAAATATTCCGGGCTGACGGCAATCTCTAACTCAATTAAATTTATTCAATTTCTCGTACATTATTAATTCATTTACTTTACTAATGATTGCTATATTTTGTTAATTGCAGGTTATACGAAGATTTGGACGGACACAAGATTTTCAAGACGAAGACTTTTATTTTCTACTTTTGTAGCTATTTATTTTTGCAATTATGCTGTAATTGTAAATTAAATTTTTAATACAATGCGGTTCATTTGACTATATCCCGATGTAATTATTTAATGAATGAAATTAATCAATGTTGGTTACTTTTGTTAAACGAGTTTCAATATCTGCAAATGATACTATTTGGCTTAATAAAATTTATGGTTATTTTAACTGTACCATCAAATTTGCTAAAGTATAATTGCCAATAATAAATTTAAAACTATCTACATTGGATATCAACAAATATGGCCCAGCCCGGCAAGGGTAAGGAGTCAGACTGCCCGACAGCAAATGGGGCTGGGTGGCACGTAGTAGCTTGTGTCATCCTCCCATGTGAACTCATCCAGCCTAAGTCAGGCCAGCACGTAGTTTTGGGACACCTTTTGTTTGCTATTCGAAAGATCAAATGATTATATCTTAAAACCAGAGTATCCAATCAGTTTGAACCATCGTGTTTTTTACGACGAGATCTTGAAAACTAGTTCCCACTTTACATATATCTAGACTTTGTAAATGATATCATCGGGCATATGTTCCGATAGATAATACAATAAAATTCTAGCTAGGGGGCAATGGTTCCACGTGTTTTATTTCAATATATATCCCAACAATTATTTGACAACGTTCCAATAGTTTATCGACGAAGTTCGATGGACGCTTTTAATTTGTTTCACTAGTTTGCCAAGGATGTTCCAATAGTTTCATATATATGAGCTCTTTTACAGTGGATTAAAATCAATATAAGCCGTCCATTCCTTTGAATCTAATGGTTGAGATCAATTTAGATCTAGTTATACTACCACCTGTAGTACTGGTAGTAAAATTGAAAGAGGGGTAAAAGGGTAAAAAATTCCGTCATATAGTATCTGTCCTCTACGTCAAAACACGTCCTGTGATCCTGATGAATGACGGATGAATGGATAAGAAGTCTTTGAAGATCGATAGGTATTCGGTGAATCCAAAACTGTAAACGAATTAGGAAAAATCTAAAATACCCCTGATAAATGGATAGGAAAAGACTAAAATGCCCTTGAGAATGGATGGTTAGATTTAATTCCTACTACCACTACTTACTACCTATGTAGTCTCATCAGAAAATTTCTCTTCATATATATATATATATATATATATATATATATATAGCATCTGACAACCAGATGAGGACTAACTTGTATCCATCTTCCTTGTTATTATTGAGTTACATATATATGATCTCTCGCTGCCTTATTTATTCGTTCAGTAAATAAGTGTGACGTACATTATATTATGACACGTATGGAGTACGTACGTACTCCTTGCTATCAAGCGTATGAATAGTAAGTTTTGAGTACTAGCTAGCTAGCAGCTGCGCAAACCTAGCTAACCCGGCCGGTTTGCACGCGTTGCGTTATTGTGTAGGTAGGTAGATAAGTGCTAGCTAGGTGTTGATCTCTTAGTTTCATGCAGCGATAACAGGGTAGAAAGCGTGGACGGCAACACCGCAGGCGCCTTGGTTGCTGGACGCCAGGTCCTTGTCCAGCTTCATGTACCCTTTCTCTCCCCAGCTGGTGCCCCACGAGTTCTTGATCACCCAGTACTTGCTCCCGTCCGCCCCCTCCGCGCCGTATCCCACCACCGTGACGGCGTGGTGCATTCTAGTGCCGCAGCCGTCGCCCGTTAAGACACCGCCCTTGTAGTGCTTGAACTGGAAGCTGCTCGAGTCGATGCCCACGGACACTGGCTGGTTGGCGACGGCCTGGGCGAGCGAGGTCTCGTTGTTCTGGGGCACCTCCTGGTAGCCGCTGATGGTGGCAGCCACGCCGGAGCCCGGCGACGCCCGGCACATCCCCTGGGCGCCTTGGTAAGGGTAGGCCGACTCGGTGGTCAGGCCGCCGCGGCCGGCTTCGACGAGGTACTGGAAGGCGTTCTGAATGTCGCCTCTGTGGCAGCCCTTGTTGCCGTTTCTGGAGCAGTCCAGCAACTGCTGCTCCGAGAGGGACACCAGCTGGCCGGTCTTGATCTGGTGGATGCCCTCTACGGCCGCCACCGCAGAGAACGCCCAGCAGCATCCTGCGCGAGCGTAATTTATACGTACATACGGCATACGGTCAGCCTGATAATGTTAGATACTCGTAGCTAGTACATCATGTTCATGTGTATGTATGCCTTAATTGCTCACCACAGGAGCCTTGGTCCTTGACATCGGTGACGGCGCCTTTCTTCCTCCAGTCCACGCCCTGCCCGTCCTCCTCGGAGAGGCTAACATTCTCGTACTTGAACCCCGGCAGCCTATTGGCCCCAGACGACGGCATGGGCTTGTAGCCGGTGTACACGGCCACAAACTCGTCGTTCGTCAGGTCGGCGAACTTGTTGGTGCCCAGCCGGTACTTCTTGTCCCCTGCGGCGTTGGACCTGTCGATGAGCTATATCAACGTTAGCTTTGAATACCTGGAAGCGCCGCGCCTTCTCGGCCGGCCTCGTCCTTGTACGTGCGCCCGTGCTCCGCCATCCACTCCTCGTGCCTCGCCTTCATCGCCGCCTACCATCGTCGACGGTGGATGCTGCGAGCGCGTAGGAGGCGCGGTTGTTCGTCGTGACCGTTGCTACTAGGGCGACAAGGAGCAGCAAGGCCGTCATGGTGCCAGGATATATTGTTGCCAACGTAGGACGACATATATGTTCCGGTCGAGATATATCTAGCTAGTAGCTATTGCTATACTATATATTACCAGTAGTACGTGTGACAAGATCGACTGTGCACGTACGCACGTAGCTTGATGTATGTATGAAATTAGCTAGCTAGCTAGCTGCTGATGCATGCTTTGGTGGTACAGCAGCATGCAGGTTGCGCCAAGGGTTTATATAGAACTAGAAGGCCTGGAGTCGTCGCATTCAATCAATTAATTACCTCCTTGGATTGTAGGCCACGTTCGACCGATCGGATTCCCTGGTCCGCAGGACGTTAATTAACTGACTGATGTCGGTCCTGGGTACTAGCTATATAGCCAGCTACGAATAATCGACTGGACCAATCAATTAACGTTAGGACTAGCCTATATATATACCACTGCACTGACTGGCCGTTATCTCAGGGCTGCGTGCGTGCAGATTCGTGAAGAACAGAGAAGAAATATCAATGGCGCGCAGTGGTCAATGGTCATCTTCATACTCGATCGGTGTAACATCTGCGACTGCAAGGAAAGAAATACAAGGATTAATTATTTAATTTCAAGCCTGAACAATTAATGCTAGGTAGTACTCCCTCCCTTGTAAAATATAAGGCGTATTTTGACTTTGCACAAGGATTAAGGTTACGGTAAAATTGAGAAAGATATGAGAGAAAATGACTTACATACCCCTCTTAATTGTCTTGGGAGATGAGAGATAATACTTTTTGTAGTAGGTAGTAATGAATAAATACATATGGTTGAGAGGGAATAAATAGGGGTAATGGTGGAAAGACTCATTAAATCTACATACACGTTTTATATTTTTAAATAAGATCATTCAAACTATAGGCCTTATATTTATCAACGGAGTGAGTATATAGCTTGACCATCTTCGAGTTAATTGCCTATCTATTGAATTCGCCGAGTTAGTTAATCTTGTTTTGCTCCATTCCGCGCGTACGTGTGTGTGTGTATATATATATATATATATATATATGATATGATATGATCAGCATGCAGTACTTGAAGATCAAGATCGGTTGATCGATCGAGCTGGCTATTAGTATCTTTTGTTTCGGATAGGTGCGGTTAAATCAATTTTTAAAACTTTAGCTATTAATTAATATCTTTTTAAATATTTAAATTGAATACGTGAAAATTATATATACATTAGTCTTAAAATTAAAGTACTTCTATAACATTGCAGTTTTATTGTGTTTTATAAATATGTCATAACAGGAATTAGTAGGCTTATGGATCTGTCCATGCAAGCGTACGTGAGTAAGCACCACTTAACATGCATCATGCGTGCATGTTTCCGCAGTTCATTGGATGCATGCATGCATTTTTTTCTCATGCAATTTTGTTTACTGCATGCGCCAACAGTGTCGGATCCAAGTGTATTGGCCGACAACCTTACGCATAATCTGTACTAGCACATCACATATACAAGAGGTTATTCTATAAAGTCAAGTAAGGTTAGTGTGTGATGACTCTAATGACTCTGATTAATTAACTCATTTCTCTGGAACCGCCCATGTGTGCTGATAACCAAATTAATCCTAGGTGCGTTTGGTTGACTGGATGAGATTAGATGGAATATTGCAATCCGGTCGCTGTTTGGTTGGGTGGATAAGGATGAGTCCATTTTTTGTTTGGTTGGATGGATGAGGATGGACGTGCTAGTTGTAATCAAGGTTTTGAATTTCGGTTTGAAATTTTCAGACAAAATTTTGATCGAAATTTGAATTTTCAGACAAAATTTGACCACAATTTGAATGAGTACACTTCGGCGAAATTTGAATTTGACTGAATACACATCTTCATACAACAAATTAATTAGATGAGTCCGTCCGGTTTTTTTTGGATGGTTCTATCCAGCATCTTGAGGGAATATATATTCCAAAAAAAACTGGATAACCATATCCCATCCATCTACTCATTCGAACAATTGGATGACTCCAAACCTATAGATGATCATATCTCATCTACGCTCATTCACTCAACCAAACACCACCGTATAGCACGTCAATTATGTCAATTACCTGCTGACGTAGAAAGCTTAGCTAGCTAGATCGCCCCCCACGGTAACGTGAAGCTAGCTAGCTATGACTACAATGACCAAAGCCATTTTCTTTTTTTAATAAATTATAGCAAAAAAAATTCAATCCGGCACAAAGCTATTAGGCTCCGATCGATCCATTCGGTACATATTTTCACCATTTGGATCTATCACTACTACACAAATATACATCATAATCGGTTCTTTTTTATCATCACAGTCGGTTCTGGTGGCGACACAAAGTCATGAGACAGAGATGAGGCGGCATTATTACAGTCGGTTCTCGCCCGATAGAGATGAGGCGGTCATCTCTACCGGTCCTTTATAAGAAGCGATAGAGATGAGGGTATTATCTCTATCGGTTCTTTGTAAGAAACGATAGAGATGAGGCACCTCCTCATCGCTATTGCTTCTTAAAAAGAACCGATAGAGACAAGTCTATCATCTCTATCGTTTCTTACAAAGAACCGATAGAGATAATACCATCATCTCTATCGCTTCTTATAAAGAACCGATAGATATGACCGCCTCATCTCTATCGCTTCTTGAAAAGAACCGATAGATATGAGTCTATCATCTCTATTGCTTCTTAGAAAGAACCGATAGAGATAATATACTCATCTCTATCGCTTCTTACAAAGAACCGATATAGATGACCACCACATCTCTATCATTTTCTTGTGAGAACCGACAGAGATGAAGGGGTGTGGTGTTATATTTTCTAATTCACCCTCCAATCAGCACATATTTCACACAATATGCACATATCACATTCACACAGAAATTACAGACAACATATCACATTCAAAGAACATGAACACTTTGTTACAACAAACACATATCACATTCGTTAACAAAATAGAACACAAACATGCTTAACCATAAGTACACATGCAATCGCATTCAGATATGTAATATTGTTCACATATGGTCCAGTAGGAGCTTTCGGGATCTCTAAACCGTCCGTCCTCCGACAAGCATTCTATCCAGTACCACTAGCATAAGTGGTCTCAGATCTTGTTGAGTGCAAGGTCTTTGTACACTCTTCCGGGGATATTGATATGCTGCAAAATAGAAACGAGTTCTCTAATTTAAGTTTTTAAATTTCTATGTGAAAGACTAATTGTATAATAATGCATGTACTACCTTAGGGAAACGGTCTGAGCCGGCAATCAAGATCACCATGTGTTGCATGACATACAAACCACAGCGTCGTCACGCCTGTTGATGACACTGTGAAGAAAGAAAAATAAATTAAGAGATAAAGAAAATATGTCAGGAAATCTAAATCTTATATATGATAGCCACTTGTACCTTGAAGCGGACATACTCCAGCTTGGAGCACTTTTTATCGTCGTGTGTCCCTCCTGCTTCGACGTATTCCTTGAAACCCCTATATACATCGGAGAGATGCCGTTGAGTAAAAAAATAATGAATGTAGTTAAATACATAAAATATTAGATAAGAGTGGTGCACTTACTGCTCCAAAGGAGGCTTGATCGCGTAGGCCATCGGTCTCTTATCAATCGAATTAAAAGTGTACACTTTGTTGTCACTCGGAAGGAGCACGAGTAGAATCCAATGGTTGCTTATTAAATGGTATGCAGCGAAGAAAATAAGTTCACATACGGTTTCAGTGCGTAGAAGTAATTGAACGGTGAAGTAGTACTTACTCCTCATGGTACGAGAGTAGAATGAAGTCCTTCTTCGACTCAACTTGCAATGCCCTCTTGATGTAGGAGGCAACCCATTATGGTTGAAGTCTAGCCATCGTCGCGGACACAAGCTCAGGGTTGATGAACCCAACTAGTTGTCGATTCGTCACGACTCACTGCCTCATCGTCCTGCAACTCGCATTGAATGTTAAAAAGCATAATGCAAAATCCTATGGAAGTCATAAGGTCGTGCAACATTGTGCGATACTCACAGCGTCCAAGATCGTACAATAAAAATATCGACGGCTATCAGTTGGTGAACAGATCCTCAAAACTAACTGGGAATGTCCCATCCTCCTTGCGGTGGAAATGTCCCTTTCTGTATCTAACATTGAAGTCGACACGCCGCTCACACTCTTTCACTTTGTCAATGTACCATCCATAGAGTTGTCGAGTCCATATGCTTAGAGCATTCAATTTGCTGGAAGGCAGAAGGGGCTTTCCATGTACGTAGGCCTTAAATTCATAAGGCTTCTCTGTGGCCTGTGCCGGCTCTCCTTTCTGTGCCGAACGAGTCTCCAAGGCCGGGGCAGTGGGCTTTTCACGTACCTGAGGGGGCGCAGTGACCTTTGTGAGCCTTGCCTTTTTAGCAGAGGTCTCCAGTTGTTCTGTGGTTGTCATGCTAGTCCTTTTATGCACCAGCTCTGTACTTTGTGTAGGACCCGTCACAGTCGTGGGAGCAGTCGCAGGTACGGTAGGAACCTACAAAGCATGCGCATAATTAAGTAACTTGTTGCAATACTACTGGAATGATAAAGAAGATGCGAGGTTTTTTTACCTAGACGAGTACGATGCCTGTCGTGGGCCACTTGATGAACGACATCAGCGCTTGCCCGAGAGTGGTGATGTCTTCGTTGGGGGGGCTAGCCCAAAAGCCCGACCCGATGCTCACCTCTGGTGGTGCCATAGGAGTTTCAAATGACGCGAGTGCAACAAAGATGTGAGGGACATTGGGTGCCAAGGACTATAGGGGGTAGAGGCTGCTCACACTATTGCAACTGATAATCACAGTCATGGTACGAAGATCCTTCACAGAGAGACCAAAGGGATCATGCCATAGAGCAATGATTATCAGTGGTAAATAAGCAAACATAATTAGGTTGGTGATAATGCAAGGAGAAACAAAAACATTTTGGAGAGAGAGAGGGCGGTGGGAGGTTGTAAAGGAAGTGTTGCTAGTGGCGATGATTGGAAGGTGGGTACCGTCGCTAATGACAATGTGAGATGATTGAGAAGAATGAAGGAGGTGGTAGATGAGAGATTGCCGGGCTCTGGAGTGAGATGTTCCGAGGCACCAGAGTCCATGTACCATGTCTAGTTACCCGGTGGTTGGAGAGACATGGTTTTCATCGCCTGGACTAGGGATGCCTATCCCAACTCCCAAGAGGGTGCGTTGACAGACTGTTACGGCAGGCCGGCCAGCTAATGGCACCAGGAGGAGGAGGAGCCATCTACACTTGTGGAGGAAGAACCAATTGTTGGCTGAGGATTCGGGGGCAGAAGATGGTGGTCCCTAATGGACATGCCACATCTGGAAAGTGCAGGTCTATGGATTGGATGAGGATGAAAAAGTGTAAGGCCCCCATTTTTGATAATAAATAACAAAAATGAATACCATGTGCACACAGTACTAGTCCCATGATCAGTAGGTAGTACGCACAAAATACAAATTGATATCACAGTCATACACAAACTTTATTACACAGTGGAAGTAAGATTACATATTATTTTTACAATACCAAAAGTAAAACTGCAGTGGAGACAACTTCTTGTAGTATGCCTTTTAACCCATTGTTCCACAGTAACCGACAAGGGAAAATCCTTAGATAAATTCATCGTTAAATTCCTGTACCTGCATCAACGCATTTAACCATCGGGAAATCGATTCTTCACCTAAAAACATCAACATGGGCAAGTTGAGTACTTACGTACTCGCAAGACTTATGCAAATCCTAAAATACATGCGTGTCATTCCAATGGAAGGTTATTAAGGTTAAATTTTATGTAAAGCCGCTTTGAATGGTAAATACGAATAATAGATTGCAAAATGTAAATTTAGTAAAAGCAATTTAATATGAAAGTGATAGAATGTATGCATAAATAATTCACAAAAGCTTGAGTATAACGACCATATTCAAAACCAATTTCCACCGACACACAATGAAATTTCTAACACATGGTAGAAACCATATTTTATGAAAATAAGCAAAGCGCTAACTATATGATGACTTTACCAAGTGTCCATGATCATGACGCGCTAATCGATTAGTTTTACACTCGCAGAGGTATACAACTTTCCCCACAAGACATGACCGACTCTTTGAGCAATCGATATTTGCACACTTCCTTTGGTGTGCCGAGAGAGTCATGTTATAATCATTACATTATTCAAACCTAACTTTGCACCAAAGACGGCGATTTATAAACCCATTCTCGTGGCGTAAGAACTCGAGCATAGAAATGATGGAACTACCCACGATGATGGCGTACACCGTTATATTGGTAGACGTTTAATCCATGATCACCTCGTGTGGACGCCCCGTCGAGCGCTTCATTAAGAAACAACTCGTACTACTCCGCCTTCCAAGTGCAAAGCTAGTTTTAAACAACTTAATAAGTTAGAGCTGTCCCATACCAAAGACTTGTGTTGTATGATTATTCTTGGCCGAAAACAACCCATAGTTCGGTCCTTAACTCGACACGGCAATAATCTCCACCCTACACTACGTGCAAACATGCACTTCCTGGCTATTGCCAATAATTGCCCGCATCTAAACCATAGTTTTATTTTTATTTTTCCATCAAAATACCATCCACAAAAATGGTCATACTCATTTAAATGTCGTAACCAAAGTCATTAGCCATGTCACGCTTTATGTTTATTTAAGCTTGGCTAAGCATGTCACTAATCGTGAGTAACCTGCATTGACATTAAATAATGTCTAAGCTATTCTAGGGTTTTCAAGGTTCAGAATTTTCTACTTATCAAGGAAGTTCCATAAATCTACTGGTACAACTACCATTACCCGAAATATAGCAAACTTTAATAGAATAATGTATGCAGTAAAACATTTAATGAAAACATTTATAAAACAGGGTTCAATATGATCAAAGGGGTTTGCTTGCCTTGTTGACTATCCTCGACTTCAAACTCCTGGTCGTCGAATGTACCGGATTCGTCTGGTTCTACACGTCGTACGGCAACATATAACAAATACCAAATTTCAATAGAGCCAAAAATAAATCAAATGGAAATATTCAAATAAAATAACTTCACAAACTCAGAAATGGTTGCAAGCATTATTTGTTCTCATTTGCAATTTAAAGATTTAATCTATTTAAACCATTATTGCATTATTTACCACTCATTTAATAACTTAAATTTTTCTTATAACAAACCTTAAGTATTTTTATAGATTCTGGTTCCTGGGATTACAAGGATTCTAACAAAATTTATTTTACTAAATTTGGAGGTCATTTGCAAAATTTTCATGAATGACATATTGCTAACTTTTTCTCTGGATTTAAATTTGAAATTCAAATAATATTCAATTCTGAAATATTATTGCATATTCTGAATATAATTGATTTTATATGAATTTAGAAATTTATTTCATCAGATTTGGCTAAGTGATTCAAAAGTTATAGCTATTTGAATATCTAGGTTTTGAATAAATACTTAAAATCAGAAAACTGCCGAAAATGGAAAGTGCGCTTTCGCGGGGAAAATGCGCTTTCCTTTTCGCGGAGCTGCGTCGAGGCGCCGATAACCGGGTCCACTACCATCGGTCAAGCGACGCGTTAACGCGATCAAGCGCTTGAGCCCATGGTCGCTACTTGCTGCGCATGCCGACAAAGGGGCCATCGGCGCGTCGGCGCGCGCCTTGCGCGTGGTCGACGCTACAGGCGTGGCGTGTCGGCAAGCGCCCGGTGACAAGCGGGTTCGCTTGTCGCTGAGCGACGTCGCGATCGACCGCGCTTAGCCCACCATCGGCCACGACGCAAGACGAGCCTGTGCATGTGCGACCGATACCAAGGCCCACATGGCGGCGATCGCGCGCGCGACGGTGGTGTCGACACTCGGGCCGCTGGCGGTGACCCAGAGCAGGGCGCGGCGACTTTGGGATCGCCGACGGCGAACCAGCGCCGGAACGGCGGTACCGGTTCCACCACAGGCACCAGCGGGCCAAGGCACACCTTTAGGTGGTGGCGCGGCGAGCTGAGGTGGTCGGGAAGGGGGTTGTCACCGGTGAGGGGCGGCGATGGCCACGGCCGACCGACGACGCGACGAACCAGCTATTCCCAAGCTTGAAGATCACTCACACGAGCATCAGTGAGCTACAAGGATCTCATTTCTGGGTTCAGATCAAAGAATGAACGACGGAGGAGAGTTCTCACCGTGCGCGGTGGCGGCGGAAGAAGAACACGGTGGAGGAGCTCGCCGGGGAAGAAAGAGCTTCGGCCGAGGCATGGGACGGGTTCCTGGAGGCTCAAGGAAGCTTCGGGTCGAAGGAATTGGAGCGAAATGGTTTATGGCAGAAGATTTGGAGTTTTGCCCTCTTTCGGGTTTTCGCCGGAATTGGAGAGGATGACCAAAGCAACGGCAGAATGGCTGCACAGGGCGGTGGCTAGGTCGGCTGCGACGAGAGGGGTGTCTTTTATACGGGCTCGGAGGCGGTTTGGCTCAGCTGGCGCGAGAAAAACCGAGACGGTTTCGTCTCTATGCGAGAGATAGCGGGGAGAGGAGAAAAAGAACGTGGCTGAGACGCTGACACGCGGGGGCCAGATGGCAGCGGCTGTCGGCTGAGATGTCTCACTGACAGACTGGGCCCACACGTCAGCGAGAGCGGGGAAAGAAGTCTGGCGAAGGCACAGGACAACGGGATGTTCACAGCGTTTTTGACGGTCAAACCAACATGGAATTTTATAAAAATTTTACCGTAGGTCTACAGAACAATTAGAAGAAGACTCCTGTAAAATTTTCACCATTTTAGGATTCATGTATATTTTTAGAAAAATCTGACAACACAGCGGTTGCTGTTCTGCCCATTCGGTTTTTCCTTTACTTTGTGATCGAAATGAAGTTAATATTTTACAAACCTTTTTATGATTGTCTGAAATGGTATTCTACACCTTCTATAAAAATTTCAGATTTTAATTATTAATATTTAATTTTTAACAATTCTGACATTACTGTTTTCCAATTTATTTATTCACTGTTTCTGAATTTTTAAAATTATAAAATGAATTGGTAAATTCTTGATATTTTTACTGGAGATTGATACTGTGTTTATGTCGGTAAGATAAAAATATTGGGTCAGGATAACTTCCAGATATTTTTACCAAATTATTTTTACCATTTTACCCTGAGATATTTCCACATAATTCACTTTAATTAAATATTATTTTTATTAATCCAGCTCTCCCACCGACTTAATAAAGCTGTGGAGAGCCCTCAGATATTTATGGTGACTTTGGTAAATTTTTGTTGTTTTGGTATTTTTACTTTTTACTTTTTTCCATTTATTATATTCTTTATTTAACTTTCTTGCATTAAGGAAAAGCCAAAAGAATATTCAATAAAATCATAAAATTCAGAAATTTCAGAAATAATACACAAAATATTTTTAATTCATTTTTCTTTATTTTATAATTTTTGAGGCTGTTACAAATCTACCCCCTTACAAAAATCTCGTCC
This sequence comes from Otatea glauca, assembly GCA_036346275.1. Classification (NCBI taxonomy): domain Eukaryota; kingdom Viridiplantae; phylum Streptophyta; class Magnoliopsida; order Poales; family Poaceae; genus Otatea; species Otatea glauca. Next base: position 55,527,674 of record CM070723.1, read on the forward strand.
CCGAGATTTGGAGATGACTAAAAGAAATCGGGGAACTCTTGTCGAAGATGATCTTCTCTTTCCCAGGTGGCTTTGTCTTCGGTATGATTGCTCCATTGGACTTTTAACATCTTTATGGTCTTGTTCCTCGTCTGGCGCTCTGCTTCTTCCAGAATACGAATTGGATGCTCCCGATAAGATAGATCTGGCTGAAGATCTATACCTTTCAAATTGGCGAGGTTAGAGGGAACACGAAGGCACTTCTTAAGCTGAGATACATGGAAGACGTTATGAACGTCAAATAGTTGAGGTGGCAATTCTAGCTGATATGCCATCTCACCCATCTTTCCAATGATCTGAAATGGTCCAATGAATCGAGGAGCCAAGTTCCCACGGATTTGAAATCGACGAACTCCACGGAGAGGCGAGACTTTAAGATAAACATGATCACCAACTTCGAAATTGAGTTCACGACGACGATTATCGGTGTAACTCTTCTGACGAGATTGAGCTTCTTTGAGTCGGCTTCTGATCATATCCACTTGCTCTTGAGCTTCCTGAATAAGATCTGGGCCGAAGAATTTCCTTTCACCAATTTCAGACCAGAAAAGAGGGGTTCGACACTTCCTTCCATACAGCGCTTCAAAAGGCGACATTTGAAGACTAGATTGGAAACTGTTATTATAAGAGAATTCAGCAAAAGCCAAACTTTTCTCCCAATCAGAGCCATAGGATAGCACACAGGCTCTTAACATGTCTTCCAAAATTTGATTGGTCCTTTCCGTTTGACCATCTGTCTGAGGATGATAAGCCGTACTGAAATTCAGCTTAGTACCCGGAAGACGGTGCAAACTTTCCCAGAAACGAGAAGTAAACTGGGAACCTCGGTCAGAAACAATCGTCTTCGGGACGCCATGAAGACGGACAATATTCTCCATATACAATTCGGCAAGCTTGTCTCCAGAGTGAGTAGTCTTGACCAGAATAAAGTGAGTCACTTTAGTTAAACGGTCAACGATTACCCATATGGAATCATGCCCTTTCCTGGTTCTTGGTAAACCAGTAATAAAATCCATGCTGACGTCTTCCCATTTCCACTCTGGAATCTTCAAAGGTTGGAGAAGTCCAGCGGGTCGTTGATGTTCGGCTTTGACACGCTAGCATACATCACACATTGCGACATATGCAGCAACATCTCTTTTCAAACCGGGCCACCAATAATCCCGTCGAAGGTCTTGATACATCTTTGTACTCCCAGGGTGAATTGAGAGGGGAGACTCATGGGCAGGGTTAACAATTTCGCTTAATCAATTTCGAGAATTGCTTTAAGACCGGTTTTCGCGAAAACCGGTCGAAATTTGTAAAACCGATCGGTTTGCGAAAGTCAAACAGGTGGTCAAACCAATTCAAAAAACGAAACCGGTCGAAAAGCTCGAAACTGTCGGTTTAATCGAAAAACCAACGATGTAAGGAAAAATGGTGGAAAATTCAAAAATTCAAAAAATTCAAAAAATTTAAAAATTACACAAAATCCTAATTAATCTATAAAACACCTCAGATAAATTTAAATAATTTTTAAATCATTTGTTACTTCTAAAAATCCAAAACAGCAATTAAGGAAAAGGAACAAAGATATTGTCGATTTTTATAAATAATTAAAAGATTTTTATATTCTAAAAATTTAATGTAACCATAAATAGTTCCAAAGTATTATACAATAAAATTTTAAAAATATTAGACTTCATTTAGTAACTATATAAAATCAAAAATAGAAGAGCATATACAATGATAATATCACTTTCGAATTTTTAAAAATACACATATCGATCATCTTCTGAAAATTTTACATAATCATTGTAAATAAGTTATAACATCACAAAAAAGTTTAAGAAATATTAGACTTCATTTTGTGCCCCTAGAAAATAAAAACTAAAGAGCATATATTGTGACAAGATCAACATCGTAATTTTTAAAAATGTACGTATCTGATAATAATCTAAAAATTTTATAAAATCATTAGGATGGTCTCAGGACCGCACAAAAAAAATTTAAATTTTTTTGACACTTTTTGCGAAATTTCTTCAAATTTTTTAAATTTACTATTCATCTGAACGGTTTTCCGAACGGTTTTACTTGCCGAACCGGCTCGACACGGCCGGTTTTCGCGAAAACCGACCGGTTTTCGTCGGCATTTTAAACCCTGCTCATGGGCTTCTTTGAGGATCAACTCTTTCAATTCCGGATCATCAGGAACATATATTCGATTTTCGAACATAAGCACTTCATCTGAACTTTCATGGAATTTGGAATCCTTTCCTTGCTTCAATTCTTCACGAATTTTGATAATTGCTTCATCTTTGAGCTGAGCAGCTTTAATTTGGGACTTAAGGGTTGGTTGCACTTCTAGTGCGGCCAAATAACCTTTTTCGACAACTCCCAATTTAAGCTTTTGGAATTCTTTTACCAGATCGGATTGATCGGTCAAAGATGAAACAGAAAGACAATGAAGCTTTCGACTCAGAGCATCTGCTACAACATTGACTTTACCAGGATGGTATTGAATGCTAAGGTCGTAATCTTTTATCAACTCTAGCCATCTTCGTTGTCTTAAATTTAGATCAGGCTGGGTAAAGAAATAGTTTAGACTCTTATGATCTATGAATACACTGCATTTGTTTCCAATCAGGTAATGACGCCAAATTTTTAGAGCGTGCACCACTGCAGCTAATTCCAGATCATGAGTCGGATAATTGAGCTTATGGGGTCGCAACTGACGAGAGGCGTAAGCTACGACTTTTCCTTCTTGCATAAGCACACACCCAAGCCCATTCTTGGAAGCATCACAATAAACATCAAAGCTTTTGTGGACATCGGGCAACACCAGCACAGGTGCTGTTGTTAACCTTTTCTTTAACTCCTGAAAGCTTTCTTCACATTCAGATGTCCACTCAAACTTCTTTTCTTTCTTGAGAAGCTGGGTCAAGGGACGAGCGATTTTTGAAAAGTTCTCGATAAAGCAGCGATAATATCCCGCTAAACCTAGAAAACTTCGAACTTTCGGAACGGACTGAGGGGCTTCGCAGCCTAGAACAGCTTTGACTTTACTGGGATCAACAGAAATACCACCTTTGGAAAGAATATGACCAAGGAAAGCAATTTCTTTTAACCAAAATTCGTATTTCTCAAATTTGGCATAAAGCTTATGCTCTTGAAGCTTCTCGAGTACCATGCGCAAATGATGCGTATGATCTTCTTCGGATTTGGAATAGACAAGAATATCATCAATGAATACCACCACGAACTTATCCAAGTACTCCATGAAGACTTTATTCATGAGGCATATGAAATTAGCAGGAGCATTTGTAAGTCCGAAAGACATTACGGTATATTCATATAAACCGTAACGAGTGGTAAAAGCGGTCTTAGGAATATCTTCTGGTCTGATCTTCAATTGATAGTACCCATGTCTTAAGTCAATTTTTGAAAAGATTTGAGCACCGGTCAATTGATCGAACAGATAATCGATACGAGGCAAAGGATATTTGTTCTTAATTGTGACATCATTCAAGGCACGATAGTCCACGCACATGCGTATTCCACCATCCTTTTTAGGCACAAAAAGAACTGGACTACCCCAAGGAGAAGAGCTAGGTCGAATAAAGCCTTTTATTAATTGCTCTTGAATTTGATTCTTTAGTTCGACTAACTCATCAGGAGGCATACGATAAGGATGCTTGGATATTGGCGCTGTTCTAGGAACAAGGTTTATGACAAACTCTATATCCCTATCTGGAGGCAGGCCTGGCGATTCTTCTGGAAAAACATCAGGGAACTCGGAGACAATTGGAATCTGGCTTAGATCTTTTATCATGGCTGAACAAAGAGAAGCTTGAGAATTTGAAGATCTTTGGATGGAAGAGAAATGAACTGGAATTCCTTCAGGGCTAACCAAAGAAATGGATCGATTGGCACAGTCTATGCATCCTTTGAACTTAGACAACCAATCCATACCAAGGATTACTTCTAACCCTGAGGTTTCTATAAGGATAAGATCAGCATGAAATATGACTCCATTAATTTCAATGCTAACCCTAGGACAAAATTTAATTGAATTCATGACTGAACCAGGGGAATAGATTATCATTTTGGCAGAAAGGAGATCAATTTCTAAGTTATTCTGATCGGCGAATTTCTTAGAAATAAAAGAGTGCGATGCTCCAGAATCAAACAATACCAAAGTAGGTACCGAGTGCACAGAAACATACCCAAGATTACATCCGCGCTTCGCTTGCTTCTTCAATGTCACATGATGAAGACGACCGCTACTCGTGATCGCGATTAAGAGCTACCGCAGGCTTGGAAACTTGAGAATTCCCACTCACGAGGGTCGACACAGGAGTCTCGGACTCCTACGACGATCGCTGCGCCGGGCGCTGACCTCTTTTAGGCGTGCATTTGCATAATGCCCACGCTCTTTACAATGATAACAGGTCACACCGGCTGCTTGATTCTGAACTCCAGAAGTCCTCCCTTCATTGCTGCTCGAGGGACGAACAGAGGGCTGCTGGGGCCGAGGAACCTGAACTTGACGCCTCTGCTGCTGCTGACGAGGCGGAGGAGGTCGAACATTGGTCGGCTGACCAACGCGCGGCCTCGGCAAACTCGGACTGGCTGCTTTCCGTGCCATCCACTTCCTCTTACGACTCTCCATCACGTCCCGTGAACTATGCTCAGCTATTATAGCTTTGTCCATGAGCGTTTGAAAGTCATGAAAGTCGTGAATGGTCAGAAGATGCTTTACTTCATTATTCAAATTGTCCCGAAAATGCTCGATTCTTCGGGCTTCTGAACTAACTTCTGACGACGCATAGCGAGCAAGGTAATTAAAACGGTGAAGATACTCCATCACAGACATATTTCCTTGACGCAGATCAAGGAATTCCCGTCTTTTTAAATTCACCAGGCTCAAGGAATATGCGTCTTTCTGAAGGCTTCCTTGAAAACATCCCAAGAAATCTCTTGACCTTAGGGCCTTGCCGCTTGAAAATTTTCCCACCAAACTGCAGCGGCTCCCTGGAGTTGGTACGATGCATATAGAACCTTCTCATGATCATTGCATTGAGCAATGGTCAACTTGCTTCCAATAGATCGTAGTCAATCATCAGCGTCCAGGGGATCCGATGAAGAAGAAAAGGTTGGAGGTCGGGTCTTCAGGAATTCTCCCAACTTAGACTGATGGGATGATTCGCCAAACCCTGGCCTAGCACTTGCGGCACCAAGGTTGGTCGTGTTTTGGACCAACTGTTGGAGCAACAGGGTATTCGTCTGGCGACCCTGTTCTATCATCGCAAGCACCTGAGCCATGGTCGGGGGACCTGGCAACTGCCCCTCCGGAACTTCTTCTTCTTGGACTTGCGGGGGCGGAGAATCTCGACGGCTTGGACGACGCGACGAAGATCCTCGGACTGCCATCGGATGGACTGGATTAGGCTGGGCTGGAGTGGCCGAAGTCACTCGCCGCGGGTGAGTTTCCGGGGTTTCCTCACTCCCCAGAATCTCATCCAACAATCGGGTAGCAGGCATCTGGAACAAGACTATTAATGAATTAATAGATAAGATCTATTTTAATTTTAATCTCAGTTGTTACCATTTGTTTTAGAAACATGTTTCAACATTATTCATGAGTTGATTATTATTATTAAGGATCACAACATCGTAAAAATATTAACTGAAAGTTAAATATTTACGAGTAGGAACCAAAAGCACACAAAACCATATTAACAAGAACTTTATTTCAACTTTATAATATTCACAACAAAACATAACATTTATTTTTGACGCTACTACATAAAAGGGCAAAACAAAAACTTTCTCTAGCCCTACTCATTTTCTACTCATCACCTAATCTACTCATGGACTATTACTATCCCTACGACTAGAACTCTCGGCGTCGGGAGGAAAAGGGATCTCTGACAATGACGCCTCGCGGTCTCGAGGACGCCATGAGGAAAACTACGGGTCTACTCGGATGCTCGCAATCTAGGGCGACTCCTATCATCGACATCCTCGCTGGCGACACAGGTGGTACTTGGGTGTCGTCGGCGCGGCCCGAGGGACTTGTCCTAGAATCAACGAGGACAATACCTCGCAACACAGGGGCAATGGCATTCTCTAGGAATGCTATGCGACGACGCGCGCCTCCTCAGATTCGATTCTTGCTGACGGCAAGATCGTCGAGGCATTTATGAATTCCACTAGGTTACGAGAGTTGGATTTTGTAACCCGGTGGCATCCATATAATCGTTTCCCCCACCGTGGCCGGATGGAATCCTCCTATATACCACCGCCGCCTGTAAGGTGTGGCGCAAACTGACAACGGCCATATAAGCGGCTTCATTTATGGCCATCATAAGGGAAGATCCGGGACCCTCAAAAGACAAAAACTCTTCACTGTCCTCATCTCGGGTAGGGATGTCCACCCTAGCTATGTATTCCACGGAGACAGAACTAACTGCCACGTGGAATACTATATAACGTGGATTTTCAAGAAAATGGGCGAACTCTAGCAAACGAGCAAGAAATCCCGCCATGCCAGAATCCTCCCCATTAGTGGAAGTATAACATGGGGTGTATCCGCCCATCTGCACATTTAACAAGGAATTAGCATTCCTGATTAAATGTAAGACAGTAAAGCCATTTTTGGAAGAAAAGATTCTAGCAGAAATTTAAAAACAGAAAAAAGTTATTAACAGGTATATGCATAATCAAAAGAGAAGTTTCATGTATATAAAGAATAGACAGGTAAGATGTCCTAATTCAATATTTTAGTTTGTTTAGGTCCTAATGTCAAATTTTAAGTTTTAATTATTCCCAGACTACCTAAGGTTTCCTACAGTCAGCATGGCTCTGATACCAACTTGTAAGGCCCCCATTTTTGATAATAAATACCAAAAATGGATACCATATGCATACAGTACTAGTCCCATGATCAGTAGCTAATACACACAAAATACAAATTGATATCACAGTCATACACAAACTTTATTACACAGCGGAAGTAAGATTACATATTATTTTTATAATACCAAAAGTAAAACTGCAGTGGAGACAACTTCTTGTAGTATGCCTTTTAACCCATTGTTCCACAGCAACTTACAAGGAAAAATCCTTAGATAAATTCATCATTAAATTCCCGCACCCTACATCAACGTCATTTAACCATCGGAAATCGATTCTTCACCTAAAAACATCAACATGGGCAAGTTGAGTACTTACGTACTCGCAAGACTTATGCAAATCCTAAAATACATGCAGGTCATTCCAATGGAAGGTTATTAAGGTTAAATTTTGCGTAAAGCCAGTTTGAATGGTAAATACAGAATAATAGATTGCAAAACAGAAATTTAGTAAAAGCAATTTAATACTGAAAGTGATAGAATGTAAGCATAAATAATTCACAAAAGCTTGAGTATAACGACCATATTCAAAACCAATTTCCACCGACACACAATGAAATTTCTAACACATGGTAGAAACCATATTTTATGAAAATAAGCAAAACTGCTAACTATATGATGACTTTACCAAGTGTCCATGACCGCGGACACGGCTAATCGATTAGTTTTACACTCTGCAGAGGTATATAGCTTTCCCCACAAGACATGACTGACTCTTTGAGCAATCGATATTTGCACACTTCCTTTGGTGTGCCGCAGAGAGTCATGTTATAACTGTTACATTATTCAAACCTAACTTTGCACCAGCACGGCGACGATAAACCCATTCTGTGGCGTAAGAACTCAGAGCATAGAAATGATGGAACTACCCACAGTATGGTGTACACCGTTATATTGGTAGACGTTTAATCCATGATCACCTCGGTGTGGACGTCCGTCGAAAGCGGTTCATTAAGAAACACTCGTACTACTCCGCCTTCCAAGTGCAAAGCTAGTTTTAAACAACTTCATAAGTTAGAGCTGTCCCATACCAAAGACTTGTGGTTGTATGATTATTCTTGGCCCGAAAACAACCCATAGTTCGGTCCTTAACTCGACACGGCAATAATCTCCACCCTACACTATGTGCAAACATGCACTTCCGGCTATTGCCAATAATTGCCCGCATCTAAACCATAGTTTTATTTTTATTTTTCCATCAAAAATACCATCCACAAAAATGGTCATACTCATTTAAATGTCGTAACCAAAGTCATTAGCCATGTCACGCTTTATGTTTATTTAAGCTTGGCTAAGCATGTCACTAACTGTGAGTAACCCAGATTGACATTAAATAATGTCTAAGCTATTCTAGGGTTTTCAAGGTTCACAATTTTCTACTTATCAAGGAAGTTCCATAAGTCTCTTGTACAACTACCATTACAAAATATAGCAGACTTTAATAAAATAAAGTATGCAGTAAAACATTTAATGAAAACATTTATAAAACTGGGTTCAATATGATCAAAGGGGTTTGCTTGCCTTGTTGACTATCCTCGACTTCAAACTCCTGGTCGGCAACATATAACAAATACCAAATTTCAATAGAGCCAAAAAGAAATCAGATGGAAATATTCAAATAAAATAACTTCACAAACTCAGAAATGGTTGCAAGCATTATTTGTTCTCATTTGCAATTTAAAGATTTAATCTATTTAAACCATTATTGCATTATTTACTACTCATTTAATAACTTAAATTTTTCTTATAACAAACCCTAGGTATTTTTACAGATTCTGGTTCCTGGGATTACAAGGATTCTAACAAAATTTATTTTACTAAATTTGGAGGTCATTTGCAAAATTTTCATGAATGACATATTGCTAACTTTTTCTTTGAATTTAAATTTGAAATTCAAATAAAATTCAATTCTGAAATATTATTGCATATTCTGAATATAATTGATTTTATATGAATTTATAAATTTATTTCATCAGATTTGGCTAAGTGATTCAAAAGTTATAGCTATTTGAATATCTAGGTTTTGAATAAATACTTAAAATCAGAAAACTGCCGAAAATGGAAAGTGCGCTTTCGCGGGGAAAATGCGCTTTCCTTTTGGCGAGCCGCTACCGAGGCGCCGACAACTGGGTCCACTACCATCGGTCAAGCGCAAGACGCCTGCGCGATCGACACGTGGGCCAGCGACTACAGCTGCGCTGCTTCTGCCGACAAAGGGGGCCATCGGCGCTGTCGGCGCGCATTGCGCGGTATCGACGCTACGAGGCCAGTTGTCGACGAGGCGCCCGGCTAACAAGCGGTCCTTGTCGATGAGCGACATGCGATCGACCGCTACTGCCCACCACCGCCGACGCAAGACAGAGCCCGTGCATGTGCGATCGACGACCAAAGCCCACATGGCGGCGATCGCGCGCGCGACGGTGGTCGACACTCGGGCACTTTGGCGGTGACCAGTAGTAGGCGGGCGACTTTGGGCTCGCTGACGGCGAACCAATACGGAACGGCGGTACCGGTTCCACCACAGGCACCAGCGGGCCAAGGCACACCTTTGGGTGGTGGCGCGGCGAGCTGAGGTGGCCGGGAAGGGGGTTGTCACCGGTGAGGGGCGGCGATGGCCACGGCCGACCGGCGACGCGACGAACCAGCTATTCCCAAGCTTGAAGATCACTCACACGAGCATCAGTGAGCTACAAGGATCTCATTTCTGGGTTCAGATCAAAGAATGAACGGCGGAGGAGAGTTCTCACCGTGCGCGGTGGCGGCGGAAGAAGAACACGGCGGAGGAGCTCGCCGGGGAAGAAAGAGCTTCGGCCGAGGCTTGGGACGGGTTCCTGGAGGCTCAAGGAAGCTTCGGGTCGAAGGAATTGGGGCGAAATGGTTTATGGCAGAAGATTTGGAGTTTTGCCCTCTTCGGTTTTCGCCGGAATTGGAGAGGATGACCAAAGCAACAGCGAAATGGCTGCACAGGGCGGTGGCTAGGTCAGCTGCGACGAGAGGGGTGCCTTTTATACGGGCTCAGAGGCGGTTTGGCTCAGCTGGCGCGAGAAAAACCGAGACGGTTTCGTCTCTGCGCGAGAGAGAGCGGGGAGAGGAGAAGAAGAACGTGGCTGAGACACTGACACGCGGGGGCCAGATGGCAGCGGCTGTCGGCTGAGATGTCTCACTGACAGACCGGGCCCACACGTCAGCGAGAGCGGGTAAAGAAGTCTTGCGAAGGCTCAGGACAGAACGGGATGTTCACAGCGTTTTCGACGGTCAAACCGACATGGAATTTTATAAAATTTTTACCATAGGTGGGCAGCACAATTAGATGACTCCTGTAAAATTTTCACCATTTTAGGATTCATGTAGATTTTTATAAAAATCTGACAACCCAGCGGTTGCTGTTCTGCCCATTCGATTTTTTCCTTTACTTTGTTATTGAAATGTTGTTAATATTTTACAAAACTTTTTATGGTTGTCTAAAATGGTATTATACACTTTATTTAAAAATTTCAGTTTTTAATTATTAATATTTAATTTTTAGCAATTCTGACATTACTGTTTTCCAATTTATTTATTCACTATTTTTGAATTTTTAAAATTATAAAATTAATTGTTAATTTCTTGATATTTTTACTGGAGGTTGATACTGTGTTGATGTCGGCAATATAAAAATATTGGGTCAGGATAACTTCCAGATATTTTTACCAAATTATTTTTACCATTTTACCCTGAGATATTTGCACATAATTCACTTTAATTAAATATTATTTTTATTAATCCAGCTCTCCCACCGACTTAAGCAAGCTGTGGAGAGCCCTCAGATATTTATGGTGACTTTGGTAAATTTTTGTTGTTTTGGTATTTTTACCTTTTTCCATTTATTATATTCTTTATTTCACTTTCTTGCATTAAGGAAAAGCCAAAAGAATATTCAATAAAACCATAAAATTCAGAAATTTCAGAAATAATACACAAAAGATTTTTAATTCATTTTTCTTTATTTTATAATTTTTGAGGCTGTTACAAAAAGCGACCACCAATGTTACTACCAGAGAAGTTGGTACCATTGCCGTCATTTTTGTGTCAGTTGTTGTTGTTCTTGCCATTGCTCTTGTGGCGCCAATTAGACTCATCATTGTGTTGGAAATATGCCCACAAGGCTAATCATGAAGATGATTACCTTATATTTATACTTATGTTGTTCTTTTAATAATGTCATGTTATAGATCATCAAGTATGTGATTTGATCGTGAAACTCTGTAATTTTATTATGACATTATTATAAATTTATAACGACCCTCCTTTTTGGTACAGAATACCAAGAAGGATGATCTATGTGCATACAGTTCTAGTCCCATGATCAGTGACTAGTACGCATATTTACAACATTGGTCACACATCCATACTCAATATACTTATCACTTATATTAGCAGAAGCTATTTGTAAGGTAAAATCTTACAATTCAGAGTATATTGCAACAAAAAAGAAGCAAAAGTCTTGTAGTGTACCCATCCAACCCTTAGGCAACTGACAAGGTATAAACCCTTAGAAAAGCTCATCAGTATAATCCCCGTATCCTACGTCAAGATATGCGTCGTCTAAAAATTTGCTATCTTCACCTAAACCAACAATTTAATCAAGGTTGAGTACTTTCGTACTCAGCAAGATTTGTAGTGTATGCAAATATAATTAAATGCATGCTATGTTAAAGAAGAAGGCTTCTAAGGTTATTTTGCTGAAAGCTAAGTTGAATTGTAAATACTGAATAGTAGATTGCAAGAGGAATTTTGTAAGAGCAACTTGACAAGTGTATAAATAATAAGTATGAATAGCATAAATATCCCAACCTATCTACACTTTTATCCTCACTTCGTGTAAAAGGATTAACCTGAAGGTGCTACGTACATTTGAATCTAATAGACATTATATACTACTACAACTCATGTTAGATGAGCAATATGTAACTAATACCACCACCACTCCTTATAATCCATGTAGACCTTCTCACTAATGAGCTGGGGTCTCACGGATCATTATTGGCGGCCTTCATTGTTTCCTAATGAACAGGGGCAGAGGATAGCGCAGGACAACCTGGGCTATGGCCAGCCCTGCATCTCCAGATTCCTTGAGAGAATAGTATTATAATTTAACCGTATATATTATTCCCTCCGATTACCAATAGTTATCGTTTTCGATATAGTTGCAGTCAAACATTTGAAACTTTAATTATCAATATATTTTAAATATTTAAATTGATTACATAAAAATCATATATATAGATTTGTCTCGAAAAGCACTTTCATAATATTATAATTTTATTTGGTTTTATAAATATATTATAATAGAAATTAGTAATCAAAGTTGTGTTTTAAAGACCGAATTAATGTCTAAAACGATAACTATTTGTGATCGGAGAGTGTGCTTGTTTAGATAAATTGCCACTCCCGACCATCCCTTAGCAACAGCTCAAGCTCTCCCACTGCTAATGGAAGGTACTAGATTCGGGTTTGTGGTTTGCTAATTTTTTTTAAAATTTCACTGCAAATACAAACTCCGTGCGGTTTGTGGTTTGCTAATTTTTTTTAATTTTCACTGTAAATACAAACTCCGTATGTTAAACGGGTTCGGATTCGACAAATCCGGTTCACGACAGCGAGGAAACTATGGTTCTTCCTACCCAGTCGCATCAGCTCAAACTCTGACATATTCTTATTTTTCTGTTGTTTTAGGCAACAGGGAAGGAAGGGTTCGTTGCGACACCGCAGGCGCCTTGCCTCGACGCCGCCGCGTCCTTCTCCAACCTCATGTACCCATCCTCCCCCCAATCCCTGCCCCACGAGTTCTTGATCAACCAGTACTTGCTCCCGTCCGCGGCATCCGCCTCGTACCCGACCACCGTCACGGCGTGGTTGAGGCTCGTGCCGCAGCTGTCGGCCGTCATGACGCCGCTCTTGTACAGCTGGAAGCTGCTCGCGTCGACGGCCACGACCACTGGCTGGTTGGCGACGGCCACGGCGAGCGCGGCCTCGTTATTCTTGGGCACGTCCTGGTAGCCTCTGATCGTGGCGGCCGCCGCGCCCGACGAGCGGCTGAACCGGCACGTCGCCCCCTGGGCGCCTTGGTAGGGGTACGCCGACTCGGTGGCGAGGCCGCCGCCGCCGCCGATGTACTCGAAGGCTTCGTCCATGTCTCCGCCGCCGCACCCGTCGCTGTTCCCGGAGCAGTCAAGTACCTGCTGCTCCGAGAGGGATACCAGCTCACCGGTCGTGATCTGGTGGATGCCCTCCACGGCCGCCACCGCAGAGAACGCCCAGCAAGACCCTGCAATCGGAGACCGTGCCGATGTATGAAACGACTAGTAGTTAAATCAACTTGTGCATGCTCGCTAGCTCTATATGCGTGAGCTTAATTACCGCACCGCATCGGGCTTGATTCTTGACACCAGTGACGGCGCCATTCTTCCTCCAGTCTACGCCAAGGACATGCGGAAGGCTAACATTCTCGTACTTGAATCCCGGTAACCTGCTGCGGGCTCCGGACGGCGGCATGGGCTTGTAGCCGGCATATAAGGCGATGAACTCGTCGGTGGTGAGGTCGGCGAACTTGTTGGTCGCCAGGCGGTACCTGTTGCTGCCCCCTGCGGCATTATTGGACCTGTCGACGAGCCCAGCGTTGGCGGTGAATACCTGGAAGCGCCGCGCCTTTTCCGCCGCGTCCTTGTACTTGCGGCCGTTCTCCGCCATCCACCGCTCGAACCTCGCCTTGAAGTCCTCGGCGGTGCCGCTGCCGGTGGGCAGCTCGCGGGCCGCGAGGACGTTGTGGGAGGCACAGGCGGTGATGGTGGCCATTAGGACGACAATGTGCAGCAAGGCCGGCTTCATGTGAATATTCTTGGTGCAACGAGTGTCGTCGGAGATCATGCTAGCAATAAGCTGATTATCTACTGGCCAACTAAGTTAACCACTGCACTCTGGTAATCTTGTGTGTCATCGTGCAGCACCTAAACGAGTGACATACATATTATATAGATCCAAGCTAGGATCGATATATCCGGCGGGGCGGGGCGGGGGATGTGTGTAGTGCTAGCCTGTAGACCTCGACCGACGACCATGGTCGACGTCGTTGAGACTGTTGGAGTAATGTGCGTGCATGGTCCACATGCATGCATGTTGTCTGCAGAGCTAGCTAGCTAGCAGCTGACCGGCCGTTAATTCATGTACTCCTATATAGGTACAGTGGAAATTTGTGGAGGCATTCACACCAAGAAATCAATGCAACGCTACGCGAGCGTCATTTATTAATTACCAGACAGGGCCGCAGGATGATCTGCCGTAGTTAATTGTTCGTACTCGCTCCGGTCACATAAGAATGTCGATAAGAATGTCGTCTCGGATACACGCGGTTAAACTTCAAAGTTTTTGGTTATCCATATCTTTTCAATATTTATATTGAATATATGAAAATGGTATGTATAGATGTCTCACAAATAACTTTCATAGAAATGCAATTTTATTAAGCTTTATAAATCTATTACATTAATAGAGATTATTGGTCAAGATTATGTTTTAGAGAGACCATATTAATATCTAAAACGATATTCTTTTATGACAGGAGGGATGGGAGCACTTAAATGCTAGTACTAACATGAGCTGTAAAGAGCAGTCCACAGTGGCTATATATTAAATTCTAAGCCTCACAATATATAGGAATATTGGTTAATTTGTTGTGTTTTAGTTGCATGGTTTAGAGAGTAAAATACACTGCAGGTCCTTAAATTTGTCTACAGCGGTCCATTAGGTCTCTAAACTTGTTTAAGTTGTTGTTCTCCAAGCTCCAAGGCGCACATAGGTCCTGTTTGCGATAGCTTTTAATTGTGCGGATCCTGAATTCTGCAAGAATCGGGTGGGTGACAGCTTCGATTCTCCAAGAATCCCCAAGAAACTTTTTGAGAATTTTCTCTCACAGTCAGAAGCAAATTTATACACAAAATCAGAAGCTATATATCACTCACCCGATTATTGGAGAATCCAAAATCTACACAATCCGAAACTGTTCTAAACAGTGCCAAAGCTAGAGTAGTTTGCTCATGTGTGCTTGTGCTTGCACCTGCATACCGCATCCATCTGAAGCTAGACTCATGCAGTCAACACAGGAAGGAGGCTGGTCGATCCAAGGTGCAGAGTGGCAGGGTACGTCAGCATTAATTTGCATCCATGTTAGCAATGAATTAAGCGCGTGGATTTAATTTCTCGGCGTTGTGGAAATGGCGAGCATACGCGTACACTGCGATGCAATTATACTATATGCTGTCTGGAGTCTGGACGACCGTCAGAGTCCAGCTACAGTCTCTGCTGTGTGAAGCGAAGGAAGATGAAGGCGCATGCCGATGGAGAAGACGTCTCCCGCGGCTGTTTGGAATAAATTAATCTCCTAGGGTTAATTTCGGTTCTCTTAGCTAGCTTTCTCAAGGAATTCTCGCTGAGGATTTGCAGGGGTCATTTTTTTCTCATGAAAAATTGAGATACTTCCTCATTTGAGTATCGGGCTGAGGCGGTGTTCATGGCCCTATCTTAAGGCCACATTTGGACAGTAAAGGCCCCAAATTGAAGGCCCTAACATTTTCGAGATGCTACATTGCTTTGATTTGACTGATCTTTGTAATATCTTCCTTCATATTTAGTGGGATATGGGAACGGTTGACAGGATGTGAGTGACTAAAATTGGCACCAATTCACCTCAAAAGAAAAAAATAGTTCCGATTTTGTTGGTTTGAATTGAGTCTAGATTTATAACGGAGTTGATTGCTAATGTTGGAGAGAAGAGAGAGATCTAGAGAGAGTATATGTCAGTGTGGTGGCTACCGGCCAAAAAATCGAAGCGACATGTATGGTCCGCCGCGCGATCTCTCTCCGCTGCCTAGTTTAGTCTAGGATTAGTACTGACAGGCTGATGCATGACGCGTTCGATCGGGAACTTGGGCTTCAAACTACTTTCTGTATGGAACATGGTACCAATAATATTTCCCTTGATAATACTAGTACCAATTCATCTCAAAAGAACATACTACTACCAATTACTACGTTGGTTTCCATTGAGTCTATATTTATAATGGAGCTGATTGCTTATGTTGTAGAGCATGAATCTTTTGTAGGTGAAGAACATGAATATTTATTTGGCCTGGCTTTTACTATTGATTTACGATTGATGTTCCAGCTGGCTCTGGAGTTAGGTTTGTCTTGCATGCTATGACCCACACATTTGCCAAAGTTTAGAAAGGATTACAGGTTTTGCCCTTGAATTTTCTTATTGTAACCTGTAGATTATGTCCATGACAAACTCATGTGTCTTCTTCACAATATATATACATCGTTCTGCATTATTCATTTGTTGTGCCAGATATGGAGCTTCCAAAAATAATCGACTACCTAAATCTCAACCGTCACAAAAATATGGTCAAGAAACACCCAAAAGACACGGTCAAATCGTGTGGTTTAATATGAGGCCACAGCTTCTCCAAATTTTTATGCCCGTAAACAAAAATGGAGAACATGCATGGTAACTGAATGGCGTTTCAAGACGACGAAGGAATGGGCAGGCCGGAGTTATCTTCGTAATCGTGCGTAAGCAGACTGTTATCCCCTATACATTTCATTTTTGCTTCTTCTAGTTGAAAAAAAAAGCACTAGAAAAAAAAAGATAGAATTTCAACAAGGATCAGCAGGTTGAGGACAAGAAGAAGAAATGTCTCAGCTGCCAGGCTTCCTGAGCGTGCGAGTGTTGCGCGGAGTAAACCTTGTCAATCGTGACGCTACAGGTAGTGACCCCTACGTTGTGCTCCACTTGGACAATCAGGTATAGACATTTTCTTCTTCTTCTTTTCAATATTATTAGTCACTATGTTCTACGCTCGTATGTGCCTTGTTCTTAGTTGTTACTCTTTTCAATATTATTAGTCATTATATATGTTCTACGTTGTGGATGTGCATGTGCACTTACAGATCGATGCATGCAATTAACCAGTAGTTAGAAATTTCCATGAGTTGAGGTAGAAGAGTGAAGTGACCTCAAAACAAGTGCAACCTTTCCGATTTATTGCAAATTAATTGTATCAATAATCACCTCCACACGGCAGCCATTTAGTTCCTCGTCTTAAGAATACTTATATAGGAGTACTAGGGAAAGAGGAAACTACAGAAATTCTAAAGACGATAAGCAATTGAAGGGATGATACGCACTAAGCCACTTTAATTGGTGTCAGCACTCGGTGGTGCCTGTAACCGTTGTAAATCGAGTTTCTTGAACAATTTTACTCTGATTTTTTGCGCTTACCATTCATTTTACCTGTACAGAAAGTGAAGACAAGTGTGATAAAGAAGACAGTTAACCCAGTATGGAACGAAGATCTGACTTTAGCTATCAAGAATCCAGCCACGCCTATCAAGCTAGTAAGTATCTGCACACCTTTCCTATTTCAATGAGAAATCACTAAACTGATGACAGAAGGTTCATGCAGCAATCAGCATGTTTGACTTCTGAAAGATGCAAAATTCACAAATTACTGTCTCGTTTCCCAAACAGGAGGTTTTTGACAAGGACACCTTCAGTAAGGATGACGAGATGGGTGATGCAGAGTTCGACATCGAAGCGCTGATGCAAATCATAAATATGGATCTAGAGGACATCCGCAGCGGCACCGTTGTTCGCACGGTTCGGCCAAGCACTAGCAGGCAGTGCTGCCTGGCGGACGAGAGCCGCATCATCTGGGAGAACGGTCAGGTCGTGCAAGACATCCTCCTGAAGCTGAGAAATGTTGAGACCGGCATGGTGCACCTGCAGCTGAAATGGGTGAAAAATATCCCTGGTACTGTGCACTTGTAAATGCTTCGGTCGGGTTCATGATGTTACAATATTTAGCTTCTGTTGATTTCTATCACAGTATATATGCTTATTCTGAACTCTGAAGAATAAGAATGAACTGCAAATGAATGTGTGGTTCGGAAAAGTCAGATTAGAACATAGCATACGTCATGATTTCTAAATGCTTTTCGTACTTGCTGTATTAGTTGACAAAATAGTGAGTGCTAGTGGATTTTCTTTTTATGTTATGTGGACTGCGGTCCATCAATTTGCATGGTAATTAAGCAAGCAAAGTTATCATGTTTGATCTCATTATGTAGTAAGTGCATCACCACCGGCATTAGTAAGTGTTCATATAGAACTGTTGATTAGACATTTGCTAGCTTGAGCTTGACACAAAAAAAATATCTAAGAAACACGATTTAGTGTTGCATATATTGGGCCGATTGTCCCGGAATGAAGCAAATCGAGCTGATGTGGTGTTTTATGCGAGCATTGGGAAGGAGACATTGACCGATGCCCACAGAAGCAGCGTCGACCTCATATAATCTGCTAGATGATGTTTTATTTTGTTCAGAAGCTCACCATACATACTTTCTTGTGTTCTTATGACGTGAATTGATACGCGTGATTCCTACGACGAGTCGACGATATTGAGAATTTCAATATTATTTCTTGCGTTGTTATTACTTTCAACTAGCAGACTTACCCGCGCAACCGCACGTTTAGATATTATGATCATACAATTATCTTTAATGTACAACTCTAATTCCAATGATTGAAATACAATTGTATTTGTTATATAACTTTATTTATGTATGATTAATCTGCACCGCTATAATCTAGCCCTACCAAAATAAGTGGTGGAGATCATTTTTTGATATACAACTCTACTTTCAAGTATTGAAAAATAATTGTGTTTGTTATATATGATTAATCTGCACAGTTATAATCTAGCCCCACCAAAATAAATGGTGGAGGTCTTTTTTCTTTTTCTTCCGGTTAATGTGAGAATTTCTAGAATTTAGGATTATTGTGGGATTTTCTTGCCTTTAAAACGAAGAATGTGTCTTGAATATCACCAGTTATTCTTATATCATTTTCTTTTTTTCTGATTAATACGATAATTTTTAGAATTTAGGATTATTGTGGGATTTTCTTACCCTTAAAACGAAAGGGGTGTCTTGAACTGAGGTTGACATCGTCTCGCGTAAGACATAGCTGGACGGCGCTGACCTTTTCAGATTATAGATATATATAGATTCATGATGTGGGAGGATGGAGGAGGAGGCAGTATATTCTAGCCCAGTTCAGTGGCTTTAAGCCAGTTTTAGCTTTCGAAAAGCCAGTAAGTTCTCTAAATAGCTCAGTTTTTAAGTGATTTTTAGTATAAGGTAAAAATTATATATAACTAGCAAAAATCAAAAACTGAAAGTTAGGCTGGACCTGTTTTTGCAGCTTATTACTGAGGTATATTAGCTATTTGTCAAACGGTCTCTTATAAAAAAACTACGGTCAATTTTCGATATAAAAAACGAAAAAATAGTTTTTTTTTTTAAAAAAAACTACAAACTAGCCTTTTATATGCCCCAACTATTCGCCTTTCACTTGTCACTAGTATAGTGCCTGTGCTAACGCTACGACGACAGTACACCCGCTTATCAATTAAATGAGAAGATAAGTATGAATACAACACTTAATAATAAAAGAGAAATTTAGAATTTTAAATGAATTTAGAAAGAAAAACGGAACTAAATAGAGGTCGAATAGGCGAAAACGGGCTCCTAAAAGATTTTAAATCAAGAAAGAGAAAGAAAAAAGAATTTTCTGATCTTAGATTATTTTTTTTGCAGCTTCCACAGAGAGCACAACAGGCTCTCTGGCTTGGCCAGGCAAGGGGAGGAAGGCTAGAGGTGGCCGGCGGTCGCGAGTGGGTCAAGACTGGTGCGGTGAGATCGCGCAAGACCGACGCCTGCGGGGGAGGAGTCACGGTTGCGGTGAATTTCGCCGGGAAAGATGACGGTGATGGCTTGGGTTACCTCCAAAATCCGGCGATCTTTACAAGAGGGAGCACTTGGGGATTTACGCAATGCGATGGGGTGGAGAAGAGCTCGTCGGCTTTTATAGCACCGAAACAAGCATATTTATGGAAGCCATAATTTGGGATTAAATCAGATTGGAAGGAAATTTTGGCAATAGAGCACGAAATTTGGAGAATTAACACCATAGATGGAAAGAGGAGATTTGGTGCGGGATTGATGGAGCTTTGGAGCTTTTTTCTTGCTTTAATGGAGGGACGGAAGAGAAGAAACTTCTCTGGTCTGGGCTGCAGCTAAAAGAAGCTACAGGTGAGTTGCCTTCATTTTTTTTAAATATAGAAGGATTTTTGAAAAGACAACACATTAGGTTTAAAAATTCTAAAAAAATTCTCAAAAAAACTTTCGATTATTTTGTACTTAATAAAATTATTTTCAAAAAAAATAAATTATAAATTTGCCGAGGCACGGCGGCTGCGAGGTCGCTGACCAGCAACCTCGTCGCGTCGACAAAGCCACCGATGGCGACCGTGGAGCCATTGCAGAGCTACGTTCTCCCGACCGCGCTGCCCCATCTCCCGATTTCCTTTTCCCAGCACGTAATGTATGGTCCTTTCCTTTTTCAGGACGTTTGTTTCCTTTTCCTTGATTCCAAGACGTTTGTTTCCTTTTTCTTGTTGATGCTGGAGATGAGGGAAGGTCTGTTGTGGATCACAGGGATGATTTCGAAAAAATATGGAAAAATAAATCACGCTCGCCAATCACCGGATCCGCAAGGAAAAAAGATAAAAATTAAATAAAGGCTTCACGCCCACCGGTTCCGCGAGAAAAATTGAAAAAATTAAGCAAAGACTCACACATAGTTGGTTCCTTAGATAAAAATGAAAACAAAATTCATCGCTCTCATGCTACCAAATTAGGCTCTATGGGGCTAGATCCATAAAAAAGTCTCGAGAAGGGTCATATTCGGAAAAAAAAATACGATCACAATGCCAGGACAATAAAAAATTCAAGTCTTATTTTCTTGCATACGGATCCTCCCTGTTTATTTCCTTGTTTGATTCACCTCCTTCCAAATATGTAGTACGCATAATTTTGGCCAATAAAAAATTCAAATCTGGTTTCCTTGCATGCGGATCCTCCTTATTTATTTCCTTGTTTGATTCGCTCTCCTTCCATATATGTAGGTGGGGAGGTCTGTTGTGGGCCACAGGGATGATTAGACACACTAAATAATGACCATCGGATGTGGGTGAGTAAAACTGAGGAAAGATCTGAGACGTTCATTTTGATGAATGCAAGTTTCGGGACGTTTTGCTGGGTGCACGAACATTAAGCCATCTCTAATGCGGTGCATTATTTAGGGTGAACGTAGAAAAATTTGCTTAGGTGCATTATAAAGGGGTATAGATGTGGACTCGCGCTTCAGATACGAGTAAGGCATGTCTCGCTGAAGGCATGTACCTACCATCGCCCGTAGAGATGGGCTCAGGGTTAACAAAACCGCATAAATCGCTCGATTTTGCGACCGCCGCACTGCCCGGTTCAAAATGAAACCGAGCGATTTACCGATGTAATTTTAAAAAAAATTGAAAAAATTTATACGATGAAAACCGCTCGAAAACCGTTGAAAAACAGCGGTTTTCACGAAAAACCGTTTTTCAAGAACGTTCAATTGGTAGGCTGGTTTTTCGCAAAAAACTGCTGTTTTCGCGAATAGATTTGACCAAAATTCGAATTTTTTGAATTTGCGAACCGTTCGACTTTTCGCGGTTTTCGAGCGGTTTCTTGCGAAAACCGCTACCGCCGGGTTAGCGGTTTTCGGCTTCAAAACGAAATTATGAACCCTGGATAGGCTAGTGCAATGTGCGGCATGTCAGAATAGGTTGTATGCAAGATCCCTCCTCCGACCGCACGGTTCAGATCTGACGAGTGCTGAACGCTGCGGGACACATGACGCCGAGCGCCTCTACTTTGCTCAATTCCTTTTGGCATAATATATGTAATAATATTACGTAAAACACATTTTATATACGTTTGTTTTGTGCAACTCGATTCAAAATAGCTGGTTTAATGTTAAGTGGACTAGTTTAATTTGCAAGAGCACGTTAAAATAGACGATGAAAAGATCACTTGCATCTTTATTTTGTGCAAAAGCTAGAATAGGTGGTCAATGTGCAATTTAGGCCTTTAAACGGTTTTTGACATAAGTTAGAAACCATATATAACTAGTAAAAACCAAAAGCAAGACGGGACATGTTTTTGAAGCTTATTGCTAAGGGGTTTAGCTATTTATCAAACGGTCTCTTATAAGAAGGTACAACCAGGGTTCACAAAATTGAAAATTCGATTTTCGAATGATTTTTTTACTTTTATAAATCAGTAAAAACAGGTTGAAAATATGTAGAAACCGAAGAAGTTTGAATTCAAAATTTTTAAACACGGCGGTCAAACTAGGGAAAAAAATAAAAATCAAACGACTTTACCAATTTTCGAGTGATTTTATTCGATTTTCAGCACATCGAATGAAAATTGAAAAAAAATCAATAAAAATTGAAAAAAAAATCCCAATTAATCTATAAAACACCTCAGAGAAATTTAAACAAAATTTGAAATTATTTAGTGCTTCTAGAAAATCAAAAACAGCAATTAATGAAAAGGAATAGAAACATTTTCTGATTTTTGTAAAAATTTACAAGATTGAACATGCTCTGAATTTTAAAGAAACATAATTAGTTTGCAAGGATCATGTAATAAATGTTTTAGAAATATTAGTCTTCATTTAATACCCCTATAAAATAAAAAAAAAGAGCATATATAATGACTGTAGCAATGTCAGAATTTTAAAAAAAATACATAGATCCGATCATTATTTGAAAATTTTACAACATCATTACTATTACCTTATGACATCATGCAAAAAATTTCAGAAATATTAAATTTAATTTAGTTGCCCTAGAAAATCAATAACAGAAGAGCATATATTCTGATTGTATCATTGTTAATTTTTTAAAAAATACACGGGTCGAATTATTATCTAAAATTTTATAGAATTATTACCATTACCTCAGACTAGAGCTGGCCATATGGGCCGGGCCCGGCCCACGGCACGGCATGGCACGACGGCGGGCGGGCGGGCGGCAAGACGCAGACGACGAGATGGGGTCGTGCTTGGGCGGAAGCACCACCCACGGCCAAGACGCGGCATGACACGGTGACCACCGGCCGGCCAGCACGCGGCGGCAAGACGGCACGACCGGTCGAGTCTGAGCCAGGCGAAGCACGAGACGCGATGGGCACGCCGCGTTGTCGTTGTCGCCGCCGTGCCGATCGTTGGGCGTGGGCACGGTTTTTTTGAAATTTTGACCGTTTTATAGCCGTTAGGTTTTAAAAAAATGATAAAAAAACGGGCAAAAAATCCCGAATTTTTTCCTATAAATAGGGAGGACCCCTACCTCATTTTTCACCCATTCACTCATCATCTTCTCTATTGGTCATCTTGTGAAAATTGTGATATTGTTTGTAGTTATTTAGCAAAATTCGGAGAAATTTTGCTAAAATTTCGGAGAAATTCAAACTCGAGCTTTCGGTAACACAAGAGGTTTGTCATCTCGAATTTTGCTAATTGTATTGTTTTATTATTTTTACTAATGTTCGAATATTCAATTTGCGCTTTTTGCATGGATCATTTCCCCATCTCCGATTTCGGGATCGCTCCGGAGGACCTTGAATCCTTCCAAGATTTGTCTGTCGTACCAGAAACACAAGCACCTGAAGAACATCATGTAGAAGAAGAACCATCGTGCTCCATGTCCATGACCATGAGTGCTTCGGCTCGACATCCACCGGAGCGAAGAGAGCAGCGGACATCGAGTTTGGGATTTTTCGACAAGCAATCGAGGATGATGCGAAAGGAAAAGAGGTAAGAGTTGTTGCTTGTAAACAATGTCATCAAGTTTTATCTGCAAAATCTACTGGGGTACGGGACACTTGCATAGGCATATTGAAAGTTGAAATGCGAAAATAGGAGCAATATGAGATGACACAACTAATATACAACCGGACGGTTCGGTCCAGAATCGAAATATAGTGGCGAAGTAGCTAGGCAATCTCTTGTACGCTTAATTGCATCACAGATTTACCTTTAAACTTTGGCGAGTGCCGATTTTGAAAATTACATTAAGCGTGCACATAATCCAAAATTTAATAAAGTATCTAGACAGACAACTAGTAGAGATGTAGTTAAGTATTACAATAGTTGTCGTGAAAATTTAAAAAACATGTTCAGTACTTGCACATTTTCCGTATCTTTGACTTCAGACATATGGAGTGGTAGGGCTAAGCAAGATTATATTAGCGTAGTTGCTCATTATGTCAACCAAAACTGGCAACTAAAAAAGAATTATAGGTTTCAAACTAATTGATGTCGCACATACGGGAGAGAATATTGCTGAGAGTATTATTAGGGTGGTGGAGGACTTTGGTCTCAGTGATAAGATTTTTGCTATAACTTTAGATAATGCCTCCGCAAACACCTCCGCAATGAATATTCTCACTCCAATATTTGGTACTTATGCTGAATCATTTTTGCTTCATCAACGTTGTGCCTGTCATATTATTAACCTTATAGTTAAAAGTGGACTTGCCCCGTTAGATCGTTACATTGCACCTTTTCGTTTGGCAATTTTTTTTATGAATCATTCTAATGCTAGAATAGCATCTTATAAGAACTTTTGCATTGCAATGGGCGTACGTCCAAGAATATTTGGTTTAGATATGTCAGTAAGATGGAATTCTACTTACTTAATGCTTAAGAACCTTCTGCCATATAAGAGCACATTTGAGGTTTTCATTCAAACACATCACCCTAAACGTGATTTATTATCTGAAGAACATTGGTATGTTGCATCAAAGTTACTTCAGTTTCTTGAAGTTTTTTATGACTCCACAGTTGCTTTATCCGCAGTTTATGAACCCACATCTTCTCTAATTGTGCATCATATCTTAGATATGGCTACCCATTTTAAGAAAAATGAAAATGACATGATTTTAAGAGATTCTGTCACCGCAATGAAAACAAAATATTTGAAATATTGGAAAGAAATTCCACTTCTATATGCCTTCGCCTTTATTTTAGATCCTAGAGCAAAACTTAGAGGATTTGGTAACGTCCTCTCCATTTTAGGTGATGTTCTAGGGGAAGATTATTCAATTTATTTTACTACTGTTCGTACTAGACTAACCGAAGTTTACAACAAGTACGAACAAAAGTATCAAGGAGTTTGTTTGCAACGACCTGCTGCACCTATCGCGGGTAAGAAAAAGATCGCGTGGGGCAAAATCTGGGGTTCTTCTTCTTCTTCAAGTACAGGTTCTACATCAGGTGGTGATACAAGCCGCAGCCAACAAGTCTCCTCTGGGGAACTATCTGCCTATATGGACAGCGACGCGTTGGATTACCAACAAGAAGGAGATGATGTCTTCAATATTGTTCAATGGTGGCATGAGCACAAGCTAACATATCCCGTGCTATCCATATTAGCTCGAGATGTGTTAACTGTTCCGGTCTCGACGGTTTTCTCCGAGTCTGCCTTCAGTCTCTCCGGCAAAATATTGGAGGAGAGAAGAACAAGCCTATCGAGTGATATGGTGGAGATGCTCATGACTATCAAAGACTGGGAACACGCTGATGCAAGAACTCAACATTCCGCTGAAAACCGAGAACTAGAGGAAGCCTTCGAAAATCTATACCTCGACAATGACGAAGACCCTCCATCTACCTCTTAGTGTGTATTAGAGGTTTAGAGCTTTAGTTGTACTCTTTTCTTTGTCAAGGTTTTCTCTAGATGAGTTTTTACTTGGCAAAGTTTTTAACGAGGCAACTATCCAAACATTAATAAAGCTCTTTGTTACATGTTCTACAATTTTTTTGTTTCAATTTATTGTACATCATTTTTATGCTATTTTCTAACTCTACGTCTCTACATATTTTTTCTTATTTTTCCTAATTTTTCCCTATTTTTTCCTATTTCTCCCCTATTTTTTTCCTTCTTTTTTTGCACGGGTGGTGGCGGCCGAGGCCCACGTCTTGAGTCGTGCCGGCCGACACGACAGCGGCGGCGGCCGCATCACGCCCCACGCGCCCGACGTGCCGTGCCTGGGCTTCGACCTCGGCCTATGGACGGGCACGACACGGCACGGTCGGGCCTTCGTGCCTAGATGGGCCTTGCCTCGGTCGGGCCGGGCCACCCATCTGACCAGCGATTCTCCCCCTCTTCTCCACTCCAAGCGCAAGGTCTCATCCCCCTGGAGCCCTAACTCCACCTTTCGCCCTCTCAGCCACCGCCGCCCTCGTTTGTTCGATCTCCACTGCCCCGACTCTATAGCCTCCTTGTATTGTGCGCTCCGATGGGGCGCGGGGGAGGAGCTGGAGCTCCGGTTGTTTCGTGCCGCCGACGTACGGGTGCGAAGAGCTGCCGGCGGCGGCGGCAGCAACGGTGCGAACTTGTGTAGACTAGCATGTGTAAGACTTGTGCTCTTGCGTTCAACGTCTTAATTCGCTTCACTTGTAGAGAATACTGTATTGTACTGCCCAAAATTTGGGCGAATTTTTGCTTCAATAAGATGTTGGAGGTAACGCATCGAAGAACAAATTGTTCCCGTCGACATTTCTATCATAAGATCATTTACTAATTGAATTTACATTTGCTGCTTAAATTTACTTTGTTTACATTTGCTACTCAAGAGATCTGCTTCTATGCTTTCTTTTTTATGGTTGCATAAATATTAAAGTATGAATAAAGAGTAGACGGTGATTACTTATCCCTCTGTTTGTTTTAAGATTTGTATAACTTATATTGGGAGGGAAAGCATTGAAGCATCGCTCGCGACTCAAATCTACATTTCCGCCAAAAAAAAAAGTCCGGTATTTCGAAGAAATTCTTGTATCACCTTGGCTCACTTTTCGTTGTACCAATTTTCCATCGAAAGTTTGTGAATATATAGTGCAATCGGTAGAGAGGCGCACCTTTTGTACCAACCTAGTGAACCCTGCCCTGTGCATGCATCTGAGGAAACAATTTGAGTTTTGAAAAAAAGGAACAAAAAGAACTCCAAAAAGTCCAAAAATGGAAGGAATTGGTTTGGTTTCAATACAGGCCACAAAAGAAATGGTCAACTGAGCTCCTACAGTTGAGGCTCACACCTCCTCCCTCCTGTCTCAAACTGTCATTTTTAGCCTCCTGCCTGAAACTATTTAGGCTCATGAGAACCAAGAGAGAGAGAAAACGGCGATTCTAGTGAGAGGCAAAAGGGACGCAAGAAGTCCTAATTCTAGGATTGAATTAGGCACTTCTTCGTCCCACATTCTCTCTCACTTTTAACATAGTATTAATCGATAATCCACAGGAACTAAACAACAATTGATCCAAGTATGGATGGATTGGTAGGACTCTTGAAAGTACGGGTGGTGCGAGGGATTAACCTTGCCTACCGTGACACAAGAGGCAGTGATCCATATGTTGTCCTTCGCCTCGGCAAGCAGGTATGTCTAATTTCTTTCGTTCCATCATCTCCGTATTTTTATTTGAGTGTATTTTTCTCAACTTATCATCTAGTTCTCTGTTTTAATTATCTTGCAGAAACTGAAGACAAGTGTGAAAAAGAGATCTGTGAACCCTATTTGGCATGAAGAGCTAACTCTGACTATCACAAATCCTAATGCACCAATTAAGCTTGTGAGTGATTGTCTGTTAATATTGTTTTCTTATAAACTGGGGCACTAATTAATTATGATATGTGACTGCCAACCCTCTATTCGTTATGAATGCTCACATTTTCTTCTTCTGTATACGAAATATACAGGAGGTGTTTGACAAAGACACTTTCAGCAGAGACGACCCAATGGGAGACGCAGAAATCGAGGTAGAACCCTTAATGGAAGTTCTGAACATGGACCCGGAGAACATTCGGAATGGCGCAATCATAAGATCAATCCTACCAAGCAGCCAGAACTGCCTTGCCGATGAGAGCCATGTATGCTGGAGAAATGGCAAGTTTGTCCAGGACATGATTCTCCGGCTGAGAAACGTCGAGAGTGGCGAAGTGCAATTACAGCTACAATGGATGAAAATTCCTAGAACCAAGTAATTCATGAATCTTTGGAGACCTTAGCTCGCGCCATCGCTTATGAGATGTTTCGAATTATAGCAGAGGCTTCATTGACATGTTGGAATGCCAAGTTGTATACAGGAAAACCGAATAATTTCAATCACATTATTCACCTGTTATAGTCATCTGGCTGTAATCTAATGGATCAGAGTAGTCAACATTTGTAGACAAAACAAGTGTAGAATGGTGCTGCCGACATGTATCCAGGAGTACATGATTTGTAAAGTTTGGGACAACATAATCGATGTCAACCGATAGGAACCTGTTTGTGAAAACCTGCATCCTGTGTAACTTGTGTTGGGGAACTAATGCTAGTTTTCATGTGGAACAGTGGGCTCGTAGATATCCCAGAAACTTATAGCCTGAAGACAAAAATGATATGCAAATTACTCATATTAGCTAGAATAACAATCCATCCATAGTTATGGGCTTGTAGTAGATGGAGTAATTTGTGTTTATTGGTGATGATGCAATCCTTACCATCAACTTTTGCTTTTGAACTTGATGGACCATATATTGTAGTTACTGTGACTCATCTGGATAGAAGAGCTTAATATCATGATTGTAAAAGTGTAATATTGCCCTTTTTTTTTTGTAGCAGTACTAACATTCTCTGCATTTGTATGGACACCAGAGCAGTTTGTCTATCTGATTGGACTGAATTCTGAGGAGTGAAGACAAATGGAGACAATGAAGATGTGTTGTTTTGCTCTGCATTATTGCGCCCTCACCCTCACGCTGCCAAGTGCTGCGTCGCCGGGAGAGGCGAAGAGGGAGAGTCGCACGGGCAGGGGCTTGTTCTCCACCGCAGGCGTGGTGATAACCCAACCAGTGGCCATTGATCCGCGTCTCCTCTTATCCTCCCGATTCCTCCGCGCCAAGAAAGGAAGAAAGGAAGAAGGAGAAAGTCGTAATAATAAATCGATAATAAAGGAAGGAAAATCCACGGAGAAGCAAAACGAGAGGATGCCGTCTCGTTTCCACATTATCCGCAGTTGATTAATCTGCGCACGGGCGCAACACGACAATCCGATATTCCACCATTACAGTACAAATTCTCACCTGCTCCCCTGTTTCTTGGTTCCCTCTTCTTCTTCACACATCCCCTCTCTCCCTCTCTCCCCCGCCGCGAGCGAGCAATCGACTCCATCTGCAGCAAATACAGTAGTGGCGGCGGCGGCGGCGGAGTGACAGCATGATGATGGGCAGCGGCGGGAGGAAGGCGCTGGACTACGAGGAGCTGAACGAGAACGTCAAGAAGGTCCAGTACGCCGTGCGCGGCGAGCTCTACCTCCGCGCCTCCGAGCTCCAGAAGGAGGGCAAGAAGATCATCTTCACCAACGTCGGCAACCCCCACGCTCTCGGCCAGAAGCCGCTCACCTTCCCCCGCCAGGTCATCTCAGTTCTGTCTACCCTGCCATAGGATTGATTCAATTGGTGGTATGGTATTGGTTGCTCATCCGTACTGTGCTTGTTCCATGCTGTAGGTGGTGGCTCTGTGCCAGGCTCCATTCCTGCTCGATGATCCCAACGTCGGCCTTATTTTCCCTGCCGATGCCATCGCACGGGCGAAGCACTACCTCTCCATGGCACCCGGCGGTTTAGGTAATATACTGTGTTTTTCTTGTCTAAAATTACTTCTTTTCTATGCTTCAAGTGAACTTTACTTGTATATGTAGTATAAATTGATGTATATGAGTGTTTTGACAAAGGTCTCCCCTTCCCTAACCAGGTGCTTACAGTGATTCCCGAGGTATCCCTGGAGTTAGGAAGGAAGTTGCCGAGTTCATTCAGAGGCGTGATGGGTATCCGAGGTCAGATGGAATAACAGTACTGATGAAAAGTTGTACTGAGTCATACAACGTTGTTTCTCTGGTGATCCTCACACTTTTATGTTTTATTTTATTGCAGTGATCCGGAGCTTATTTACCTGACAGATGGAGCCAGCAAAGGTGTGATGCAAATGCTGAATACCATCATCAGAAATGAGAGAGATGGGGTATGCCTATTCTTGAAAAGACGAATCTTTCCTCCAGATTTCATGCTATCTCTACTAAAAACTATATTTTGGCACTGTATAATATTTGGTTGAGACATGTATCTTTTTTTTTTTTGGCAGATTTTGGTTCCTGTCCCACAATACCCACTTTATTCTGCTGCCATTTCCCTATTTGGCGGTTCTCTTGTCCCATATTACTTGGAAGAAGAGGCTAACTGGGGACTTGACTTCATCAATACCCGACAATCAGTGGCATCTGCACGGTCAAAGGGAATCACTGTAAGTGTTTTAAGACAATTTAGGAGTCTCCGTGTGTATCTTTATCATTTGGGTTGCATTTATTCAGTTAAGTAATTCCCGCAATTTGTGTATATGACTTGATTAGCCCGTGACTATCCATACATATACATAGAGAAAAGAATTCCAATTAAAATGACAATAACAGCATAGTATTGATGAATTCAAGGTTTGTTGAGTCATTTCCAGCATTGCATTGGTTCAACAACTCATCAAAATACCTCACAAAAAAACTCATCAAAATAGAAAAGCATTGATCAAATTCTAGAGAAGTGTACATCAATGCATTGCCCCATGAACTTGAAAACATGCCCCCTTGGAGAGTGACCATACTCATTAGAATAAGGGTAAACAGTTAGGGGGATACATATTGTTTTTTTGACCAGGTGCAAAGCTAACCTTGTCTTCCCTGTACTCAGATCCTCGCCATATCTTTATTAGCTCACCTAAAACCTCTGTTAATTCTTGGGCAAACACTAACAATTAGTCAGGTAGCTTGAAGGAACACTTTGTTACACATCGCCTAATGCTTCGCTTGAGGATTTATGTTCACCAGTATACTTTGTTCCAGCTTCTCGTAGTACATATTTCCTTTTCTTTTCTTGTTTTTTTGTAGCCATGCTGCTTATATAAAAATGTGGCATGTATACTCTGTGTCTGTGTATTCAGCTCTGATCGATTTTTTTTTCCAACTTAGGTTCGAGCAATGGTGATTATAAACCCAGGAAACCCTACTGGCCAATGCCTTAGTGAAGCAAACATAAGGGAACTTCTGAACTTTTGTTATCAGGAAAACTTAGTTCTGCTTGCAGACGAAGTTTATCAACAGAACATTTATCAAGATGAACGCCCATTTATAAGTGCAAGAAAGGTACTTTTGATTTCTGACCAATGATGCTTTCTTGTGATTACCACCTCACCAAGCTTATAGTTTTCATGTGACTAGCCTAAAATCCAGTGAGCACAGTATGTTGCCCTGGCCTTAGGTACCACATATAAACAAGTAATTAAGAAGTTCTTGTGAAGAACTAATACATGAGATTATGCCCCTACTGTTCTACACTGGAAGATTCTCGGGCACTTTCCTCAAATAGCAACTGGGCTGACATGGCCTTTCTCAACTTATTGCAGGTCTTGTTTGACATGGGTCCTCCAATGAGCAGGGAAGTCCAGTTGGTTTCTTTTCATACTGTGTCCAAAGGATATTGGGGTGAGTGTGGACAACGTGGTGGATACTTTGAAATGACCAATCTTCCTCCCAAGGTAACATGTCACTATAGAATTTGTAATTTACCTCAAAAGACTATGAACAAGTTCCTTACTATGTAAAGTTAGGGAATGCAGCTATACAAAATGTTAAACGCAGATATAGAAAAAGATGTTGCATTCTTCATGTCCTGCTGGCTGCTGCAAAAACACTAAGAAAATCTGTAACAAAATTACTTTGCCTGGCTGCTGTCTTTTGACTTTGTTTCATCACCACTTCAGTCGTGTATATGTTTGCCGTATGCAATATAGCCCAGTAACTAACTAGGTTGTAATTACATTTGTTGCACCAAGATATTCCTTTTACTAGAATGGTCTTTATTGATCTCTCAGAACTGTATAGTAATGAATAACATATATTGGAGTTATATGTATGCCACCATGACATTCATTTACAACTGCTAGCTTTGTCCAATCTAAAAACTGTAGAATAATGATTAACAGATTCTGAAAATTTCGCCAGTTGAAGATTAAGTGTTTAAATAAGATTAGGCACTTAAATAAGGTTGATGCTAGATTCTATAATCTACAGTACAAGAATGTACTTTGAAGTTTGGACCGTAACACATCTGCCATTTTTCTAATTATAATGCTCATGATCTAATTGCTCTTCTGATTTTTTTTTTCCGACAGACAGTAGAGGAGATCTATAAGGTTGCATCAATCGCACTGAGCCCAAATGTTCCTGGACAGATCTTTGTAAGTGAAACAATGTTAATTTCTTTGTTCATTTTTCTACTTGTTTAAACTGGTATGGAGTTCTCCATTTCTATTATGGCATGAAATAGATCCGTATCCTTTCTGTGGCCAAACTAGAAGCTTTCAAACTGGAAACATGTTATCCTTGATTTAATCCATGGAGTGTTGTTCAAAATCTTGATGACTTGAGACCTCTTTAGTAGAAAACATGTCCAGAATTTTCTTATGAGTTGCAACAGTGATAAGAGTTGGTTATAGATAAAAACATCTTACTCTTCCCTCGTTTTTGTGTCGTAATTGTGTGGTAATGAGGGCACGCTGGTTAACGTTAACCTACAATGTTATATACCCTGAAAAGCTAGGCTTGCCCTCTTTGGATTGTAGTCCTTGCAAGAAATTGCACATGTGCGTTTTTTATTCTTGTAGACTCACCTGTGACCACAAGTAGTGTTTTTAATCATTCAACATTGGGGATGGTTCTTGAAACTAATTCAGTTCCAGCTATACTAATTTGTTAGAAGTTATGTTGCTTTGTTTTATCAAGTTATACAATGGTTCTGACTCTGTCTTGTCATATACAGATGGGGCTAATGGTTAACCCTCCTAAACCTGGAGATATCTCGTATTTGAAGTATGCTGCCGAAAGGTTAACATACTATCTTCATCATTTTTTTTACTCTGCCTGCTTTTTCCATGGAAATAAACCTAAACGGGATACTTGGTGTTTATTTCCAATATCGTACTTCTTAAGTTCCATGTATAACATGCTTCCAAACGATGTTGCAGCAAGGCTGTCCTCGAGTCTCTGAGGAGGAGAGCACGCATAATGACAGATGGTTTCAATAGTTGCCGAAATGTTGTCTGCAATTTCACAGAAGGTGACATGAAGATTACCAACATGTGTCTTTTTTCGGCAATAGGAAAACAAAGCAGCTTATCTAATGCTCTCACAATTATGTTGTTACAGGAGCTATGTACTCATTTCCCCAAATACGCCTACCACAAAGAGCTATTGATGCAGCCAAAAGTGCTGGCAAAGCGCCCGATGTTTTCTTCTGCCTCAAGCTCCTGGAAGCAACAGGAATATCTACTGTTCCAGGCTCAGGTTTTGGTCAAAAAGAAGGGTAAGTGCCTTTCTTATATGATTTGCATGTGATTTTTTAAGTTCCGTAAATGTAAGAGATGCCAGCTAAACACGAAGCACGACTACAAGCCAGGAATATTTAACCTGAAAACTGAACAGCAGCGCACTGTGAATAGTATGCACTGTCGTAGGGGTTGGCATGTTAACACGAATTATTGTAGGAAATTAATCACCGCCCTCCTCATTGGCAGCATGGCATAACATCTTGATATTGGTACCTGCAAACTGGCTGTCAGATAATTTTCTATGTGAATTGTTTTTCATATATGTTTCGTTTCTGTTGTACTAGTAGGGCATTTCGTGTACCTTCCTATATGTTGTACCAGTACCCTCTTTTCCTCTTTTTTTTTGAAAAAAAAGCTTGTCTGTATACTTAGATAGTTTTTGGAACATCTGGCTTCAATTGTATGATGTGCTTGACATGTAACATTACGCTATGAATTCTGAAAAGGTGTCGCTGATCAGTTGCCTGCCTGTAGTAAACTGATGGATCCTGTGGTTTTGTGGGCATATACGCAGGGTGTTCCACCTGAGGACGACCATCCTGCCCGCGGAGGAAGACATGCCGGCCATAATGTCGAGCTTCAAGAAGTTCAATAACTCATTCATGGAGCAATACGAGGACTACGGTGGTGGAGGCTACTCCAGGATATGAAAACAAAGGAAACAACATGGCCAGCGCACCAGTTTCACCATGCATGGTCAAGTAATTCTGAAGGCATTATAAATGGAAGTTAATTAGCTGTAAGATGTAACTATCTTGGAAAAAATTGAAGTTGCTGCTGTCCTTGATATGTCTAGGGAATAATTCTGCGGGAATATTCAATCCATTTACTACACCATCGTCATCGTCGTCGTCATATTGTAACTCTTGAAGATACGTTGGCTCCATTAATAAACCCCCATTTGCTCTTACATCTCAACGATGAGTTCGCGCGTTCTAACCGCAAAAGTAAAGGAAATCTATGCTAGTGGAGTAGTATAACACAGAGAATGCTATAATGCTTTCTTCCAATACAAGTTGTACAAATGTTAAAGCAAGCGAAGGATAAGTAATCATCATCTATTTTTTATTCATGTTTTAATATTTGTATATCTGTTAAAAAGAAAAGCATAAAAGCACCTCTCGAGGTGTAATGCAAACTAATGATAGTGCATAGTAGTAGTAGTAAGGAAGGAAGCTCTTTACACTCAGACTTGATTTTGGGAAGGTGATTTGTCACCGTGATGACGCGATATCCCAGCCGGCATGGTCGAGCAGTTGACAGCTTGTAGCTGGGCAAGGCAATCACTTACAGTGGAAGAGGAAGATGGAGGAGCCAACCAAGTCGCCAGAATGCAGATGCCAATGTCGTCTAAGCTAGGAAGGACGGGACGTGACATTTGGAGGGCAGATGCATGCGTGCCGGCTAATCTCCTCCTCCAGCGGTGATCGAGTTGCCGCCGGCGACGTCGCGGAAGACGATGATTCGTGGGAGTGGCTTAATTGCATGCCTACTCCTCTGTATGCATGCGGCTGCCATGCCTGTTTCGTCAGATCAGAGTACTGCATTTTATTTAACACTATGCTTATCTAGCCTGGTAGTTCTTTTTTCTTTTCTTTTTTTGCAAAACTTACTCCATGAATGAATTTGCAAAAATAGACCCTTCCTCACCGCGGAAAATATGGCAAGCGCCTGGGGAGCGCGAGAGGTGCCCAGCGCCGTTGTAACACGGGTGGACCAGCGCATGCGCATGGAGTAAGCACTGAGCGTAGGAGCACTTCCTCCCGCGGTCCCGGAGCACCAAAGTGCGTCCTCCGGCGTTGCTAGTTTTGCAAATTTATTGATAAGACTAGTTTTGAAGGAAAAAAAAAAGCAATATGGCGGGCTAGAATAAGCACATTGTCGCTCGTTAGCACGTCTGATCTCTGCTGCAGCCAGAAGCACATACCGTCAGATCAGTTCTACATTTGTACTTGTTTATAAGCTCAACAAGCGAGGTGATAAGTAAAAAAAAGGGAAGCAAAACATACAACAGCAGTGGCAGGGAGCAGTTGGTGGCAAAACAGTAGGTGCATATGCTCAGACTCACAGCACCTATTATAAATCAATCAATTAGCTGTAAATAAAAGAGAATTCCTACTTCTGAGCTCTGACTTTGGCCCCGGTGACTTCTGACTTCTGACTTTGGCGCCCCCGGCCTCTGCTTCCGTATGTACTCTAGCATGATGATGGTTCCTCCCATCCGATACTCAAGAAAATCTAGTACATTAAATATGGCTGGCTGCTAACGCCCATCATCCTCTTCTCTTAGCAAATGCTGGTACTCCTAATTGTTTAGGACAAATTAAAGGGATTTAAAATGGATATATCTGAGCATCTCGGCATTATATATCTAGTCAATATTGCGTTTCATTTGGTCCTTAATTTGTAGGTAAGCACCTACTAGTTTGGTCAATCAATCAATTCGATCTGTCTGAAGAATTCTCAAGCTAGGCAAGTAAGCATACCAAGAAGCAGTCCACACCCCCGAAGGACCGCTAAACACATACATACCAATTCGATCTGTCTGAACTGAAGAATTCTTCAAGTCAGGGAATGAGCTCACTCGCCAGGAGAAATTTACAAATGAATAAACATGAGTGTGTGTATAAGAATATATATATATATATATATATATATATATTGCCTCGAGACCAGACTTTTCTCTGCTTGACATGTCAAAACTGGCACATAAACAAATAAATCGAGCCCATCGTATCAGTACGTACTTACGTCGTCTTCTTCGTTCCTCCTAGAGAAAATAAAACAAGGAAACAAACAGTGAACAAGTGTAGTGCGGACGTGTCCACTCCTGGCTAGTGGCAATGCCTTTATTTATATATACTACACACCACGGTGCCGACGACGCCATGCCTGCAGCCGCAGTGCATTCAGTGAAGACATCACAAAGCGCAAGCAAAGCTTAACAATTAGGAGTGGTTAAGACAAAAGCATCTACTATCTAGTACAAGTAGGAAAGAAAGAAAGGGGAGAGAGAGAGAGAGAGAGAGCGAGCATGGCTGATCAGGAGGGGGCAGCTGCTCCTTTGCTGTTGCATGATGGGAGGAGGATCGATGGAGGCAAACGAGAGGAGGAGCTCCCGCTGCAGGCGAGGTGGTGGGACGCGGAGGAGGTGGCGGGGCAGGTGGCCTTCGCGGCGCCCATGGTGGTCACCAGCATGGCCTACTACGCCATCCCGCTCGTCTCCGTCATGTACGCCGGCCGCCTCGGTGAGCTCGAGCTCGCTGGCTCCACGCTCGGCAACTCCTGGGGCACCGTCACCGGAATCGCCCTCATGGTACGTATCCTCCATCTCCATCTCTCCCCGATCGACTAATACTAGTAACATCTGCTCGATCATCATCTGATTCCTCCTTCCTTCCTTTCCATTAGTTAATCTGACTGGCTTAATTAGTAATCGATGCTTGCTTGGCCGGATGCTATGGTACCACACAACAATAATTAAAAGGAAAAAAAACATACCTTGTCCATACCCCATCTCTTCTCCATCTCGAGAGAGATTCTCAGGCGAGGCGGGGCTCCGGCACGGCTTGGCGAGGCGCACGGGGCAGCGCCGCGCGGTGCTGATGGGAGCAGCGGGCGTGGCGGGTGGCGCAGACAGGCGCGGAGGACGGGGCGGCGCGCGGCGGCGTGGCACCGGCGGGCCGGGGCGGAGGAAGAGAGAGATGGGAGAGAGAAAGAGATGGGGATGAGCTGCTTTGAGATTGATGTAGGTTTGGTGTCAAAAATCTAATATTGTTTAGGTCAAAATTTCACATCTGAGGTCAAAATCTCTTCCTTTTCCCCTCCACTTGGTATGCATGCATCCAAATGAGATGAAATTACGCATTGTTGAGGTCAAAAATTGCAAAATGATCGAATTCTTAGGATAACAAATATGCATGGGTTTTTGCCCGTCCGATCGTGCATTGTAGTACGGATGGACGTCATTAGGGACGAGCGTGGGTTCGTCCATTTATTCAGGTTGCTCTTAGGGTATATACAATAAAGTCATTTTAGCTTATTTTTAATATGTCCACATCAGTTTTGTCATACGTGGAAGAGTGAAAAAAAAGAAGAGAGAAGAGAGCTAACTCTTATTTAGTAGTAAACATTACACGGAAGCATAGATAAATTAGTTATGTACAAGAGAGAAGAGATAGTTATTGCACAACATCTAGAGCCAAACTTTAGATATAGCTATTGTATAAGCTGACTTTAGTGTTTATTTTAGATGACATGGATAAGAGATGGAGTAAGTAGTAAGCTTTTTTATTGTACTTACTCTTATAATGCATGGAAAAAAAAGAGAGCAAAATTACCCTAGAGATTCTCAAACTTAAATCAATCATACAAGTATGATTCAGATTATTAAAAAGTTTATTTTTGCCTCTCATTTCTTCCTCAAGTTTAATTTTGTTCCCAAACTCTAATGTCCTGTTTGGATAAGTGGTAATTCCTTGGGAGATTTTGGGATTTAGTTTAAATTTGAACTAGATCATAAAACATTCCAATAAAATACTCTTAATCCAAACACCCTCTAATACTATTTAGAATCTGCCCCTCAATTCACAAAACCGGTGTAAATCGCGTTCCTTGCTCAAGAGAGCCCTAGTTTAATATATAAAATCTTGGTTTCTAGTAGTCCTCCAAACTTGCTAAATATATTAAGTATGGTCTCAATGGCACATGTGGTGGGTGGGGGTGGTGGTGTCTAAAAAGAAGTATCATAGGCATAGCATTCAGTTAAACAAGCTGGGGTCCAATAGGACTAATATATACCACAGAGTTAATGACCAAACTGATACTTCTCTCAAAAATGTACATGTTGTCCAAAACAAAACCTAGGTCAGTTAAAGGGCTAGCTGCATTTTCATTCATGCTTTCTTAACGAAGAAATGCATTAGTCTTAGTACTGTTTTTTCCTATTTTTTAATGCTTGACTGCTGTACACACATCCGTATTTTAAGCAAAAGAAAAAATGAATAGCATATCCATCATCATATAAGAATGAAGAGGTGATAGTGACCTAGGTGGTGTGCTAATAGAATGGCAGGTGTTGGCAAAACGTTATTCTTAACAAAACGTTCGAGCGGTTCTGAATCAAATTCTTTTTGTCAAAGGGGACATAAAATTTTCACCGTGCTTACAATCGACAATGTTTACCTACCAGTGAAAACTTGATAATCTTCAAAATGTCAAGGTTATTGTACAAAGGGAAATAGGAAGATCCAGCATTTTTTTTTGAAGAATGTTTCACAGAGTAGACTCGTTTTATTTTTTTTATGAAAATCTGAAGAAGACTTAGACCTGACAAATTATAAATCCCGTTCTATGTTGGCACCTAAAAACTGTCGCTTTAGTCCTTACGCCTTTGGCTGACTACAAGCCTAACCTACTTGCTAATGTTAAATGGATGGAAGGAAAAATACAAACAACTTCAACGTGCCATTTGGGGTCAAAATTAGAAATTTTACATGGCTCCGCAGAAAGTACAACATGCATAAATTGTTTAAAGAGAAGTTTGTAATCATCATGCATCCTGTTACTGGCAAAAAAAAACATCTATGGCAGTGTAGGGTATATGATATATACAAGAGTAACATAAAAAGTATCAGAATTCAAACAAAGATTTACTAGTATACACTGAACCTTTTTCTTTTTCATACGAAATCAATGCCATGCTGTGCTATTTCTGATTTCAAGTCAACCAGTACATCAGCTATGAAAGATATCATGAATTGTCTCGGTAGGATAAGATCGTATGTAGTCAACTCCTAGGCAGTCATGGTTATATGGGAATATGTTGTGGTTGCAGGCAAAATTGACTGTCAGCTTTACAATGTTTTGCTTAAGATTACGGCCCTGTTTGGTAGAGCTCTAGATCCCAGCTTCACCTCAGATCTAGAATTTGTAGGCTAAAATAAAGTGAATTAAGTTTATATTTTTAGTCTAAAATGTAAACAAGATGATCCACTTAAACACTCTTAACGTACTCATAGCTCCAGCTCCATAAATTTTTGGAGCTAGGAATACCCTGCTCCACCAACTCCATGGATTTTAGTGGAGCTCCAAACAACCCCTACAATGTGCAAAAATTTGTTGGGACCATTGTATAAGATTATCCTGCATCTTTGGCCATGTAGACAGATGTGCACATACCCTGAATTCTGATGACATGCATACCAGTCAGAGTATCCCAGAAATTAATCGTGGGTCAGATTTCAGAGTAATTTTGAACTCTGATTTACTAGTGTAAGGCCAACTCAACACCCTTGTTCACACCTTCAAAAGAAAAACACCCTTGTTCACAGTTACGGGATCTTATAAACCAAGTGAATTGTGAACTCTGATATACTAGTATAAGCTAGTGTTTTGCTCTAATTCCTTCAACCCTGATTTCAGTGAGCTTCTGTCCATGATAATACTCGATGTTACTGGATGTTTCGAGAGTCCTACAAGTTGGTAATGGGAGCTTGGGAAGGCACATCCGCATAACAACATTAATCCAAGTGTGGAAGTAGTATAATGGAAGTAGAGAAGCAAGGATCGAGGGAACAGGCAGACAGGGGTATGGGACATGCCAACAGAGTAGAAAGCTTCCTAACGATCAATGTTTACTTTGGCATTAATCAAGCTTGATATGCCCAAATTTCGTATTGTGGTTTACGGGAATCGGATATGCCCAAGTTTTAGCACATGAGCGCAATTGTTTCTTAAGAACTTCCAACTTTGAAAGACATCGATGTTTCCATTTAAGTTTACTGTGTAAACTTGGTAACCAGTTTTAGTACAGGAACCAAACCGAGAAGAACTGCTAAACCTGTGTACCTTGTTCCGATGCAGACTGGACTAAGCGGGTCCCTGGAGACGCTGTGCGGCCAAGGCTATGGCGCGAAGGTGT
The DNA here is from genome assembly GCA_036346275.1 of Otatea glauca. NCBI lineage: Eukaryota > Viridiplantae > Streptophyta > Magnoliopsida > Poales > Poaceae > Otatea > Otatea glauca. The sequence goes on from CM070723.1 coordinate 55,567,989, forward strand.
ACCGCATGCTGGGCGTGTACCTCCAAGCATCCATCATCACGTCGGGCTTCTTCTCGGTGCTCGTCTCCCTCCTGTGGTTCTACTCGGAGCCACTCCTCGTCTTCCTGCGCCAAGACCCCGAGGTCTCAAGAATGGCGGCACTGTTCCTGCGCTACTTGATCCCCGCTCAGTTCGCCTACGGCTTCATTCAGTGCACCCTCAGGTTCCTGCAGACGCAGTCCGTGGTCATGCCGCTGGTGGTGTTCTCCCTCCTGCCTCTGGTGCTCCACGTCGGCATCACCCATGCTTTCGTGCACTACCTGGGGCTCGGCTTCGCCGGCGCTGCCATGTCGACGTCGGTGTCGCTGTGGCTGTCCTTCCTCATGCTTGCCGCCTATGTGATGCTCTCGGAGAGATTCAAGCACACCTGGGAGGGTTTTTCGGCAGAGGCGTTCCGGCACGTTCTGCCTGGCCTCAAGCTGGCTGTTCCCTCTGCAGTGATGGTGTGGTCAGTACACAAACCGTGATCCATTACCTCTTAATATTTGTCCATATGATGGTTAACACTGAATGGAATGTATTGTTGATGTTTTGCCAAACATAAATGACAGCTTGGAGTACTGGGCGTTCGAGGTTCTGGTGTTACTTGCTGGGCTGATGCCAAATTCTCAATTGAGTACCTCTATCATTGCAATGTGGTAATTATATACCTTTTCTCTTCCTTCGTCTTCGAGAATTCAATTCCCTCTTTTTTTTTTAATCTCTTTACAATTCTAACCCCAGTGCAATGCCTACTTGACAGTGAAAACACTGAAGCAATATCATACATGATCACCTATGGGTTCGCTGCCGCTATCAGGTAATACTATGGCAATTTACACCAGCCATATCCTTCAGGCTTCAGCTGACTCAAGTGATGTTTCAACAGCACAAGGGTGTCAAATGAGCTGGGAGCCGGTAACATTGACAGGGCGAAGAAGGCGCTGGCAGTGACGCTTGCTCTCTCCATACTGCTGGGAGTGACATTTCTTCTGCTCCTAGGTCTTGGCCATGATTTGTGGGCAGGGCTGTTCAGCAACAGCGGGGCGGTGATAAGCGCATTCGCTTCGATGACTCCGTTGCTCATCGGGTCGGTGGTGCTGGACTCTACACAGGGAGTCTTGTCAGGTTAGTTGAGGGGGGGGATCTCTCTGAAATGTTTCAACCTTGTTGTTCAAGTGAAGGCCATCTTGCGGTAACTTGTATGCAAAACTGCAGGGGTTTCAAGAGGTTGTGGTTGGCAGCACTTGGCAGCATGGACCAACTTGGTGGCCTTCTACATAGTAGGCTTGCCACTGTCTGTCCTCCTTGGATTTAAACTTGGCTTTCATATTAAGGTAAAGGCAGACAGATCTTTCTGAAACTTTGCACCTACCTCATGTTTGTTCAATGCGAATCGATGTTTTGATCTGCTATTTTTCTCACTAGTCATGTAATCGTTGCCTGCTTCAGGGGCTGTGGATGGGTCAGATATGCGGTCTCCTTTGCCAGAACGCTGTTCTCCTGTTCATCACCCTGCGAACCAAGTGGGAAAGATTAGACCTGACGATGAACGGCAAAGAGGACGGTTTTGTGTGTTGAGAAATGAGAAAGCTTGTTAGTTTCGTGTCATGTAGTTTTGCTTGCGTTTGTGGTTGACTGGAACATCGAACTTGAAGTTTGAGAGATTAACCAGATCAGTCTAGTGTCTGATGTGCCATCATATTGCAACTATAGACATGCACTGCCATGTATCAACCTACTCTGAGCATTGCTTGGGCGTAGCAAGTACCGAATGTTGCGGCAGTTTTGTGTGATGGAAATTCTGGAAAAGTGTATCAATATCTTTGAAGCACACGGTTTGCTAATATCAAGTTTAAATACAAAAGTAGTTAAGACAACATGTACATTGTGTGAAATTCACAAGGCGCTCCAATGTTATATTCCTCACTTACTGGTGAACATACATGGCATGAGATCCTACGAAAATATTGACTTACAAGAAAACATCAGCATAGTAATAACACATTGCATTACCATGCTAAAAAAGGATATGGTACACAGGTGACCCAGCTAACACTAAGAGAAAACAACATAGTTATCACTGTTAAGAGCAGATCTAATATAGGTAACATCGGCTACCAGAGATGACGTTCATCAGTGCGCCAATCCAAAAATGCAGGTTGCAAACTCTGCAGCCACAGCAGCTTGAGCACAAATTTCTCTGAAATCCAATGTGTGCAACAACAGAGTTCAATCGTCTTTGATGCTTCTTCCAGAACACAACCAACATCTCTTCCGTGGCTCTAAGCGCACAGCCAGTTTAAGTACCATGCATATAGAACAGGCCATCGCGTGATCCCATCCAAGCTCCCCAGCTATGGTTTAGATCAAACAGTGAAGAACCATGCAAGTCAAGGCTGCTTTCTGGCCAACAAAGTGCAGTAAATAGAGCGTTGGCCACGCTCTGTGCAAATATTTGCTCGCCTGTTTTGATGCTCCAAATACGAACAGTGCAGTCCTCCCCACCTGCCAATGAGCAAGGATGTGTTGAAAATGACAATTTGATGCTAGAAATGCACTTGCCATGCACATTCATAAAAGGATCCATTTGCAACTCTGTTGTTCCACATTCTATATGGACTAATAAAGTAGACGTGAACCAGCTAAAAATAGCATAATTTTCTCAAATTTCATCATGACACAACTATGAATCGGCCTTGCAATAACTCCAGGAATGCCAAAGATTAATCTACATCCCTTGGTGATATTATCACCCAGCATTTGATCACAGGATTTAGGATTCCTGAATCCTGATACATTAATCCAGAGCCCTTCAACTTCTATATCAAACAGTAAAATTTTAAATGGCAGTCGTCTTAGTACCCATGCAGCCATTACTAGCACACTGCATGAACAATGATAGGGAAGCTACCAGGGCTGACATTTATCAAGGTTCAAGTCTAATGTCCACAAAATGGTGAAGTGCAAGGAGTGAGGTGCTCGAGTGAAAATGCAAAGCAAGCATTGCGGATGTTTTACCAATCTAATAACTACTTCAAGTTTCAAGGGGTAATCTCGAAAGGCATTCTTCTAGCAGTATATGACAAAAACAAATAATAAGAACACTTATTAGAAGATAGGTACAGTGATGTCTAGAGCTAATGATAAACTTACCTGACATAAGTAGGGTTTCAGATGGATCAACAACAAGTGGTAACTGAGTGTGTGAATTAACATGCCCCGCATAAGATTGTATAGCACCTTTCTGAATGAGACGGAGATCGAATAGCTTGATCTGTAAAACACAATAGTTAAGCTATTGCAAGAATCATTTGTAACCATAAATGGGTCAAAACGGCATATGTACTTTCTCACTTCATAGACAATAATGTCAGATCAAAGTAGATTTAGGGTCTGTTTGGCACAGCTCTCACTCCTGGATTCTAGTGGGAGTTGGGTGGAGCTGTGCCGAACACCCTAACTCCACAAATTTTCAGAGTGAGAGCAGGAAAGATCTGGAGTGACCTATAGTGCAAATTTTCGAAGTGGGGGTTCCCCCACTCCCACCTGGAACAGAGCACCAAAACACAGAGTTGCCCTCGTAGTTGAGAGGTAATTACCCGCAAATGCCACTGGGCGATACCCCAAACCGAGTCCCCAACCCTACCGCCCTCTCACGCTCCTCGCAGCCTCGTTCACACAAGCAAACCCTAGGCGGCGGCGGCGGCTCCTCCCCACGCCGCACACCTTGCCAACCACACCGCCAGCCCTGCAGTCGTATGACACGCACCGGCGCAACCTACCGTGGCGAGTCGCCCCATTGAGTGTCGCTTGCAGCGGATCCGGGGGGGAGCGAAGGGAGGGCGTATGCGGTGTGGGTCTTGGAGGTGATGCTGCAGCAAACGCGTGTGCCCGTCGTTGTCGATTACTACTCCCGGTGGATGGCGCGGTGGCCCACCGTGCTCAGCCTCGCTGTCGCCACGCAGGAAGCAAGGCCATGAGAAAGAGAGATGAAAAGATCTCAAATGCGTAGGAAAGATCCAATCTTTGATGCAAAATGTCGCAGGGGATAATATCGAATTCTTGATTTGTGGAAGCCGTTTTCTGCAGGAGGTGAATGAGATGTGGGCCAGCCTTGGGTACTACCGGAGGGCTCGGTTTCTTCTTGAGGTTAGTGGGGACATTGATCATGGCAGGTTGTGATCAAAATTCTAGGTAAGGGACTGCCAATTGTCTACTAGTTTGCCAACCTCTAAAGTGCCCGTGCCCTGTTCGACGTTTTGCCTGAGCGAGCCTGGAAGGTCGATTCAGATTTTCTCTTTAGAAGGAGAGAGATTTTAGTGCTGGTTCGTTAATGGTCATAGAACGTTGGATGTAGTGAATTAAGGATAATAGATTTCCTAGTTTTGTGGTTTATTGAGTGTATCGCTTCTGCTTGATCCTCAGGGAGGATGTTGGTGAACATGTTCACTTTTCCTCCCACATTTGCCTGACGATGTATGTTGAGCTGATGATTCTCAAGCTCAAAGGTGAGTCATGTGTTGTCCTCAAGAGCAGTTACTTGCTCCGGTTAGTCATTTTCTCATGTTGATGCCTAACTCTTCTATTGTAGATGATGTGGGTCAACTATGCAACAAGGGACAAGATAGCACAAAATTGAAATTGTTGATGAAAGTTCAGTCGATTCCATGGGTTTGACATCAGGAATTCGTAAGGTAATTACAGTTCAAATCTTTTGAATGCCAAATTGTCCTGATTTCAGTCAGAACTGTAAGATGGATGCCTCACTTCAGGTCTACAACATGGTGAGGCCTTCAAGGAGAAAAAGTTCTCGAAGCAGAGCCAAATACCCACGAGGAAAAGGAGTAGACGGCAAAGAAGTAACATAAGCAACTAGTGAAGTGCTTATATTATCTTGTATGTATCTAGATTGCTGGACTCAAAACTGCCAGCAAACTGTTGCATTGTTGCAAGCTCGCTGGAAGGAAGCTAACAGTGTCATTCAAATTTCCAGCGTTTACTGCTGAAAGCTTATTCAGTGTGTTTTATTTTCTTTTGGTTTACCTTGAGTAGAATCCTCTTCTAATTTACTCATGACTCATTTGACGATTAAGACGGACTACCTTTTGATAAACCTTAATCATCACATTCACTTGCAAAGAAACCATTACACAGTATGTTTTTGCCAGGGAAATTGCACTGTCAGATGCTTAGCATTGTCCTTCAATATTGTTCTACTCCTGTATAGATTCATCATCAGGATAAACAGAGGTAGGAGGCTGGTAACAATTGTGTGTTCTTTGGCAGGATACAGTTTATCCAAAAAACATAATGTACAAGTGAGAAAACCAAGGGTATTGTTGACAATTTACACACAATCCTCCTATTCTAGAATCTGGAGTCACCTTTAAGCCAAACATTCCCACAGACAGTTTCAGATTCTCAAAGAATCCACTCCACTGAGAATCTGAGATCTGGAGCTAAAAAACTAGAGTGGCCCAAAATAAAATAAAAAATAAACTAAAATATGTATTTATGTGCAATTTGTTGCACATACAATAAACTGACACCTCAATATGAGAAACATGTGCACAAGGTTATTTTTTTCAATATCAGATGTGTACAAGGCGAAGTTTTAATCCTGGCATACTACAGCAGCAGAAGAGGCAAAGTCCAAATGAAATTTGAGTAAACATCTTGTTAAATCAAACAGAGGTGTAAGAAAAAATTCCAATTTTGCAATCAATCTTGGGAAAATTTCAGCAGATTTGCTTATACACTCACTCATAACACTAAAAATGAATAAAAATAAACTTACCGATCCATCCATGGAGCTCCCTAAGAAGTAGTGCTCATCTGATGAGAGAGCAACCAAGCTGTATAACAATGTCAATTTTAGCACTAGGAAACTTGACAATGTCCAAAAAAAGTAGCACCAAGGAAAGAACATTTTTGTCTACCTGCAAACTGCCGAGGACATAGAAGCAACTCCTGAAGATTTAGCCTTATCAACCTGCATGTATTTTTCTTCCGGATTAGCAAATCAGATCAAAATATCATTTTGTTCTAGTGCTATATCAAAGAGCCAAATTAAAACTTAACCAGTCCCAGAGATTGTGATTTTTCATGACTACATTAAACACCGGTTACAGCTCTGGTGGTTGAAATTTGTTAACCATTGTCGTGTCTTTTTGACCCATTTACAATGTCATGTAAGTTCGTAACAACCCAGTGCTCCAAAAAGAGCTTGCTCTGTGTAGTTGTCACCTGTTGTTATGGTTTGTCATGCAGTAAGCTCATAAAATAGAGAAGTACAACATATAGATGTTATGACCTAAGAAATGAGACAAAAAAGTTGCTTCTGTCCTGTGCCCACTGCCCTAGACCACTGCTCAAACGACCAACTTAATCCCACACTGTAAATATATAACAATGGATATTGCGTGCTAGTAGTGTGCACCTTGTTTCTCCATTTCCCATTATGCCTCGTGGGCGGCATGGGAACTGTCCTCCTAGCAGTGCTAGGTGAAGCTAATACAGTAGGGAGATTACGGTGCTTTTGCCGCACATCAACAGGGACTATGCTACCATTCCGCAGACCGCATAGCACAACATTCCCCTGAAAAAAATGAGCAAAATTAAGTGGGCATAGTAGAGACAGGCAACTGGGCAATGCAAGTCATAGTGACAACGCTTAAGTAGTAGCACTACTAGTGGGATATGTTTACAACTCTATGGTAGCAACAGCAACCATTTAGCAATCATAGCACAGATAAAGATTCAACGAGCAAGTAGAAAACCCATAAAACTTATTCCTACCATCTATATTTGCAGATTGCCACATATGCTAAAGCATTTATTCAGTTCTGCAGACAAGACAAATTGGCAGCCTATTGCATTTTAATTTCAGGAATCTTGGGAAGCATTTATTCATGCATCAGACATATTGAATTAAGCTAACTGGAAAATGAAAAAAGATGCACAAGAGAACCTAGCAGGAAACAATGGTATGCTGAGGCAAGCTACACGTGGACCAGAGAATTGGCAAAAGTTTTCAGTAACTCTCCTGACAACGCACACCATAAAATGACCATCACATATGAAAACTACAAAATGGAAGGGAACTCATATATACATTCAAAATAAATTTTACCGAGTGCACAAATTGCTGGGAAAGAATGTCACTTTTACAGCGATACAGCCACGATAATGCTCTTGTCTCCAAATTAAGCAAACCAGCACCATTGTTTGTACCTAGAAATAAGATGAACAAGTAAAAGCTTAATAATAAGCAAGCTTAGTTGATCCAGAAGAAGTTCCTCCACTGCCATTCACCAAATTCCAAGAAAAAAGGATGTTCCATTCTGCTAATAACGAAATGGACAACTTGCAATGCAACTATTGTGAGAAAAACATAAGTTGTGATAACAATTAAAAGAATTTCTCCAACTAATGTGACGGCTGACCTTAAAATTGGACAAATGCAATTGCAAGGCCCAAACCTAACAGGGCTGTGGTGGAATACTATTATATAGGGCATATTCATAACAAGCCGATCTTTCTGTATAAATATACTCAATTTCTATGTCTAAATCAACATTGTCAGGTTTCTCAATACAGCCAACTTGATAGTGTTATCTAACACAAAGGTACAAAGGAAACAAGGTGCAACAGCAAAATAGTTACTCCATGTACCAGGAAAATTTTGGGTGTAGCCTAAATTGTAGTCCAAACTCAGTCTACTCACCTATAACTGCCTGTGTGCCATCAGAATTGCAATCAGCTGTCCACACTGTACGATCGAATGAAGCAACTCGTACATTTCTTCTATAAGCATTCGACGAGCCCATTGCCAAGTCTATAGTATCAGACAGATCCATAATATATATAGAACCACCTGATTGTCCAGATCCAAGAGTAGCCACCATGTTTCACAATGTCAAGTAACCCAAGCTCATGATAAATTTCCAGGTAACAACAAAGAAAAAAATGCATATTTCAAGATATGTGCAATAATGGCTATGACAATAAGCATAATAGAAGCAGCAAAATTAGGATACAATGCTCGCTGGGCTGATGAATTGGTGTTGGCTGCATCAGGAAATGGTGCTCAAGCTTTTTACGCAAGTTATACTGGACGAGAAGTTTGAGAAGGCTGTTTCAGATGACCATATGCTTGCAAGAGCAGAATTCCTTGCCGCCTTCTGCTTTCCCAAGGAGCCCAAGCAGGCTCAGGTAAAAACTCCATGTCATCCTCAAAGTTGACTAGAGCACTCCCTAATCCGTATAATCTGCCAGATAATTTCAGAAAAATATGTCATGGGACATTAAACACCAGTATGGTTATGGGCTTAATACTCTTATAGAGAACAATTGAACATCAACAGATCAAATATATAAAGAAATTATCAATTTTGAAAGATAAATAAGCAGTGTGTGTTCTCTCTCTCCAAAAAAAAAAGAAAAAAAAGAGATGAACATGAAGATGTGAGAGTATGTTTGAGCAGAGAATGCAAAGGTAATATGGTATCAGGAATCAGGATAACAAAACTAATGATATATCTATATTTCTTACAATAGATTGTAAATGTTACAAATCTTTGTCATTATGCGAAGACAAAACATGAGTATAACGAAGGATCTTACCGAATTGTACCATTCATGCTGCCGGTCACTAATATGTTGGACTCTCTCAGGCCGCTCGGTGTTTGAACCATGGCACACAATTGTTCCAGTGCCCTGTCAGCAACTAAGGTTGTACCTTGGTATTTCCAAACCTGCCCAACAGCGTTCCCGATGACCAAAGAGTGTATGTGTATTGCACGGAACAAGAGGAAAGCTATAGTAAAAGGGGCGAAGCTCCGATCAGTACCATCGGCTGAGACGCCTGCGCGTACTGGCATTGTTGCTTGAAGGTGGATTTCCTCTTATTGGAGAAGATGACCCCACCACCGTACATCTCCCTGGCATGGAGCAGCTCGGACTGCCTCGCCCTCTTCCTGCATCCTGCTATATCCTGTGCTTCATCCTTCAATCATGAATCGGCACAGTAAGCCCGGTGGCTTTGGCGTTGCGGGGCTGATTTTACACGATAGAAGATAGAATAGAAATCAGGTACCTGGGGAGACGGGGTGGACGGCGGCGTCGGGGGAGGGTGGCGCGTGGCGGCGCCGGGGATGGGGCCCCTGATGGGGAAGTAGCGGTTCTTGTCCGGGTCGTAGTAGAACCCAGGCAGCTCTGCAATCGCGTCGACATTAGGCCGGCGCAAGACAAGACAAGACAAGAGGTTTGGTTCGTGCAGAAGGGGGCGCCTAGAAGAAAACGACGAACCTTTGGGCGGAGCAGGCGCCATGTCGCCGGCGTTTGTTGTCGCGGCTAGCTTAAGAGGGAGGAGGCGGCGGAAGGGAGGGAAGGCGATGCGCGGGGCGGTGGTGGCGCGGTCTGGGTGTCGAGGGGCAGGCGGCGGGCGAGTTGAGACACGTGGCTGGTCTCCTCGACCGGACCGGACCGGACCGGGCCAGGCCGGGCCCATCCGACCTTCCTTGGTTCGATAGAGACCGGCCCAACAATGGATTGCTCCTCACTCTGTGCATTTTGGTCGATCCGATTCCATCGTGCACCACACACACTAGATTGTACCATATGCCCGTGTCACGTGGGTTCTCATAAACATCCCAGAAATTTCAAAACAAGGGAAATTAATACCACTTACTATAGTTACTACAAATGATCGGTTATTGATTCATAAACCAGAGAAAATTACACCGGTAGTTTAGTCATGGGGCAGATGCACTTGGAACAAAACTAAACACCAAAGCATGACAACTAGAAATAAACCAAAAACATATAGAAAATCATGTGCCGTGCGCAGAGGACACCCATGCATCCTAGATATAGCTATTGGTCACAACCGGGGCGTTGGGGTGCTCGACGTTGCCCCTGTAGAGTAGCTTGCCGCCATCCCTCTCTCCACCGCCTCCGTCGGCCTCACAATATTGGCCCTCCTCATCTCCTGCACTGGCACCACCCGTCCACCACTTCCTGCCCTCACCGAGACGAGCATCCCCTTTTTTTTTTACATGGCACACCCAAGTTTCGAATTTTGCTAAATTTCGGTGGGTTCCGAATTTTTTTATCCCGGTTACATTTTGGTGGCTTCATTTGAATTTTATCAAAAAATCAAAAATTGGTTAAAAATTCAAATTTCGGTCAAATTTTGTAAAAAAAAAAAGAAAAATCAAATTTTTAGACAGCTATTTCGTCCCAAAATTCCACTAAAATTTCCAAATTGAACCGAAATTTGAAACCTTGCCCAGGACCCTCTCCTCATGTCGCTCCTCACGTTGTCCAGGTACCCTGGTAGCTCGCCCATCTCCTCCGATGTGCCTGCCCTTGGGGCCCTTGATCTAGTAGCGCAGTAGCTTACACGGCCCCATCTACGCCATCACTAGTTGCGTCCATTCAGTGCTGATGGTGAAGCTGGTAGGGTACGTCAAGCCGGACTGGAGCACGGTGACCCACTGTTGTCCGCAAGGTTGTACCTCATGAGGCAGCCTGTTGAGTCCTCGATTTGCGTGACCAGCTTAGGCTGCGACCTCTGGTAGTTTATGCTGCTATCAATCATAAAATAAACTTCTCCGATGACCTAGTCGATGTTGACCTATTGATGAAGCAGAGCGGCATGCCGTCGGCCTTTGTGACTAGCACTGTTGCCTCCTACTGCCCAGGCCGATCGACCTACATGAGGCCCTTATACTTGTTGACGACGTAGAGGTTGCTGGACTTGAGGTGGAATAGCATGCCCAGCCAGGGGCGGATCTAAGCCTTGGGCTAGGTAGGCTTTAGCCCGATCGAGACCTGTAAAATTTAACAGTGGTACCCCTATATATAGGCCAAGTCGCTATGCGGGGACAAGGCTGTAGGCCGGCCACAAGCACGCAGCACTTACGTAGTTATGCTTAGGCCCTGTTTGGAGGGCCTTTAAGTCATTTTCTGTTTTCGAAAAGCCAGTAAATCCCCGAAACAGCTTAGCTTTTAAGTGGTTTTTGGCATAAGATAGAAGCAATATATATATATATATATAGCAAAAGCCAAAAGCTGGGCTAAAGTTGCTTTTTCGGCTTATTGTTGAGAGAAATTAGCTATTTATCAAATGATTTCTTATAAAAAGCTACAGCTGCTTTTCAGCACAGAAAGCCAAAAAGCAGTTTTTTTTTAGAAAATCTACGGCTCCCCCAAACAGGCCCTTAGATCCGGTACTCCCTACTCCTCCCTCACGATCTGAAATTTGAATGACACATTGAAATGAATATCATGTGTTTTGCACTTTCTACTCTGAAATTATAAAAAAAAATGACGAGTAAACTTCATGTTCTTCGTATTTATCTATGCTCCTGTTTGATCTACTCTTTTATGTTGACTTTGTAGGTTCTGTTTCCTGTCCTACTACTGATGAAGAAATGGGGAGCTAGAACCTAGCATAGAGAGCAAATCTTTGTTATTTAGGTACCGAAATTGATTCTCTGCTATGCTACATTGTTAAGGTTTTGTCATGTTTTTCTTCTTATATTTTGTGTTAAAGCATTGAGCTAAAGCTTCATCTCAATGATGCATTTGTGACTTTACTTTTGTTATGTAATGCCATGGGAAAAAATGGCGCTAATTCTAGAATGTTAGGCAGTTAGAATTTAGTCCGAGGAGCAGTGAAATTCTGATCCGCCACTGTCCTAGCTAGCAGGCACAGAATCTCCATGAGGATTTCCGGCCAGAGGTTGGACGTCGTGCACCCAAGTCGCGGTTCTAGTCCGGGCTGAAAGGTTGAGCATGCGGCCATCAGATCAGAGACGTAGCTGTAAGTAGCGGTGCAAACTGTTTGGGTAATTCCCGACCGATCCGATCTGGTACCGAATTTGGGAAAGGATTTCAGTATTCGACCAAATTCGATATCGGTAATGGCTAGTTAGTCTCAGATCCAGTAGCGAAATTGGGTACCCGACAATAACAATACAGGATTGAACTAATTGAATTTGAAGCACCTTAATTTTTTTCAGAACTGAAACCTTGATCCTTCCATGTACGACAATAATAATACATCTTGTGCAAGAACCGGAGAAACAAACACACGCACACACGATCGACTAGGTAAACTAGCATCTGAGTAATAATAATTAATTAAGCACCACCAACAGTGAAAGCGAAGAAGAAACGGGGGCCCTCATGTACACATGCGTAGCAATGTAGCATAGATCGTCGGACTCTAGGCTAGGCGGAGGAGTCGGCCAGCTTGCCCTTGGAGGCCATCTGGAGGCCGGCGTGGTTGCCGCCGACGTGGACGTCGGAGTCGCCGATGAATCGGCCCCAGAACCAGTGCGCCTTCCAGACGAGCACCATCTCCTCGATGGGCACGTTCTTGGTCTCCGGGAGGAAGATGGCGATGAAGATGGTCATGATGACGACCCAGCCGGCGAAGAAGTAGAAGAGCCCGAACTTCATGTGGCAGAGCATGGTGAGGAATGCCTGCGCGATGACGAAGGTGAAGAGCATGTTGACGGAGACGTTGATGCTCTGCCCCGCCGGCCGGATCTCCAGCGGGAAGATCTCGCTCGGCACCAGCCAACCCAGCGGCCCCCACGACCACGCGAAGCCGGCGACGTAGACGCAGATGAAGAGCACCACCACCGCCGCGTATCCCTTGGGGATCTCGCCGATCCCGCTCGTCCCGAACTTGATGGCGAGCAGCGTCCCGACCACGATCTGGCACACGATCATCTGCGCGCCGCCCTGGAGGAAGAGCTTGCGGCGGCCGAGCTTGTCGACTGTGAAGACGGAGACGAGGGTGGCGAAGACGTTGACGAGGCCGGTGATGACGGCGGACATGAGGGAGGCGTCGCTCTTGAAGCCGAGGGTGTCGAACAGCACGGGCGCGTAGAACATGATGACGTTGATGCCGGTGAGCTGCTGGAAGAAGGGGATGAAGATGGCCATGGTCAGCTGCGCGCGGTACTTGCGCTTCAGGATGTTGCGCCACGGGTGCTGCACCAGCTTCGACTCCTCGCTCGCCGCCACCAGGTCCGCGTACTCCTCGCCGATGTCGTCCGTCCCGCGGATGCGCGGAGCATCCGCCTCGCCTCCTCCGGATGCCCGCGGTCGATCAGGGAGTTGGGCGTGTCGGGGAGGAAGAGGGCGCCCAGCGTGATGATCGCCGCCGGCACCGCCGCGAGCGCGAGGCTCACGCGCCAGCCCCACCCGGCCTTGATCTTGTTGGTGCCGTAGTTGATGAGCTCCGCCGCAAGGATGCCGATCGTGATCATCAGCTGGAACCCGATGTTGAGCATCCCCCGGAGGCGCGCCGGCGCCATTTCCGACAGGTACACCGGCACAGACTGCACGCGTTCGTACGAGAGAAAAAATGTCAAATTTAATTTTTATCGTAAATTTCAATGGAACACTCAACATGAATCTGACATGGTCGATTAATACCTTGCATTGTAATTGTAAAAAAAGACAAGCAAATCATCACACCAGCAGGTACTGAATTGTGAAAGGCAAACCACATTTTCTTTACCTTGAAAAACCCACATTTTCTTTCTTGTGATTAATATTACTGCTCGCTCTGTTTCATCTAGTCATTAATTGCGGTGTGATTAATTGCTGATAGATTGATACGTAAACCTTGGGTAATAGCGATGCATGCCTGCCGACATGTCGGACTAGCTAGCTACTTCTTCAGTTCCATGGGTGGACAAACTAAGGATGAGTATGCATGTGACACTAGCTAGTTACTTCTTCAGTTTCACCGCATGAAAAAGAAAAGGGCATGACAGACAGACAGAAATGATCGTGAGATCTCCGTAAATTACAGCTCCAACCATAGTTTTTTTTTGGTACTAGATTAAATTTCTGTTTCTGCATCAAATTAAGAGAAATATCTGTGCTCGCTTCACTTGCTTATTTGCCAGCTAGTGGCATAAACAGTATTTTTCTTTCTTACTGGAGAAATTCATTTTCACCGGAGCATCTAGATAGATAGATATACAGCGAGGTGGCAAAAGTCGTGTCTGTTATATATTAATTCCGTTTTCTTTTATTATTTTTCAGTCGTTTTGCTCTTCAATCTCCGTCCCTTTCTCCCCATCATCCCGCTTGCTTTGCACATATATACTGCTCCGAAAACGACGCTAGCTACTATGTAACAAGTCAAGTCTTTGGAGGAATCAAGAAAGCAATGAATGGTATGTGTGGAACAACCTCCATCTTAATTTTGTGAGCTGTGACTAGTCCAAATACGACTGACGATAAATATCGATCGTACAATGATGTCCACAAAACTATCTTCGTGGTTCCTGCGTGATCCTAATACATGGTTTCATCATGTTGAAGTATAATTGAATTGCCCACCTTTCCTCGTAAGCTTAAGCTTTTGAATGAACTGGTTGGTGTATGCAACTCAATATGGTATCAGAGCCAAGAGGTCTCGAGTTCATCTATTCTACGTCTTTGACCTGAGGTAGCCTACACGTGAGGGGGAGTGTTGAAGTATAAGTAAATTGCCCACTTTTCCTCGTAAGCTTAAGCTTTTGAGTGAACTGATTGATGCATGCAACTCAATAGACTCACGTGAACAGACGTACTGGTAGCTAGCCACTTTCTTCTTTTCAGTAAGATTAAGTCTTATTTGTGCGCTAGCTACAGCTGATCAGTATGCAACAACGACCTACTACTCATCGTTGCCGCCTATACATTAAATACCAGACTTAATATTATGTACGCGAGAGATCGATCGATAGACGTGTACGACTGTACGTGTTGATGCAGCTAGCATCGCAAAAGATGCATGCAGCTGGAATCTGCAGGGCAGCATATATTGGACAGTACGGTACTAACGCAGCAGGTCAGATGCGAGTACTAGACTACATGTATATTTATATATGAACCTGTACATTTGGAGCACAAGATCCTTAGTTATAGAAGTTTCGTAGGAAAGAAAACATCCACTTCCTATAAGGTTTCTACGTTGCAAAACATTTGCAGAACCATACGGAGTATGTAATATGCTAAAAGAGTCAAAATCACAGCTCATAGCAAGACAATCGACAAGATGGGAAGAAATGGCCATGGGAACAAGTAAGGTAACGATGCTAGCAGCTGGGATAAACAAACAAAGCAGTCAACCTCTTGGAAGTAAACATCTGTGGCTGGCTTGGACTTTGGGAATTAAGCATCTTCTCTAGTCTCTACTAGGTCCCCCGTTCAGGACGATCGAGATACTATATAATAAACTAGCCTACCAGGTTGGACTTTGCACATGTTAGCTGTTCCCCTTGAACAGCAGGCATGCACCTAAAGAATCTCATCATCTTCTGTAACTCATGAATATTTTGGACCAACATGCAGCACGCATATATCATCGTTGACGGAATCGCTCTTATGACAGTAGAATGATAGCAATTGATGGTTTCCTTTTGTCTCATTACATGGCTCGATCGATGCATATGCGAGAGGCTTTCCCCCGCCCTCGATCCATTGCTAGTGTTTGGTGTATACACGAATGTTGTGTTGAACCGAACGAGACAGACAGAGTAGCATCTACGGTTGCCATTCCTTCATTAATACCCAAAAGCTAGCTATCGTACTAAACAGACAATATAACTTAATTAAGTGCAACTGGTATTTGTTAAGCTTCGGTGTACTGCGTGTATATATACGAGTGCATCACATGGGCTTCAATAATTTCACGTTAGTTACAGCGAGGACAAGCTTAATTGGAAATAAGAAGCATATAATTAGGTCTGTTTAGCAGAGCTCCAGATCCCAACTCTACCTCGATCTGAAGCTTGTAAGCTAAAATAAAGTGAATTAAGTTTATATTTCAAGTCTAAAATGTAAACAAAATGACCCATCTAAACACTCTTAATATACCTTTAGCTCCAACTTCACGGATCTAGTGGAGTTAGAGTTGTGCCAAACACAACCTTAATATACAGAGTACGTAGCTTATATATGCGAGGAGAGCTCGTCAATTCAATACTATAATGGAGTGAACTATTTAAGATATAGAGATTCTTTTACTGTTCTTAGGAGGTATTAAATTATCCATTAAGCTAGCAAAAAAAAAGGTTAAGTAATTAGTGGAGTGATATTGGTACCTCCTAAGCATGATAAAAAATCTCTCTAAGTTATATACCTGATTGGCAAAGCCGACGCCGATGCCAAGGAGGATGCGTCCGATGATGAGCATGGCGACGTTCTCGGCGGCGCCGTTGAGGGCGGCGCCGACGAGGAAGGTGAGGCCGCCGCCGAACATGGACCACTTGCGGCCGAGGACGCGGGTGACGGTGGCGGCGAAGAAGGAGGCGACGAGGGCGGCGAGATAGAGGGAGGAGGTGAAGGTCTGGAGCATCTGGTTGTCGTACTTGCAGTACTGGTTGTTCTTGCTCGCCGCCTGCTTCTTCCGGTACACCTCCGGGAAGAACTTCTGCAGGAACGGGTCCATGGACGTCACGCCACCTGCACGAATTGTATAATTGCGTATGTAAATTAGCTAGAAGTTGTATTAATCCGTTCATCTCGAGGTCGAGGTGTTGTTATAAAATATGATACGAGATGATCGATGCAGTACCTGAGATACCGATGTCATATCCGAATATGAGGCCTCCGGTGGCGGCGACGACGCAGGTGAAGAAGACGAAGAGGGTGAGCTTGCCGGGGTAGTCCTTGGCCCCGGCCGTGTTGACGATCGCCCCGCCGGCCATCGTCGATCGGAGCTAGCTAGGCACGTACTGCTATATATATATGATCGATCGATGCAACTGTATGTATGTAAGTATGTATGCGCAGTTAGCTAGCTTATATATCGATATGAGGGTGCTCAAGCCGGGTGCTAGCTCCCTAGCTCCTTCCTTATATAGACGATTCCATCGACCTCTCTGCTGTCTTGTTAATAACCTACGCCGAGTAGCTAATATAACAGCTAGTCGTGTGTGTATGAGGTGGATATGGCTGTACGTAGCTGCTGCTAGGTATCTGGCAAGTCAACGATTAAGATGGAGGTCAAATAATTAAGCTCAATTGCTAGTTATCTGCACGTACGTACGTGTTCATGCTGAGTTGGAGAAATGATCTAATCCGGCCGTTGGTTAGGTTTCGTTGACTTGTTGCCCATGTATTGATCGAGCTAGCTGTAATTGCACCGCGCGCACAAGTATATTATGATATTATGCATCGATCGTCGTCTGCCCGTTGGTTCACATCGTCGTTGATTGCGCTACTGCATGATTAACTCGCAACGGCTAACCGAGTAATGCCCAAGTTGACTAGTAATATACAGTGATAAATAACCGCATGTCAAAGTATATTGTCGACCATCTTGTCTTATTATCCTAAGCTTTTAAGTGATCTGATTACTTTCCATTTAATATGTTTTCTTTTCGAAAAATCCCATATAATACCATAGCTTAGAGGTATACAACTCAATATAATATGAAAGCCTCAATGATCGGAAATGACGATCAAAGGAGGTTAATAATCACACAATAATTTTTCCTCTAAAGAATTCAACCAAAACCTCCCAAGAGCTCAGAAGAGCAAAAGAAGAAAATCTCACGAAAAATCAGTTCTGGGGCGGCACTACAGTGCTACAGTCACATAGGCTGGTAGTGCCGAGATAAACAATAACCCCGGTACTGGCGGTAGTGCTAGTAAACATTAAACAGTGTACAAATAGTAAAAATATCAACACGAGTTCAAGATCAAAAATTCATGTAACTTTTGATCGGTTGATCTAAACCCTGTGAAACTTTGTAGACACCTTTTTATGGATGTTAGGAACCTATTCAAACCTTCAATCGCAACAATTGACGTCAAAGTTCTGACCTTTTTCCAGATCAAGGAAGAGTGCACAAAAACAAGTCAAAACTCAAATATTCACCATATGCTTGCTCGTGGGGATTTAATAGTCAAGATGACCTTAGATGATCTTCCACATGTCATAGCAAGCAAAAACGCTCAAGAAAGATCCCTGAAATTAACAGGAACAAGATCTACCTCAAGAACTTTCTCAACTCAAAAATTGGTTTCTAGAAGAAACTTAGTTGATCAAGAAGAAGATTTCCTAGATAATTGAGGAGATGATTTACAGATAATACATCTATCAATCTTACATCCTTGACATCACGTGTCGGCGTTTTCGGGAGCGCCGGCAAGTAAAATTTGTAAGTCTAGGGGGTCGCGCGTTCCACTCCCTGAATGGTTAGACTCGTGAGTCCAAGATGTATACTGGTTCGGGCTGAAGGTCCCTACTCCAGTTCGTGTGTGGTGGTGTTGTATTACTCTTGGTACAGATGACTGCACAAAGTTTTACAAGCGAGAATGCCAATGGCTTAGCGAGAGGAGTTTGATAGCGCTCTCTCCCTTTCTTGTTCTTGCTCGTTGTTTTTCTGAATCGTTTAGCCCTGCCTCCTTTTATACAGAAGGAAGGGGCAGGTTACATCGAGAGTCAGGAGGAAAAGCGAGGTGACCTACGCTAGGAGCTCCGGTCCTTCGTCCCGTGGATCGTCGCCACCCGTCTTGCCCATCTTTGGGTTGGTAGCCTTGGTGGTCGGGAGGTTAGGTATTTCCGGGAAGTAGCGTACTTACCCTCTGTGATCCTTGCGAATCTTGACGTCGAGGTGCGTGACGCCGGTGGTCTTTCCTCGGGAGGGAGCGTCTTCGTCTTTATCGTGACCGGTTGATGGGCCGAAGCTTTGTCTTCTGATCACCGATCTTCTTGGGAAGGAGCCACCGCCCTCGTATAGTCGCTCGATTGACCTTATCCGAGTGCGTGGCGGTAGGCGGTGAGGACGACACGCGGCACTCGGCGTTCACCACCTTGGTTTGGTTGAGTCGGAGATCCGCCCGCCAAGAGGGGTCGGGCGCCGTCTGGTCGGATCGCTTCCCTGGCGGTCGGAGCGGATGCCTTTCGCGGTCTCGCAGGTGATTCGGTCGGCGGCGGGCCGGGCGCGGCCTGTTGGGCTGGAGATATGCTTGAGGCTGCTGGCTCGTCGCTTCGGGCTGTTGGGGTATCCTTTTTATTAGTATTCGTCAGTAGCCCCCGAACTCCCAAGCGATTTGGCGGTCGGTTGGGGTTGAACTTGGACGAAAGTGGTGGCCGGGCCTGGTAGGTCGGTCCAGCCGATCCGGTTAAGCGATTTCCGTCAGGTGTGCTTCGTTGGACTTGACAGCTGTCCTGGAGTTTGGCCGGGGGCATTTGAACCGCCGGGGGCTTTTACTTGCCTCGTTGCGCATGCCGAGCGTAGTTTGCGCGCGCTGCTCGTCTTCTTGACTGCCTCGGGTTTCTGGTGAAGGATGCTTCGTTTTTCGGCATCCGCATTTACTCTGGAGACGCTTAGCCTCCCTTAGTCCGGATATATATATCTGTGCGCTGTAGCTTGCTTGAAGGGGACGAGAGCTTTTTCTTTTGTTCTTTCAAATGGCTTCGAGACATCCTCTAGTCTTTAGCTTCGGCGATGGCGTCACGGTAGAAGAAGAAGATCCTCTGCCGAAGCTTTGGGCTGAGTTCGACCGAGCGATGGCCGAGCTCGGGGAGGAAGAAGCTGCAGCCGCGCCGCTTGTTGACGCTGGCCGCCGAGGCCGTTCCGAGGCTCGAGGTGGTAAGGGGCCCTTCGGAGGCGATGGCGCAAGGCGCCGACTGTAGTTGGTGCGACCGCGTCGATGTCGCTGAACGGCAGCGGAGGCATCGGCGTGTTGCTTCGCGGCCGTGGCGGCTGTCCCGTCGACCAGGCAAGGGCCTACCAGCATGCCGTCGGTGCCACCGATGCCGCACGGATGTTTGATAGGTTCTAGGCGTGGGTAGAGTCCTGCCGTGGTGCAGCGTGGCCACTCTTGTATCTGTCGGGTACTGTGTGTAAAGTTGTGTAAAGTTTGAGCCTGTTGGCCTATAATGAAATTTTCTTTTCTTTATGAAAATGTCTGCGATGAGTTTGCTTTAATTTTAATCGTTGTGGATGGTGCCTCGGTCGTCGTATGACCGGATGCCTCTGTGAGGTTCGGGTGTCCGAGTGCCTTGGTCGGCGGGACGACCGGATGCCTCTGTGAGGTTCGGTGTCCGAGTGCCTTGGTCGGCGGGACGGCCGGATGCCTCTGTGAGGTTCGGTGTCCGATCGCCTTGGTCGACAGAGACGACCGGATGCCTCTGAGAGGTTCGGTGTCCGATCGCCTTGGTCGGCGGGGCGGCCGGATGCCTCTGTGAGGTTCGGTGTCCGAGTGCTCGTTTAACGTCGTAGCTAGATAGTGCCTTGGTCGGCGAGGGCGACCGGATGCCTCCGTGAGGTTCTAGTGTCCACCGCCTTGGTCGGCGGGACGACCGGATGCCTCGTGAGGTTACGGTGTCCGAGTGCCTTGGTCGGCGGGACGACCGGATGCCTCTGTGAGGTTCGGTGTCCGAGTGCCTTGGTCGGCAGGACGGCCGGATGCCTCTGTGAGGTTCGGTGTCAAAGTGCCTTGGTCGGCAGGACGACCGGATGCCTCTGTGAGGTTCTGGTGTCCGAGTGCCTTGGTCGGCAGGACGACCGGATGCCTCTGTGAGGTTCGGGTGTCCGAGTGCTCGTTTAACGTCGTAGCTAGACAGTGCCTTGGTCGGCAGGGACGACCGGATGCCTCCGTGAGGTTCGGGTGTCCGAGTGCTCGTTTAACGTCGTAGCTAGACAGTGCCTTGGTCGGCGGGGACGACCGGATGCCTCCGTGAGGTTCTAGTGTCCGACTGCCTTGGTCGGCAGGACGACCGGATGCCTCGTGAGGTTCGGTGTCCGAGTGCCTTGGTCGGCGGGACGGCCGGATGCCTCTGTGAGGTTCGGTGTCCGAGTGCCTTGGTCGGCAGGACGACCGGATGCCTCTGTGAGGTTCGGTGTCCGAGTGCCTTGGTGGCGGGACGACCGGATGCCTCTGTGAGGTTCGGTGTCCGAGTGCTCGCTTAACGTCGTAGCTAGATGCGGTGCCTTGGTCGGCGGGACGACCGGATGCCTCCGTGAGGTTCGGTGTCCGAGTGCTCGCTTAACGTCAGTAGCTAAACGATGCCTTGGTCGCGAGGGCGACCGGATGCCTCTGTGAGGTTCGGTGTCCGAGTGCCTTGGTCGGCGGGACGGCCGGATGCCTCGTGAGGTTCGGTGTCCGAGTGCTTGTTTAACGTCGTAGCTAGACGGTGCCTTGGTCGGCGAGGGACGGCCGGATGCCTCCGTGAGGTTCTAGTGTCCGATCGCCTTGGTGGCGGGGCGACCGGATGCCTCTGTGAGGTTCGGGTGTCCGAGTGCTCGCTTTACGTCGTGCCGGACGTGAGTGCTCGTTACCGTCGTAGCCGGACGTGAGTGCGTGAGTGCGTGAGTGCTCGCACCGTCGTAGCTGGACGTGAGTGCTCGTTACCGTCGTAGCCGGACGTGGGTGCTCGTTACCGTCGTGGCCGGACGTGAGTGCTCGTTTACCGTCGTGGCCGGGCGTGAGTGCTCGTTACCGTCGTAGCCGGGCGTGAGTGCTCGTTTACCGTCGTAGCGGACGTGGGTGCTCGCTTACCGTCGTGGCCGGACGTGAGTGCTCGTTACCGTCGTAGCTAGACGGTGCCTTGGTCGGCGAGGGACGACCGGATGCCTCCGTGAGGTTCTAGTGTCCGATCGCCTTGGTCGGCGGGGCGGCCGGATGCCTCTGTGAGGTTCGGTGTCCGAGTGCTCGTTTTACGTCGTAGCCGGGCGTGAGTGCTCGTTCTACCGTCGTAGCTGGACGTGAGTGCTCGCTCACCGTCGAGCCGGGCGTGAGTGCTCGCTTACCGTCGTAGCCGGGCGTGGGTGCTCGTTACCGTCGTGGCCGGACGTGGGTGCTCGTTTACCGTCGTAGAGCCGGCGTGGGGCATCCTTCTCGAGTCCTCGTCGGGCGAGGGTAGTCTGCGAGAGGAATGGCCGCCGTCTATCCCACATGTATACCCCATCCGCGGTGTGGGACCCGGAGGATGAGCGGCGCGTTTACTGCGTTGGTTTGAACGCCGTGCTCGTGGAGCTAATAGCGGGTATTCCGAGTGGGTCCCGGAGGTCCCGCCAAGGGGACCCTTCCGGCGGACGGTCCCAGTAGGGTGTCCTGCCTGCGTGGGGCGACCCATAAAAACCTTTCTTTACTCAATCCGTATGGACTCTAGGTCATCCGCCGACCCAGAGCACGGTGGTGTCGCTCATTGATGAGCTCCCGAGAGTGTGAAGTATGGTCTCGGGCGAGTAGAGGTGATTAGGCCGTCACCGACCTAACCGAGGGCCCACCGTGGGGCTCACCTCATACACGCCCTTGCTCAAGTTTTCTTTGGGCGGCTTTATACCCATCTGGTGGGGTAGGCCTTTTGAACCCACTCCTCGCTGGGCCTGGCGCAAGCCACAAAGCTTTTGCCGCCTTGGGGCCGCAGCGCCCAGATGAGCTTCTCGCGCCGAGCAACTGTTCGGCCTAAAGGCGAGACCGAGAGGTTACGGACACGTTGTTCGAGCGGCGTCTTTATGGCCCTTTACGCTGACAAGACAGGATTAAAAGCGGAGTGGTATTGGAAACCGGAGTTACGGTGGCGCGCGACAGACGAGGGTGGTCGCGACGCTTACGCTGACGGGCGCTGCTTGGCGGCGTTCGTTAAATCCTCTATAAATACGCGTTGGGTGCTTTCGAGTGGTCACGTTTTCTTGCCCTTTCTCTCGCCTCAAACAAGAAGAGCACCAGAGAGCTAAGGAAAGAAAACCCCAGCCTTTCTTTCTCACCTTCCAGTCGTCTCCCCTGTGAAGATGTCGTGGCCGGAGTGCTCCGCGCAAGACAGCCGTGCGCTCGGCTTGGTGAAGAAGGGTTTCCTCATGCCGCAGGACCTTTCCGGCTGGAGGGTGCCGACCGGGGCTATCACCCCCGCGCCGCGGGGCGACGAGATCGTGGTGCCCGCCTCGTTTTTCGAGCGCGGCTTTGGCCTGCCGCTGCACCCGTTCGTCCGGGGGCTGTTGTTTCATTACAAGGTGGAGGTGCACCATCTTAACCCTAATGGGGTCCTCCACATCGCCATCTTCATCACGCTGTGCGAAGCCTTCTTGGGGATCGAGCCGACCGGGCGCTAGGAGGCACTTCTTCCGTGCAAGGCTCGGAAGGGCAAGCCGTCGGATGCCGCCGGCGCCTCTGGTGGCTCGCCCTCGGCTTCGCCCGGTCGGAGCACGGAGTACCTGGAGGTGAAGCTGCCCTCGTCTAACAAGGGCTGGCGTTCCGAATGGCTCTACGTTCGAAACGTCGGCGACAGCGCCCCTCGTTTCACCGGAGAGCTTCCCGTGGCGGAGGAGCGGTGGAACTGGGGCGCCGAAAAGAGGGAGAAGAACAAGCTGGCCCTGATCGTGGAGCAGATCAGGGCTCAAAGGAGGCGGGGGCTCACCGGGGACGTGGTTGTGCGCGCCTTCATGGGGATGCGCGTGCAACCACTTGTGCCGTGCCGCACCTGCTCCGATATGCGGGCCGTCCGACCGGGCGAGGATGGCCGAACCCGAGCTGGCCGCGTCTGAGGTGGAGGCTCGGGTGGCGGCCGTTACGGGCGGCAGCGCCACTGTGGCCGCGGATGGCCACCCGGAGCCATTCTCGGTGGCTTTTCCGCCGAATCTGGTAAGCCGGTGAAATTCCTTTCTGCCTCTCTTTTCTCTGTCCTTCGCACTTGACCGACATTCCTGCATCCTCTCAGGGGCTCATGGGGATGTCTTCCCAGGCGCCGCTCCCGGGGGATAAGGAAGCGCGGTGGCCGCCCGGGCGAGGACGGCGGTGACTCCCCCAAGAAGCGGAAGGAGGAAGGAGGAGGAAGAAAAGTAAGGAACGCAGCGGTGAAGCCTTGCGAGGATGTGTCGAGACCACTGCCGTGGGGCGACTTCCAGCGACAACAAGGGAGTGCCTCCGGCCACCCCTATGGTGGGTTTTTTCCTGACCTGCCGACTGGCGGCGGCCCGAGCGTGGACTCGGCCGAGGGCGGCATCACGGGCCCCGTGGCCACGGATCCTCAGGTGGGGGGTGATCTTGCGCTTGCGGTCGTCGCAGCGTCTCGGCTGGAGGTGGCTTCAGGGAAGCGACCGGCCGACTTGCCCCTTGGCGGGGGGCCGGCAAAGAGGGCGCGCGTGCCACGCACCCGCTCGGCCTTGTAAGTGTATTATTATTTTATTTTTGGAGCATTTTTCTTCTTGGCAAAGCCGCCCGGGCGACTCTTAATCTTTGCAACGTGCAGCGCCTATACTGGGGTGATCGTGGGGCGTGCCACATCGGCCCCGCAAGTAACGGCGCCGGTGATTTCGGTGACCCCGGTTGGGTCGGCGAAGGTCGCGGCGTCGGCGTCCGAGGGCGATGCGCCTCGAGGGACGAGCCCCACCCGAGGTCGTGCGAAGAAGAACTTCCGCCGCCTCGGCGGGACCCCTCGGACGACGTGATCGCTCGTTTGAGGATGAGACAACGGCGTTGCGGTGATCGCGCCCGATCGTGGCGGAGCCGGCGACGGAGGTGCCCGACCCCTCGTCCCAGGGGGAGGTGCCGACCGATGCCCCTCAGGCGCAGGTCGCCGAGGGATTCTGAAGGGTTGACCTCGTCACCCTTGCCCATGGTGCTTTGGACGGGTGGCGTCCCGCCCGAACGGGCGAGCGGAGGTGCGCCACCGGGTGTAATTCCCGGGTCGGGCATCATGGGTGAGGCGGAGGAGAGCGAGTGGGCCACCCTTCGGCAAGGCGCGCCTGGCGCTGAAGCCGAGATAGGGCAGATCCGTGAAGGTCTAGCCCTTGCTCAGAAGTCTTCCACCAGGGCGCTGGATATGATGGTCGGGAGTCCACCCGATCGCCTGGTGGGTCGACCTAAAAGTTCGATTCGTTGCACATTTTGATAGTTCTTCCGTGAGACTAGCGGAGTGTCGATATTTCGCAAAGACTTGCGGGATCGCCGTCGTCGGGCCGAGCTCTGCAGCGCTCAGACGGTCGTGGCGAGCTGCGGCGGAGGAGTCTGATCAGTGCGCCTTGAGTGCGCCTAGCCAGAGGCCTGCGCATTAGGCGGTCGGAGCGGTGGTGATCCGCCAAGGATTTGAAGAGGCCACAAAGGCCCTTCATGATGGCGCCTAGGAGCCAAGGCTTTGAGGCGAAAGTGGCGAATCGAGTCCTCACAGACGGAGGTCACCGAGGCCAAGGATGCCGCTGTTGCCGCGGAGGATCGCGCAGACGCAGTAACACGCGTCTGCGGACCGAGCGGAACAAGGCTCGAGGGCGCTGCCCAGAGTTCGCTCGGCGAGCGATCGCTCGAGAGGAGCGGCGAGTGAAGACTTCATCTGGAGGCGAAGTCGGAAGCGGCAATCGACCAACTCGCGGCGGTAAGTGTCTCAATTCTTCAATTAAGTTTGGGGTGCGACCCGTGGCGAACTTATCCAAAATCTCCATAATCTGCAGAGGCGCAGAAGAATCGGCGTCGCCGTGGAGGCGCAGAAGAACGGCCGCCGCCCGTGGCGTGGCGATCGTGGCGGGGCGAGGCGGGCGGCGTTGAAGGTTCTTGAGGACGTCGGGCGAGATGGCGCCGAGCCGAGGCCCTCGCAAGGCGGTCGGAAGGTCTGCGACCGCATCCTTGGGCCGGGCAGGCCGAGTGCCCTTGCCCTGCTTGGCCCGAGTGCGGACCGTAGAAGAGGCGGTGGTCACCGCGCCGCGCTTGGAGCTTCATCGGCGCTGGTCAACACCATCTCGTGTCTACGACGGCATCGACCTCGCGGTGGTGGGGCGGCGTAGCTGGAACCGGATCGGCGAGGAGATCGATCGGTTCGAGCTCTTGGTTGAGCCGCCGCCGGAGATCGCCAGCCGCATCCCGCCGCAGCCGCCTTCCAGGAAGCCAGAGGCAGCCAACTCTCCGCCTCGCCACCGGTCGCCCGTCAAGAAGAGTAGAAAAAGTTAGCTTTATCCTTCTTAGATTGTAAAGACCGTTATTTAAACAATCTTGAAATTATCAAGTCCCAGAATCGTCCCTCGTCCTTTTTCGTATTTAGGATGAGCGTTTGGCCGACCATAGCCCTAAGGACCGCAGGGGCCACTTGTGCGTAGGGGTCGGGTTGTTTGGGGAGGAGCGAGGTGGATTGGAGACTTGGCTATCAGCGGTTAGGCGCACTTGTGAGGGATAGGAGTGTTCTAGACCGGCCAGGGATCTTTCCACTCGGGCACTTCCTTCTTCCGCAAAGTGCTACTTAGCAACCGTAGTCCGGGGGGCGTGGGCCGTAACACTTGGGTTGAGAGGGTTACCGCTCGGGATGGACCTCATGACCACCGGGTCACGTACCCTCATAAGCGTGGGATAGGCCGAGTTCGTGCGGGGAGGAGTGTTCCTGCCGACCAAAGGTCACTCCACTCGGTACTTCCTTCTTCCGCGAAGTGTTAGCAACCATAGCACTGGGCGAGGTACAGCACTTGGGTCAAAGGAGTTACCGCCGGGAAGGACCTTGTGGTCGGTTGGGTCATCAACCAGCGCAAGTGCCGGCCGGAGCAGCCTGAGCGAGGCGCCGAAGGCAGCCCAGTCGTCACTGCAGCGACCGTGTGCTCGGAAGGAAGAAGGTAAAGAGCATGCTAGGAAGAGGAAAAGAGTTTAGGATAGAATCGCCTTAACTTTTCAATGTTCCGGGCACTAGGGAGGATCGACCATCGGCGTCCTTGAGTCGGAAGGTGCGGTCGGAGAACTTCCACGACGGTGAAAGGACCCTCCTGTGGGGCGTCGGCTTGTGCTTATCTTTGGTTATGCGGACCCGCAGAACCAAGTCGCCAGCCACAAGGATCGCCCTCGAACTTGGCGGTGTGGTAGCGCGCGGGCTTGTTGATATCGGCCGACCGCGGGGCGGCCACGTCGCGCGCTTCGTCGGTGGTCGATGGCGTCTTGTTGCGGCGAGCCCCGAGCCTCATCGAAGGCTTGCAATCTCGGGGAGCCGTATTCCAGGTCAGTGGGCAAAACGGCTTGAGCGCCGAACACCATAAAGAAGGGTGTGAACCCGGTCGCCCGGCTCGGCGTGGTCCGCAGACTCCAGAGCACGGAGGGCAGCTCGGCTACCAATACCTGCGAAATGCTCGAGCCGACTGAAGATCCGCGGCTTGAGTCCTTGAAGGATCATGCCGTTAGTGCGCTCGACCTGGCCGTTAGTCCGCGGATGGGCTACTGCTGCCCAATCGACACGGATGTTGAAGTCGTCACAGAACTCGAAATTCCTTCCCGTGAATGTGTTCGTTAGCCGGTGATGATGGAGTTTGGGACTCCAAACCTAAAAGCGATGTCGCGGAAGAAGATGGCGCTTATGTACCGACGTGGTGCTCACGACCGGCAGGCCTCTATCCACTTGGTGAACTTGTCTACGCGACGAGTAGGTGGGTGAAGCCCCGGCGCTTTCTGAAGGGCAGACCAAATCGAGTCCCCAGACGGCAAAAGGCCACGTGATGGGGATCGTCTGTAAAGCTTGGGCTGGCAGATGCGTCTGCCGAGCAAAGAACTGGCATCCTTCACAGGTGCGTACGATATGCTCGGCGTCGACACGGTGTTGGCGATGAAAACCTTGTCGAAAGGCCTTTCCCACAAGAGATCGGGGTGCTGCGTGGTGACCGGACTCTACTGTGTATGTCGTCCAGTATTTGTTTTCCTTGGTCGGTCAAGATACATTTTTGGAGGACCGGAGGACTCCTTTGTAGAGGTCTGCAGGCGATCGGGGCGAAGGATTTGCCCGCCGAGGCGTGGCGCGGGCCTCGGTCGTCTCGGAAGTGACCCGTCCGTCAAGCGGTCGATGTAGGGCCTCCTCGATCGGACTCAAGTGCTAGCACACGCGGGCAGATCCGGCCAAGTCTTCGCCTCGACGCAGCGTCGGTCGGGCGACCGTCTTTGATTGGTCGGGTGGCCGCCAGCCGCCGAGTCCACCGGACGATGGGCCGCAGAGGTCGAGACGAAGATCCGGGCGGGGCGGGCTCTGGCTGGAGGCAAGATTGGCGGTGATCGGCCTCGCCATTGTAGCGTCGGTAGCTATGGTGAAGCTCGAAACCCTTGAACTGGCTCCTCGAGCGGGCGTGCTTCTCGGCGATCTGCGCCCATGCGGGCGTCTCGGGCTCGCAGCCTTCATGACTTGGTCGACGACAAGCTTGGAGTCCCGTGGGCGAGAGCCGGCGAGCACCGAGGTCGGCGGCGATCCGGAGACCGTTGGCGAGCCTCGTACTCGGCAATGTTGTTGGTCGCGTCGAAGAGCAACCTAATGGCATATTGAAGCTGTTCGAGTGGGGAGATGATGGCGACTCCGCGCCGCGCCATTCTTGGTGTAAGACCCGTCGAAGTACATTGTCCAAGATGCTCGGGTCTTCACCACCGGTGGTGCACGGCTTGGTCCACTCGGCGAAGTCGGCGAGCCCGCGATTGATCGCCCGTCAGGGGCGTATATTATGCCATGGCCGCTAAGCTCGAGCGCCCATTTGGCTATCCTTCACGAGGCATCGCGATTGTGGATGATCTCGCCTAGTGGGGGCGTGGTCACCACGGTGATGGCGTGTTGATCGAAGTAGTGAGCGAGTTTCCTCTTTGCGATGAGCACGCGTGGAAGTAACTTCGCACTGTGGTACCGAGTCTTGGACTCGGAAAGTACCTCATC
Organism: Otatea glauca; assembly: GCA_036346275.1. Lineage (NCBI taxonomy): Eukaryota > Viridiplantae > Streptophyta > Magnoliopsida > Poales > Poaceae > Otatea > Otatea glauca. Next base: position 55,596,631 of record CM070723.1, read on the forward strand.
GATGAAGTAGACGGCCGTTGTACCTTGAGCTCACGGCCTTCTTACGCTCGCTCCACCACGAGGGCCGCGGCGACGACTTGGGTAGTGGCGTGATGTAGAGAAGGCGGCGGTTCACTGTGCCGGGCGACCAGGGCGGCGGCGAGGCAGAAGGCCTTCAAGCGGGTGAGGGCCTCCCGAGCCTCGGGTGTCAAACCAAGCGGTCGGATTTCTTGGCGGCTTGTAGAGCGGCATTCGCGTTCGCCGAGCGAGACACGAAGCGGCTCAAAGCCGCGGGCATCCGTCGACCTCTGGACCCCTTTGAGGTTCTTGTCGGGCCCATCCTCGCGATCGCCGAGATCTTCTCTGATTGGCCTCGATGCCTCGCTCGGAGGCGATGAAGCCTAAGAGCTTTCCTTTGGGGACCCAAGACGCACTTCTGCAGGTTGAGCTTTATGCGCGAAACCGTCGAAGGTTCGCGAAAGTCTCTTCTAGGTCGGCGATAAGGTCGTCGGCCTCAGCGTTGCGGCCGATCCGGTCATTGAAACACGTTTGCATACATCGCTGGTATGTAGCGCCCGCGTTCTTGGCCAAGGGCATTGTGACATAGCGAGCAGGCGAGCGGATGATGAAGGAAGTCGCGGTAGGTCGGACTCCTTTAGCGCAATCGTGGTAGCCCGTGTAGCATCCGAGAAGGAAAAGACTCGCACCCAAATGGTGGAGTCGATGACTTGGTCGATGCGAGTAAGGAATGGGTCCTTGGGGCATGCTTTGTTGAGACTCGTATAGTCAACACACATTCTCCATTGCCCGTTCTTCTTTTTACAAGTGCAGGGTTGGCTAGCCACTCGTGGTGGCGCACTTTCTTTAACGAACCCGCCAAGAGTTTGGCGATCTCCTCCTATAACCTGCGCGCTTTCCTCGTCGAGGCGGCGCGGGCGTTGAAGCGGCCGACTTTGAGCACAGGTCGGACGCTCAGGAGTGCTCGCGACCTCCTTTGGAATGCCCGCATGTCGGAGGACCTCCATGCGAAGACATCTTTGTTAGTGCGGAGGAAGTCGGCGGCCGCTTTCTATTTGGCGGGAGCGTGGCTCGACCCGCCGCGGTCTTGGTCGGATCACGAGGATCGGCCGTGACCTCCTCGTGTCCTCGGCGGATTTGAAGGATCCAGCCGACGATTCTTGGATTCGGGGGCGGACTCGGCGGCTTCCGATCCGAGCTTGTTGAGTTCCGCAGAGGCAACGACCGCTGAGCGAGCTTCGCATGAACGCCGCTTCGCAGATTGAAGGCAAAGTGGAAGGGCGATGCAGCGATGACTCCATGCGGTCCGGGCATCTTCAGGCTTGAGTAGGCGTGGCGGGGATCGCCATGAACTTGGCGTATGGCCTCCCGGATGGCGTGGTAGGCGCCGGGAAATCCGACCTCGAAGGTGAGGGTCTCGGTCGGAAGTTTCCGGCTCCCGAAGGTGACGGGCGGTCGACTGCGGCGGATGGGCTTGCTGGCCGGGATGACGCCATGGAAAGGTGCCTTGCTTGGCCGGAGGTTTGAGCGCGGGACCCCATAGCGTCGAGCGTCTCAACGTAGAGGATGTTAAGGCCGCGCCCCGTCCATCGGCACCTTCGTGGTAGCGCGTTCGACGGCGGGGTGACCACCAGCGGTACCTTCGGTGTGGGGCCGATCGGGGTGATCGGTCGATCAAAGGTGATCGGGAACTCCGACCACCGAAGATATTGGGGACGCCCGGCGTGGCGGTGTGGACCTCGCGATGGCGACTTAGTCGGCGGCATGTCGGCGTAGCAAGCCGTCCTCCGAAGATCATGAGGCAGCCCGGTCGGGCTCGGGAACTCGTCGTCGCCTTCTTCTCCGCCGTTAGCGGGGCGCGGCGGGCTTCTTTCCTTTGCTCCACGTGGTGGGGGCGCTAGAAGATAGCGCCTCGAGGACTTCGCGATCCGTGCTTGTGCTTTTGAGCGGAGAACCCATGGTTCGGGCATGGGCCGTCCATCAATTTCGAAGTGGTCGGCGGCGGTCGGCGCTACTGCTTTGCTGGCGAGGCGATCGGCCGTGGCGACCTGGAGTCTCGGGATCTGCTTCGTGCCGCTTCCGCTTGTCGGCGGTCGGGAGAAGACCAGTTTGGGCCGGGGCTCTGCGGGCCTTTCCAGCCGAAAATAGCCCTACGGCCTCCTGCGCGGGGCGTGGTTGAAATGGCGATGTCGAGAGTTCCTTGGTGGTCTGGGCTTGAGGCGGCCCGGCTTGTGCCAAGGCCTTGCAGAAGGTGCCGTAGATGAAGGCTCCCACGACATCGGCGTCGGAGATGTCGGGAGCTCGTTACCTTGGCGGAAAACCGCGGATGTAGTCCGGAGGTTTCCACAGGCTGCTTTGTTTGCAGCCGCCTTGAGTCCCGAGGTTTCGAGCGCTTGTAAGTGCAGGAAGTTCCGACGAAGAATTCTTCAAGTCGGCCAGTTCTGACAGGTTTTGGCGGCGGTACTCGAGCGAGCTCGGCCGTCCGCGAGGTAGATGGGAATCTTGGATGATGAAGAATCATCTGTCGCTCCCGACCCGGCATGCGGCCGGTAATCTTGAGCAGACACACAGGTTGGTGGCGGTGTACCAGCAATGTTGTTAAGCGCCCGGAATCGGCGCGGGAAATCCGCTGGCGGATCCGCCAGCAAAAAAGCCCGTGGTCGGGGACCATCGGGGCTCGGGCTGCGATAGTGGCGCTCACCATCGCATACCGCGTGAGTGGCGGCGTCCTCCGCCATCTTTCTTGGCGCCTCGAGGTGGCGCGGATGTCGTAAGCATTACAGGGTCTTTGGCCGGCCGAAGTGCGTGAACTGGGGTGGTGCGGTCTTAGCGCGCCCGGTACGACTCGGCGCGTGATCTGGGCCGGTGGCGGGTATAGCGCCCGGTGTGGTAGGGCTGGAGGCATGTCATGTGCTTGCGACGACGCTCCACTGGCCGGAAGGATTACAGTAGGTAGCTGCGGCCTCGGGTTTGCGGGCTCGGAAGGCCTCGGGCGACGTGTGCGGCGCGACCACGTTTTAGCTCGCGTGAGGAAAAAGCGGGCGCGGATTACGCCCCACCTTGTGGTGCTCTTGGCGGCGTCGCCGTGCGTCGCCCGGCACTGCTTGGCGGGCTGGGCGCAAATCTGCTCGGTCGGCTGGGCCGGCTCGACCTCGACGCCGCTCCTCCGGCTCCGGCGTTGCGTTGGGCTCGGTAGCGGCCCGGCAGCGTTGTTGCCGGCGCTCATGCTAGTATTCCCCTCCACTGTGCCTCGGTCGCGGCCGGACGGGGACCGTCGTAACTTGCGGTGGCTACGACCAAATCGGTAATGCCCGCCACGTTGCACTCGCGAGTCACCGCTGCGGCGGGATACTCGCGTCGGGCTGGGCCGTGGTGGAAGAGTCTTCGACCTTCGTGGGCGGAGGTTGGCATGTAGCGACCATACGCGCCACGATCGCGAGCCTACGGAGTGACATGGTCACCCGCCCGGGCTCTGGAGTTTCGCCGACGGGCGGCGAGCACTCCTCGGGTTCG